>CM038711.1:31643669-32843669 GCA_021613375.1 Megaleporinus macrocephalus | reverse complement strand
TTAAGAAGTCAAGAGGTTTATTTTAATGAAATGTCACAGTTTGTTGTGTATTTTTGTAAAATTTATGAAACATTTTGTTTCTGTTCCAAAGTAATCTTCAGTCTCTGCACTTTTTGGTCAAGTGTTGTGGAAATAACGCAGATCTGGATGTTGTGCATGTGATATTTTCAGGACAAGTATATGTGGGTGCGTGTGAAAACATTATATTTATATATATATATATATATATATATATATATATATATATATATATATATATATATATATATATATATATATATATATGCCGATTCATATACTTACAGTTGTAGGTTGAAGGTAATTGTTTTGTACAAATATGAAGACACATATTCAGCAGTTGTACAAAAGCAGAGTTAAGTGTGTAACATGCTGTTATACCATGTGATGATGCACGTATATATTGTAGATAAATGTTGCTTGTCAGATCTTTATATTTGAGGGTATGTTTTTGTTTTGTATTGCCATAGTAAGTAATGTTAGAAATGTTGCACAGTTTATTTTTTTATTTATTAAAAAAAAAGATTAAGATATCTCTCTGTCAGCCCTGTGGATCAGCAGTGCCATTACATATGAACACACCCCTCCTGTGGTACCCTGCTGTTCTTCCTCTCTTTTCAGATGGGTGTTGTGGCATCAAGATTATATTTGTGATAATATATCGAACTGCCCTGTCCCAGTATGCAATACACAGGCATATTTAGGCGAATGTCTATCTATTTTTGGTTCTGTGTGTGTGTGTGTGTGTGTGTGTGTGTGTGTGTGTGTGTGTGTGTGTGTGTGTGTGAGAGAGAGAGAGAGGCTATGAAATCGTTGGTTCAACTTAAGTCATTTTTAAAGCTGTGACAATTAAGTAAGATTTGGCTGTAGTAAACCACTCATGAGTTTCGTCGTAACTTATCAATACTCTTTGCTTTTAGGAGCCGACTTTGTGCAGAGCAAATTGCATTGTGCATATATTAAATAGCAAAAATCATTTACTTTGTGGTTACCATACTATAATCTATAATACTAGAGTTTATGATTATTTGTGACGTTCCCTTTTCAGTTTCTATTCAGATATAAGATGCAAAACAACTGAATTTCATGTATAGAGGGGAAAATGTGGTGTTTAGCAAAACATGTAACAATGGAAAAGCAAGGAAAGGGTATATTTGGTGTTGCTCCATTGTTGGGAAATACATTAATGTACTCTGCTGTAACCTGTATCCATTTGTTTTCCTATCACTTGAATGTCATTAACAGCCTCAGTTTTTCCTCGTCATCCCAAAATGTATATCGCTCCAAAACAAATCTCCTGATTTTTATTTTTCTACATCATTCAGACTCAGCAGCTGCCTTTAATATTGTGTGCAAATGTTGATTAATTCCAAAAATCAATTGGAATAAAATTGATTTACATTCACCTACAAGTTGAGAATGTTTTTGCTTTCTTCAGTAAATTTACTAATTAGGAGGTTTTTTTATTTTGTTTTTGTTTTTTTGGACCATAATCTGTATTTGATTCTGTCCATTGTCATCTACACTGCAGAAACATAATGTTCCCATTACCTAATCTAGTTTCCGGATATTTCTGGGTGCCTTAGAAGTGGTATTTCCTCTGTGTCAGTAGGATGCTCTGTATTCGTTCTGTGGAATGGGTGAGCAGTATCTAATAAATGACAGTTAATGCAGCTGTTGGAGTCCAAATGTATTTGTACCACTTAACTTTTCCCTGTTCAGCAATACTCAGCACCTCTTATTTTGAGTTTCATTCTTTGAAACAGAAAGAAAACAAAGTATACAACATTCACCAAAAGTACAGAAGTGTACAGAAGTTCAGAATTTGTGTGAATATTTAAATGAGTAAATTATCTAATTTCCAAAAGGCATGCATTTAAAGATTCACATTTTAAGCAAGTTTACTTTTATTTTCTTTACAGCTTCAGAATTTAAAAATAAAAGGGCACATAATAACACCTCTAAGTACCACAGCTTGTAAACACCAGAGTCTTTTCATTCATGTTGGGGAGATTATCCCTCATTTATCTTTGCAAAAAGCAAAGTTCTTTGAGGTTCTTGGGTCGTCTTGCATGCATTGCTGTTTTGAGGTCGAGGACTGTGGAGGCCATGACGAAAGCTTCAGCTTGAGCTTCTTGAAGGTGTGTTTAGGATCATTATCCTACTGTAGAACCCATCCTTTTTTCATCTTTAGCTCTGTTTACAGACCCATTGATGTTTGTTTCCATAATTTGCTGGTATTTAAATGCCTGCATTGCCACTGCCTGCAACACAAGCCCAAAGCATGATCAACCCCTTCCAAGTGCTTAACAGCTGGATAGGTGTTCTTTTCATAAAACCTTTTCATGAAATTCTGCCCGCTTTGTTCTTCAAACATATCTTTACTCATTGCATCCAAACAGTTCTACTTTAACTTTATTTCCAAAGTGCACCAGGCTTGTTTAGATGTCCCTTTGCAAACTTCTGATACTGAATTTTGTGCTGAGGGTGCAAGAAAGCCTTTCTTCTGATGCATGTGTCACTGTACAGTAGAGCACTACACCATTACTCCAGAGTCTACAGTTAATTTTGTGGTCAAACAAGGGTTTTGAAAGTTTCTTTGGTCTGTCTTGACCACCACCGTCCCTACTAGCTGCCGTTTTTTAATTACACTACAGTCTCAGAAAACAGCTCCCTGAAACTGCTTTGCTGTCTTCTTGTGCTTTGTAGGCATTAATTATTATAATGTATTTTTAATTTTTTCCAGTGCTAGAGAGTTCTCGGAGGAGCCCATGGCTGCTGATTGATGGGAGTTTGAGGTTTTAGAGTGTTTATAAAGCTTTGAAATTTGCATTACCTGGCCTTTCTGAACAAGCCATGGCTCCAACAAACAAATGATGGTCTGAGACCTGAGCTCTTTTACCTGTTTATCCACACTGAAACTGTACAAAACTAAAATTAAACACTAAACAACTTCATCCTAAACTGATTTTCAAAAGGCATAAAGTTAATCTTCTACTTGCTTAACTAATCACAGTAACTTATGACCAGTGGTTCCCAAACTTTTGCTTTCCTCTTTATTCACACATAGGGCACACACAAACACACCACTTGGAATAACTGTTTGGATTATTATTGGTATAATTAATAGCAATATAATATTAATAACATCTTCAGGTTCATCAGTGTTTTAATACACTGCACTAACAGCCCTTCTTCTCTCCGAGATCCACGGTCAACACATCCTCCACAGCGTATGAGCTGCCCACACAGTCACAGACAACACTGGGGATTGCTTCCTATAGGCAAAGTCCTGAAGGCCACGTGGCCGTTCATAGTTCTGCACTGCTGGGAAGGTGTCTTGGGCTTAGGGTTGAACTTTTGGTCCTTCCTTTAAACGCTGTCTCATCTCTGCCGCATGAGCTTTGCTCCTCTCCCTCTTTGCGTGATACTGCGAAAACGAAGAGAAGAAGCAAATAGAGTTAGGCTGGCTTGTGGGACGGCGTACTTAGGCAGTGTCCTGAGATTTGCAGTACTGTGCAAAAAACAGAAACCACCCATGTATTTCACTGCCAAACAAAGCAGCCGTTAAGACAACAAGAGTCAAGTGTAGAGATGGAAGGATCGATCGGCTGTGTATCGGTACCGGACGATCCTGAGAGCCGATCGATGGCGTTAAACAAATGAGCCTAATTTCTGTATTTTCAGCTAGCGCTTCGTTAAATTCCGCTCCGGTCGGCTCCCTGCAATTCCTATTTAAACCACTAGGTGGAAACACATACCCTTTCATTTTCCACAGACTGACTAAAGCGACGCCTCGCGAGAACAGTTTACGTTCACAACATGCTGATAGAAAACATGTCGTCCGTCTGGCAGTTTGTTACCGTATGTGACGCAGACTCATCCAGGACGTTTTTAAAATTGTAAAAAAGTCTCATTGGGGAACCAAGACAGACATTTAACACTACTAATCTGATACACCTTACCCCATGCGGCTGAATACAGTGAATATCAGTAAACAGCAGAGCTAGCACGCGCAGCTAGCAAAAACAAACAACCCAGAACACCGTACAGACCAGATCTGACCAGTACGAACAGAACAGCAGCAACAATTCAAGATCTACATTTAATGATTGCTGTGTTTGTTTAAAGTAAACAGAGTCTGCGTTTAAGGACTGCAATTTTTACTACATTTATTTGATTAGCTTTTTTGGTTTTAAATTAAGGGTCTAAATTGAATGATTGCAGTATTGGGATATTTGTTTGATTTACTTAAAAATGGTAATAAACCAGTTTAGACCATGTTTCATGACTTGTGCTAAAATAACTATATGTAGCCCTTCCGTAGCATACAGCCCCGCCCTTGATCAGTATCGGCTATTGGCCAATCGCGCTGATCAGTCCATCTCTAGACAAGTGCACTGTTATTCTCACATTTGCCACCGCTTGAAGCAACAAACTCTTACGTTACATGACAATAGAGACACTTAACATCTTTATATTACAAAGTAATGGCGATAAAAATAAACTGGTTTATTATTCATTAGTCATTTAAAATAAAGCCAACGTCCTCAGCAAAGTTTGATCATCTTCTACAAACAAGGTAGGTGTAAAAGCACCCCAGAGATTTTCCAAACCTAAACTTAATTATATACAAAGAAAATGACTGTGCAGGACTGTCACCATCATATCGTCACTGTCCAATGAAAAAAATGTGTCTCCATTTGTTTTCTACATCATTTGAAGACACTAATGGTCGTTTACACTGTGTGAAAATGTCATGATGAATGGACCAATAGCAGTGCTCCAAAACAGCTTGGAAAAAATTCTGGTTTCATTGACTTACATTGAAACTAAAGTATGTTTTTGTTCTCTCCTGTTAAGTTGCAAAATACTTTGGAAATACTTGTTTTTCACTGGACAGCGACAATATACAGATTATTAAACTGGATATTTTTCGAGATTACTTTAGAATTCTGTCTTTAAGACATAACCAGTCATTCCAAGTGGTAGAGCTGCTTTCCTGCAGAGTTTAGTTCCAACCTGTACCCAATAAGTTAACTGCTCCTTAATTAACTCCAATATGTCTGATCCCAGCCAATCAGGGACTTGGGAAGTGGTTGACTAGCTGGAGCAGGTGCAGGAATTTATGGCTGGAATTAGGCTTTGCAGGAAAATAGCTCTCCGGGAGGAAGGGTGGAGAGCACTGTCCAGAGAAACTTAGGCTCTGTCCATCATATCTTTTGTCTTCACTGTTATTTGCGAGTGATCAGATTGGAGCACATCCCAGCACGTCCCTGACTCTGGATTTGACAGTGTCGTTGTTTGCTGCTTTGTAAGTGATGCAGGCAAAGTTTCGGAATCTGATTTGAGCAGCTCCAGCATCCAGACTGAGACGCATTTGTAAAAATCCAATTAGAATCGCATTACTTAGTCAGAACAGCTCATAGCAGTAGTGATAATAAGCATTCATCCAAAGCGTTTCAGGTCTAATTATGCAGAAGGGTACCTGCTATTTTTCCACATTGCAGTCTTTACATTGCAGACATCACATCCCTTGCTTCACATCTCCACCAGTCAGTCAGTAAGCTTCTCTACAGTGAACTATATTATATCAAACCACTGTGAACAACTTAGCTTATAGCTCAATTAATCACATATACAGACATTTAGAGAAACATATTAAATTATTATTTAAAGCCTCCATCACAAAGAAGAAAATCACTCCTGCCAACAGAAAATCAGAAGGTGCTTCTGTCCACACTTCCCATGCAGAAAGATGTTCCAGGTCTAAATAGATGTATAACTGTCAAAAAGCTCTTACTGGGAAAAGCACGTGAACAAAAAAGAGAAAACTGCACTAAGACATCTGAGATGTGGAGCAATGTTCCTAAAACTGGAGTTTGGAGGTGAAAAAGAGTGGAAGCTGGAATGAAGGTTTTTAGTTGTTGAGGCTTTGGAGGCTTTCGATTTTCTGTTGAATATGTTACTGCTTTTTGCTAATACTGATTAAGATATTTAAAATAAAAATTAAAAATAATTTAAAAATATTAAAAAATAACCTGTACTTAAGGAGTGGTCTCTGACAAAAAAAATAATTTATGCTTTCATTTATTTATTTTTATTGACGCAGCCATGAACTACCAATGGACAGTGATCTCCTCCAGGGTCTTTGTGCTAAGGAGAACTTCTGACATGCTGCCTCAGACATGTCTTTTGAGACAAAGTAAAAACGGCATACTGTACCTATTGTTTGGAAAAATACCATCCAAAATATCTGGTATAGTCTGTTTCTTTTCACAGCTTTGAAATTGAGCAAAGATGTGCGTCGTTTTTTAAAAAATGTGAGAGCTGTGAGGTCAAAGACACCGTACAAAAGAGAAAACTCCTTCTAGCTTTGATTAGGTGCACCAGAAAGACACCAGTAAAAAAACAAAAGACAGTGAGAATGGCTGGACATCACCTCAAGTCATTTTTTAAGGTCTGGGTGGTTCTAGTTTTTAGTGTACAGCTCGAGAACTGGGAGCCTCACCTCCTTCTTAAGACAGTCTCGCATCAGACGATCCACGTCATTACACGTTCCGAAGAATCTGAGGAAGTTGTGCTGAGAATAAAATTCACAATAAAAATTCAGACCTGGAATATATTTTGTGCTCATTTCGTTAATAAGACACACATTTTAAGAGATGCATTATGAGTATGTGTACTGGACAGATATGGAGGTATATTAAAGACAGTGCTCGTACCTCCTTATGGCACTGTTTGAGTAGCGTAATCAGCTCATTGCATTCATCAGTGTGTAAATGGGCTGATAGATCCGGGTGCATCCTGAGTTAAGGCTTCTCAACTGCAAATAAACATGACAACACTTGTACTGTTCATAGAGTTCTTCTTGTTACAGTTATCTACACACAAAACACAGCCAGGCCCCAAACCTCTGAGATTTCAGTAAGCACAATGGAATGATAGAAATGTAGGGAATTTAATTTTAATATTATACTTAATATAATACTTTTAGTCTAGGTATCACTATCATCGCCTGTAAGAAATGCTAAAAAAAATATACATTTGGTAGGTTATATTGTTGCTGTCCAAAGAAAAACAAGTATAGTAAAACAGTAACTTTAGAGTATAGGACAAAAACCTTCTTGGTTTATTCATCAGAAAACGTTTACAGGATATAAAGAGGAAAGTCGTGTTCAAATGACGTAGAAAATGTAAATGGTAAAAACAGAGATACAAGTTTGTCTTCAAGGATATACATATACTTGAAAACTGGCATATAACTGTTTGTTACTATGAGTAATTAAAGCTGGGCTACAGCTGTATGCAAAAGTTTGGGCACCCCAGTCAAAATACAGGCTTGTTCATTTTCTGTGTGAATATAAATGCACTGAAAACACACTTCCGCAGATTTTCACACATTTCATATGTACAATTCTTGCATCTTCGCCGAATTTAAAATATTGGCAAACGTAACATTCGGCCTGTGCAAATGTTTTGTACATGTAATTTGAGCAGGTGTTCAAACTTTTGCATATGACTGTAAGTAACGGTTTCAGTGCGTTCATGCTTTGCGTACACTATATGTCCAAAAGCTCTCCAGCTTATTCGACACTTCTTTCAAAAAATAAAAGAAATTTTACTGACTGCTGTCCCAGCCAGCACCCTCATGCTAGATCTCAGAACACTGCTGTGAGGATCTGACAGCATTTGATATGAGAAGTAGACTGGATTTGTATAATATGTTCTGGACACAAGTAACATTACAAGCCTACACCCCTCTAGCTAACACTCGGCACTGGTGACTTTAGGCCAGGGGTATTTAATTTGAATTCAGTAAGGTCTAGTTAGAGGAGATTGCTTCAGGCCAAGGTCCAGGCCGTCATCATTTCCAACTTGTGTTATGATTCACTAGTGTATCCTGTTTACTGCGGTAGTCTAGTATCAGCATCTATACCATCTGCATTGTGATGTTGGTTTTACAGAGTGGTGTTCTCCAAAAATAGACGAGCAGGTCCCTTTCATAAGCGTTCCTGGTTAAACAGTCAGTTTTCACTGTTGACTTTTCTGATTTTAGAGCTTGTTATTCTTTCTGACTCGCTTTAGTCTCCGGCTGCTGCTCCTCGCTTCGTACCTCGCCTGTGTGTGCGCTGCACGCCCCAATGTGCACAGACCTGACTGACATAAAGCCCGTATACCGTACAGACAAGAAAAGCTCAGCCGCTTAAAATAAACACAGTCTAAATTAAAATCATTCTCAATAGTTTATCGTTTTGGGTCTGCAATGGACAACGTCTGGGTCCGTACCCAGACCACGGTCCACCTATTAGTGACGCCTGCTTTAGGCTCTAACCCATGAGTTTGCTTATGTCTGCTCCAGAGTCACTTAATCTATTGGTGATGTTCTTCTGGGAAATTTTGCAACAGCTGTAGAAAAGGGCTATATTATGGAAACCCAAACTTCCCTCACTTTTTTTTTTAAATAAAAAACATACCATTCACACCCCAGTTCATATATCATCGCTGTCTATTGGCACATCCATCATGAAATTTTTACACACTGTAAACGGCAGCTGTCGTGTTTGAATAAATTAGAAAATAGAAATTGAAAAAATGCTTTTCCTAGGACAGTGACGATATGGAAGATATGCTGCAAAACAGCCTGCTTTGAATTCATTGTTTCTGTGATGTCACATGAAGCATCTCATTTACATATATACGCCTATTCATACTGCAGCTGTTTGGCCCCGCCCACTTATATTGAAGATCTAAAAATAATCAGCATTGTGTGCTTTTCTGAAAGAAGCACAACAGGTCAGCCAATCAGAGCAGAGCAAACTTATCTATATTAGTCTTAAATGTACAGCAATAAAACATTCAAGGGACTTTTATGCTAAGTGATGCTGGAAAATGCTCATGTACAATTAATTGTGGTCATGTTTGATACATAAACCCACATAGATTTTGTAAATGGGCATTGACAAACTAAATACAAGAAAAATGTAGGATACATGCCATTTGAACTATCTGCATTCATAATCAGAATGGGTGTCTGAATACTTTTGAACATATAATGTATCTCACACTAAAGGATACTACAGCCTCCCCATCCCATCCCATCACTCATGCTGGTGTCTTCCTTTCTTAGTTACCTAAGTAAAGGAGAAAACAACAAAGAATTCAGGTAACAGGTTTACTGGTCGTGCTTTTAATATTACAACAACCACTCTGCTGAACAGTAAAACTAAGGTAAATGACTGACTGACCCTAGAAAAGTAAAGAATAAGCTGACCAGCACCTCAGCTCAATAGAGCTGAGCCCGATCATCACAATGGCAAGCACACGTGAGCACATGGGGCTGCA
The DNA here is from genome assembly GCA_021613375.1 of Megaleporinus macrocephalus. Lineage (NCBI taxonomy): Eukaryota > Metazoa > Chordata > Actinopteri > Characiformes > Anostomidae > Megaleporinus > Megaleporinus macrocephalus. The sequence goes on along the minus strand of CM038711.1, from coordinate 32,834,306 downwards.
CTCTTCATCAGATTTATTTATTCGAGGTGCTCAGTGTTGAAACCAGACAATATTACGGAATCCATAATCACCCTAAATAGATTAGATAACGCAGAACGACCTGCAACAGAAGGACGAGGCTGGAGGTTAAAGCTTTGACCTCGAGTACTTAGATCCTCTGTATTAAAACCTCCGGATGAGCTTAGGCACGTATCAATACACTCTTAGCCCGGTTTAATCATTCTGTACCTGTACAATAATCAGAAGCCCTTGTGTAACACAATATTCAAAATGAAAACTTTACACCCAGCCAGCGGGTCACAGACCGCTATCATGCTCGGCATTCGTGTCAGAAAACAGGACGGCTGTCGTCAGCTGTCCGGTAAAAAATGTTAAATCCAGACCTGATGTTCTTCTGTTGACAGTGATGGATCTGGATATATGCTGCTCGAAAAGCATTAAAAGCTTGTCACGTTGCTACCACAGTTACTTGAGTTACCGCTCGGCCATTGCAATGGTACTGACGTTTTGGCCAGCAGATGGCAGCACCTTCGACGAGCCATACACACAAAATAAATAATACCAATAATATTAAAATTAAATTATTAATTAAGAAAAATATTAAAATTATAACTGATATTTACCCATTACTGCATATTACGAAAAGTCGCCTCACTGTTAAGCTACACTGCTTTTTTATACCATATTGGACTTTTATTTTGACACATTTTTGACACACTTTGAAACCGGATTTTGCGTGTCATGACGTTTCACAGGGGTTGAACGTTGCGTTTTACCGCTGATCTGAGACCAGTTTTCCGTTATTCCTAAACCGATTCAAATCAGCATTTGGGTGCGTTGAACTGATTGAGCATCAGCCGGAAAGAAGGCATTTACAAAAGCCCGTCCTAGTTGTTGGCGGTTTATTTTGATTCCGCATTCGTCCCTAAAATGTAGCTGTTGTTGTTATAGTCGATGCAATGTCCAGTTTTATGTTGTGTCCTTTATCGGTTTAGTTCTTTGTAAGTAAAAAAGTCTTAAATAAGACTGAAATGGATGAACAGGCGAGGGCTATTTTACAACGGGTCATACGGAAAATACCCAACAAAAAGTTACAGACCACTCTAAGAGCTTGGGATCGTTTGTCGAGCGAGCAGCTGCAGTCTCTGGATTATTCCCTGCCGAAATGGCTGGTTTTGGAAAACTTAATATCCAGATGCGAGGTAACTGTAGATATGGCGACTTACATATTATTTCCAGCACTGATATGTATGTCTCACTGAGGGTTTAGCTACATTGTTAACTAGCACGTTAGCTTCTTATTCGAATTCTCCACTCCACCTTAAATGGTGCAGCTGTTCAATTCTGCTGCACCATTTACTGCTGCAGTGTTTAAGGTGGAGTGGAGAATTTGAATAAGAATCTAACTTCAGAAAGCAAGCAAGCTTTTCCAGCAAACTGATAGTGAGTCTGAGTTTAACTAGAAACGAGTATAATGACTGAAATATTGTTTTTTCCCTCTCTCAGGAAAGCAGAGTGGGTTTAAAAGATGTGACAAAACTGGAGATGGTCTGTGAGTGAGTTTTCTTTATCATAATGCGTTTAACGTAACGTTGCAAGAGTATTTCATAAAACAGGATTTCGCAGTCTTTGCTCAGAAGTGCCAGCTGGAAATGTCCCTTAACTGTTGGTTTACAGTAGGGTATCCCACAAAGCAGGATTTCTCAGTTTGCCAGTTAACTTAATATGAAAGATGAGGGTCTCTTAGCTGTGTTCTTGCTGGACAGGCTTTGTCTCTGGGCTTATGTCAGCTCGTTGACTGAGAAATACTGCTTCTGAATTATTTCCCTGAACAATACTTTTGTCCAGTATCTTTTATGTTACACATGTTTAGTGTTAAAATGTATGCATATATTATTGTATATTCTTATCTATAATGTCATGAACATGACATACATTTTTTGTTTTGTGCATGTTTCTGAAACTTGCTTTCCACTACAGACCTGCTAAGTTAGACTGAGTCACACACATGTGTATAGTTAGGCTGTTGATACGTTGTTGAATGGAGATGAGCAGTGGAGAAGGGTGAACTGTGAGGATGTAATTTAGCAGCCACTAAACAAAACTGTCACCAAAAAAAAATAATAATAAAATTACAACACAAGTCTGATCTGTTTTCCTATGTCACATTGCACCCCCCTGCCAAACGCCTCTATCCATATGAAACACTGGGTGAAATGATGTCGTTCAGAGTCAGTGACCCGTCTAGACTTGCAAACAGGCATGCCTGCCAGTTCTCTGATGGTTAAACTGACCTGCTTAGGTCTGTTTTGTGAAATGCCCCCTCCTGATGTGATACACCAGAAGTAATATAAATTGCTTGTGGGTTGGCGGTGTTCAACCTCCTACTACAACTACCACTTCTAAATGTAACTGCACATTTAGTTTTGTACTGGTCCCTGCTTTTATATCTGTGACCCCTATCATTAATAATTTTAATCCACATTCTTTTTTTAAATACCAGATCACATAGACAACCCTAACCAAGGAACCTGGCATGCCTGCCAGCTCTTTCAAGCAGAAGGTGATTTTTATTTATTATTTATTTATTTATTTGTAAGCTTGCATGCAAATTAAATGCACTGCTTTCTTTAGCTGGATGAATGTGTAATACATGGACAAATAAAATGGCATTGTTTTTCTCTGTTTCTGTCTGCAGATGATGCAGTTTCTTTGAATTTTACACAGTTTAAGGAGCAGTTCATAGCTCACTTGGAGGAAGTTGTGCGACATGTAATGAACCTTTCATATTTGTGTGTACTGTTCCAAAATACCACTTGCTTACAATGTATTAAAGTGCCTAGCAGTTCAGATCTGCCAGTGCAGCAGTTATTAATAATAATAATAATAATTTAATTGAACGAATGCAGCCTATGATACAGTCTGAAAATACAAATAAATTTAGATTTACATGACTGGTCTAAGAATGTTCTGGTACGCTGTTTTGTTGTGGCCGATATGACAGAAATATCATTTTATTTTTAGAACCTCAGCTGGTTTAGAAAAAAGCATTAAGCAGGATGTATGACCTGCTTAATGATAATTAACGTATACCAAAGAATCTCATGTATTGTAGAAAGTCAAATTCCCAGCCGTGTGCCAGCCTATACAAGTGTTTTATTCATGAATCTTTTGTTTGTGCAGGTATCTGTTAGGACAAAGAAACTCGAGGATGGTGCAGTTTGGATTCGTGTTGCATGGGGTGACAACTTTAGTAAACCCAATCACCTCAAACCAACTTACATAGTGCATTACCTACAGACCCCTTATGTGTTCATTCACAATCTTATGTCCAAGCACAAGCCTTTCCTGTATCAGGTGACAATTTTATTAACTGTTCTTAAGCTGTTACTTCTGCAACAATTTGACCATCAGACTTACTTAATATTATTCACCTGACCCTTGTCTAGGCTCTAGTTTTGTCCACCAGATGTGAGTCCATAAAGGAAGCCCATCTGAGTTCTAGAAGCCTCACTGCAATGAGGGACCTTCTCATGAGACAGTATCAGCAAGTAAGGCAGATTCATTCTACATTCCTATTAGACGTAAAAGTTTCACTTGACCGTTGACAGTTTACCTTTTAATCACAGGTGTTCCCAACAAATAAGGAGCAAACTTTAAAGAAAAGAAATGCACCTGCTTCACGTATGTTCTTTCATTTTCTTGCTCTCTCTCTCTCTCTATTGCTAAAACACTGGTTCCTATTGGAGTGTAAATGACATTTCTTTCCCAATTTCCCAAATTGTGTCATTGTTTGGTTGTTTGTTTATATAGATCCCAATATAGAAAAAGAGCATGCTGAGTGTGCTGAAAGAAGACATCAGATGGCCTGTGAGGCGTTTGGAGATGGGGTCCTGCCAAAGCTGGAAACTGCTGTGTACAAGGTGTGTGGCACAGCTTGATGTGCACTGCATGTTCAAAACACTGTCCCCATGAAAAAAATTGCTTCCTGTGTCTTCAAGTTCGAGTATCATGAGGTTATTTTTTCCGCACCCTTATTACATCAGTTCCTGCTGATATGCCCCCATTGCTCCAGTAACACTTTCAGAGTGGTGAGACATGAGCTCAGTAAAGTATTTATGCAGGCCCATGCTGACTCCCTCAGTGTATCCCACAGTTGTGTTGCCTGTTAATCAGTGTATATACTCAGTAGCACAGCTCATCTCATTCCAGCTAAGCCACGATCCGGTGATTGAGCAGCCACTGTGTTATGCTTAAAGGGGGCCTGTGTGTGTGTGTGTGTGTGTGTGTGTGTGTGTGTGTGTGTGTGTGTGTGTATATATGTATGTATGTGTGTATGTATGTATGTATGTATGTATGTATGTATGTATATAAATATATATATATATATATATATATATATATATATATATATATATATATATATATATATATATATATATATATATATATATATAGGGGCCTGTTATATATTATATTATTATTATTATAAAAAAAAATAATTCTTTGAAGGTACATAGATTTACCCACCTCAGTATTTTTTCTCATGCTGTACAAGCCTCTATCTGAAATGCTCTGTGGCTCTGCCTCCCCAGTGCCTCCTGATGACCCCAGTGTACTCTGATTGGTCAGCTTGATTACTCTTTTTTTGATAAGTCTGCCAACAAAGAGGCATCCTGATATATACGTTCCACCCCCACACCACTGTGGCTAATCTTACAATGGCGACGTTCCTGCTGCTAGACTTGGTCCACCTTTGCAAGCTAGACTGAAGCAGGACATTTTAGAATGAGATGTTTTTACTTTTTAGCTGTGTATTTGTTGTGTGACAGCATGAAGCTTGTTGGTAGGCAGCAGTAAAAGGTGTTATGAGATGTTGTCACCTTGTAACAGAGAAAAGGGCTGGAATTCCAACAGGGAGAAAAGTGGTTTCTGTGGGGAAAAAGTATTACTTTGGGCTCTATGACTTTGCAGACCGTTTACATTACTAAACAAAAAAACAGGAAAGCTTAATAGGTCCACTTCAATAGGGAATTATATGAACGGAGGATTCCGTTAACTCATTCAGAGAGGGTTCATATTTGAATGGGAGATTATTGTAAAGAAGCCCTTACTTTACAGTAGCGGTGACCAGAACCATCTAGATGACCTTACTTGTTGTGATATTTACTGTATATTAACATCATTACACGTAAACATCAGGCATATTAAGTTAATGTTGATGTGGTGCTGATCTTATCTTTAACCCTCCCACAGCTCGAGACGAGATACAGAGGCAACAGCAACAACACTCTTAATGATAAGGAGGAACTCTTCAGAGGTGTGGTCAAATTCTCCAGCGGCAACCTCTTGGAGTCCTTCCGTCACTGTGTGTCAGCAGGTGAGCAGATGATAATGGAAAACAATGATAGCCATACATTTAACTTAAATGTGTAGTTTTTTAAAAATATAGACCTTATCAGACATTCCAATTATAACAACACAGTTTTGCAGTCTTATAGCAATGATGTTTGTTGCCACATGGTGGCAGTGCAAGCATCCCTTATGACTTTGATCTGTCCTTGTTGCTGAGACAGACATGATAGATAGCAAGCTGTTCACTCCTTCTCACATGGTTCTTTTGGATTATTTTTTCTACCTGATGGTATGTGACTGAGATCACGTACTAATGCCTTCATGCTTGTTTGACAGGCATGGCAGAAGGTCCTGTTACTCCCTTGCTGTCCTCCATCACACAGAAAGGAAGGAACTACTTTGTGATCACTGACAAAGTCACAGGAGCGGGCAGCCAGACTCCTGCTTAAAAGGCTTGATTCAGTTCCATTTTAGTATTCCGTTCAGCTGTATGTGTATGTATGTGTGTTTTCTACAGTTTAACCCCTGTTCAGCTATGTTTAATCATTTTTACAAAGTTTTAAATAAAGATTTTAATTAAAAATTTGATATTTTCTGTATGTCTCATGTAGATGTTGGTAAGGTTACTGTTTATTGTTTTGGGCAACAAATTTCAGAACCTTACCATTAGCATGTGCATTCTCTGTTAATAACATACATATAGTTTAGCTTTTTTTTAAGTGTTGCCCCTCAGATGTTTAAATACAGTGCAAAAGATGCTTGTAAAAGAAATGTTTTGGATAGTGATGCCTGGAACTGTCTGAAATTTGTATTATTTTGATTATTGTTTTGGGATATTCATTTAATGGAATTAAATGATGCATCGCTACTGACTTGTAGATGTGTAAATACTGTGTCCTTATGCTCTCTGGTAAAATGATTCTGTGCTAAAAGATGACCAGCAGAAATGTAAATGAAACTGATAAGGGGCATATTAATCTGGGCTCCGTTTGAATGAGGGATACAGGAAGATGATACCTGAATACAAAATACTTCTTGTAAAGCTGTCATCCCCCTCCTTTTTGTCCTCTTTGGATTTATGAAAATGGAAACCATCCAGCTGACTATGAAGTTTTGAAAGTCATTATCATTATTCAGATAAACAATATTCATATTGTTTAGAAGATTGTTTGAAACTTTACATTGTACAGTTAAATAATGTTTCTTGTTTTGTTTGTTTGTTTTTAACATAACTGGCCACTGGGAATATTTTGCTGTCTAAGGCTTATTTTTAATTTAACAGAACATCACAAAAAGAAAATATTAATGAAGAGCTTGACTGATTTTTCAATTAGTTTATTTTTTTGCATAGCTAAATATATGAGATCTATACAAAATCATGCAGGGTGTAAAATGCTCAGTTTTAGAGACTGTTGACAGTGTTGGTAACAGGAACCAGATAGTCGAAGAGCTTAATTTTAATTTAAAAGCTTCCTCACAGCAAGTTCAGGAATTGGTTGTAAATATGCTGCCTAATGACTTACAGATTTTCCAGTTAAGTTTTGGCGTAAAATGTATTTTTATCCATTCTTGGCAGAAGTGTACATGCAGGGTGTTATAAGGCTAAATAGTTTCAGAAAACTTGTTTTTTAAATGTATATAAACAATACAAAACAGACAAATATACAAAGTAATACATGTTATTTTTATTTAATTAAAATATGGTTGTTATTTTTAATAAATGTGTGTGTATATCATGATGCACAATTAAAGCGTCATTTATTTTATTCACTCGAGTTATCTAATGATATAATAAAAATATATTTATTTATTTATTTGGATTATTAACGTATTACATGCTGTTGTCAGGACGCGGTGGGCGGCTGTAGAGGTTGCTAAGCGCTGCCGGAAGTGCTCGCTTTAAAAGGTGCGCTAAAGAGCGCTGCTCGTTCCTCCAGTCAAACATGGCCGCCGCCCCCGCAGCGGACAAGTCAAGTCCGCGTCCTCGCAGCCAGAGAGGCGAGCAGGAGTCCCCGTGTCCAGCCAGGGACATCATCAAACCCTCCATCACGGAGCTCACCAAAGAAGTGCGCACCAATATCCTGTGTACGGTGGAGGGATGTGGGAAGATCCTCCCCAACACTCCGGCTCTCAACATGCATCTGGTCAAGTCGCACAGAGTGAAGGTAGAGCTGAGCTGAGCCGAGCTGACAGCCCCGCAGCAGCAGCAGCTCGTCTGCACTGCTTACTGCATGTTCGCGCTTCTGCTGTATGGCTCTGTATATGACTTCGCCATACTGTTACTGTACTGGTTAACAGAAGCCTACATATTAGCTAGCTAGTTGGCTAGTTAGCTGCGTTTCGTTTAAGGTGGAACAAGGAAATTCGGGGTTACCTTAAAACTCAGACTCGCTATCAGTTTACTGGAGTTTCTCAACTGCTTGCTTTCTGAAGTTAGCTTCTTATTTGAAATCTCCGTTCCACCTTAAATGGTGCAGCAGTTTCATTCCGGCGCCTCAGACTCGCTATCAGTGTTCTGGAGAAGCCGAACTGCTTGCTTTCTGAAGTTCTGAGCCATTTAAGGTGGACCGGAGAATATTTGAATACAAAGCTAACTTCAGCCACGTTTTCTTCAGGTTTGCACTCAATAACGGGTCTTGAGGAATTCTACCAAGAAGCTGGTGAATAAGAAACTGTCCTCTGCTTGTTGTTGTTGTTGTTGTTGTTGTTGTAAGAAGCTGGCTAGCAGCCTCCATGTCTTCACGACTAACAGTTGGCTTTATGATCAGTTTCTGGTTTTATTTTGATGTGCTGACTCTGTAGGGCTCGTTATGAAATATTAAGCACAGGGCTGGTGGGTAGCCTGGTCCGCATTGCGAACGCTGGCATGCGTGTCCATACATGGCAGACTGACCACCCAGCATCGCATCTTACATCAGTTCACTTCTTTCTTTAGTAATGCTATATGAATAGCTGTGTTTACTGGTAAATAGAAAGCATGAGCAATAAACAGTCCAGCCTGTATTGCTAAAAGCTACTGCACTGACTAAAGCCTCTGTTTGCTGCCACTTTAATAAAGTCCACTGCAACCTAATCGTTGCACTGCAGTGGTCCTAGTTGTGTTGGATTGCATTTCTCTATCAGCCTTGTTGCATTCCTGGCTATGCATGTCCAGCCACCTCTTCTGGACGTGTGATCCAGGATAAAAGTTTTCAACAGAAACAGATCCAGCCTTATTCATATGCTGCTGATGTGGGTTCATGTGTACATGAAAAGTATGTGATAATGCTTTCAGATCTGTGATTCCTGTGTAGACTTTATTAACTGCTATGTGTATGTAGACTATGCATGTGTGTGTGTGTGTATATATATATATATATATATATATATATTAGACACATCCTGTATATGTCGACTTTATTCATTGTAAAAGGTCCCCAAATGTAGCCATTGGGACCCATGATTAGCCACATTTGTGTGCCGTCCCTCATCGAGCGCTAAGAGGGGACTGAGCATTGCACAGTCATGGTATTGCTGTTTGATACTGGGACAGCATGCATAGTGAAAGTGTGACAATGGACATTATGTTAATTGTGCTGGTAAAACACAGGTGTTTTGAAATGATGACCCTCCCACTCCACCCCAATCAGCAGGTCAGATTACTCATCCTGTCTGCCAGCTTATATGTCAGTGGTGCAACAACATCATTAGTGTTGACAGTTTCCTCATTCAGATTTTGTTGTAATATATTGTGATAATACAGAATCATGGATGCAGTATCATAAATCGAATTAAATCAAATGGTGGGCTGTTTTAATCTAATTATCAGCACCTTGTTGGTCAGGTGGTGTGTTACAATGAGCTAGGCACAAAAATTTGGAGAGCATAGGATCTCCAGGTCTGGTATTGGGTATTGGGCTTATTGACAAATCCAACTTGTTTCTTCTTACAACAAGGATAGTCAATTAGTCAACACATATATGGTGTCTGATGTTTTGCTTCTTTAGTTTTGTCCAATGATTTTTTTAATACTGTACAAAACTTTGGTCATCAGACATTGGCCACATTAGAGTGACATTTAACATATGGGTGGAAATTTAACTTGGCCCACCATCTCTGTTTGTTTATTTATTTGTCTGCATTCTTGCCTTTGTGTGAAAGGAGATCAGGCTTATTCAGACAACAAAGAGACAATGAACATGTCTAATCTAGATATTTGATACTGTAGAACGGGGCAGAGTGTCAGACTGGTGATAGAGCAGCGTGAAGGAGACCTCTTTAGATATTCACGCTTGCTGGAGGGGCTGACAGCATGAGTAACACAACCCTGCTTAGTAGTATGGGTGTATCGATACACTTGAGTATATCAGTTTTATATTTTATGATTCTGTATTGATTTTAATCAATAGTTCCCATGTAAACATTTGATTGTCTCCAGCATGTTAATCTCCAGCAACTCTTTTACTCCAATGTAAACAACCAGCATAAGGGTACACTGCACGCATTAGCAAGTCTATGCATATATATGGTGGTGTGCTTTGTACAATATGATAGTTTTTCTACAATTAAATGTAAAAAAATTACATCATGTATTGCAATACCATAAACTGGGTGATATAACTATATACTAAACCGTTACCCCATGCATATCGCATCACTAGTACACAGCTCTAGTCAGCAGTAAAGTATAGGAGTGGAATAGAATACGAACACATCAAGGATTGTTGATGACGAGAGCCTATGGTTGCAGCCTGCACTCTGTAACCTGCTGTCCGTATTCACACTGAAGCAGTTTTCTCCTTCAGGGTGTTTATCTACTGCCGCATATCCAGCTGCATTTCTCCTGTTTACGCTCTCCTCTCTGGCCCTCTCGGCATGACTCTTTTGCTGGCAGAAATGGGCTTCCAATACAAAAGAAGACTTCAGTCTCCTACTTCAAGTTTCTTCAGGATAAATAAATGGCAAAATATCTGTTGTGTTTGAGTTTCCTTTGACGTTGTCTGAATGCCATGGACTCAAGACATTTAAATTAGTAATGAAGTGTTCTGAAACATGCACAGCTCTACAATACCTGACCAGTGTTGCTTCTTCTCAGAATTGTTAACACAGCTATGGTCTGAATTCCCAGTTATGTGATTTGATTCAGTGGCTGTCTATTTTTTTATTCAGTTACGATTCAGGAGAACATGGTTACTCCATAACTGTGTTCGATGTGTGAAACAGATACTATCTGACGGCCTATGAAGTGAATTATGTAAGAATAGTTATTTGCGAGCAGGACTACATGTTCACATTAATAGGATGCTGCTGGGTAGGTTGCTTGTTGAGTCACCACACCACGCATCTCCTAGAGCGCCAAAAAGTTTTACAGAGTCGTGACCCTTATAGAGCCATTGCTTCTGGCTTTGTCATTGGGCTTCTGCTCTCCCCGCTTGGCTGTGTATTTGTTGCCCTTAAAGTTGTTCAGCTTATCATTGTGTTTCCCCTTTTTTAGGAGGGACTGGTCAACCCCACTGTAAGGAAGGACATAAAGGGTTCACAGAAGTTCTACTGCTGTCCAATAGAGGGCTGTCCAAGAGGACCAAACAGACCCTTCTCTCAGTTTGCCCTGGTTAAGCAGGTAATTGGAATTATGATCAAAGTGTCATGTATATGGTCAACTTAATGACCAAACCTTATGTTCTGTGTCTGGCAAAGGCCCAACGTAAAGCTGTCATGTTCTTTGTCTGTATTTTACATGCGCTAGCATTTCATGAAGATGCATGCAGAGAAGAAGCACAAATGTGTGAAATGCAGCAATGGGTACAGCACAGAATGGGACCTGAGGAGGCATACGGAAGACTGTGGAAGGACATACAGCTGTACATGTGGATGTCCATATGCGAGCAGGGCGGCACTCTTGTCACACATCTATCGAACAGGCCATGAGGTTCCCAAAGAGCACAGGTATGTGTGTGCAGTAGCCTGTCACAATAATATATTTTTTTTTTCTTAGAGGGTTTCTTTAGCGTGTACATGCCAACGGGTGACAAATTACAGGAAAATCTAAATAAAGAAGCAAAGGAGCAAAACTAATGCAGATGCTTCCACACAGATGCCCTGCATGATACAATTACACAGTCAGCATCCATTTATTACGTTTTGTGGCATGTATAAAAAAACGCTGAGCAGGCCCAGTTAAACTCTAGCTCGACATCTTTTGGCAATGGGTTCATATGTGTACAGACAGGATGCACTTCAGTCACCAAGACTTCCCAACTGACCAGTGTTTCAATAGGAACAGTGATTAAGGTACCATTTGCATTTTGGTCAATGGGAAATACATTGTAGTTAAAAATTCTGCTTGAATATTCAGTTGCACATACAGTTATTGTGATACTTGTGCAGTGTGTAATTTAAATGGGAAGATCAGAAGTGAAACTGTACCTCAGTCACCAGGCCGTCCGCAACTTCACAGAAAGGGGACTCTTAAGTGGAGTTGCAGTGCGTTAACTTCTCATTACAAAGACAAATGCACATTGGGGGGTTCAGTGTTGCATAAAACAGCTCTGATCTACAGAGGCGTTTAGTACAAGTGATACAGTGAGTCATCCTTCATAATATTCTTCACAAGTGGGACTAGTGCATATTTGGCATACAGCAATAGAACAGTGCTGGCCTGAATTCTTGACCCCTACAGTGAGGGGATCTGGTGTCACTCCGATTCTGTTGGCATGGTTTGGGTCTGCTTTTCTCAGTAGAGGTTAGAATCACTGCAAATCAGCTCTAAATTATTCGGACTGATTACCTTTTAAGCTACAGTAAAATGGCAGTGCTTTAAATGATCCACCACACAAATAATACCTGATCTGTGGGGGTCCTGAACCGTGATAATGTTGTAAATGTGGGATAACAAATTATCAAAAGAAACAGATGAAAAGCAGTCTGAGTGTAGAACTACATGGTGTACCTATATGGTGAGCGAAGCTGATGATGAGTGTAGATACAGTGCTCAGTGAGTGTGTATTGCGTATATACATTAATGCACAGCAGTTTTAAATTCACTACACAAGTTGCTTTGATTTCACTTTAAAACTGTAGCCTAATTAGCATCCTGGCCAGCCTTTCCCTCTTTGTATAATGTCTTTCATGTACCAAACGTATGTGTTACTGTTCTAGATATCCACCCGTGAAGAAAAGAAAAATGGAGAAACTGTCAAGCAGCACAACGAAAGTTAGGCCCAATGAGCGAACATATGAAATGGCAGATGCTGATAAGGAACTGACAGAAGGAGCAGTCCCTACTGAAGGAGCCTCCCAAACTCCAGATTCACCACGACACAATCCCATCCACACTAAAAATGTTCAAAAGCTTCTCCTGCCCAAACCTAAAGTTGCTTTGGTCAACGTTCCTGTGATGCAGCTCGCACACCTGCCTGTTCTTCTCCCCCCAGCAGAGAGCGGTGCCTTGAGGTCTGTGGTCTTGGCTGTAGATGCACAGGGCTCCGTAAGCACTGTGCACCTCCTGCCTCAGTCACTTGGGGCAGTGGTGCCTGCTCTTAACACTAAGACTGTGAGTTTCAAGGAAACAATGCCTGCTTCCAGGTCAAGCCTGGATGCCATCAGTACAGGAATCCAGGTCAATCTGGAAAGTCTGGTCTCAGTAGGTGAGGCGGTTCATGACTTGGGATCCAGAAATAAAAGCACCTCAACAAACATTCAAACCGATATCTCATACCTCAACAAGGGATCTGTCGGAGGAGTCACAATCACCCCCATGGGTGAGGCCTCGGTGTCGTCTTGCTCTCAAACTGACATTAGTGTGAGCGCCCAGATCCAGCTGCCTGTCAGCGTCCAAACCCAAACGTTCCCTTTGAGGGCCAGAGTTACATCTTCTATTGGGGCGCAAACTGAAACTCTCAGTCAGCCGCCCATTCCCTCATATAACATAACAAGAGAAACGCAAACAAGCTGTGGCCCAGCAGCCCCGCTAAATAGGACCCAGATGGACCAAGCTATAATGTGCACAGACCTTTTCGACACTGATATGCTCAGTGTATCTACACAAACCGCACTAACAGATGGACCTTTCACTACAAATGGACTTGATCCCATGACCACAGAGCCGGAGCTCTTTGGGGACAGAGCTGCTCCGTCCTTGTGCTTCGGCTCTCAGAGAGACATTTTGCAACAGAACACAGTAGCTGACAATCAGACCCAGACCATGACTCTCTTCAGTGACCTTGAGAACATCCTTTCCGACAGCATGGCAAGTGGAACACCAAGCTGTGGGTCAAGCCTGGTACCAGTGCAAGAACAACACACCGGCATCGACTTTGACTTTGAGGATTTCCTCAACGCAACCCATATTCAGACTCAGACTGATGAGAGTGCTTTGGGAGGCCTAAGCTCAGAGACCCCACTAGAGCTCCTCGATATTGAGACGCAGACAGATTTCCTGCTCCTTGGTGACAGCCACCAAAGTGATGTGGGCTCAAGGGTGCAGTCAAATGATCTGGAGCTAGAAATGTTTGATACTCAAACACAAACAGACCTTAACTTCTTGCTGGACCCTGGTGGCCATATGCCGCTCGGCAGCATCCTGAGACATTCCAGTTTTAACATGAGCACTGAGTCATCGGACACCGAGACCCAGACAGACACCAGGCCTCCTCTTCCTCTGCCACTGTCTTGCTCCAATGAAGGTCCGGTCAGGCTTAGCAGCACCGAGACCCAAACAGTCTCTAGCTCCTCCAACCTGGGCAACCTTTTCCTAACCAGCAACGAGACTCAGACGGTTATGGATGACTTCCTGTCTGCAGACATGGCTTGGAACATGGAATCCCATTTCAGCTCTGTGGAAACCCAAACCAGCGAAGACCTTTTCTCTCTGTTTCAGCACTCTGAGAAACCCAACAGCTGAGCGTTCTGCTGTCGCAGCTCCCCTGTGGCGGGTGTGATTTTAGGCTACGTTGTTGAAGGAGCTGTTTCTGGTGACTTGCCTCTCCCATGCAGGCGGAGGGCCAGCAGATAGTTCTCCCAAACACTCATCACTGTAAGGAGCTCTGACTGGCAGATGTGGCGCTTGTGAGAATTGAGCTTGCTTGTAGTTACTTAGCATCTCAAGTCATTCCACAACGAGTAATGTGTGTCTGTTGAAATCTAAAGCGCTATTAAAGTAGACTTTAGCTGCACTTTATCATCTAGCTGTCATTAGTTGACTGCTCTTTAGCCGTGATTACTTTTTATTTGCACATTGGCATACTACTCTAATTTATATTGTTCTTAATGAACGTCTTTGTTTACTCTCATTAGTCAGTTATCGACCTCTTAGTAGGAGTGTGTAACCTTTTCGGTGAGATGATGGTGCTACTAAATAGTTGTAGTAATTCAGTTCAGTGTGGCGCAAGTCTGAAATAACTGAATAGAAACCACATACATTTGTTACGATTTTAAAAACAGCTATCTTGTGAAATAGGCATATTTTCTTGTTTGATATTGCTTATATGGCCTGTAAGGGCTTTTTTTCGCCTTGAGCACATTGTTTTCTTTCGCCTTCGGTTTTTCGTTATTCTTTTGTATGTGCAGATTTTATGTTAAGTGTCTAATGGTCTAGACCCAGCAAACTGTCACTGTGAGTAAACTGTGCTCTTGATTCACTACGATTCATGCAGATATTTTGTATTGACTGTTACAGTATATGATATTATGTTTCAAACATTTGCGAATTAGGTTCGCCTAATGTATGCATATTTATGCATGTTGCAAATGTTATGTTTCCTTTAACATTTGAGCTCAGTTAATGCTCTTGAACTATGATTTGCATTCTGTACTGTGAGTAATTAACATGCAAATCGCAATTGTTTACAGTAAAATGAAACCTTTAATATTTTATTGGAAGCATGTATCTTTTTTTTTTTTTCCACTGAATGTGTATTTAGTCACCTAGGCATTGTTCAGTTGAAATTTATCCATGTTTAGCTTTTTGTTGGTGCCTTAATTATTTAAGTGTTAAGTAAAAAGTGACCATGTATACATTTGATGATGTAAAGGTACAATGCATCGCTGCTTAAATGGGGAGACGTGTCTCCTTTTTTTGTTTTCGTTTTGTTTTTCTTACCTCCTCCTGACACTATTAACATTGTGTAACCACAAGTGTATTTATTTCTCTCATTTATTTACCATATTGCACGGAATATTGTTGCCTGCCTTCAGCTCATCTTACTTCAATATGTGTAACTTTGATTTTTATTAGCTACAGAATGTAAATGACACTGTGCCCATGTATGACAAGATTGCTCCTCAGCAGTGTAACCAAAAGTTGTTGTTTTTTCCTTTTCTTTTTTTTTCTTTTCATGCTCAGCCAATGGAGACATTTCCATTCAACCATTGTATTTAACAACATTTAGACCTGCCAATAGAGCATCCCAGTTAATATACTGTATTTCTTGAACTTAGCGAAGATGCAAACAGGAAAAAGAAAATGTATTGCTATAGATTACTTGAAATTGTCAACTTAACACTCTGGTTCTAAGTAGAGAGTGCATGCAGTCTTGTTTGTGCCAAGAATGTCTCTTAAAGTTGAATTTCATTTTTTTTCCTAATATTGAAGATATACGTCTTAAGTTATGTGCATTCTTTAGGGTTTGGTAGGTTATACCAGACTAACCCTGACTGTGTTCTTCTGTTGTTTAGGCTATGCTGCAGCAGATGCTCAAAATAAAGTGCTATTGAGAGAATTAAAAGTGTAATGAATTGATTAAACTCACTTGTGGGCTATCTGTATACATGACAAATAATTACTGTGGAGCTTCATGTGATAAATAAAAAGATTTTTTAGTAGTATGAATGGGACACTTGAAATTATGGACAAGATTGTTATTTTAATGGTTTTAATGAAGCAGTTAACTTGGCTATCTCTATATTAGTTTGTAAATACATTCCTCAAAAGAGTGCAATAAACATGAGATGGTGAACATAAGGAGTCATTGTGTCAAAGTCACCATTAACACTGTCTCTGTCAAAACTTTTTAGTACTTGGATTTATTAACCTACTGTTTAAATTATTTCCCCTCAAAAGTCTTACCTTTCTTTCTTTCAAAAAGTATCACCTACTCCAAATAGAATGTGACACATTGTTTTAAACAGTGTTTCTGCAAGGCCTGAATTTGTAAATACATTGTGACATTAATATGCTTCTACTGCTCCAAAAGTTCACTACTAAGGCATGTGTGTGACACATCAGCCCCAAGCCCCATGACCGTGAGCAGCCTTTGTATTCAGTTCAGTTGCTGGGTAACTGAAAAAGATCTCTTGTGCAGCCAAGGGCATTAAAACTACAAACACAGTGAGAAGAACACTCAAAGCAAGGCTTTTAACCACCTTTTGTCATTCATTTTTTACATTTCTTTTTACATTACATTTGCCACCTTTAAAGAATTCTTTTATAATAGAAAAATGTAACAATAAAAAAATGTCTGGAAAGTGAACTTTTTTAAAATTATTGGCCCGCATCAAGAAATAAAACCATTTCTGAACTGCCTGGAAGTGGGTTAAGAACTGCCCAACAGCATTATTAAAACATGGAGGGACAGTGATGAGCCATCACCATTACAGAAGTAATGTGGTCAGAAATGTGACCATGATCGAACATCCCTTACACGCTTGCTCAAATGGTAAAAAAATCAACAGTAACACTCACAGCTGTGTTTAATAGTGAAAATAATAGTATTTTGCAACAAGAACTTACTGACTAGGGTCTAAACAACTAATGAGGCCATAAGTAAACCAGTTGTTAGAGGGCCTTTTCAGATTAGCCTTTCTATTTGTTAGGGATCATAAAGGTTTGACTTTTAAACAATGGAAAAAGGTCATGAGTCCAGATTTCCCCCTTTTTGGAGCAATGGGTGCATCAGTCTAAACAGTAAGTGACGCACCTTTCATGAGGAATACTCACTGTACAAGCCTCTTATGATCTGGGATGGTTTCAGCTCTAAGCTCAGTACAAAATAAAGTCATCTGATTTCTTGAATGTACTGAATGAGTATGTTCAAATCAAATGATTTTTCTTGGCACGGGCATATTGCAGGACAATAATGGCAAGATTTATCAGGCTAAAAATATGTAAGAGACAGGTGAACTGGCCACCATGGAGTCTTGACCTTAAGCCCTGAAAGTCTTTGGTACTGGAGTAGAATTTATGTAGTGGTTCGATCTTTCCCTCATCAATACAAGATCTCGAAGAAACACTAATGCAACTCCACACATAAATGCTGTGTCAATGCATTGTTAAATACCAGACCATGCTGTAATTAAACTACAGGCAGTCCAACTAAATACTAAAATATGCAATGTTTTTGGCTTGGCAGTGTATATTGTGTTGTGAGATGACATAATGAATAAAATACCCATTCTCCAAAACGCATTGTTGAATCCCTATGAGTGACATTTATGCATCACAATGATATGATGCATTGTTACACCCCTATTATTCACAAATTTACACAATATTCTGCACTTTTTTAACGTTTTGAGACAAAAATGGTCAGGACACTGTATTGCCCGTTCATCATGACATATAATTGTGTGTCATTTATCACTGTGTAAACAGTTCCTCAATGTCAATATTAAGGCATCTCAACACACAGCGCTCAATAATGTAACACAATTAAAGTAAGCGCTGAGCAGAGACTGGTATTGCCACTCTAGTGCCTAACAGCATTGGAAGCTCAGGCTCTGCCCTTCTCATACTCTTAGCCTTGAAGCCCAAATGTTGTCTGTGCCCAGAGTTTTGTCTGAAAGGTGATCTGGTCAGCTCTTCCTGTCGGAGGTTTCGTCCCATGAGGGATGTGGCCTGAGGTAGTGTGTCTCCTAGGGTGCTGAAGGGTAGATGAGCCTTCTTGGAGACAGCAATGGACAACAGATGATACTGATGCTGGCCTGGCTCATGCTTAGAGTTAAGGGACTCTTGACAGACGGCTACAACTGCTTTATCTCTGTCTTCATCAATGGTCACTTCATCACCAACGGTGACCTGACCCGTAGCACCACACACAGCAACTGAATGTGCCTCCGCCTTTGGTGGACACATAACACGAGCCTCTCTCCTCTTTAAAAAAATGGGACTTCTTGAATTTGCAGGCGTAGATGGTTTTACAGGAGGCAATACAATAAGATTGCCGATGAGTGCAACCTTTCCTGCAGCCCTGTCTTTTAGAAATAGGCACTGACCATTAGGCTGAAGGTGGTGAGGTAGAGATTTGTTGTGTACGTACTGTTCGTCTCCAAACAGAAGCTTATTGCCTAGTGGGTCTGGCTTAATCTGCTTGTCCTGGCTACTGCAATCAGATATTTCCTCTTCTGAGAAAGAGGATGATGAGCTGTTGCTGGGGGCTCTCTTTTGGAGCTCCAGGGAGGTAGCAATGACATTCTTGAAAGGCTCTTCAGCAATTACACAGGACGATTCAGAAGAGGTCCCAGCACAGTCAGATACAAGGGGCTCAGACACTTTCAGGTCCTTTAGATCAGAACAGAGCAGGCAATGAGGTTCTATGACATCTGGTTTGACCTTTCTCCCTCTGCTCTGTGCTTGAACCAAGCAAGCAAGAGGGGCAGACCGTCCCCATCCTCGGATCTGTCAATGTAAAACAAAAATTCAATTTAATTAAATTCTTAGCCCAGTCATATTTTTGGCATGTTCATATTTGAAAAATCCCCCAGATACAATTTACACTAGAAAGCAAGTAGGGGCTTCTAAATTGAAAAATATAAGCTGTAAAAATCTGAGGCAAATTCAGTTTTCCAGTATATGGGCCCTTTAAGCCACTTTTGAAGAAACATGCAGATTACTTACAGCATCTTCCCAGCCTTGTATCTGAACCTCACAAGGATCATGTTCTTTGAAAGTGAGTTCCTCACTGATATCCAGCAGCGTATTCACGTGTTCACTGTCATGAGACTTGCAGTTGTTCCATTCCAGGTCTTCCAAAGCATCACATTTTTCTTCAGCAATATGTTCCGAGTCACATGACTTATTATTATTCATTACGTAGATATTACTACAGAATTAAATCTGTGAGGGGTGAAAACAGCAAATTACCTCAGGAATTTAATTTGTACATAATAACACCCTATTTTATTTTGGTTT
The DNA here is from genome assembly GCA_021613375.1 of Megaleporinus macrocephalus. Classification (NCBI taxonomy): domain Eukaryota; kingdom Metazoa; phylum Chordata; class Actinopteri; order Characiformes; family Anostomidae; genus Megaleporinus; species Megaleporinus macrocephalus. The sequence continues at coordinate 32,814,847 of CM038711.1, read as the reverse complement.
TCAAATACAAAATCATAAAGATTTTCCACTGGAAAACTTTTCAGTATCAGTATTGATATGAGGACACTTACCTTGGTATAACTGGATCAGATCAAAAACAAAATCAGTTCAAAGTCATATCAACTATCCCTAACTGCCATAACAGTTCACTACCTTAACAAAGCAGATTGTAACAATTAAAGGAGCAATGTGTAAGATGAAGCAATCTGTCAAATTCATACTCCAAACAATAGGGGCCAGTAAAATTCTACTAACAGTAAAACCCCTATTATAAAAAACACACAGTTCCTCCTTATTAAGTATTAACAGCTTACTAGAAACAATGTGAGTTTAAAATCAAACCCTTGATGAAGATCACATTCAGAATGTGGAAAGCAGTGTCAATGTTAACTCTTGTTTTGCTTCTATTTATATCACTTCTTTTGTTTACTGCCAAACACGGATTATTGCCAAGAGCAGGCTGTGTCAGTTATTATAATGGCCGTTTGCCAAGAGCTTTAGCTATTGTTGCGTTTACTGCCCCTCTTTATTACCTACCTGTCCTTAAAAGATCTAACAAGAAGCAACACCTTTAACATGATTTATAAGAGATCCCAAAACACTGTTGGAGCAGTGCTATTACAGATTAGAATACATGAAGCCAGGAGCCACCATGTCAAAATACTTCTGGTAATGATGTTACATGGTTTTTGGTGAGTGGGGCTCTCATTTTCCTCTTAAGTAGACAGAAACTCAAGTCCTATTCACATAAGCGGAAATTGAGCCCATTTTACCAGACCTTGGTAATTGTTTTACCCTCTTTTGAGATTACAGTGAACTTGTGGCCATTTTTGGGTTACCTTGTATATACTATTTGGTGCTACTTCTTCATCTTCTCATTTTGGCCTAATTCTGATCACCTCTTGCACTGCAAAGTGGTATGGTAAAGCAGGATGAGCTAGCTGGTAAGCAACTTTGTTAATATCTCTGCAATAACATACAGCAATGTATTGGATATACCATCAAAACGGTTACATCTTTACATTTTGTGAACAATTTTAGATAGCATTGAAATCTTTCCACCTAAAAATTACATATTGCTCCTTTAATGCTAATTATTTAGTAATTTAGCTAGTTAGATGCATGAACAATAACATTTAGCGAGCCGTGTTTGAGGACCTGAACTGAATTCTTCACTGTTTAATAAATTTGTATTTTTACTATAATGGCATCCATGTTGGAGCCACTGTGCCCTCCCACCTGAGAGTGAGACTGTTGACCAAAGCTTGGCGGGGGGCATTACTGGAGGACATGTTTAGTTCTAACGTTCATCCAGAAAGACTGAGAAATGGGTCGGAAAAGTGCTCACCTACATATTAGAAGCGCTGATCAATTATTTAATTTAGCTCAATAAAAAAATCCCTTCAGAAGAGTTACCCGAAAAAATACCCGAAACTACACGATATCCTCGACGGACCCAAACTCGTCGGTAATTTAGAAATGTTTCTCTTCTGCACTTTGGGACCAAGTAACAAAAAGAGACAATAAGTGAAATAATAATATAAAATTAATATTACTGAAGTTTCCTTGTGTACGTTACTTCATCTGAGCTCTCCTGTACAACAACAGCAGACCAAATCTCTCGGAAAGCCAAGCTAAGATAACCGTTAACGTTAGCTGTCCGACGCTGTTACGTTAGCAAAGTTTGTACAAAAACACAATGATGTTAGCTCACTCACCATTAAAGATCACTACAGTGACATGTTAACCTCCTGTAATCCAAAAGGCTTCGTCTTGCTGCCAGAGGTCGCGTGTAGTTTAACAAGAACCAGCAGTGATGAAATATTTATCTCGCTGTTTCATACAAGCTCTTCACTGGGAGTGTAGCACGCGGTTGCTACGGCAACCCATGGGGGAAACGACACGCGCTAATGCGTGACGTTTCGTAGGAGAAGCCGGGGGGGCGGGGCTTTAGAGCTGCACGTGGAACCGATTCTTTAGAACAGTGAGTGAATCGTACGTATTGATTCACAGGTCAACCCAACCTTATTCATTCAGCCATTCATTCATTAACCAAGACAATAAATGAATACACATATACGGAGCATACAATTTAGTGTATATGTGCAAAATACATAGGAATAGAAAACATATAATACAGTGCAATTTCACTTAATTCTCATTTCTCATTAATTTAATTTACTTTTTAATTCATTTAAGCGTACACTAAACTTAGCTCTTATTTTCTAGGTATGAGCACTGGCTAGGACTTCCTAGGTAATGCACTTGTGCAATATTTAACCCTGTATTTTTATTATTATTTTTTCCTTCTATTTAGGTATCAGCAGGTATGGCCCGTGTTTCTGGCAGTGTTTGAGCTAAAGGGTAGTTTAGACTTGAACCTGTTTGTTCTAGCTATTTATATGTATATGGAATGGTTAAATATTGGAAAATCTGAAAGAAGAAAATCCTGGGAGACTATGTGTCCATACAACAGCCTGTACCTCTCTGACAATTAATGGGTTAAAACAAGTGAATTCCCATTCAGTTCTGGTAGTGTACGTTGTGATTCTGTGAGGTTACATTTTTAAATATTGGAATTTATCATGTGTTAGAAAGACGTATCAGCCTACAAACAAATTGCGCAGACACTACAAGAAAAGCTCGATTCAGATCCACGGCATGTGAATCGGTTCTTCTGATTCATCAGTTCTACCGATTCACTAAAATAACCGGGTTTTTTTAAAGATTGTTCGCGAGTTTTTTTTTCTTTTTTTTTTTGCAGTGGTTATTTTACTTTAATTTAGTATTTTTAAGTCAGAGAATAACAAATGCACTGTGATTTTATTCGAAAAGTAGCGCTATCTCGCCGTACACTCTCCCGTGTTGTTGTTTTACTTCCTCAATTATACTTCCTTGATTTCATCTTTATTTTTGCGACCGACTACTTGCCGGATAATAGCAGCTATGATCGAAACAGATGTCGTGTAGGTTGGTCAGGATCTCAGTTCAGGTCTGAAAGGTTCATTTGGATAACACGCGAAACCCCGAAGACTCCGGTTGCGCTCACGAGCATCCGGTTCTGGTTTTGCAGCTACCTGCTGCTGACGTGACTGCCGGCACGAGCCCGTCTCCTTGAGGGATGAGCAGCAGGTATGAACACAGGGATTCTGGCTCGTCTCCAGTATTTTGGTAGCCTCGGTGGTGTTCGGAGGGGGTGTGTCTCCCGTGACCGTTAGGAGACTACTGCTTTTGCAACATCAGCCGCTGGAGAACAGACAGGGGGGAGACGGAAGAGTGAGCTGGGTTGGAAATCCGCAGTGACACAGACAGACACGACCTCCGGCAGAAACATGCAGTGAAGTGCCGCGGACACCTGAGCGGGCTCTCTTCTCCTCTGGCCAGTGCTTTTCCTTCCGGACTGCGTTTTGTGTTTGTTTATGGAAACCGAGTCTGTTTGTCCTGCCTCCATCATGCTACCTCCAAAGAACTGCATCCCCAGAAATTACAGCTGCATAGCCGGTCTGTTCGGCGGCTTGGCCACCACTGAGAAGATGGACGACGGGGACGGCGAGAAGGCCGAAGGCGACATGGAGGAGTTGGTGAACGGCGAGTGCGAGCCGCTGGAGATCCGCGTGGTGGACGAGCGGCCGCGGGGGCGCGAGTCGTTCCTGAAGCCGCCGCCGCAGAGCCCCACTCAGCGGCGCAGGTGCAAGTCGCTGCCGAGCCCCGCGGAGAGAGCCAGGCTGGAGATAGCGCGCAGCCGGAGCCCCAACAGCCAGAAGAAAGTGCGGTTCGCCGACTCGCTCGGCTTGGAGCTCATCTCCGTTAAGCACTTCGACGACGCCGACGAGCCAGAGATCCCCCAGCGCGTGATGGATAAGTTCAGAAAGGCCAGGGCGCTGCACCTGAACAACTTCGAGGCGTCGAGCGGCTCCGCGCAGTCCGTCTTCATGGAGCTGCTGTTCACCAACCCGGGCGCCGCGGCGGACTTCATCGAGCGGGTAAAGGAGCTGAAGGTGTCGCTGGAGCGAGTGGACGCCGACGAGTTCTGCCTGTCCGGGCTGGTGAGGGTGCTGAACGTGGCCTTCGAGAAGAGCGTGGGTTTGAGGTACACGCTCAACAACTGGTCTACCTTCGTGGACGCGCCGGCCTCCTACGTGCCGCAGTCGAGCGACGGGCTCACGGACAAGTTCTCCTTCAAGATAGTCACCCCGACGTTCCTGGAGGCAGGCGGCACTCTGCAGTTCGCCATCAAGTACCTCGTGGACGGCCAGGAATATTGGGACAACAACGGCGGGGACAATTACAGAGTCAGGCGCCACAGGTTTAAAATCTCCCCTCCCCGCGAGTGGGAGAATGGTTGGATCCACTTCATCTAGCCAGCGCGGTCGCGCGTCTGTGTGTGTACGTTAATTCATCCAGAATTACGCACTTGTCTGGTGACGATGTTCATTATGCGAGGTTCACCGCTCTGACTAGTTCTTAAACCGTGCTATGGGCTGCCATTCAGTTGGAGAGGCCATGGAGGAGATGCTAGGCTAGCTTTAGGCTATTTGGCGATTTTGTTTGGTGTTTGTGTCTGGCGTGTGTTTGGTGTTGAAATGGAAGAGGGTGGTTCGCACTGAGTGCAGCGAGTGTTTCTTTCTTTGGTTTTACAGCGCAGTTGTTCTCTTACGTAACATGAAAACACAGGCCATGAGAGAAAAGTGCAGCGAAGCTGTCCCTTTTACGCATGACTTCAGCTGTAGATGCTATGTGTGTATATAGATATATATACAGAGAGAAAAAAAAATAGCTATACGCTTGTAATAATGGCTCTAATGTAGGCTACTCTTAAGCCAAGTGTCAGAAACCCACGCTTTCTAGAGAGGGCTAGTCATACACGACTTACAGAACAAAAGTGTGCCAGCTGGTTTATCTGACCTCCACCTTCACTCTTCCAGACCCGTGTCCAGGTGTTGCCATCACAAGGCAAGGCTATTAGATCTGTCTTCTATCTTTGCTGCTGTCTCTTAAACCTTAACCTTGTGTTTCTGGCCAGTGTACGATGTGCCAGGATGGTACAGTTATAAAGCAGCATTGTGATTCTGATTGTATATGCACTTTAGAGGCATTCAGGATCTCCAGAACTACACTGTATGTCCAAAATTTGTAGATGCCTCCTCCCCCTGCACTTTGAAGGCATTCAGAATCTACAGAGTTATACTATATGTCCAAAAGTTTGTAGATGCCCCCCCACCCCATGCACTTTGGAGACATTCAGGATCTCCAGAAATACACCACATGCCAAAAGTTTGTAGACAGCTTCTACTTCTCTGGTGAGACTTTACATTAGATATTGGAGCATTAACTGGAGGCACTTTCATTGCTGTATACCCCTGCTTGACACTGGGTTTGGCATTGGGCTTCGGTGACCTTAAGCTCATGGCCCTCCGTTCAGTGTTGCATTCTAATGGCAGAGCTTTTCTGCAGAGGTTATAAAAGCTGTGTGGCAACAGTTGAATGCCGGTGGTAGCAGTGGGTTCTGAAAGTAGCTGAATTCACAGATTAGAAGGGGTTTCTGGAGATTTTTGGACATATGCTGCATTCAAAACCACATACTGTCATACTAAGCAGTATGTCAATATTAGTACGGCATCATAAGAGGTCCAGTTTAGGATGTGTAGTACAGAAGTATAGGGTTTTAGACGCAGCTGTGTATTTTGGCCATGAGTGGTTAGCAGTTACTATGGAGGTATATGTTTGGGGATATGTGCAGTAGGCCTAATGCATTCTGCAGCCTGACAGACTTTAAAAAATACATTGTTTTTGCTTGTATAGAGAAAAAAAACCTGAGTTTAGTACACAGCATGTGGTCAAAATGTGATTTCTATTATAGTTGACCAATACATATGGTGAGTATATATTGGTATATATTATATTGTCAATGCAAAATCAAGATATGAAGAAGGAATTAGCAATGCATTGTTGTGCAGACAGATAGCTAAACACATTCAAACTTGAGACCCCCCCTGGGAATTTCCTATGTTTGTAATGGTTGCATACCTCAGACCAAACACATTTATACTGTGAGAACCTTCCAGCAGCATTCAGGTGTAGTTCCTGTTTATTCAGGTTCAGTATTTAAAACAGAAAAGGAAACTTTATTTTTATGGCATAAAACCAAAATGAAATGGATCTTATTTATTTTCCTCCTGCTTTTCAAGGATAACTACTGTCTTTCTGTGGCATGTCTGCCTGTGGAGCATCACTCAGCTGTGGTGTGTTTTAGTCTTTGTAAATACCTGTTGCATTGTGTGAAGCCTTCAATGTTGACGCTGTAGCATTAGTGCTAATCGAGCAGTAAATCTGCTCTTGCTTTCCACACGTCATATATGATAGATACCTTGGCGATGAGGTCATCCATAGCACTTGTGGGAAATGCACATCATTACTGTTTGTCACCAATAGAGACCCTGTCGGCTCACAGCCAGAGCATAGGAGGCCTGATTTGTATGGTGGCATAGAATAGCTAATTATTGTAGTGAGACCATAAAGTGAGATTGTATTTGTTGTTATTATTTATTTTTGTAATTGCTTGCAAATGATATTGTCCTGTCACTGAGAGATGGAAGAGGAATAGATGCAGCTGGATCCTGCGAGGTTCCTCAGATCGCATTAAAGGTGAATATTTTTGTTTGTTTTGTAAATGTTATCTGATTAAAGAGTCTTAATGTTTTCTGCTCTTGTGGTTATGGAGGAGTGCACACAGAGACATGGGGCAAACAGGCACAAAGGTCTATTACCAGTGAGAAAGGCATTAGTATTTTGTGTTTGATAAATTACACTCCACTGATCATAATTGCTCATGCTGTTTAGATCTTCTTGTCGTCCAACCCAAAACAGACTCGTCAGAAAGGCATTAACTAGCACCATTTTGGGAACGACAGCGGTGTTTTTATTTCAGCCTCCTGTCACATACTACATGTACACTAGTAGTACTGAACTGTGTTATTTTTACAGTTGTAAAGGGTATTATGGCTAGTTTTTAATGGCTTCACCTCTATTAATGGATAGATGTTCTGATTATTTTGGGCAAAGAGTGTTATTATTTGATTGTGTAAGCGGATGCTAGTCTGTTTGTGGATTATGTTTCATTGTTTCACTGTGTATGATACATCTCTACAGAGATCTGCTGAACCTTCAGAGAAAGTCATGATAAGGAGGTGGACATCAGTTGGCATTCTCCTTTCTTTTTTTTTTTTTTAAAAGCTCATTTTCCAATGACAGACACAACACAGATAAACAGCAATATGGCCTTATATGAGACGTGCAATAAGCCCTAAATGCTTGAACTGAAATTGTTATCATTTTGTGCTGCTCTTTGAGGAAATGGAATGAAATGTGCTGGTGAAAGTTGTGTGGAAACGTGTTGTTCAGCCTTGATGAAATTGTGTAAGTAGATGTGGTGAGGACGTGCTTTGGGGATTTAGTACTTACAGAGATTTTGGTTTGTTTTCTATAAAGAAAGCGAATGATTGTAAAACTGATTTTGGATAAAGTGGTTTGTTTTTGAATGAAGCAATTTGATCAAAAAAACAAAAAGCATACAAAAAGCGGGGGGTTCTGCAGGGACTCACCAGGTCACTGACGCAGCAGAGTCCCCCGCTTGCATGTTTTTGTTTCATTAAAATGAACTCCCAAGATCATTCACTTTTCCTGTGTCATGTTTTTACATAAATAAGCTTAAAAATATGGCAGAAAGTTTATTGACGAGACATATGAATAGTTCAAAATGCACAATATTAAATCTATAGATTATGCAGAGAGTTTAATGGTGCTGTGAAGGCTTGCAGTTGATGGTTCACTAAGCAGTCCTGTGCACACTGGTTGGGACTGTATCCACCTTTACTGTCACAGTGGAACTAGGGCTGGGCAGAATAATGTTTCGTTGATAGAACTATAAGACGTAGTCGATAAAATTAAGTTCCGCCTATGTTTTGAGAGAACATGAATTGCCAATGAGAATAAGAATAGCGCCACCCCAAACCAATCAAGTGGCTGAACTAGCGTTCCAGGGAAACTTTATTTTCTACCAAAAACAGAATCACTAAACCAACTCCCCATTTGAGTCAACAGAGAGTCGACTCACCGCTATGAGTGAACATAAACAAAGTCCTTTCCTCAGCTCGAACTTCCTTCTGATAGAAAAAAAAATTAACAAAATGTTAAACTTTTGATATCTTCACTTCCCACTTAAAGTAAAAAGGCTGATTTGATTAATCTTGTGATATATATCGATATCGATTGATAAAAAATATTGTGATGAGATTTTTTTCCATATCGCCCAGCCCTAAATGGAACCAAGGAGTGTGGAATTATGGTCAAGAATTGCTTTAAGGCCTTTCACTTAAAGGTTCTTTGGAGTGAAGCCATTAAAGAACCATGTTTGGTTCCTCAAAGAACCTGTCAGTGAATTAAATCATGTCTGGATACGTGTTCCCAGAACCATACATCCAAGCCAAGAAACTTTTATTTTTAAGAGTATAGGCAGTTGTATCAGGAACACTGGGCTGTAAGGGCTTTAGGTAAAGCCTAAGACAGAGTTGTAGAATATATAATTTAATAAAGCCACCAATATTTTATTTCATTAAACAAGCAAAATTTTAAAAGTGTACTTTCAACAACAATACATGTTCCTAGGATAGTGAATAAATAGCCATCTTCCACTGTAAAGTGATTTGATATTATTGTATTTGTAGAGTTCTGTCTAATAAGCTTTTTGGTGTTGGCAGTGGAAAAGCTTTCAAGAAACTTCCAAGCTTCTTTAGATTCAGTCCTGTTCATCAGATGTATGTTTTCCTTTTGTTTTAATCTATGCAAACCAGTCTTCGAATAATTTCCAATGTGTGTTGGTGTCTCATTATGTTATGTTAATCTGTTTGAAATAAAACCATTAAACTGTATATTTCTGCTGTTTGCATGCACAGCAGCAGAGTTGTTTTATTTTTATGGTGAATTTGTATTGTAGTTTATATTTTGTTAACCCATAAAAATAAAGGCATTTGAGGTGAAAAGCATGTCTGTATTCTTTTAGTAATGGTTATGATGTTAAATCCCTATAGACGTTGTTGCGGTCACATCCCAAATTTGAATGGCCACCTTTCTTCATTAAGTATGTGAACAATGGAGCTGTATTTTTAGTCCATACTCCAAACAATACCAGAAAGTTCACAGTTCCTCCTCCTTCCCTTTCAGTTTGTATCTATCTAGAACAAACATTAAGACTTGAGAACTTCAAGAGCATATGCGTTGGGGAAAGCAGCACCACTATTGTTCTGCTTCTATCTGTATTACGTGGGTTCTTGCTGGGAGTGGGCGGCGAATAATGTTCACTTGTCAGGAGCTTCAGCATTCATTACTGTCTTTACTCTTCCTTTCATCGGCTGCCTGATCTTAAATGATCTAACTGGGAGCAGAACCTTCACCTTGATTGACAAGAGATAAACTGCTGTCAGGGCAGTGTAACTTCTTGATCCTCTCATGTTGGACTGACGGTCAACTCATTGACTCAATAGGACCTCTTGATGTTCAAAGTGGTATTACAAGATGGGATAATATCTTTTTTATATCGATCAAATGGTTTATTTACATTTTGTAAGTAGTTATATTCAGCATGGTTGCAACTAAAAAAAAAACCACACATACTGTTCCTTTAATATCCCTAAATGAAATGTTTACTGGCGAACAATTTCCTGTAAAGAATTATTATGATTTCATAATAATTCATTTTATTTGTAATGTTTTTAATATCACAAGTCCAGGGTTGACCTGCGTCTGCAGTGCCAGTTTTATTAAGCCACTGAATACCTCCTGACTAAAGACATGTCCTTGAATCGATTAGACATGACTCCAGGGTTCTCTAGAGGGGACTAGAGAAGTAGGGCGAGATTGCCTTTCTGGGAAGACCTACATTAGTGATGCTGTGATGAGAGACAAATGTTGCAAAGTGCTTTACTCCACTTCACCGCTGTAAAGTCGAAACTTCATAACTGCATGCTTTTCATTTTTAATCTGTCTACACTATTGGAAGCCAGCTGTACTACAGTATTTACATTGTGTACAATAGAGTTATTTTAGATATACAAGATTTTGATACAACATGAATTAGACAATTGTGTTTCCTTCCTGCACAGTGCAACATACAGGAGGTTACAACAGTTGTGTTTCAGGAGTGATGTGTAATACCAATAACATGAACAAATCTTTGATTCGAGTCAGACTGTAGGGAAAGTTAGTTTCGTCCATTCTTTTGCCATTCCACTACAAACTTACATAGATTGTTTAATACACTTAGCAGGACTAATGACTCCCAGTGCTCCCTAAACAATAACATCTCAAAATAGATGGTAGAATTCAGTCTGCTTGACGCATTCCTGTACTTCCTGCCAAACTAGTGGCACATAAACAAACTTGAAATAAGCCCGGAGCCCACCCAAATGTCTGACATTAGCACAGTCTGCTAGAGAGTTTCCATTTGCTGCAATCTTGTACCTCTTACTTAGCACACAGCAAGTACAAGCCCATCAGCGCTAATGTTCTATGTATGATATTTTGGGTGATGACATTTCATTGACACATCAGGCCAGAACACCAGCGTGTCACATAGGTGTATAAGCAAATGCTAGGGGCGCTATCCATCCATAGGGGCGCCTGTGAGAAAAAAAAAACGTATACTATTGTTTATTTTTTAATATTACAACACCCACAGTGCTCATTCTTACAGTCCCACAGTTCCACACTGCTCCACGACCCACTACACTTACTGCGCATGCCCAAAGCCGCTGCTGACCCCGCCCCCTGTCTACAGGACAGGATGTAAATATATATGTGTCTTAGATTGATAGATACTTTATTGATCCCAGAGGGAAATTCTTTAGTGTGCCACGGCCGATTTCAAAGGTAACAAAAAAAGAATCCACAGAAGAAACTCATTTATTTAGAGTTCATTTGTAGTTATAACATCTTACTCACATTTTACTCACTTTTTACTCCCCCACAACGTTATTCCTTCAAATAAACGCAAATAGACCATTATGCAAATTATGCGATTACATCATGTAGCGACTTTTAGGACAGCCAATAGCTACTTTCCTCACTGAGGGGTTGGCAACAGTGGACTGTCTACCTGTGAGGAGAAGGCGACTTGGACGAGTGAGTATCAAGCCGCCTGCAATAAGTCCAAAAGGTCAAAGCCCTCTGTTGCCCAGGGCAGAAAAAACGAAAAGAAGAGGGTGAAAGAGGGCAAAAAGACTGTACACTTTCTGTTGCACAGTAACAGTTCCCGCCAGATGCAAAGTCACTAGCTAGCTAGTGTTCACTAATTTAATAAATAGCTACTAGCTAGCAAGAGATAATGTCAGTTACTCCCAGCCTAAATTCATTAAGGACATTAGGAAAGACTATTCAGGTGTTGGGAACTGACCTTCATTAAAGAATTAGAAGAATCAGAATTAAATGTGCTGCCTGTATGAAGCATCCACTATCTGCCTGAAAAAAATCAGGAAAACATTTTTATTGGCATCTAGCCAGTGTTGGCTCTTTTTATAATAATCAGTAAAATGTGTCTGCTTTTGTCATTTATAGATATAAGCATTTACAATTTCATTTCATTCGTTACTTTTAATATGTGGCTACAGCAAACATGCTTTTGTGCATGAATGTAAGCTAGGCGTAATTGACTCTTGCTGTTATAGGTTATAGGCTATATGTTACAGGCTATAATGTGTCATAGGTGCTTTTATTAGCTTAGCTCAGCAAGTTTTTAAAATGAATACACTGTAACACACACACACGCGCTCCTCTGTTCCTACTCCTGTGCATCCTGGGCCACCAGAAGACACCTTTTCAAACTTAACACCTTCTAGTGAAACAGCATCAAGTAATACTGCCCTCACCAGTAAAAAATAATGAAACTCTCAACAACATAAAGCTCTGCAGTGTCTTTGTGATTCTATAAAGACAATGATTGATGATGCAAGGGCCACAAACCAAAATCTCGCCTAGGGCGCCACATTGGTCAAGGCTGGCTTTGCATCAGGCCCAGGGGTAATACATGACTACAGTGAGTGTTTGCATGTGTTTTCTATGTCTGCCTTACTGAGCTGGTCTGTACACAGTGCACTGAGATCAGTATGCTGAACCCAGCCAGTCAATAGAATGGCTTCTGCAATGTCCTTTGACTTATAGCACCCCCAAACAGAGATCAATATCAGGCTGGTGTAAGGGACCGATGGGTAAATACAACACTCACATTCACTAGATTCTTGTATTTGGGCCTCATTATTCCTTTAAAGCTTTTAATTCACATTTTATAGTTGCACTTTGTAAGTTTGTAATTAGAGACTGTAGTACAGACATCTGTTTCTCGCAGAGTTTATACACAATGCGTCCACTCACTGACCACACTGTTAGATACACCTAACTTGTTGGTTCTCCTTGTAGAGATGATATCTCTCTTGGATTTTTCTGATTGGTGGCCTATACTCAGTTCAGCAGTGACCCTGAGGTGATTAAAGACTTCAGAAACACTGCTGTGTCTCATCCAACACAACACACACTAACTAGCACAACATCACCAGTGTCACTGCAGTACTGAGAATGATTCACCAGACAAATAATTCCTGCTCAGTGGTGGTCCTGTGGGTGTATTGCACATTTAAGAACAAGGTAAAGGTGAGATAGCAATGTATACAGAGAAACAGATGGCCTCCAGTCTGCAATTATAGAACTACAGGGTGCACCTATATGGTAGGTGGAGCTGATAAAATGAAGTGTAGAAACAAGGTAGGTGTACATAAGTGAGCAAGTGTATACAGTTCTGTTAGAAATCCAGATCATCACATATCCAGAGAGTCATACTTGATGAGAATGCTTAGCACTGAAGCATTCGTTTATTTAATTAGTTGTGTATGTGGGTGAAGTGCTGATCGCCATCATGGTTCACAGCTCAGTGTGAGGCTGATATCTGCTGCCTCCACGCTTACCCTGGTGACTCACTTGAGCAGGCTCTGAAATCAAGCTTGGTACATTAAGGGAAATCAATTCAGTTGAAGGGTCACTGGTTCAAGCGGAATGAGATTGCTTGAGCGTGGTGGGCTAAGGCTAAACCTGTAATGTTATTTACAACAAGAAGACTATTGGATTAAGTCTTGGTTATTTAGGCCTTCAAACCAAGGCCAAAATAAGATTGCCAGTGGAAAATCCCCATCCATTTCTTTTTTTTTCCCACGACTGCTATGTTTAATCTGTACCTAGAAGATCAGCCAAGAATGCATCTGTGAAATCCAGTCCTTTTCAGGACAAGAAGTCTGTGCAAACTTCGTTGTATTCCATTACATCTTTCATTGCACATGTTGAGAATGGTTCATTGGAAGGTGTCGCTATGTAACGCTCAACGGGCTCATTTGCAAGAATGCTGATATGCCCGTGTAAATGTGCTAGAATGAGTAGGCCATGCAATCTGCTGTGAAACAAGCTTATGTAACCCACATTATGAATTATGTTTGCTTTAAGGACTGCACTCAAACAATGCACTCAGAAAAAAAACCCTGGCCTCTGCTGAGCATTATACTCCAGGTATGAATGTTTCATGACATATGTTCTCCTTGCCCTGTTAACCAAGTCTTCATAATTCATGTGCTGAATATGACAAAAGCCGGCATGACACTCTACAGACTTTTCTCTGATGCAACAGTTTAAGGGAAAATGTCCCATTGGTATTTTTAATCAGATCTGAAAAGATATGCAAGGACATGAGACCACTGTTGATGCATTTCTGTGACAACTGAACAATGAGAAGCGCCTTATATGGTGCATAATGCGGCCCCCCAATGAGTTTTGAGGTCTGTGCAATACTTTAAAATTATAATGTCAAACAAAAAAAGTAGCATGTATTTTGAACAGACTTTTTCAAAACCTTTCCAGAGGTGGCTGGAGTGATGCACATCATTGTCATACTCAACGGTCCATGGTTCTGTCATTTGAACAATTTGTTTTGTACACTTCTGAATTCATGATTCCATTAATTAACATAAGTTCATTGACAAGAAGAGCAGCACACTTAGTTAAAATGTATTGTAAATGATATTAGGAATCAATGCACTTGAATCGGCTCCTTTAGCTGCCATTGATACCTGGCATGAACACTTCATAAGTGGATTCCCTTAAGTACAATGTGTCTTGCAGACCTAATCACCTAAACTGCCTTTGGATGTGGTCAGGAATGCGAATGACCACATAACATTAATTGTGTGAATACTAAAACACTCTAGCACTTCTCCAGTAGCATCGAAGGGCCACTTAATCAAGGGCATAATTACATTAAAAACTAAAGCAGCTGCGTAGGTTCTTTTTCTCCTGTTTGGTAATGAGTGTTATTAGCAGTGAATGCAATCTAAACATTTGTAATAGTCTGTACATTTACATGGAACAACATTTGACAGCAAATTCAGGAAGTGACACAGTTGTATAGTTTTCAGTGGTACACTGGGTGGTGGGGTAAAGATAATCAAAAGATAAAAAAAAAACATTGTACATCAAAATACTATAATTCCATGCCAGAAAAACTGAATTATCCAATATATATATATATATATATATATATATATATATATATATATATATATATATATAATACGTACATACATACAAGAGAGGACATTTCTATTGGATATATATATATATATATATATATATATATATATATATATATATATATATATATATATATATATATATATATATATATAGTTGCTGTGCAATAAAAACAAGTATCTCCAAAATTGTATGTTTACAGGATAGACCAAAAACATACTTTATTTTCCATGTAAGTGTAACCAGATTTTTTCCAAGCTGTTTTGGAGCACTTCTATTGGTCCATTCATCATGAAATGTTCACCCAATGTAAACAGTCATTGGCGTGTTCAAATGATGTAGAAAACTTAAAATAAACAAAAATAGAGATATATGTTTTTCATTGGACAGCGATACCAAATGCAATCATAACTCTATTGAGAGCTGTGAGGAACTACTGTAGGGGGCGGGAATTGTACCAAGTGTGAATGGGGCATTAGTCAAAGTACATTAGTCCATTTTTACATCTCCTATATATATAGTGATTGTTCCTACAACCCATAAAAGCTTACAGCCTAAGGCACAGTCACAATTAGCTTGCTTACAAAAATACAACTCCTTTCTGCTCCATTCCTAGTCTCTTCTCAAGTCCTTCTTACATTCCCACTTACAACATCAGACTACCTACCTCTCCACATAAACCCCTAGGACCCTTTAGCAGCCCTCTATCCCTCCAGATGTCTTGTAGGTGTGTACTGTGTCTTTATTTTTGTCTGTCTCAGACGCTCACAGATGGAAATGCACTGAGACATCAGTCACAACTAATCATCTTCTCCTTTCTCTGAGTTCCAATATTCATCTCTTCTGTCTGCCTGCCCTATGTCCTTCAGAATCCCCCATCCAGATCATAGAATCAGTGGTTAGCATGACAGGTCATTATTCATTCATAGCCAAGCATTAATGGTAAATGTGCTTGTCCAAGCATAAGGAAGGGACTTAAATGAGCTGCATGCATGGCCATTACTCATAGGCTGTTGCTAACAGGTGGTATATGCCTTTCTGCTAATGTGTTGTTGAGAGCTGAAGTAAGTGCTTAAGTGAGCTCCAACTTCTCTTTCCTGAGGAAGCGTATCTATATTATAAAGATTCCAAAGTTTGCAAAGTTTCATTTTTCTGTTTCATGTTTCGGTGCCTGGTATTTTGTGCTGCTTAATACTGAGGTGTTTATAGCAGAACAACATAACTGGTACTGGTTTTGGTAAGGGTTTTTTTGTTGTTGTTGTTGTTAAATCTGGCTATTTTAAAAGTAGCAGTGTGTAAGGTTTATATATATTAACAGAAATTAAATAAAATATACAAGCCATTATTTTCATTAGTGTATAATTACCTGTTAGTACTACCTGCAACATTCTAGCTTCTAGCTTAGAATCAGGCCTTCATATCTACATAGTACTGGGTCGCCTTCCAACAGAGGCTGCCATATAGAACTGCAATGTTGACAAACCACACACTGGCTATATAGAATGCTGTGTGTTATGTATTTATGTTGAAGAAACTATAGCATCGGCTAGAAGATGTTGAAAGAAAATGATTCGAAATGTCCTATCATAAGCACATATTTCTGAGCAGTTCTGAGCTTAAAACTCCAGGTGGGGTATTATAATAGCTTAAATCCCCTTATCAAAAATACTACCAGCAGTAAAACTACAAGAAATACAAGTAAACATTTATTCAGGTGTTCGCATTTATCCATTTATTTATCAGCTTCTTGTCTGTATTTTCCCATTCCACCTTAAATGCAGCATTATAATGTTAAGATAGAATGAAGACATTTAACAAGGACCTAGCAAATGTCATTAGAATGTTTTTAAAATCCTAAATCGGAGTAAAAACAATAAAACATTTAAAACATTTTGTTACTATGCTATACTTGAGCATGCTAGGTAGAACCGCTGGATGGGTAGAATAAATTGCTAGAACACCAAACCAACACTGAGGTGCTAAAGCAACCGCAGAACCTGATGGCTACCTAGGCCACCCATGTTTTTGTTTTGGTTCTACATAGAATCAAATTCAAAAATTGTCCATCAATCTGAAGAACCATTTAAGTGTGAAATTAGTTCTATGTAGAGGTTCTCAATAGAATAACTGTCTGTACTATATATGCATGAAGAAGCATCTTTCTTAGTGTACAGTACATGTGGGTTTTATTTATATGCATTTAACCTTCTGTATAAAAACAGCTATTATTTCACATTTTGCAATGCTTTGAGAGTGAAAACACTTTTTTGTACAGTGTAGAATTCTGGCGGGTCCTCTGCATTAAGGGGTGGTCCCAGAACTCTGCTCTGTATTCTCAACTGACTGTTATGATGGCAAATTTTGTACAAATTAAATTCAGGGGTGCAAATAAATGTTTTGATTTTAATAAGGTTTTTTTGTTTCTTTTACTAATATGGCTAATTAACCCCAATAATCTTGGGGATAACAATGATGTATGATTGTAGTGTATGGCTCCTTGACAACTACTACTAGATAATTCAACATCCTCAATGATTGGAAACAGGGAAATGTTGCTTCTGGCACGACCAAACACACAAAGACACTCCACTTTGTTAGCAGAGCTTTGAAGACTGCGGGTGTTCTTCTTTGCCAAGAGCTTCAGCATCTCAAAGCTTTTAGTGGGAGTTCTTATTTGGTCTTGGAATGACTGAGCAGTGTGTTCAATCTTTTAATATGAGAAGCTCAGGCTTTTCTGCCTCTTTCATTTCCTCAGCTTTACTGGGAATCCAAGAAATTCAGTTTGTAGGTTTGATTGTAAGCGATTTAGATGTAATATACTAAGTGATTTGAAAAATGACTGAGTTGCCTACAGAGTGAATACAAAGGCTCCCTTCCTTGTCTGTGTATCTATGTGAGTATGGGTCACTAATAGAGATGTTCTTAGCATTACAGATCAAATTAAGGGCATGACTAGACACGCTTTTCCTTCTGTTACTGTTTCGTATTCCTGTAGTCACAACATGAGACTGCCAATCAGCCCTCTGGAGCTGCACCTCTTATGTGCAATATTATATTCTGGCCTTTTCAGGAGGGCAAAGGTCAAAAAACACAAAGAAAGCTGCCCTTTTATGTGCCCAGAAAGGCAGGCTTTCATTAACAGAAGCGATAGAAGTGAAATTCTCCTCTTTCTTGACTCTGCATATAATATTACCTTTTCACCTTCAGTCTCTCTTCATTTCTCTCTTTTTGTTTATTTTCTTTTTCAATGTGTCTGTTTCTCTAGAGGGCATCTGAGAGTGTAATAAACTCTCCAGAGTGACTGTGTGTGTGTGTGTGTGTGTTCTCCAACGTCAACTGAGACGGTCCATCAGTGTGTCTGGCAGCCCGAGGGAGCACTGCACCATACACAGCCATAAATAATGAACGTGCTATCGTTTTTTCTCCTCTTTGCTCTCTCAGACCACACAGAGGCAGGAGCAGGTTATTTAGTGAAGAGCAGTGGTATTCATTCATTCATTCATTCATTCATTCATTTATTCATTCATTCACCCTATTCATCTATTTGGAAATGGCAGCAGTCATTTACATGTAAACAGGTGTGTGAATGTTTAAACACTTTAAGACAAATGGACCAAAAGAAATGCCCCAAAACTACTTTTAATAAAATCTAATTACATTAGTGTACAGTAAGTGTTTTCTTCGTCTGTAATGTAAAGAGCTAGGTGTTCTTTGTTCTCACAAGATAGACTTCTGCCTTTCAGACAGAACCCTCCTACACTTTCACTGTTTCGCTGGCCCCTGTTTATCTGCACAGAAGTGTACATACCACAGATATATACTTCTATGACGCCACGCTTGCCATTGGATTGTGCACCAACAACACAACCACAACTGTCCAGGCAACTCATTAGAACTGGACTAAATGCAAATGGATTGCTGAGTCACATACAGCACGAGGCATACACATTTTCCCCCAATCCAAACCTGATCTCAGGGACCACCTTTTACAGGTAAGGCTAATTGTTTTTGGTTGTATTTGGTCATTACATTTACATTTGGTCATACATGTATTAGGACATTATGTTGAGACCTAACTAGATGGCCACTAGAGTTACTACTAATAGCTGGCTAACTAGCTATGAAAGCTAAGACTTTGTAAGAAGTGAAAAAGACCCTGGGTATAAACTAACCTGCCCATAATCAGGATTTCCCCTTATACAGATTTTTATGACAAGCGACTCGCTACATATTATGAATCTGACAGTACATTTTGTCACACTTTGAAGGTTTTCCAAAGACAGAAAGCGTTGAGGAGGCAGTGAGAAGTAGTTTTCAGAAGAGAAGGTTTTTCCACCAGTGAGTCCTCCACTGCACTTCAAGCCAGCCTACTTTGATAGGACAGGTCAGACTGTCAGGATTAAAGCTTTTTGTCTTCTGAAGCCAAATCCATGCTTGGTTTTTACAATTACTTATGATAATGAATTCTTTTCTACCACATTAGTAATTCTTATTAGTGATCCTAATGCTGATACATACTCCTCTCAGCAGTTATAACTATTAAGATCCTAAGTAACTGGAGACAAAATTTCAAAAGCTCCAGGAAAGACTCTGAGACAGGTATAAAACCTACATCACAATCTTTCAGGCAGGGAAGTACATTCTGCTGATTTTTGTCGTTCTCCCATTAGCTGTGCAACTGTCTTATATCCTTTTGTCCTCTGTAAGCTCACCAACAAGTGAAAGCCAGTCTAAGATATACTCAGGTCCCTTGTTCAGTCACTCTCTCTTTCTCTTCCTCCAGTGTCTCTTTGCAGCCTCTGTCAACATGTCCATGTTGGGCATATCAAGCTAGCTAGCTGAAGACCCGTAGTTGTTGATGTGTGATGCTGTAAATGGTTACATAGCTCTTGTGAGTGGTCTCGTGCCACAGCACTATAGCAGGCTTTCAGGCCTGGAGTAGCACTGTCGCCATTCTCCCTGTTATAAGTTGGTCAAAATGATTTTGAAGCTTAATTTCAGGTAAAATCATTACATAATTTTGCTTTAAGTCAGGAAATCAATAGGAAACGTGTACTAACATTTGCAGAAAAATGTAATATTTAAATTTTAACTTTTTTTTTTTTTACTTTTAACTAAACAGATCATTTGACTGGGGGTGTTTGCTTTTATATTAAGCGATATTTTGTCGAAGTCTGTTTTACTGGATTTCACATAGGAATGTAACCATGGTGAAAAGGATGTTGGGTGTGAGGATTGTGCATGCAATACTGAAAGGAAACAGTTGCTTCACATCGCTCTGAATAGATGCCCTACAAGTTCTTTTACTTCAATGAAGTCCATGTCTCCATTGGGTAAAGAGACCGTGTGACACTGTAGCTTTCACCTGCATACAGATGAGCACTTACCCTTCATGTCCTCTCCCCTTGCCTCTCACTCTTTCTGTCTCTCTCTCTCTCTCTCTCTCTCTTGCTCTCTCTTTCTCTCTCTTAATCTATCACACTCTGTGGTGTCTCCAGCTGTGTGTCTCCCCAGACAGCAGCCCTGTCTGCCTCAAACTCTTCTCACTTGTTTTCCTCCTATCATGCCGCATCAATGGATCACACCAGGGTGCATGTGTGTGTTTGTTTGTTTTTGTGTGTTTTGGGGACAAAATGTTCCATATTTGTTGGAAAAAAGTCATATAGCCATAACCAACAAAGTCATCCTCACTCTCTAAAGTGCTTTTCATGATAGTAACATGCTTATTTTCATTTCATTTACACCCCTAGTGTACATCAGGTAGACAGTTAGACCGTTATCTGGGTGTGTCTAGTTTTATTGATCCCAATCATTAACTAAACTTGGTTAAAGGTGATGTGAAACAGAAAACTGGATTCACATTGACAGGTGAATAAGTTTACTACATGGAACTGGCATACAGTAAACCTCACATTTGTTCCTCCTTCAAATACAAATATGGCATTTATAAAAAAAAAAATCCCAAATCCTAAACTGTTACATAACAGTCCTGATTGTGATTTACACCCACACAATTTAGATACATCAACTTAAACAAAAATAACAACAACAGAAGAACAGAAACAAAAATGGTGGACTATGTGAAGAAATCATTCCAGGCTGTGAAAGCGAAGTCGGCACTTTAGTTGAGGCTGAAATTGGCTTCCTGACCGCTCGCTTGTTAATCAGATGTTCCATTCCACCGTAAATGCTGCAGGTTGTACAAGTGCCAGAATGTAACTGCAGCACCGTTTAGGCAAAAGCAAAACAAAATGCTTAATAGGAAGTCAACTACAGCTTCTGTCTGTAACAAGACTCCAAACAACTTTAATTCAAGGTTGTTCATTTGATCTGCAGAATGTATACCAGACAGATTCTCCAACCTTGAACAATATTGAGCAGCTTTACTCAGCATCTGACACTGAAGAGACTGAAGAGAGAAGCAAATCCACCTTTATTAGCATCTCAACCCCAATAGCAACCTGTAAGTAGCAGCCATGCTGTGTGATTGTATTACTGTTTGCTGTTAAAGTAGACCATTACCAGCAAGTTGAGTAACTAGACCTAGCTTATTAATACAGAGGGTCATTTTATCTTCCTGTCTTTTTCAACACGTTGCTTCTGTGATCATTGCGACGCCTCATTGTAAACCAGCAAATCAGAGCTAAGCTCATCACATTATTGAAAACGGAAAACCACTTGTTCAATTAAATTTGAGAACATACAGATCCTTCCTCTGTGGGAATAAATATTTTATATTGGTCAGAACTAAAATCTTGACCAAGCTCTCATATTTGTTTCCTACTTCTAATTAAGGCTATGGTATGTTACTAATTGGTATTCCCATACGTTTACCCACTGTTTTCCCATATAACACCTTCCCCATCCCTCCATCCTTGATTTCTCCCCTATACTATACCTGAGCATTTGCCACCTTCTCACCTTTCAGCTCACTATTTTCTATAGCAGTGATGAAGTAAGTAGTAGAGGTGAAAGATGTCACTGCAGGGCTGCACATGTTTAGTGCGGCCTGTGGGGCACACACACGGCGCCCCCTCCGCGCTGTGAAGGCAAGTGTGCACGTGCATGATACAGCAAAACGTGACTGCTGTCACGATACATGCTCATCTTCTACTCACCACAGTGTTCCCTCTTTCCCCTTTCAGCACAGCTGTGAGCGTATGATTGGGCCTGGAATAATTCATCATGTTTTCATCAGCATAAGTGCATGGAGCGTCTGGATGAGAGTGCTAAAGTGAGTGAAAGAGAGAGAGAGAGAGAGAGATAGAGGGAGACAGAGAGAGAAAGATCATTGTACAGCATGGGGAATACATGCATGGAGAGCCCGGAGCACATTTACACACACATGCATGCGCACACACTGACCCTCGGCTGTACCAGACTACATTAAATAATGATGCGTTCTTTCAGTAGAGTCAGGAGCCAAAGCTCGACAACATCAATCTGAAACATGAGCGCACACACACATTGCTCGTTCACAGCTGAACTCAGCCCCTTTGACATCACACAGACACGCCAGCTCCTGTCCCTCTCGGCTGCTGCGATTGGCTGACTGGCTTGCCACACGCTTATGTCGTCTACTGTTTGTTTGGCTCCTTTTAGACTCAGGCCCTGCCCAGGCCCCTTGAGATGAGATGGTGATGACATCATGCTAAAGGTCTGGCTGTGAGCAGGGGCTCTCTGCAGACACACAGGCAGCTTGCTGTTATCTGATGCATGTCGAACAAATGATGTACTCACAGTGTCCGTCCTTCCTCAGAGAATGGACAAAAGAAGAAATGATATATCTTATAATAAATAGTACAGCTAATAATAGATAATGGGTCTGTTCACTTAAAGCCACAATCTTATGCCTATATTTTTATTCTTTTTCCAATATGCATTTTATTGGCTTTGTTGGAATTATCATAGCTTATAATAACCGTACTACTACTACTAATAATAATATTAATAATAACAACAAACTTCTGACATTTTATTTTGAATATTGTCACTTCCAGAGTGTGCAGCATGGACAGCAGCAGGACTGACTGGGAGACTGGTAACCTGGTATCTGGAGCCCTGCTGACTGCAGTGCATCCCATTGGAGGGCGTATCCATAGAGCAAGAACAACAATCGTGGTGGTCCTACAAATGCTCTATTGGGTTTTGGTCTGGGGAATTAGGAGTCCAGGGTAGTATTTGGAAGCCTTGGTCAGCTCTTCCAACCAATGTCGGGCTTTCTAGCTGTTTGACATGTCACCTTGTCTTGCTGGAAGATCCCATCCGCCCCAGGGAAGACAATCAGCATATATGGTGTATATATGATCTGCATGGTTGGATTCAGACTTCCACATGGATGAGTGGGCTCAGAGAATGTATTACATTAGCATTCTATCTTTTTTTAAAGTCATTTTTTAAAACTTACAAAATTTAACCACACATTTCAACCCTGGAGTTTTCCAATTATGCAAAAAGCAAATAATGACTAAAAATGGAGATACAAGGCCTATTTAGCACCACAACTTTCTTTTGCATGACATATCACCTGTCAAACACATGCAGTCTATAAGCAATCTGGCCAGAGCTACCCACAGGTTAAGTTCAAAGTATGGAGAGACTTGAATAGACACTGATTGGGGGCTTTTACACCGATTGTAGATAGCGTGTGTCCTTTTCTTCTTTCCCTCTTGTGTACAGAGCAAACTTTGGCGCCCTCTCCTGGTTAAGACATTGGTGATACGGTCTATTATCTCTGTCAGTGTGTCTCAATCTTGGTTTTGGAGGCCCATCAACCAGCACGGTTTACTGCTTTTCCTGCTTTAACACAGCACCAGTTTGAACATGCTGGTCTAATGATATTAGTGTTACTGTAATGTTTTTTTATATATATATAGAAAACAAATACAAAATAAAAGCCCTGTCGGAATACCTTGTTTAGCCTCTACACTGTTAACGTTCTCCTTTGTTTGAGAAACATCTTGATTTTCTTTATCTTAGTTGGAATCAGGACTGAGAGTGCATGGATTTAAGGTAAAGTCGTGTTTGCAGGTCCCCCAAAAAGGTGAAGTCATGTTGAAGTCACAGCGCAGACAGAAGGATCCTCAATCTGCTCAATACTCTCTGCTATCACCCCCATCTTCCTCATCTACCCATTTTTTAAGTTTTTTTCTTTTAGTTTAGTTTTTCTTTTAGTTTTTCAGTTTCTTGGCCAGTTGCAAAGCAGAAATCCAAATTATTGTTTGACTTTATTATATTTTATTATTGATCAGGAGATGACATTTTCTTAATGCCCAAGTGCAGGCACATTAACAAAATCTGATTTACTGCTGTTAAATCTTAAACATACTGTGCAAGAAATATGGGCAAGGAACAGCACATAAATAAGCCAATAGTTGAAAGACCCCTAGATGACTACAAAATGTACCTACAAGCTACCATGTACGAAGTACTGACTTCTTCAAACTTTACTACATACAAGAATTATCATTTTCACACATAAAGTAATTGTGCATTAATAGTTACTGAAAAGAGGGTGGAACCTTTTTGCATCCCTTTCTCTTGGAAATGGATTTTACTTTTAAATGTTTTTTTTTTTAAAAATAATAACACAATTAATACTTTTAATTCCTCTCAAGTACATGAGGAATTTATGTTTTACTTAAATGCATACTATTTATTTTTCTAGGGGTTTCATTACATTGTGTTTTGCTGGCTCAGCATCTAGACAGCTTTTCTGTTGCTCTTGCTTTGGACCATTAAGGCTTTATTTTTAATCAAGAGAAGAACAGAACGTAACAGAAATCACCTGTTCACCTGGCAGCACGAAGAAGGTGCCGCAGTTCTTGTGCTATTTCACAATTTTCTGACCCGCTACTTTTGCACATTGATTCTCTCAAACTCCATAAAACTGCTTGTATTTCTTACTATAACAGAACAGTAACTTTGTTATTGTTTGTTATGTAACTGACTGGGATTTAGAAGATTACTCAAGATGCCCAGTAATAATAATTTACTTGAATATGGGTTTAGATTTTCTTCCTCTGAAAGTGAGGACACTGGAAAGCAATGGAATATAAAACCCCCATCAGCAAGCATGTTAAAGACTACAGCTAGGCTGTTCTGTATCAGGTCCAGCTATAAGATGAAACAATAGCAGCACTATATTTATGGTATATTAGAGCCTCTAAAATCTGTATCATTTGTCCTGTGGGAACATATAGGAGGTGGTTTTGTTCTGCAGGTGGTAAAAGAAAGAAACATAAAAGAAGTGGAGGAGTGAGGAAAGAGAGGTGAAGAGGTCATGCTGTGTTCTTCTGCTCCTACACACAGACCTCCCACATAAACACATAGGAAGTAGGACGAGTGACTTTACTTTCCCAAGATGCTCTTCATTTCTCATCTTTCATCATTTCTCATACCTTGCCTCGACTCTGTGGCGGTGAGTGTGAGGTTTGAGAGTTAGAGGGCACAAGATTTCCTCATCAGGCAGTCAGAGAGTCAGACAGACATGCTGCAGAGAGACAGACTGCCTGGTCACACATGTAGAGGCATGTGAGAGATGTTTGAGTAGTGCCTCTCTCCTCCACCTTCCTCTCTCTCTCTGTATTAATGGCTCTATCAGTGCTCTGGTCTCAGGTGCACAGAGTGAGTGAGAGAGAGAGAGAGAGAGAGAGAGAGAGAGAGAGGACCAAAAATAGCACAGGCCCACCTCTCAAAGGCTCACTTTCAAACCAGCACTTTTATTCTGATGGCACACTCTGTCTCTCCTCCCTTCTCTACTTCCCTCCATCTCTCTTTCTCCTTCTCCTTCCCTAGCTCTCTTACTCTTTTTCCATTTCTTCCACTGTCTCTCTGTTCCTATTTTTCTATCTCCTCTCATTCCTTTCTCTCTTGTTCCTGCTGTTTCTCTCTCTCCCCATCACTCTCTTTCTCTCCTTTGTGCCCTCACCTGTCTTTCATCCAATTTTTCTTTTTCCATGTCTCTCACTCCTTCTCCATCTCTCTTTCTTTACATCAATTCACACTCCCTCCCTCTTCTCTCTGGTCATCTCATCTCACTCTGTTTTCCTCAGTGAATTAAAAGGAAGGTTTGACTCTAAATAGAGAGCCCACCTCGCTGTCTCTGAGGAGGTTCCTGTACTGGGGTCCTCCAGTGGAGGATCCTACACTGTATAATGGCCACTATACTGTTGTTGTGTCAGAATCTTACTCTGCTGTTTCACTAGGTTTTCATACAATTTCAATCCAATACACATCCAGCGATTATCTTCTTACGCTCCACGAGCTGTCCATCCTGCACATGCTTGAAATAATCTAGTGTTACATTCTGAATTCCACATGCTGTCAAAAAGGAAAGAGAAACAGATAAATAGGAGAAGACCTGAGGGACAAAGATTGACAAAAAAGTTCAAAATAAGATCTATTGGCAAGTAAACTGATCTTATATCTAGTTGATTTATCTTGTTTTGTTTTAAGATCAGGGTAAGCTTATCAAACTTATTTCTAGTCATTATATTGTTGTTTTAAGTAATTTCTGTAAGACAAATAATCTCACTGCATTAACAAATCATCCATCCATCCGTCATCTGTCGTTTAATCCCAGTAGTCGGGGTCACGGGGAGGAGCTGGAGCCAACCTCAGCATCATCAGGCAAAGGCGGGGTACACCATGGACAGTTCGCCAGTCCATCACACTCACTCACACTCTCACACCTACGGGCAATTTTAGAGTGACCAGTCAACCTATCATACATGTCTTTGGACATGTGGGAGGAAACCCATTCAAGCACGGGGAGAACATATAAACTCCACACAGAACGGCCCGGACCGGTAATCGAACCCAGATCGTCTTGCTGTGAGGCGACAGTGCTAACCACTACCACCATTAGACCACCGTGCCACCATTAGAAAATCAATTACAAATCATTTTGTTTATTTTTAGAAATCTGCTTGAAGTGAAACAAATTTTATCTGACGCCAGTGCAGTCACATAATTTGGAATACTAAAATGACTTAAAACTAGAATAGAAGTTACATAATGATACATAATTGAATTGAGAAATATAAGATATATCACCATTACAATAAAAGACTATTTCACTTGCCAAGAATTTTTTTTACAGTGAATGAAGAGACGTTTCAATGGTGGAGAGATCTTTAATGTTGACAAGTTCACCAACGACTTACTCGAAGTGCCTGAAAGTAACTGCTGCATTATTTAAGGTGGAACAGCAAAAATCCAACAAGAAGCTAAGTCCCTGAATGTAACTGCTGCACCTTTTATGGTGGAACAGGATAACACACTGACCAATGAGCAGAGGAACCTAAATGTAGCCTGAACTTCTGCTCTATTTAAGGTGGAACAGAACTCAATCAAGAAGCTGTTGAATAGGAAGTTACCTTCGAAATCATCGACAGCTGTAATATATAAGACAGGGTGAGGAGGTTGCCCTGTTTTCTGCTGGACATGTGAGTAACATTGCCTTATTTGTACTGTTTCACAGAACCAATAGGCCAGTACTGTTTTGTGTAATGTTCATGAATTTAGGAGGTGGAGCTTTTGCTGAAGCCCTGAAAGGACAGGTGTACCTGTTTTGCTGTTGAGTTCAAATATCAACCATCGGTTTCCAGAATCGTATACTGCACCTTTAATATAATACTTTAATAAAACTTTTTTAAAGCCTTTCTGTCTCACACACACGTTTTATTTGTCTTTCTCTCTCTCTCTCTCTATCTGTCTTTCCCTATTTTTTATCTGTCTCACATTCTCACTTTCTTTTTGCCTTTCTCTTTTCGTCTGTCTTCCTCTCCTTCTGTAGATGGCTTTAGCTGAGTCATTGTACTAGAACATCCTCAGGCCTCTCATCTGGAGAGCCGACTTATCCTTTCATTCTCCATGAGGTTAAAAAGACCTGAGTGTGTGCTTGTTACTTGTTTGTTTGTATGTGTGTGTATGTGTGAGAGAGAACGCAAGAGAGAGAAAAGGAGAAACAATGAGATATAAACAAAGCTGTTCACTGTGATTGCAAATGAAAAAGGCATGTCTTCCCTCCTCTTACAGAGCTTTAGGCTATCCTCCTCTCCTCACCTCTCTGCATGTGACTATTCACTGGGAGAGGACTGCTTACTTTCAGCAGCCACGTCTCTGAAATACATCTTGGCATTATCCTGGATTGCTTTTCCCTTTAAATTACATATATGCTCCCTCCTCTGTGAATTAACAACCAGGTCACCAGCTGCCTAGCACCACGTTTCCGTCCTAATGCTCTTGGTTTGTTGTTGTTTTGAAATGCGGTCTTTTCTGTACGACCTCATTTAAAGGAAAAAACATTTTCATGGTCGTTCGCATAACACAATGCAACAAGATACGCTTCCTGCTGACAGCTCATATGCAAAAGTAGTAGCACGGAGACCCAGTGGCAATAAAAACACTGACTCACAACGGTGCGTGATTGGCTAAGCGCTCACCTGATGAAGACCATTCTTCTGAGAGGTGGTTTAAGCAGATCAATCCTCGGGTCTGCCACCACACTCATCAGAAAAACAATGCATATAGTTTTATGCTTCACTGAAACCTGCGGGTGTTATGATCAAGTCTATTCACACCGTAGAAACAATCAGGGGAGTCATTTTCATATTTCATGCTTTATAAACTCCTTTATTTCACATCTGCTCGCGGCTGGGAGGTACATACCTGTTTTTCAATAAGGTTAGCATTCTTCTTTTACAACATGATTAGGCAGTACGTTCTGCTCTTCATGTACAGTGGCACTTTAAAGTTTGTGAACCCTTTAGAATATTCCTTAGACAGTCACAAACTCCAGCTCCCAGTATTCCCTGGGTATATGTATCTGTTTGGGCCTTGACATTCTGTCTGTCTTTGGCCACGCTTTTGGATTGTCCTGTTAATATTAAACTTTCTAAGTTAAACCTCAGCCCCAAGCGTCTGACCCTTCCTGAAACCTTGCTAGAACTGGTCATGTTTTATGTAATATGTATCCAGAAATATAGAAAATTCAGTTGGG
The DNA here is from genome assembly GCA_021613375.1 of Megaleporinus macrocephalus. Lineage (NCBI taxonomy): Eukaryota > Metazoa > Chordata > Actinopteri > Characiformes > Anostomidae > Megaleporinus > Megaleporinus macrocephalus. The sequence goes on along the minus strand of CM038711.1, from coordinate 32,786,226 downwards.
TGCACAAACTTTCAAACACTATTGTCGCTAAACAAATTATTATATGTAATTATGTTACGTGCATATAATGCAGCCCAAGCTATACAATCACTTTCTTAGATGCAACTGAATGACAACACATTTCTACTATGTATAAAATGTACAAACACCCATCATTTGGGGATGTGGTTCCTGATGTACTGAGCAGCGTAGGACTGTCTGAGAGTCCGTGGCTCATTCACGTCTTCCTCAGAGTCGTAACGCTCCTCCTGCTCTTCGTCTTCTTCGTCTTCATCTTCCTCGTCACCTTTTTCCATCTCTCTCTGCCTGCGCAGAACACTGCTCAGAGTCTGAGAAAGAGAAATAAGAACAGTGTGAACAGTGGTCCAAGCTATATATATATATATACATATATATTAGGATGAATAGCAGTTTCACATTTAAGACCATTTTATACGTATAAAACTGTATTAGAACTGTGTGTCAGAACACTCAGCAAAGCTTTATTTTATTGCAAGGGAAACATTATTTTTATCTAATAGTAAATAATTCTGCTGTTTTCAGACTCAAACTGAAAATAAATGGCAAGTAATTTGCAGAAACACATTTAAAATGTCATCAAATTCTAACATACAGCTGATTCAATATAAAATATTACACAGAACACTATTGAGAAAATGCATCTGATGGGTTTCACTGACTCTAACACCTGTACACACTGTCCCACTGAAACAGATAATCATTTCCATGCATTCTGGAACTGCCACCCTGTCAGACAGTTTTGGTCGGAGGTCTTGGGAGAGCTATCCAAGATCCTCAACCTCAGCATCCCACTTTCTCCCACCATAGTTCTGCTTGGCAACCTTTTCTCTCTACCAACTCCGAAACATCTGCAAACATTCATCCTCATTTCTACAACAGTGGCTAAAAATATCTTACTTATCTGGAAAGACAGAACAAAACTATTAATAAAGCACTGGTACAATCTGTTAACTGAATATTCAATTTTGGAAAATTTACCATAAATGATAACATTAATATTAAGTAACAGAGCTGCATGTTGCCGACCTCTTCTTCAGACCAGCTACCATTTATTTTTCTGCTTGATTACTTGTAATAGTGAATTCAGTTAAACCCAGTCTGTTCTGAGCTCACCTGTTTGGGCTGCTCAAAGTTCATTCTGGGAATGGTAGGAGGGGGACTGGGGTATTGGGGAAGCCTGAGTGTAGAATTGGTTGGGCTTGGGTACTGGGGCAGTCTGAGGGTTGAAGCAGGCAGGCTTGGGTAGTGGGCCATGTCAGCTGTAGAAGCTGTACTTTCCAAGAGAGATCCTGACACCTGGATACGATTCCTAAACGACTGTGGAATGAGGCACATCATCATCAAACAGGATCCTTCACAACTGTAAAACACATCATCCTCATAAAGTACTCAGCCACTTAGTTGGTATTCACCTCAAGGTCTTTGTGGATGTCCATAGTTTCCATGTTCTTAAAGGTATGTGTATAAACCTCCAGAGCTTTGGCATGAAACACCATCTCCACCATGATGAAGTCTGTGAAGATTCTCTAAAATGGGCAAAGATATGTATTTTTGTTTTAACTTAGCAATTAAACCATTATCATCCACAAGAGATCCGTGCCTTGTGTATCTTTGTAATAAAGTATGTATGCGCCAATCTATGGACAGATTGTTCGAGTTAACAGTGAAGAGCTTCATCCAGGACTGTCCACCAAATATTATTTCTGAAACCAGGCTGCTGATGTATGTGAACTGTGTAGTGTGTTAGATGCAAATCACTGACCTTTACATCCTCCAGTTTTTGTCTCTGGAAGTCAATGATGGTGTCCTCCATCTGCCTGGTGCTCCTGTTGGCATTGCTGCTGGCTTTCTGAACGTTCACTTCTGCCTGTGCAGGATGAAGCAAAGCAGGAATCTCAAGTAGGTTGTACAATGATCACTAAACGTTTCTAAATACTGACTTTTACCATTAACGTAGGGCAGTTGGGGGGTTTCTCCAGAACAGGTAATGTCTAGTTCTGAACTACACCATGCTGTCTCTTTATTTACTCCATAGCTTGCCCTACAGTCAAACTGAGCTGAATTGTGAATTCCCATTGCATTAGTATTAATCCCAAAAGGCCTGAAATTTACATTGATTAAACAGAGCAAATAAGTAAAAAAAGTCTTTGTGATATAAAACAGGGACCAGTTCCTCCAAGAGAACTCCAGTTGTCTGTTGGTCTTACCTGTGACTGTTGGAGTGAATTAAGGAAAGCACTATCAAGAAGTCAAGATGTGAACTTTCATCTGCACAATTAAGCTGCATGTGAACAATAGGTGGTACAGTTTAGTAATGTTAAAGGATACGATGCCCTGTCTGTCTGCTGGGTTCTTCAGTCGGATCTTCTCCAGTTTATGCAGTTCCTTCAGCTCCCTGTTGCGATCTGCACTAAACTTCTTTATATCTGCCTGAAAATCATTAGGTTTGTGCTTTTGGTTTAGACTCATAGACATCACAGCAAAACATACATTAGTCAGACACTTTATTAGGAACACTTTCTTGTCTCTGCGCTCATTGTTCAATTGTCCATTGTCCAATATTGTCTTCATTTACAATATAGGAGCAAATTCAGACTGTAGTCCATCTGTTTCTCTTAATTAGTCCCCTTATACACTGTTTTTCATGTTTAGGACCACTACAGAGCAGATATTGCTTGGGTGGTGGATCATTGTTAGCGCTGCAGTGATATTGACATGGCGGTGATGTGCAAGTGTCTGTTAATGCTGATAGGAGTGGATCAGACAGAGCAGTGCTGCTAGAGGTTTTAGAGGTATCTGGCATTTACTCTCACCATCAACAGTTTCAAACATTTTCAAGTAGTGTTTATAAAAACACAAGCAAAGATTTAAGATTTAAGATAAAACAGCTGTTTACAAACACCCTGTGTACATTTTGCAGCTTCAGGTTCAAGCGCTTTTCTTGGCCTAAAGATAGTTTAACAAGCTGAAATGCTTGAGTGCTCATAAGTGCAGATATTATAACAAGGCCATAGATCGGATGGTAGGGTTTGGCATTGTTCCCAAGGTTGCACTTCTATTCATTTGTCCTTCTTTTTTCACTTGCTTTGTTGAAAAACATCTCAAAACAGTTCTCTATTTAGTATTATTGCATGTTAAGATCATATATTAAAAACATTCTGAAAAGTTAAGTATCCCCTGAGCCTTTGAAAGGGTGTGTACATGAAAGATAGTAGCTGGCAATAGATCAACTCACTCGTTTACTTTTCACTATATCACCATATGTCTTCAGCGGGGTGACCACACGTGTGTCCAGCCTTTCCACCTGTGCAGACATGAAGGTTTAGTGAAGTCAGCTACTGAGAATAGTAGAGTTATCCTCCTGCTCCAGCTGTCACAGGTCATTCTCGTCTTATCCTACCTCAGCCTGCCTGTAGTCCTGCACCATGGCCAAGTCCTCTGAGAGGTTTCTCAGACATACGTTCAGCTCAGAGTCCTCAGTGCAGGCAAAGTCGTGCAGCTGGCGGGCCAGCATGTCGGCCTTGTCCCGGAGTTTGGCTGTTTTGCGGGTGTATGCGGCTAACAGCGTGCAGAACTCACCCATATACTTCTCAGCATTGCTTATGGTCAGCTCCATTGCCTTCAGCTGGGTATCTCTGGACAACAGGGTGGCAATCAGTCACTGACAGTATGATTAATTTGAACCCCTTATACTATACTACAGTACATATATCATCTATCTACATGAATAAAGCACACAAGTACACATACTAAGTGGGTAAAGAAGAACGAAAGCTATAGGCTACTACAGTCCTCATGTTCTAAATCTTTAAGAATTGTCAGCATGTTCTTGAAAATTTTCCTACAATATTTTCAGGGGTTGGAGTCATCCTTTTAAACCAGGAACAAGTGAGAATGAAAGGAAAAATAAACACTGTACTAAAGTAGTACATACATGAGAGCCATAATCCAGGACATTTCTTGCCATGAGTAAAACAAGCTGCCAATAAGCACCCCCCATCATGTTTATTTATTGATTTATTTTTATTTATTATTAATTAATGTTTAACATTGTCTGTGTCACACATGCTATGCACTGATGACTTGATGTTTCCCAAAAATAATAATAATAATATTTTTTCTACAGTTGTATGCAAAAGATCAAAAAGGTCATTTATGATTTCAATGCTTTGCATTTCTTGCATTAACTATTATATATACATATAATATTATGTGTTATGAGCTATGCTAACTGTGCTAACCCTAAGCTGACCACATAACCACAGAGCTTGCCCTGAGGCCTAACGGTTGAAGCCTTGTGCTTGTAGCTCAGTTTTATTCGGATATATACTCTGCTTGAACCTATCAGACAATAGTATATTCTCTATAAGTGAAATGAATCATACCTGGAGAAGACTGTAGTCATGGCTGTACAAGGATCTCCTGCTTGAAGCGAGTCGAGCGCTTTTTCCCAAAGACCTGCACCAGGTAACTGAGCTGTTGCCATGGAAATGACAACAGACCAGCCGCTCAGATTGCCTCATTGAGACCACTAGGTGGCAGTAGAGTCATTCTGTTGGAGCTCTGGCTCTTTTACAGTGTAAGGTGGGAGATGAGATATATGTCAAGAGTCTCACTGACACACAAAACGCAATCACACATCTAAACATTATTATTTTCATGTTCCTGAACGTGAACATGTCCATTGCTCTCCTGTTTGTTTTGTCTGTGTTCTGGGGTTTATCTGTGTGTGTGATGAAGTGCTGGACATGCTGAGGTGTAAATGAGGCTTTGATGGTGCTGCCAAGTTTCCCTGGTGGACGACTGGTATGATAAACACTGTAGTCTACAGGCAACAGATCCGTCCCCACGGTACCCACACACCCTTCTACTGCCTTCACTCAGACCCAGAAATCAAAACAAACCTCCTGCCAAATCTCTCTCTCTCTCTCTCTCTCTCTCTCTCTCTCTCTCTCTCTCTCTCTCTCTCTGTCTGTCTCAATTTCTCTCTTTCTCTCTCCCTTCTATCCCCCTCTTTTTTCCTCTTTCTTCCTTACTCTCTCAGTCTCTCTCTCTCTCTCTTTCTGTCCCCTAACCTCCTCTCACGGTCCCTCTCTCCCTTACTTCCCCCCTTTCCCTCTCTCTCTTTCTGTCCCATAACCCCCTGTCTCTCTCTCTCCATTGTCTGTGTATTTCTCTCTGTCCCTCTCTTTTTCTTCTTTCCCTCTCTCCCTCTCTCTCATTCTTCCTCCTGCTTTCCCTCAGTCTATTCCTCCTTTCTCTGTGTATCGTCCCCTCTTCTCTCTCACACACACTTTTTCCCCACTCTCTGTTTCTGTCTCTGTTTCTCTCTCTCTCCCCGTCTCTTTCTCTGTCTCTGTCTGTCTTTCACTGTTTTCTGTCTTTCTTTCTTTCTTTCTTTCTTTCTTTCATTCTTTCTTTCTTTCTTTCTTTCTTTCTTTCTTTCTTTCTTTCTCTATCACACATATACATTTGGTCAGCTCCATCGTCACACAGAGAAAATAACAGAAATTAGGAGTTTTGTGCAGATTGAACACAGTCACCACAGCAGCTGGGGTTGTATACAGTGCATGTAATAACAAGACATATTGGCCCACGCTTAGAGGAGGCACCCATTTAATCAGAGCACAACAGCAGCGGTGCCAGTGTTTGATATGGATCTCCTCTGCTGCCAAGAGTCTGTAGGGAGGGATAAGTGCTTCATGCCACTGCATCAAAAAACAAATCAGTTTGACCACATCTGACCCTGGTGTAGACGGCAGAGGCTGAAACGTGGTGAATGTAATAATCAACACCACTGCTAAAATGTTATGTTTGGCAAGGAAAACAAACCAAAAAAGAAAATCCCCCTCATCCTAAAGATCAACCGCAATGTCTATGGTTTGCTTTTTCAGCTTTGCACTGGAGCTGTGAGGCAAATGCAGCTAAGAAGTAGTGGAAGCTTATAGACACCAGTATAGCATCTCAGATAGACTTGCTTACATGGGTTTCGACACTGTGTATCTGTAAACAGACGAAACCTCAGGCTTCAAGATAGACACTTCTGTTTTAAGCTGCCTGTCTGCTTATGTATTTATATAGATTAAAGGATGCCATACAGTGTCATGTTTGATATTATTATGCAATCACATTTGAGATTACTTAATTAGTCCCCATGGTTTGAGGTTTACACAAAACTTTCAATACCAACACAACTGGTTTGGTCATTGCAAGTAGCTCTCAGTGGATGTGAAACAGGCCGTCATTAGGCTGAAAAAAGAAATCCATCAGTGAGATAGTGGAAATGTTAGGAGTGTCCAAATTAACAGTTTGGTACATTCTGGAAAAAAAGAGCGCACTGGTGAGCTCGGGAACTCAAAAAGGCCTTGACAGCTATGGAACGCTACAGTGGTGGATGATCGCAGAATCCTTTCCATGGTGAAAAAAAACCCCTTCACAACAACCACCCAAGTGAAGAACACTCCCGAGGAAGTAGGTGTATCAGTATCTAGGTCTACCATAAAGAAAAGACTTCATGAGAGCAAATACACAGGGTTCACCACAAGGTGCAAACCATGAATTAACCCTTTAACATAGAAAGGCCAGATTAGACTTAGCCAAAAAAAACATCTAGATCAACCTGTATCAGAATGATGGGAGGAAGAAAGCACCAAAGCACACCACATCCTTTGTAAAACATGGCTGAGGCAATGTGATGGCATGGGCATGCATGGCTTCCAGTGGCACTGGGTCACTGGTGTTTATTGATGATGTGACAGAAGACAGAAGCAGCTGGACGAATTCTGAAGTGTGCAGGGATATACTTTCTGCTCAGAATCAACCAAATGCAACAAGGTTGATTGGATGGTGCTTCACAGTACAAATTTATTTACAGTAACGTTAATTTGTCCAATTACTTTTGAGCCCCTGATATGAGGGGCCTCTGTAGAAAAATGGTTGCAGTTCCTAAATGTTTTAGAGGATATTTTTATTCGACCACTTGAATTAAACCTGAAAGTCTACACCTCAATTGCATCCTACTTGTTTCATTTCAAATCCAATGCGGTGGCATGGAGAGCCCAAATCATGAAGATTGTGTCACTGTCCAAATATTTCTGGGCCTAAATGTATCTACTCACACAATTTACTGTGATTAGGCTTGTAATAATAGATATTTCAGTGTGAAATTAAAGATTCACTATAAGATCAGCATAATGAAAGTAGAGTTAGATTTAAATGCTCATTACTGTTTAATTGTATCATTTTAACTTTGAACACAGTCTCTTGTAAACTATGCTAAAGTGCTAGTTGATAAATAAAAACCTATATTAATGCAAAATATAAAAAAACAAGGTTTCACTGTTTCACTCCATAGTTTAACAAATAAGCTTAGTCCTCCTTTATATTCAGCCAGTTCCTCAGACAGACCAGTTTATGTACATGATCATGAGCAGCTCTTTTCTTTTAGGTGATGTGGCCTGTTAGTGTAAACAGCCTCTCACAAGGCACTGAGGTTGCCAGGTATTTGCGTTCAATGTATGCCTGCTTTGTACGGGCTCCCTCTCTCTTTAACTGGCACTGTAGTGAACACCCCTCCATATCAGTTTTGGGCTCTGCTTTTTTGTGGTCCAGACATTGTTCTATGGACTCTTCATCATTACCTGTCTCAGCAGAACCCAGCAACAAGACAGACACCCCTCCTCTTCTTTGGAGGCTGTTTCTCTGTTGTCTCTGCAGATGGTTGTTGTGCAGGCATCTGTCCCATCACCGTTCTTTTCATTTTTGGGAAGACACTTCAGTTGTAAGGTTGGTGGGGGGTCCATAACTCTAAACAAGTGGCGCGAGGCTGGCGACACCACTAAATAGGAGACATACTGCTCTCCTCCGAGCAGCTCAGTTACATATCATGCAACGAAAAGCACAAGATGTTTAAAACATGTTAGTAAATGTGAATTAAAACAACAGAAAGACACAAACTACTTTCCTATCTGTGTGCTGCACAGAGAGAGGGAGAGAGAGAGAGAGAGAAAGAGAGAGAGAAAGAAAACACAGGTAGAGTCAGAGCAAGCAGAAATAAATAGCATGGCAATATTGCTGTACTGTAGAGCCAGTATAGTGGCCAGTGGAGATGGTCTTGCTGTTCTCTTAATTCATGTGCGTTTGATGGACCATGCTTAAACAGTCTTGCAACATTTAACCATTACAGTCAAGTCCCCTGTAGGCCATGCAGAAAGCCTCATGTTATCAAATAGCTTTGCGGCTGCAACCATGCGAGAATTAGAAAAAGATCAGCACTTGCCTCTGCACAGTGTTTAAGATTCTGTTTCATTCTCTGTCAGTGCAAACCACTGCAGATTCCATTCTCTATCAGTGAAGTAGAGCCCAAGTAGTTGTTGTCGCCTACAGAGGTCCAGTGGTCCCCTGTGAGAGCGATACACTTTGCTTGCTCAAGCATGTTCATCCTATGTGCCCTCTCGCTTCCATACGAAGTGTGAATTCTTGAAATGAAGGTTCCTCTTGAGGGTAGAGTATAAGAGTTGTCTACTGATGCAATTCGAGTGATATTTCTCAGTCCACCATCCAGTTTTTAAGCTATCCAAATAACCAAAGCAGTAGTAACATTCTCACTTTCAGGTTATGTTATTTGTGCATGAGTACAACACTTCTGCAATGTAAACTGACGAGGCCCTGAGGAGTAGGGAAGTAGGGTGTTTTGCTTTGAGGTCATATGTCATAATACAAAGGACTTCTGTGGTAATTCAATTTGCCTTTGCAAACTCAGCAGTCTAGGCAACTTTTTACAGTAAAACTTTTCACCAAAACTCCATCCATGTGTTTATCCATCTTTAGCCAGGATGGTCCGGTTTGGCAGCACACCTCGTCATAGGTCAGTCACCACATCAGCTAAACATCAGCTGCATAAACTGTATTTATTTTTATTTTATTTCAACATATATGCAACTTATTAAATAATGAGTTCATTTAGGCAGCACCAATAAAATAGTTTTTTGGTCAACTCTCCACTTTTAGCCCTGACCTGTTGCCACAGCAGTTCCTGCACTTCACTGGAATCGTCATGAACTGCAAGGTTTTGTAGTATTTTCCAGTATCTGTGTTTACAGATACTGAACCAGATCATGAACCACATTGCTTGTGTCTCGTTTCCTTTTCTCTCCCTCCCCCTCTCCCTCTATCTTTTCCTCTCTCTCACAAGTTTGTTCTCAGGAACTGGATGAGGTCAGTGCGTTTCCTGACGTGAGGAGAGCCGCTCTCTGATGACCATGATGGAGGAGGTGTGTGTTTATAAATGAGGAGAAAGAGTGAGTCCCTGCCAGACCCTAACCATTATACAAGCCTCCGGCTCGCCTTACACACATGCATACACGTACCCATGATCAGAACAGGCCAAAACCACACTGAGGTCCACCAGTGAGCTTAAGTGGACTACATAATGAGGAGGATTGAAAGCACATTCCATACTTGCAAGCACATAAGATGAGGTGCTGATGTTAGGAACTGTAGTGTTACCAGGAATGAAGAACCACCAGTTAATATCCTTAACAGCTTGAACTTAGTTTAATAAGTGATACAATGTATTGGGCTTCGTGGCTTCACCATTTTGGTATGCTATAGACTGAGTTACAAAAGATGAGCTCAACATCCTGTTGAAATGTATTATAAATAAATAAATAAAAATAAAATAAAAAAAACCCTGAATATCTCCATTAGTGCATCATCTGCTAACCTTTACTTTGTTATATGTCTGTCACCACTGGACCAGTAGACCAAAAGAAATGCTCCAAAATTGCTAGAAATAAATTCTCTGATGATTATAGTTTATATTTAATTACAATAGTGGTGATAATAGTTTATATTCATTTAAATTAGTGGTGATAATAAAACAATATGTATGTTACAAGCCAGGAGATGCATCAGATGAAACACTCCAGTCAATTTTAATTTATGTACAAGGAGCACAAATATCCAAGAGAAATATGACCAATTATAAATAAGGGTGTAGATGCTGCATTTTGTTTTCCACAATAATAAACCAAAATTAGAACAACCGCATAAACTAGATTAATCTAGATGAATATTTTTGGCTCTTAAAATGACTATTGTAATAAAAAATACAGCTGTGATAAAATTCTCTATTTGATTGTAATACGGATTTATGGTTGTGTGTTGGGTGAATGGATGTGTGTGTGAGATGCTTTAACATCTTAAACGGAACCCCCCCTCCCCAACCCAGCAGTGGGCATCCTTCGCCGTGCAGATCTATCACTGAGTTTTTTGGCATGGCTGTACAGTCATGTTGGCTTTGATTAATGACCGGGAGGACGTCGGGCGACGCTTATTTTCATTTCTCCCTCCATCAACCCTCCGGCACTTCAGAGTGAAGGAGGGGGGAGACAGGGGGTCGTGATCAATGGCCTTCCTGTGAACTCACAACACACTCAATGTCTCCACTGGGCAAGAGGGACCAACTTGAAAAAAAGAACAACCTAGATTTATGTGAGAGCTGACCAAATTTTAGTGGTCAGAGAGAGAGAGAGAGAGAGCAAGACAAACAGAGAATTAGAGAACGAGAGAGAGAAGATTAGAGAGAAAAAGAGAAGAGCGAGAGAGAGAGAGAATAACAGAGAGGGATGCAAGAGTGACAGGGCAGAATTAGAGGTGAGAAACACATATAAACATAAAATGTAAGAGAGAGAATATAAAAACAAGACAGATCCAGAGAAAGAAAATTAGAAGAAAAGAACAAAATAGAACAAAGAATGAGGCATAGAATGTGCAGGAGAGAGAGGCATACATACAGATTGAGAAAGACAGAACTGGAGAGAGAGAATGAAAGACAAAGGCAGAAATAGAGAATAAGAGAGAGAGGGGATTGGAAATATGGAATAAAAGAGACAGAAACAGAATTAGAGAAAGAAAGGAAATAAAAGAGACAGAGTGAGAGAGAAAGAGAGCGCGTGTTGTAATCTAGAGGGAGCGATGATTCAGTCAGGCAAGCTAGTTTAATACAGCAAAAAGCCAGGGAGATTTATGTGGGCTGCTGATCAGTAAAACATGCAGCCCTGATTGAGGCACATTACTGTCATGAATTAGAGCTGAACAGCAGAAGATTAGATGTTGCAGACTGTAGTCTGGCTCTTACTGCAGACTTTATGACTGAGCAGGCTACGGCAGTCATATTACATTACTATAACTCAGTGTATGTGCGCTATGTGTGCACTGCTACTCTGATGTATAAACTTTGACACTGGAAAAGAGGCCTCATATTATTGGCGAAGACTGTGTGTGTGTGTGTAGAAGCTGGTGAGTCTGGCTGGCCTGAGCAGACCCTGTGGTCACAGTGTGTGTGTGTCTGGGCAGGCGGCAGGCTTTGTGGTCAGTCTATGTGTCTTCGAGAGAGGACCTGTGACGACCCATATTTGTGTGTATAGTATATGTGTGTGTGTCTGAGTGTGTGTGTGTGTGTCTAGGTTGGCGACTGGGCAGTTACTGTGGTCAGTGTTGCCCTGCCAACAGTAACATAGTCTAGGGGTGCGTTTGAAAGAGTGCTTTTCACAGGTCACCGAGACGCTGAATAATTACCTCTGTCTTCTCACATCCTCTGCCTGTCGCCCACTCCTGAGCTCAGGAAGAGAGATGTGTTCATGCCTTGTGCGCCAGAACCACAGCGATAAAGTCTCTTCCTCTGACTTACAAAGCAAACAAATGTGTAACTCTAAATAAGTTATTTATGAAACATTGATTAGCCATTTATTAATTATTTTATATTAACATTCAGGTCACAGATAGGAGGTCCAGGTTTTCACAGCTTTCACAGTGTTTAGTTGAGCTAAACTGCTGGTTAATCCCAGAAATTACTTTACATTAGTTAAACAAGAATAGTGTATTTCCTGAAAGAAACACAGGATGGTTGGGCATAAACGACAAATAGAGTAGTTGCCGGACAGTATGTCTGTGGATTAGAAGTTGGGGATCAGCCCTGAGTGAGTACATGCAGTTTGGTGGCTGTAGGTTTAACGAAACCACAATGTTTGACCGAAAATGAATGGGCCCTTATGGCAGGAATGAGGGATGAATAAACAACAAATAAAGGAGTGCAGGTCAGTATATCTGTGATTTAGAGCTTGAGGATCTGCCCTGATTTAGAGGGATAAATAGAGGGATAGAAAAAAAAACCCTAACAAACAAGACTACAGTCGTGGTCGGGGGTCTGCCCTGAATACGTGTACGCAAACAGTGTCTGTCGGTCCAGCTGAAGGTCCGTAGATTGGCATGCACTTTTCCATTTCATTCATTCTCTATAGGAAAATATTCCAGAAAAATTTGTTGGTTTCTGGAGTCAGTGCAACCAATTAAAAGCTGTATACAAACTTGAATCACACAATCATACCAGACAATCTGGAGTTGGAATGGTGTTAATATTTCAAAAACACATGGAGTTATGTGGCAGAAAGCAAAAAATGAATAAGAATATAGTATATAATAAAATATAGTAACATTATTAGTTAGATTACATGCACATTGTAGTAGATCATCTTATGGCATAACAGCTTTAGGCTTAAAGCAGACCCTGATTGTTAAGACATATTAGCCCCAGTATAGTGTTTGCGGCCAGTACATTTTAAATATGCTGTATAAATCAAGCAAAATACTTTATTTGTCATAAAAACATAAAACAATCTTTTTGTTGTTGCATCAAATGGTTGCTCTCACTCTTCCACTAAGTGAAAATCATTTAGCCTACAGCTGTAAAATTAGCCAGCCTTTTGGAAGTTTCTTAAACAATAGAAAATATTCTGTGCTTAAGGAACTATGTCTGCATCCCAAACCACAAAAAGTGTAAACAGTAGTGCACCTTTGTTAGAAGTGCATTAATTAGTGGAGTATGTGATTAGCTTACATAAGTTTAATTATCGAGCAGGGATCAAGCAGCTGTAGGTTTAGAGCTGACAGGCTTGTTCCAAAAGTGACCAAACAAAAAATAAACCAAAGGTACGCAACTGCAGAGATTAAATAGCTAATTGTTTACTCAGGTTGCAAGTTGTTGGAAATCAGAAGCGAAGTCATTCCCGTAATTTGTAATATGTACACTCTGATAAAGAGAGAGGGTGCACTGATGTTTCAACCCAGCATACAGTGAAATCTTCACAATGTAAGACAAATTGAAACCAGAGATGGAAATGTTGCATGCAATTTTGCACTTCCACCAGACGAATGGCCGTTTATTTCTCCTTCTCAGTTTCTGGCTGCAGAATTCTAGAGATATCTGGAAATAATGACTTGGTATCCTGTAATTCTTCACTTTCTAAGATGTAACATATGATTATTTCTGCACAGTAAGTCATTGTTTTGAGACAGCTAGTCCTTTTCTCCAGAAATCAGAAGAGTAAAGACGAGGCAGTGCCAATGCGCTGGTATTTGATGCGTTAAGTCTCTTTCTGTCTTTGCTGTATTCCAGCTGTGAAATGGCCTTTCTGTCCCTTCTCCCTTTTCTTCCTGTCTTCCTCTGCCTCTCCAGTAATCTACGCTTCTCTCGCAGCCCTCTGCCAAACCTCACAAGCTTAGTGTGTGTGAGGGAATGGGAATCCTACATGATGTTTCCACTGCTATGCGGATGAAAAGTTTCCCCTCGCCTTGGAGCCCCCACAACCTAAATAAACACTCCTAATTAGCTGTGGAGCCCTAGAAGTCTGGCATCCAGAGAGTCCTGCAGAGGAAAAGAGAGAGAGCGAGAGAGAGAAAAGGACAGAGAGAGACAGAGATAGAGAAGGAGGGAGGGAGGGAGAGAGAAAGATGTCATGACATGCTTGTATGTACAGGCTTGTATGTCCCTTAGTCATTTATTTTGCTATATAATTTTAAAACGCCAGCTGCTGGGCACACTATATCAAACCTGCATGATGAATGAATCAATAGTGATGGGTCAAAATGAGTTGTTGAAAGCTGAAATAAAATGTTTCAACAATAATACTATTTAAAAGACCTATTTAAGAGGCAACCACCATTTCCATGCTTTTTAAGTAAAACTGATGATGGCAGCCATACTCACTGCCTAAAACCTTAATATTAGCATTATGTGTATTGTCACCTGTAATAACACCAAATATCATTGGGACATATGTAAATAAGCATAAATACCATACATAGTAGAATTGTTTATAGATCATATCAAGCCAGTTTGAAGAATGAAGTTTAGTTCCAGATTTCTCCTGCACACCCCAGACTTTGCATGTATTCATTTAATTCAATTGAATCTAGATTTGGCCCAATTAATTACTGAGTAGCCTAAGCAGGTATTAGATAATGACTGCAAACGATACTGGGTTATAAAAAGAAAAGGCTTGGTTAAATAAACATACTGATATATGTAAAACCACTGGTTACTGTATTAAAGCTATTTGAATGTTTTAAAATAAACATTCACTTTAAACAGATTATTCGTTATTAACAGTCACTTTAAATAGATTCTTCTTCTTAGATAACCTGCCTATGCAAAAGTTTCTACATATGTCCTCCTGTCACAAATAGATATGGATACAAGAGCAGATCTTTAATTAAGTCAAAAGGCAAGAACAGAATATGCTACACAGAGCAGTTAGCGCAATCAGCAGCTGGCAAAAAACAAAACATAGAGCTTAAGAGCAAAACAGAAACAATCACAGCAGCGTCCGCATTTCGTTAAGACCTCACAAGGCCATGTGTTTGTCAATGTCCTTTATATTGATCTTGATTAGCAGGTGGGCGAGGGGGTGTGGTCTGCTCAGTAAACAGGTGAGTTAGAACGAGGCAGAGCTAAAGGAGATCTGACATCCCATGTGACACCTCCTGTATATCTTATGTATATATCTTGTGTATGTTTTGTTTAATCCCTTACATATTTTAGTTATTACTATTACTGTATATATTCTAGCTTATTTTTACTTCATTATTGTCTATTTATTGTATGTTTGCACTGTTTTTACTATATATATATAATTGCTGCCCTGCTGTAGAGTTATTATCTGAGCCTCACCCCAAGCATTTCAATGCATGTTATGTCCTGACCTGATGTGCAAATGACAAATAAACTTGAAATTTGAAATGAAGTCTTTGCTGAGCCAATAAAAGCTTCCTGTCTGACAAAATATGTAGCTAAATAAAAATTTTAAATGTAAGTGCCTACAATTTTTTCATAGTGCTGTGTATTTGCATATATAAACATATTTAAAGTTCCAAAATGCCACATCCACTCACTAGTCCATACAGCCCCTATTGAATTTTGGATCTTTGTGGTGTTAAATTCTGTGCATTTTCATCTGTGCAGAACATTTAAGCAGTGTTTCAACCGAGACTGCTTTGTGAATGAGGCAGGCAATCAAAACAGAGCTCATTTGCATACATCAGTCTCAAAGGCAAGGAAGCATAAACAAAACATAGCTGGTTTAATTCTTAGTGAGTTGTAAAATGAGCATGTCAAAGTGTATCGTGACTGTTGTAGTTATATAATATGTGCCCATTTATTTTCTAAATATGGGCTTAATGATTCTTCTGATTGATGCTCAAGGTTGACTGTAGATGGCCCCCTGGTGGCTTTGGCATGAACTGCAGGATTGGTCTGCTGTCTGCATTGCTCTCTAATGTGTTCCTGAGTGATGACCTTGAGGCCTGCGCATGACATTACAGGACAAGTGCCTGCTTTAGCAGTTTTCTCGTCCCCTCTGAGACACTCATTGGGATCGTATCCAGGCCGAGTCCTGAACATACTTACTCTGACTGATCTCACCCCATTACATGCCTCAAGAAGCTTTCACCGCTTTAAGAAAATATAAGACAGGAACCCTTTTTAAGATTCCAGTTAGGTTGCTTGTCATTCTGTGATTTAAAGTGTGACATTTTATACTTGTTGAAGATGATCAGCAGCACCTGGAACATGGCCCAAAGTTTCCCACACCCAGTCACACAGACTGACGTAAAATGTGTAAAATAAAAGCCAATGTTTACATTCAGAACAACAATGTAGAGCAACAATGTAGCATTCAAAATTGTGGATTATTTTTATAAAGTTGTCATCCAGAGGACACTGAGGGCACCTTATACTGATACTGTCCCATATAAAAAGTACCGTATCTGCAGTATTTACTATGTGAGCAGTAAAATGTCCTTCATGGGCCACCAGAACACACAATGCTGTTTCCAATATTTCAGTAAGTGTAAACCTAGCTGTCCCATACAGTTACCCTATGGGATTGCACAGATTGAGATGTAGACAGTAAACCTGGAAACCTCTAACAGGGTGATTCCCAAGTGCACTTTGGGGTTTTTTGGGGTGACTCTGACTCTGGGAGTGAGGGATTGAGAAAGTGTGCATTCTGGAGGAGTGCAGGAGAAGTAAAGGAGGAAATAAAACTGGAGACTCCAGTGAGACCCACTGCTGTTCACTTTATCTCCCCTTTTTATAAGCTCGGTTTTATAGGCTTTAGGCAGCCACACGAGCCAGATGGAGGGAGGGAGAGAGAGAGCGAGAGAGAGAGAGAGAGAGAGAGAGAGAGAGAGAGAGAGAGAGAGAGAGAAAGAGAGAGAGAAAGAGAAGGTGCGGGTGGATTTGACACTGTAATAGCTTAGGCCGTCAATCTTATGGAGTTGTCATCAGAACCTTATTTGAATCTCTGTTCCTGTTAAAGGGTGACAGATTTAAGAGAGTGTGGGAGAAAAGAGTGAAAGAGTAGGGAATTAGAAGGATAGAGGAGTTGATTCTGTATTTCTCATTAAACCAAGAGGAGAGAGATGATGAGATGTTGTATGTGTATGTGTGTGTGTTTTCATGAAAAAATCAAACAATGAAGCAAAAAAAAAGCTACAAAAGCTACAATGGCAGAATAAACATAGTTAAACCATATGATTTGTTTTTTTTTTAAATGATTAAATAATTATGAATATGCTGCCTGATGCTTTGAGACGTGTTTACATGCACTTAAATGTGAAAGATACATTCTGAGCTCCACACTTGGAGTCAAGAAGGATCAAAGAGAAAGTGGAAAGACAAAGATCCAGAAAGAGGTTTTTAGATCAGACAATAGGCGAAGAGCAGTTCTAATATCAGTGAGGTCTTTTAATGGTAAAGACATCTCAGATAGATTGAAGTCAGCTTTCTTTTCAGCCAGGAATATTCCCGTCCCACCTTAAATAGTGCTGCAGTTACATTCTGGCGTCTGAGGTCCTAGTCATATTCATTTTGCAAATATCAACATAAAAGTATATTATTATGTATTTGCCACTTTTTCTGCTATAAACTTGCTGTGTGAACTTGTAGAACCACAGATAATTCTGTTTGTGGTCAAAGCTTTGACTTACTGTTGGCACTATGCTTTTCTGATTGGTAGCGTTCTCCTGACATCCGCTTGGCACTGTGCATCTTAAGATTCAAGATTCAAGAGTTTTATTGTCATATGCACAGCAGAACAGACAGTTACACTGTACAATGAAATTCTTACTTTGCTGTTCCTCCATTCATCAATAGATAAGATAACAAATAAAAGAAAATAATAAAAATATATACAAAATATACATAATATACATGAATATACATAAAAGTATAATAATATAAGTTGAAGTAATTCAAAGTATTTTTATATAGATGAAAAAAATACAAAATAAAAGTTATGTGTGCCTTTTTTATGTGCAAGTATGAAGGGCAGCAGCCATAAAGTGCAAGTTGCAAGTAACAAATGTAAACAACAGTGTTTTGTGCAAGTAGTGAATGTAAAGAGTATTGTATGTAAACAGCAGTACAGTGAGTGTAAGGTGCAGTTAGACTCGTGTATAACTAGAACTCAATTTGGTGAAGCTCCTGATGCACAGTTCTTTTTCCAGAGGCAGGAGGTGAGGTATTCAACATGGCATTCTCTGACAGTGCCATGTTTAAGTCACTACTGCCAACGCTTGTCTATGGAGATTGCATGACTATTTGCTCAGTTCTACTCACCTGTTTAGAAATGATTTGTGGATGAATTCAATAATTTGCAGCGGTGTCCACATAGTTCTATGACAGTGTCATGACTCACCTAGAATAAATAAAATTACATCACCTTTTTTATGCAGCTTTGGAATAGCCTTCCAGTAAATGTTCATGACTCAAACACAGCCTCAGTTTTAAGTATAGGCTAGAAACCTACCTGTTTAGCCAAGCCTTTGGTAACTAGTTTGTCCACAGGTGCAGGCCTGGGTTCTGGGTTCTGACAGACAGTATTATGATAATGTTGGTGCTGTTATCTGGCTGCTTTTATGCACTACCTCAAGTTTGTTGATGGTGGAGTGGAGGTTATGTCTTTGTTATTTTCTGCCTCTTTCTTTTTTTGCTATGTTGTAATAGCCAGGCTTGCCAGAGTCACTGCTATTAATTGATATGTACTGTTCTCAGTTACTCCAAACAAAACTAATGATCTTAGTTTCTTTGTCGAGCCAAACAACTACCCATCCTGTGTGGTCTGATGTAGAACAACTGCCCATCCTGTGTGGTCTGATGTAGAACAACTGCCCATCCTGTGTGGT
Organism: Megaleporinus macrocephalus; assembly: GCA_021613375.1. Taxonomy (NCBI): domain Eukaryota; kingdom Metazoa; phylum Chordata; class Actinopteri; order Characiformes; family Anostomidae; genus Megaleporinus; species Megaleporinus macrocephalus. The sequence continues at coordinate 32,767,680 of CM038711.1, read as the reverse complement.
CTGATGTAGAACAACTGTCCATCCTGTGTGGTCTTATGTAGAACAACTGCCCATCCTGTGTGGTCTGATGTAGAACAACTGCCCATCCTGTGTGGTCTGATGTAGAACAACTGCCCATCCTATGTGGTCTGATGTAGAACAACTGCCTATCCTATGTGGTCTGATGTAGAACAAGTGCCTATCCTGTGTGGTCTGATGTAGAACAACTGCCCATCCTGTGTGGTCTGATGTAGAACAACTGCCCATCCTGTGTGGTCTGATGTAGAACAACTACCCATCCTATGTGGTCTGATGTAGAACAACTGCCTATCCTGTGTGGTCTGATGTAGAACAACTGCCCATCCTGTGTGGTCTGATGTAGAACAACTGCCCATCCTGTGTGGTCTGATGTAGAACAACTGCATATCCTGTGTGGTCTGATGTAGAACAACTGCCCATCCTGTGTGGTCTTATGTAGAACAACTGCCCATCCTGTGTGGTCTTATGTAGAACAACTGCACATCATGTGTGGTCTGATGTGAAACAACTGACCATCCTGTGTGGTCTGAAGTGGAACATCTTCCCATCCTGTCTGGTCTGATACTAAACAACTGACCATCCTGTGTGGTCTGATGTGGAACAACTGCCCATCCTGTGTGGTCTGATGTGGAACAACTGCCCATCCTGTGTGGTCTGATACTGAACAACTGCCCATCCTGTGCGGCCTGTTGCTTCATCTGCCTTGACCAAGTGTCTCTGTTTGCTTGCATTCGGGCCCAGTTTACCCACCACAGAAAGCTTAGCCTGCATGGCACTGGCATTGCCCCTGGCTGTCCTGAAGATCCTGCTTGCTTACTTAACCACAGACATTTTTCTGCTTTCACAAACTAATCAGTCATTTCTTCTGGTTCATTCATATTGCTACTCTGAAGGAACATAGTTTTCTTGTTTTTCCTCTACATTCTAAATACATATAATCATAAATCTGATCCTTTTCGTATTGTTTTTGTACTTGTTTTTCTATCCTGTGTCAACTAGAGGAGGATGGGTTCCCCTTTCTGATTCTGGTTTCTCTCTTGCTCTGGGAAAAGTTTTCACTTGCTACTGTCTTGCTTCTTGAGAGCTTGGACACGGATTCTCTATAAAACTGCTTTGTGATGACATCTGTTGTAAAAGGCTTTATATAAATAAACCTTAACTGGACTGCTTTTAGCTACATAGTGAACATGCCATTGGGGAAACTTGGTCATAAACAGGTTGCAGTTATTACACTAAACACCTTTTTACGTGACCTCATGTTTGTTGTGGCAGCTGTTTCTGTAACTTTGATTTACAAGTAATTGCTGTCATAAGAAAAGCGTGTGCCTGGTAAGTAATTACTCTAATTTAGAACCATTCCTATTGGCACGTTCTGCATGAAGCATTATAATATGCAAAGAGGAGCAAGTATAATGTGCAGGTGCAGGTTTTTTTTAAAAACAGGAATGAAGCTGTCTAAATGACAGTGATGAAATGCGTTCTTGATGTGAAGACTAGAAACAAATTGAAAAAGTATCAGCAATTTACAGCTTTTTTTTATTTTACAGTAAATCACAGTAAAGCTGGATTTCTTTGACCTCAGAATAACAGTAAGCATGTTTACAGTAAGTAGAGGCTCCAGCTCTCATGACTTATCGCCATGGCCTTCTGCTAGCCAGGAGGGACAGACCTTTCTCATTCTGCTGTCTCTCTCTCTCTCTCTCTCTCTCTCTCTCTCTCTCTCTCTCTCTCTCTTTCTCTCTCTCACTCACATACACACATCTCCTCCCCACAGTTCACCCAGGCAGTTTTCCTCTTTAGAGTCATGCTATGACTGCAACCCTGAATAGAGGAGGAAAGTGAAAAAGACCCTTTATTGGAGCCAAATTGTTTTTCTTCCTTTAAGCGGGGTTTGAGGTTAGTTCTTGAGCCAAAAGCCCCTCACTGCGGCTTTAGCTTCTGAAACGAGAGAGAGAGAGAAAGAGAGAGAGAGAGAGAGAGAGAGAGGGAGGGGGGGTGTTTGTGTGGGGATGGGAAAGTGTGTGAGTGGTCTGTAATGGAGCAGCGGCTGGCAGGACACACAGGCCCCACTGTAAGTGCCCCAAAAACCCACAGATTTACTTCCTCACTAAGTAGAAAACCCACTGCATCTCTTCAACAGCAACGCAAAAAAAAGGAGAGAAACACAATAACCCATGCTTTTAAGAAACAATGATCAGTCTGCTGCTAGTGTATTGTGCTTACTTGGACTGTATAGTACAGACTCGGGGCCCACAATCCAAGGACGTTTGATTTGGCCCACCAGAAACTTACCTCACTTACCACTCCTTCTGTTTTTGTAGTTTCATATATATATATATATATATACACACACATCCCACAGTTACTGTCCCCACACATGTAACAATACTAGCAGTTAACTAGGAGTCAACTAGTAGACAGTAATAGGCAATCAAATAATGCTGACCTCAGGTGACCTCTTGTGTGAAGAATATCTTTTCACTGAATGTACAATCTGATACCTAGCAGTTTTGAATTTTTGTTACCTTTGCATATGTCATTAATCCTGTTTTACTCCATGTTAAGAGTCACTGTAAGTCATTCTCCTGTAGGCACATTGTGAAGGCACATGTGTCCCTGATATCTTAGTTACTGCATACTTCCTCTGAGCTGAAGTGTAATGTGCTTACACTTCAGCTCTTATTTCCTCCTGTGCCCAGCTGAAAGGCCGTAGTGGGGATGGGAGGGGGTGTTTATGTACAGCCACACTGAACAGTCAGTGACAGTCACTTCTGATGCCTCTCTTTTGGAAACACACAAAATCAAGGTATAATAACTGATGATATTGTGGGGGGCAAAAGCAAAGTGCAAAATACAGTACCCCCTAATAAACCTCTTAAAACCCCAGAAAGTCACAAAATCTAAATTCTGGGGCTCCCTGAAAATAAAATGATTATGTTTATATATTTTATGTTATGCTGTCATTGTTATCCCCAATTCTGTCTTTCTTGACAGCAGGACCGGCCTGCTGGAAATATCTGAAAAATATTTCCTGTAAAATATTTGAAATATTTGAAAACCTGAAGACAATTTTCCTAGGAGTCTGGTGAATAGAGTGAATTGTTGCTGATTTCTTAAACTGAAGACAAAAGAGGAAATGTGTAAGATATCAGTTTGAGTAAGTTTATAATTACAATTTCTAAACTATTTAATGTATGTAACTATGGAAATGAAGTGGTGTAACAGTGGAAACTAGAGTAGGGTAACTATAGAAATGAAGTGGTGTAACAGTGAAAAATGAGATTAGTGTAACTATGGAAATGAAGTGATGTAACAGTGAAAAATGAGAGTAGTGTAACTATGGAAATGAAGTGGTGTAAAAGTGAAAATTAGAGTAGGGTAACTATGGAAATGAAGTGGTGTAACAGTGAAAATGAGAGTAGTGTAACTATGGAAATGAAGTGGTGTAACAGTGAAAAATGAGAGTAGTGTAACTATGGAAATGAAGTGGTGTAAGAGTGGAAATTAGAGTAGGGTAACTATGGAAATGAAATGGTGTAACAGTGGAAATGAGAACAGTGTAACTATGGAACAGTGGAAATGAGAGTAGGGTAACTATGGAAATGAAATGGTGTAACAGTGAAAAATGAGAGTAGTGTAACTATGGAAATGACGTGGTGTAACAGTGGCAATGAGAGTAGGGTAACTATGGAAATAAAGTGGTGTGACAGTGGAAATATGGTAGTGTAACAATGGAATATAATTTGGTGTATACAGTGAAAATAAGTGCAGTGTAACAGCGTAAATAATGTGGTGTATTAATGAAATAGTATACTTTATGCAGAGAACGTGTAGCGTTACTGAAAATTGTGTTGAGTAACAGTGGAAATGAATTTACTGTAACTGTGGAAATGATGTAGTGTAACAACTGAAACAATATAGTGCAACAATAGAAATTAGTGTAGTGTAACAATGTAAATGGATATAGTTTAATAATGGAAATTGGTATAGTGTATCAGTGAAACAGAAGAAATGGGTGTAGTGTAACAGAGTGCGTGTAGCCTATGAGAAAGACTGTAGTAACTAATAGAAATACAAGATATAGGTTTATTGAAAGCATTTAATAGCAAATAAACAATATATCTTGTGTGCTTGCAGTCTGGCAAATCACTTCATGTTGGGCTGTTTTTTTTCATAGAACATGTTATACTGTATCAGGTAATAATAATTGCCTGCCCTACACAGCATGCTTGTAAACAGTCTGTGATTGGTTGATTTACATGCAGTCAAATGCTGCCAAAGAAGATAATTCAGAATCAGAATCAGAATCAGAAATACTTTATTGATCCCAGGGGGAAATTGCAGTTTTTACAGTAGCAGAAGAAGAATAAACACTCTAATAATAATTTACAACATAAAAGAAATTTGTAGTATGTACACATATATAAGTCTTATATTACAATAGAATAATAAGATGTAAAGAATAAAATATAAAGTGACTGTGTCTATAATATTAAGTAAGAAAGTTATTGCACATTTGAGTTCTTACATACATAATTAAATTATAGTTCTACTGGTATCACTGTACATGTGAAAGGTGTCATACATTCAGGGAGGAGTTATAAAGTTTGATAGCCACTGGTAGGAATGACCTCCTGTGGCGTTCTGTAGTGCATTTTGGCTGAATGAGTCTCTCACTGAATGTGCTCCTGCGTCTCATCACTGTGTGATAAAGAGGGTGGGAGCCATTCTCCATGATGGCCTGCAGCTTAGACAGCGTCCTCCTCTCAGACACTGCCGTCAGCGAGTCCAGCTCCACACCCACAACATCACTGGCTCTGCGGATCAGTTTATCAAGTCTGTTGGCGTCTGCTACCCTCAGCCTGCTGCCCCAGCATGCAACAGCGTATAGGATAGCACTGGCAACTACAGACTCATAAACGATCCTCAGCATAGTCCTGCAGATGTTGAAGGACCTCAGACGCCTCAGAAAATAGAGACGACTTTGGCCCTTCTTGTAGAGGGCGTCAGTGTTCTTAGCCCAGTCCAGTTTATTGTCAATGTGCACGCCCAGATATTTATAGTCCTCCACAGTGTCCACACTGACCCCCCTGATGGAAACAGGGGTCACCTTTGTTTTGTCCCTTCTCAGGTCCACCACCAGCTCCTTTGTCTTTGTCACGTTGAGCTGCAGATGGTTCAGCTCACACCACGCAACAAAGTCGTTCACCGTCGCCCTGTGCTCATCCTCATCACCCCTGCTGATACATCCAACTAGTGCAGAGTCGTCAGAGAACTTCTGGAGGTGGCAGGTCTCTGAGCAGTAGTTGAAATCAGTGGTGTAGAGGGTGAAGAGGAAGGGAGAGAGGACACTTCCCTGCGGGGCTCCAGTGTTGCTGACCACTCTGTCTGACACACAGTGCTGCAGACGTACATACTGTGGTCTGCCAGTCAGGTAGTCAACAATCCAGGACACGAGGGGGGCGTCTACCTGCATCACGTTCAGCTTGTCACCCAGAAGAGCAGGCTGAATGGTGTTAAATGCACTGGAGAAGTCAAAGAACATGATCCTCACAGTGCTGCCTGGCTTATCAAGGTGAGCGTAGACACGGTTCAGTAGGTAGATGATGGCATCCTCAACTCCCAGATGAGGCTGGTAGGCGAACTGGAGGGGGTCTAGAAGTGGCTGGACCATGGGCCGGAGCTGATCCAGGACAAGTCTCTCCATGGTCTTCATGATGTGGGACGTCAGTGCCACTGGCCATTAAGTGGCCATTAATTCTTGGCCATTAAGTCAGTGTTGGTAGTATAACCATGGGAATGTTTGTAGAAGATTGATTTATTTATCAGTGGTGTAGTCTACATTTAAGATGTATTTTTGTCAACCCACACAGGATTAGGACAGCTAAGCAGAAAGTATAGAACTTAGTGAACTTCCCTGTAACCTCTCATTTACCTTGAAAGTGTCAGAAAGTAAAACTGAAGGGACTGGAGAGACTGAACGTTCCCACTGGCCCAGTGGAAACTACACTTTTGAGTGTAGCTTTGATAAAGCAGCCAAGCTCTTCCAGATTACCTCTGGATGCTGGTCAAAGTATGGCACTTGCTTGCCTGTGATTACTCAGACTGTATACATCTTATGATGTCCAACCCCTTTGTCCTTTCATTACAGTTTACTGACAAACACCACTACAAAGTCCTAGTCAAATACCAAAGTGCTCTGTTTTACTTGGAATGTCAACAAATTGTTTCTTATTTCTATCCAGTGCTTGTGCACATGATTCACCCTCTGCCTCAGGAAAAAGTCAAACCTCGTGTATCACCCCCGTCTCTGTGGTAGTCATTTATCAGAGAAAGTAGTAAGTGAAACTCCTCAGAGAGACTCCACAAACATCTCAATTGCACGTGGGTTGTCTACTGGAAGAAATCGGTAAATTAAATACAACCAACAAAACACACAGGAAAAACAAGCTGTTGAATAAAAAGTCAAATAGAATATTATTAAAGGTGCCATAGAATGCATTTATTCAGGATTTTTTTTCAGAACTGTTCTCTAATGTCTACATGGAGGATTTGTAACTTTGGTCAGAGCAGAAAAAATGCTTACTTTTAATCTCGACAAAGTAATCATTCCAAAGTAAATTAAAGTTGTTGCTCACTATGAAACTTTCAATTTAAGATGATCTGCTTCAACCAGTAAACAGTGATAAAGTCATACAGCATGGCTGATACTTACAGGTTGCTGTTGGGGTTGTGCTGCTAATAAAGTGAAACTGGGTCAGGGTTTTATATATCGTCACTGTTCAGTCAAAAACATGCCGTTTACATTGTGGGAAAATTTCATGACTTGCTTCAAAATAGCTTGGGAAAAAAAGCTGGTTCCATTGACATTAAAAGTGAGAACAGTTTTTGCCCTCTCCTGTAAAGTTGACAATTTGGAGATACTTGTTTTTCATTGGACAATGACAATATGTATATATATATATATATATATATATATATATATATATATATATATATATATATATATATATATATATATTGTCATTTACACTGTGTGACAATTTCATGTTGAATGGACCAATAGCAAAACGGCTTGGAAAAAATTCTGGCTACATTGACTTACATTGTTTTTACAGTATGTTTTTGGTCTCTTCTGTAAAGTTGCAACCTTGGAGTTGCTTGTTTTTCATTGGACAGCGATGATATGAGTTCCATTTCAGAGTTTGAGGTGAAGTTAATGGCTCTTAACTTTTTATTGTTTTTTACATTTACATTAAAAAAGAAATAGCCACAAAATGCTAGTACACGCACATATGACCTGCGTTGTCTTACTGGACGAACTTTATGCAGATTAGCTGAACATCGACCAATCAGATCAAAAAGAGGCACTGAACCAGTAGCCAATATTTGCACCTAGCAGGTTCTCAGTCGCAAGGTTATAATAGTTTTAAATTTTTAACTATAGTTTAGGTTTATTTCGTTGTATTTCGACTTTTTTTTTCTCTGATTCTGTTAGTTTTAAATAGTTTTTAGAGTGGGTTTGCTAGTTTTTATTAGTTATTATTTGTTTTATTACTGCTTAGTTTTAGTTTAGTTTTCATTAGTTCTAGTTTTAGTTTTTTACACTTTGTGCTATTTTTTAGGTGCAGAATTAAAAAAGAAAAAAGGTCAGAATAAGTAATAAAAACTCAACAAAGGTTATTCACTCTTGCAGCACCAGGTGAGTTAAAGTCTGGTTCGAGTATTACCTAACCAGCAGCTCGGTCGCCGGTGAAAGCAGTCCGTTATGGTTGTTTCCTTCCCGGTGCTTCCTGGCCAAGATGTGGATGCACTTTCGGGGGAGCTACTCAGAGAGGCTAGCTTGTCAAGGTACTCGCAATTACCTCTTTCGGGCAAGTTTCTCAAATGGACTTTGCTGCTTTCTCCCAACTTTTGCTGTCGCCATTTGCATTTTGCAGGCTAGCGTGAAGAGCAGAACAGACTGTAAACAAGTAGTGGCATCAGGGTTCCGTACGGCTCCGGCAGCTAACGTAAAACATCGGAAAATCGATTTAATATCAGTCCACAAGACTTATGAATACATTGACAAACACGAAAACGAATGGTATTCTATCTATAATTTCAGTACGTTTTAGTTAGGCTTGTAAATGCATAATACAGTTCCAGTTAGTTATCGTTTTTTTCTTTTAATTACCGTTTTAATTTATTTCAGTTAACGAAAATGTTTTCTCAATTTCAGTTTTCGTTCTTTCGTTCGTTTTAGTTAACGATAATAACCCTGCTCAGTGGTTGACAAAAAATAGAAAGAAGTAGGAGACTATACTGGCTGAAATATATATGTTTTTAAACCCATATAAGGCCGCACTGGGGCACCTGCTTGTGTTTTAGCAACAAAGTGAAGTGCAATGAAAGCGTTTCTCATGCTGCTTCATTCTACTGCACATCACCACCATGCGCACGCCTTTCCCTCATTGTTTCTCAGCTTGTGTATTTTGGACAACACTGAAAGCAACTCGCCACTTTGTGGAAACTTCAGAAGTTTGGAGTCATGTGTGTGAGCGTCTGTGTCTTCGTGTGTATATAGAAACTACAATCTGTGGTTTGGAGAAGCTCTAAGGGGGGGCATGACCGATCACTTTTTCCAAGGGTCTTACAGAAGATGTCATGTCATCACGGAGTGAGAGAGAGAGAGAGAGAGAGAGAACTGAAGGAAAGGAGAGAGGGAGGGAGCTTCTTCCGAAGGGGCATGCAGCCAACATCAACAGCCGACTCCAGTAGGTCGGCACAGGAAGAGAGAGAGAAAGAGAGAGAGGCTGATTTGTGTGCCTGCCGTGGCCGGGGCCAGAGAGCCTGAGCTGCGGCTGGGCTCCAGGGAAACTCTTCCACATTCCTTTCCCATTATCCCTCCTCCTTTATGAGCACACACAATCACACATTCCAGCCTCCCTCCATCCGCTGGCTTATTTCTTTCTGGCTGCAGGTAGGGGGTAAAATCATAAACACTGCTGAAAAGGTGTTATTATCCACAATGACTACACAACACGTATATATGTGAGAGCGTGTCTCTGTGTGTGAGTGAGACCAAGTGACTCCAGTGAGTCTGTGATGCTGACAAATTGTCCTTGTACCCACAGCCTGTCGGGTTGAGAGAGAGAGAGAGAGAGAGAGAGAGATAGAGAGATAGCCATCTCCACTCAACATTTCCTTTCTTATGTATGCTTTGATTTTTTGCATTGAAGCAAATTAGGCTTAATTAAATCAAGTTCTACAATTACAGACTGCAGTCCATCTGTTTCTCTGTGCACCTCAGGAGTCAGGACCACCACAGAGCAGATATCATTTGGATAGTGGATCATTCGCAGCACTGCAGTGACACTGACGTGGTGGTGGTGTGTTAGTGTGTGTTGTTCTGGAAATGATCCACCACCCATTTGCATTGGATGAAATGGGATTAACAAAGTATACAGAGAATCAGATTAACTACAGCCTGTAAGTGAACTACAAGGGGGCTCCTATGTGGTTAGTTGAACTGATAAAACAGGCAATAGTGTAGAACTAGGGGGTGGTTTTAATGTTATGGCTGATCACTGCGTGTACTTTTACTGCATAACGTGCTGCTGTTGGTCTGTTGAAATAAAACTTTGTGTCTCACTTTTTCCAGTTGTTGATGGTTTTGTTCCATCAGTGATGAGAGAGAAAGATAGAAAGCGAATAGCCATCTCTGTGTTTTTGCAGCAGCAGCGGTGAGTGTGCTGTATCAGGGGAACGCAGTGAACGTTTAATAGGTGTAGTGGGAGAGCGCTTGTTATTCAGGTTCTCATGTCGGGACAGTGGTGTGTAATATGATGTGCTGTATGTGAGAGCTCTGGCAGTATTCAGAAGGGTTTTTTCTTTCTTTCTGTGTGGCAGACACTTCCAGAAAGGAAAGCTGTTTTTTTAGCCTGGCTCCCTCTTTCAGCTCACATCTGCTAGAGTCAACAGGTGTTACAGTCCTAGCTTACGGGTGTATATGTGTGTGTGTGTGTGTGTTCCCTACTTCAGCTCATTGCATTGCCCTGACTCTTTTACCTCTCTTCTCCTCTCTTTCCTTTTCTCTCTTTCTGTCTTTTTCTCTTTTTCTGACTCTCCCTTTATCCCGTTCTGACTCTCCCTTTCTCTATTTCTGACTCTTCCTTTATCCCATTCTGACTCTCTTTTTCTCTGACTCTCTTTCTCTATTTTTGACTTGATTCCTCTCTTATTCTGATTCTCCCTTTCTCTATTTCTGACTCTCCCTTTATGCCATTCTGACTCTCTTTTTCTCTGACTTTTTCTCTATTCCTGACTCTTCCTTTATCCCATTCTGTCTCTCTTTTTCTCTGACTCTCTCTTTCTCTAATTCTGTCTCTCTCTTATCCCATTCTGACTCTCTTTTTCTCTTACTCTCTCTTTCTCTATTTCTGACTTGATTCCTCTCTTATTCTGACTCTCTCTTTCTCTATTTCTGACTCTCCCTTTATCCCATTCTGACTCTCTTTTTCTCTGACTCTCTCTTTCTCTATTTCTGACTCTCCCTTTATCCCATTCTGACTTTCTCTCTCCCAACTCTCTTTTTCATTATTTCTGACTCTCCCTTTATCCCATTCTGACTCTTTTTTTCTCTGACTCTCTCTTTCTCTATTTCTGACTCTCCCTTTATCCCATTCAGACTCTCCCTTTCTCTATTTCTGACTCTCCCTTTATCCCATTCTGACTCTCTTTTTCTCTGACTCTCTCTTTCATTATTTCTGACTCTCCCTTTATCCCATTCTGACTCTTTTTCTCCGACTCTCTCTTTCTCTATTTCTGACTCTCCCTTTATCTCATTCTGACTCTCCCTTTCTCTATTTCTGACTCTCCCTTTATCCCATTCTGACTCTCTCTCTCCCAACTCTCTCTTTCAATATTTCTGACTCTCCCTTTATCCCATTCTGACTCTTTTTCTCTGACTCTCTCTATTTCTGACTCTCCCTTTATCCCATTCTGACTCTTTTTCTCTGACTCTCTCTATTTCTGACTCTCCCTTCATCCCATTCAGACTCTCTTTTTCTCCGACTCTCTCTTTCTCTATTTCTGACTCTCCCTTTATCCCATTCTGACTCTCTTTTTCTCCGACTCTCTTTCTCTATTTCTGACTCTCCCTTTATCCCATTCTGACTCGCCCTTTCTCTATTTCTGACTCTCCCTTTATCCCATTCTGACTCTCTTTTTCTCTGACTCTCCCTTTCTCTATTTCTGACTCTCCCTTTATCCCATTCTGACTCTCTTTTTCTCTGACTCTCTCTCTCTCTATTTCTGACTCTCCCTTTATCCCATTCTGACTCTTTTTTTCTGACTCTCCCTTTATCCTCTTCTGACTCGCTTTTTCTATAACTCTCTCTGTCTCTCTTCTCTCTCGATCCCTCTCCTATTCTGACTCTCTCTTTCTGACTCTCTCTTTCTAATTGTCTCTGTCTCTAGTTGACTCTAAAACATCAGAGATAACTCAAGTTGACAGACACATGCAGGTGAAGTAACTGTGTGTATGTGTGTGAGGAGGAGAGAGAAAGGGTAATGTCCTCTCTTCGTCCACGAGGCTCCAGCAGTCTTGCTGTTCTTCACCTTTCTGTGTCAAAGGTCAGTGTTTGCCATTACCGTTATGAGCACGTCCAGTTGTAACTGTGAGCTCGGTGTCATTTCCGGGATGTTGGGATCTTGTTATGTGGCCAGATGGGAAAACCGTAGCGCTGAGTCGACAGAAAAAACTGGATCCTATATAAAGGCGGTTCATCAGAGCAGGCTGTACTGAAGACGCAGGAAGGAGATGACGCATCACTTTTAATAGACAGAGAAGGCTTTGTTGAAATGCCTTCTGTCAGCTGGACAATGATTGTGTTTTCATCCAGAAGGACTGCATTCCACTCAGTAACCCATGACCTTGTGTGAGAGAGAAAGAGCGAGAGAGAGAGAGACAGAGAGAGAGAGAGAAATAGAGAGAAAGAGAAGCAGAGAGAGGGAAAGAGAGACAGAAAGAAAGAGAGAGAGAGAGAAAAGCCAGTCTCTGGAGAATTCATGCATAAATAAACCGTTGCACGACTCAGCGTGTTTCTCGGCAGTTGACCCCTGCGCTTATTTTTCTACTCCTTCTGACAATATTTCAGTGAAGGGGAAATTTCACAACCGTGTTTCTGGCCCTGTCTGTCTCTCTAAACCAGAGGAGAGAATTCTAAACAGAAGCCTGTGATATTTGTAAGAGCTGAAAGCTGCATCCCTGTTTCTGAACGTCACACTCGGTTTGGTTTGCCGTTACACTGCCAAGTAACAAATATCCGTCACAAAGTACATTTCGTCGCTGTCCAATAAAAAACATGTGTCTCCATTTTTGACGATTTTCAGTTTTCTACATCGTTTGAACACGACAGCTGCTGTTTATATTGTGTAAACATTTCACCAATAGATCGGAACAATAGAAATCACTTTGGAAAAAATCTGGTTCCATTGACTTACACTGAAAGTGAAGACTGTTTTTGGCCTCTCCTGTAAAGTTAAAAATTTGGAGACACTTGTTTTCATAGGGCTTCAACGATTTACTTAAATACTTAACTTTTACTTAAGTAAATTTTGTATCTGTAATTTACTTGAGTATATTGTATTTTTGACATCACTACTTGAAGCATGGCTTAGAAGTCAGTGGACTCATTTTCTTCAGGGCAAGTGGGCTCACTCCTTTGTGTGTTTGTTTACTAGTATGTGTGTGTATGTGGGTGTTTCACTGCACAGATGGGTTAAAATAGATTAACTTTCTATGTGTGCAAACACAAATGCCAAATAATTCTAAATTCAGAAATTCTAAGTTCTTTTTTCATCATAAGAGAAAACCTATTAACATTAAACTATTCCTACACTGTCCGTCAAGTTCAAAATATGTGCTGCATTTTCTGAACAATTTGGTGGTTATAATTATGTCTACTACTCCTGTAGATGAAGATGATGATGATAAGGTTTCTTACCAGAGCTTTCATGGCCATATCTAAAATTTGAGAAAGATTTGTAGTATTTTAAATGTTTACTCTTACAAATGTAATCTATGCCTTCAGAAAATCACCATCCAACCTGAGAAACCATGCTGAGGTATGTAACTTTGTTTTCAACAAAGTTACCAGTTATCTTGGAAACATGTTGCTAGGTTCTGTGTAAATTCACTGCTGATTCGTTAGCTAGTGAAAATGAGTTAACGTTACTGGCTAAAGTCACATCACACAAAGACAGTGCATTCGGTAGGTAGTGTCAGGCCCCTTAGGTAACATGGCATGGCAACAATACATCAATATGTTGACATGAAATTAAATGAACTTTTGGAGATGTTTGCAATGTGAAGAGAACATTGTAGAACAGAATAAATGAAGGAGTACATTATACAACAGTGTGATAAAAGAAAAACATGGTAGAAGTGTATACAGCGCATCCGGAAAGTATTCACAGTGCTTCACTTTTTCCACATTTGTTATGTTTTCTCAATACTTTGTTGAATCACCTTACTTTTGAGTACTCTTGAGTATGATGCTACAAGCTTGGCACACCTATTTATGGGCCGTTTCTCCCATTCTTCTTTGCAGAACCTTTCAAGCTCCATCAGGTTGGGTGGGGAGCATCGATGCACAGCCATTTTCAGATCTCTCCAGAGACGTTTCAGAGTTGTCCCAAACTTTGTTATGCTGGCTGTGTGCTTAGGGTCACTGTCCTGTTGGAAGATAAACCTTTGCCTCAGTCTGAGGTCCAGAGTGCTCTGGAGCAGGTTTTCTTCAAGAATGCCTCTGTACATTACTACATTCATCTTTTCCTCGACCCTGACTAGTCTTCCAGTTCCTGCTGCCAAAAACAACCCCACAGCATGATGCTTCACTGTTAGTGATGGCATTGGCCAGGTGATGAGCCGTGCCTGGTTTCCTCCAGACATGATGCTTGGCATTCAGGCCGAAGAGTTCAATCTTTGTTTCATCAGACCAGAGAATTTAGTTTTTTCCTTCAAGTGCATTTTGTCAAACTCTTGAGTCTTGTGCCTTTTATTAAGTGTTCTTGGTCACTTTCCTGACTAAAGACCCTTCTACCCCAATCACTCAGATTGCCTGGGCAGCCAGCTCTAGGAAAAGTCCTGGTGGTTCCAAACTTCTATTTAGGATGAGGGAGGCCACTGTGCTCATTGGGACCTTCAATGCTGCAGAAATTCTTCTGTTTCATTCCCCAGATCTGTGCCTTGATACAATCCTGTCTGAGAGGCCTACAGACATTTACTTGAACTTCATGGCTTGGTTTGTTGCTGTTTGTTGGGTGAGATTGTTCACTTTTGCTGGTCAGAGTATTGGTGTTTGTTGGGCCAGATTGTGTTTATTGGGTTGGAATGTTAATGTTGGTTGGGTCGAATTGTTTATGGTTTTGTTGGGTTGTTGCTGTTTTTGGGTCAGATTGTTGGTGATTGTTGTATCAGATTGTTGGTATTTATTGTCAGATTGTTAGTATTTGTTGGACCAGATAGTTGGTGTTTGGCAGGTTAGATTGCTGATGTTGATCAGGTTGTTGGTGTTTGTTGGGCCAGGTTTTTGGTGTTTGTCCGGTCAGATAGTTGATGTTTGTTGGGGCAGATTGTTGGTGTTTGTCAGCCAAATTGTTGGTGTTGGTTTGGTCAGTTTGTTGATGTTTCTTTGGTCAGATTATTGGTGCTTGTTGGGTTGAAGTGCTCTAGCCTTTATGGCTGGCTGTAGATGACTCTCCCCATGTGGCTATTGAACCTGTGACCTGCTGCTGGGGTTCTACTGCTGCCACCAGAGTGAGCCAGACCTTCTCATACACAGGATACTAAAGTGACATCTAGCTTCTCATAGAATTCCCCACAACTACTGCCAGACACAGCCCCCTGCCTCCCCCCTCTCTCTTTCCCCTCTGTCATTCTCCTCTACCCTCTTTTTTTCAGTGTTGTCTCCACTTACGGTAAAAAGGAGGATGCATCAGTGTGAATGGCTTCTATTGTTTCATGCAGTTGGTTTCTCCCTCCCTCTCTCTCTCTCTCTCTCTCTCTCACACACTCTGTTTCTTTCCCATTCCCCTCTCACTCTCTTCCTGACAATGCAGAATGTTTTAGATGAAACATCTGTGCTAAAGTAGACGTGTCTAGATCTCCTGCTGTCTTTCTTTCTCCACCCTCCCTCGCTACCCCATACAGCTGGGACACATCAGTACAGCTCTTCTCTTTTACTCTTACACACACACACAAACACACACACACACACACACACACACAAACACACACACACACACACACACAAACACAAGGCATTTACACAACCCTTTCACCCCTCTGCACTCCTCCACCCTCTGTCATCTGCTGTCAGTCACTCTTCTCTTCCTCTACTGCTCCAAGCCACAATAAAGCTCAGGGAGACGGCCCTGTTTTTTACCAGTCTTCTCTTAGAGGGATGACCAAAGACCAAACCACTCAGAGAAAATGATGGAAAGACAAAGAAGCGGTTGTTTCAGGGGTTTCACATCAACTGCAACAAATCTAATATTGTTACCATCACATGTCTTGAGAAGGAAGGCTTTAGTGACAATTTATTCTATTCATAACAATGACAGCAGATTAAATGAATTTTAATAAGACTAACATCTACACATTTTCATAATATTGGATCAGATTAATAAACTCTAATATTAGCTAATAAAGTCTGGAAAGTTATGTTTGAATTCTCTTTATATCCATATTACTGAAGTCACATTACAACCTAATTGCAGTTGTTGTAGTGGTTGGTATAGTGTTATGGTCTGCATTGCTTCCTGCCATGCTGTAGACTGGGGCGTCCCCAAATGGGCAACCACCCTATACTTTACCAATAAGAGTCCTTGGGCAAGACTCCTACCACTACTTTTGTTTTTAAATATAAACTGTAAGTGGCTCTTGATATGCGCTTCTGCCATAAATGTAAATGCAAGAAAAAAGTGAATGAATCATTTGAATTGGCTGGTTTTCTGCATTAATTACTAATAAAATGTACAATAATGGACAAGCACTATTTAAAGGAGCTAGTAACACATAAACAGTTATACATTCCATGTCTTTTATTGAGCACACTGAGTAACATCTGCAGTGCAGACTAGAAAAACCTCTGTGTTAATGCCTTCCCCAAGAGTTAATTGTCAAAACACATTGAGGAGATGAGATTGGGTTTCACAGGTGCTTTGCCTATTAAAGAAAGGCAGTATTCAAAGCCTGTTTACTGTCAAACCTTTTCTTCTCCAGAAAGGTTAGTGTGAACAATGTTTTAATGAAAACAACTTTCAGAAGACCTCAGAAGACATGTTATAGAGACATATGAAGCTGAAGAAAAACACTAAGCAAGAATGGTGATCATAGTACAACACATAAAGAAAGATGCTGCTGGTAAAAATTGCGGGTCATCACAAGTTTGCTGAAGACCACCTGGATGTTTTTCATAATGCTATGTTTGAAGGGAAAAGGATGCTGCACACCATAATCAAACTCATCCCAGCTGTGAAGCATGGTGGAGGAAGCATCATAGTTTGGGGCCATTGAGATGCTGTGGTAAGGCTTGAAGAATGCTAAAAAAGAAAAGAAAAGTCCAAGAAATTCTGATTAATTGAAACATGTTCACAGGGGAGAATGGTCCTGAATTCCTCATCAACACTGCACACATCTTTGTGGATGTTAATCTGTGTGCTCAATCAAAGACATGAAAGGTACATCTGTTTATGTGTTATTGGTTTAGTTAGGGTGTTAGTATATAACTGTTACTTAGATAAAAAATTTAATATTAATAATACAACATTTTATTAGTGATCAGTGTAGAAATCCAAACAATTCCTAAAAGGTTTACTTACTTTTTTCTGTAACTGTCCAATATTGTCTTGAAATATAGAGAGTAGCTTACATAAACTAGAAAACCTGCTAATTATTATTTTACAGAAAAACTCTTCCTGATAACTTAAGCAGTCATTTATCATAATTCCAAGTATTCACATGGTCTGCTATAAGGTTGCTATGGCATTCCAGCTTGTTGCTAGGGTGCAGCTTAGTGGTTTTTAGGTAATTGCTAATCTTGTTGCTATCCCAGGTGAATGCTAAGGTGTTAATAGGCCATTGCTATGCTATCTCAGGAGGTTGCTAAGTCATTACTGTGCATTTCCTATGGTGTTCTAAGTGGTTGCTGAAGTCTCACTAGCAAAACTGTATGATGGTGACAAATGAAGAGTGTCCAAAAACATTTGGCTATAGAGTGTGTACTGACTGTGGTGGATTAAGAGGTAAGCATTGTATATTATTTTTTAAGGGAATGCATTCTCCCACACAGGTAAAGACCTGCAAAAAGTGTTATTGTGATAACTCAAAAGCTGCAGGAGGAATAGAGTTGCCATTTTTTCACCAGAATAATAAGAATAAAATAAAGAACAATAGAATACAGTACAATGACGGACATTAAAAACATATGAAATAATCAGTAGTACTATTTGTGAAGCAGTAAAATTGGATACAGAGTTATTCGGGTTAGGGAAGAATTGGTCTGTCTTCTTGCTTTAGCAGCATCTGTTGACACATAATTCTCAGTCACAGAGATCAAGCATAGATTTGGCAATTGTAGCTGAAGGCTGCCTGTAGGGTCTCAGAGAGAGGCCTGAGGTACCACAGAGTGCGTTGGAGGTGTTTATTAATTTCCCATCTTCCCCTCTGTGCTGTGGCTCTAGTGGCTGGCGTACCACAACCACACCTGGACACATAGAGAACTTCACCTCTGTGGAATAAAATAGAGCAGTAGCGTGGAACAAGTGACGGTCGTACCCGAGCAGAAACAGCTCGCTGCAGAAAAGTTTATTTTTATTGTTGTTTTTATTTGACTTCAGACTAAATAAAATATGATTTTAGTTGCTTAAATCTTACCTGAATCTAAGTTTCACTGAAGTTCCATACTGTAAATGGTCATGCAACAAATTTGCAACTCACCCGCAACCGTTTTGTGTTCAACAAGAATCATAAACACAGATAACATATCATGCAATCCATTTCAAGCTATATGTCTGCACTGGATACATGGCATGACCATAAAACGTGCTGGATTATTGGAAGCCTGAAAATAAGATCTTCCTGGTTTACTAGTAATTTTCCATTTTGGCCATTACCTAAGCCTAAGCAACAAACAAATCATTTTTTGTCCAAGATAACTGTAAACAGCTGCTTGTTCCATTGTTTATTCTTCTGTGTTAGCCAGCTGTTATCTACATAGACAGATTATTTATTTTCTCTTCTGTTGATGGTCGCTAATTTAACACAGAATGCAGATTCTTTTAGGAGTGAAAGGATAAAGATTTTAGGAAAAAAGGATAAAGATTTGGGAAAAGAGTGGGAACTGAGATGCAGTCCCTAACAAACTTGCAATGTTTCTGTTACAGGACGAGTGAGGCTTCTACTACAGTTGTAATTGCTAAACTATGCAGTGTGTGAAGGCTCAACATACACAGAGTAAAAAGTCCAGTATAATACATAACCTCAGATGGAAAGATCAAAGATATATGGATAAAAAAAGAGAGAAATTCAAGATAAAAAATGCTGCTAATGTGACTCATTAATTTATCAAAAACAAATAATAATAGACCTTAAAGATTAAAGGAGATATATTGGGTAAAACTAAACAGATATCTAATTTTATACAAGCGATGTCCGAACCTGACACAATGAGTTGCGTTCTGTGTAGTACAGAAAAATATCAAATATGTGTTGTGTGTGATATAGTCTGGTTCAGAAGCTGTTGCCCAGATATCCTGCCCAGGTGAGACTGGCTCTTCAGAATGTGCCTCTGCTGGAGGAAGAGTCAGTGGGCATTGGAGCCTAGTACTCTGGTGGAAAGCCCCAGTAACAGAGCCTCAGTGGAGAGAGCTCACAGCTCCTCTTTCATCTGTAACGGGTCATGTCTGAACGTGTGCCAACAGCTGGCCACATTCTCTTTCTCTCTTTCTGTCTCTTTCTCCCCCTCTCCACAGTGAACACTTGGAAAGGACTCAGAGGTCTCTCAATGGGAATAGACAGCAGAACACAGAGGCCATGAAGAAATAGGAGAATAATCCCTCCCAGATGCTCCGAATGTGTGCATACACACACACACACTTGCGTATACTGTGCATATATACTGATACAATACATAGTGTATATATACAAATGAAAAGAACAGTGATATGCCAAATTTCACAGTCAGTAGGAATCAGTGGGAACGGGGAAGAATGTAAAATGTTTTCACTGTTCAGTGAAGGTTTATGTAACAAAGGAAACTTTGAAACTTTTTTCACTCATTAAAAGGAAACAAAATGTTTAAAGGAAACATTGAAAGACAAAAAGATCATCAACGGAGCACCATTATCTGTTCCTTTTACTGGGGAGGTTTTAGTTGGTGAGCACCTTAATGGCATTATATACACACAATACCCAGCAATAAATATTACAATACAATTACTTTTGTCCAAAGGCATTTTTCAGATATTTTACAACAATTGCAATAGAGGCCAACTATCAGTGATTGAAGATGCTAGCGCATCAAGTTTCTAATGTAAATGTAAGTTAATACTAAAATGTACTGTCCTATCATACACGTATTTTATCTGCATAGGCACTTTACTGACTATATTTGTCTCTTTGTTGACTTATTGTGGGTACTTTGGGACATCTAATCATAATTTTGAAACTTTTTAAAATACAAATGTAAACACAAAACTTTTTTCCTATAACCATTTAAGCAGTGAGTGTGAACTTCAGACTATATGATGAAGGACGCCACACTAGATTTTGTATCATGTAAAACCAATTAATTAATTTTTGTGTTTCTTACCCCAAATGACTTCAGATTTTTTTTTTACTTTTTAACATTTTTACCAAACAACAAGGGCTTTAGCAAAAGTGCAACAGCACACTTTATTCTCTTCTTTACTAAGCATTAATGTATAATTGGGTAAGATTTAAACTAGCAAAAATGATTACAAAAAATACAATGTTCCAGTCTTTTACTCCCGTATGTGGCTTCTCAGCCTTTCCCAGACATCAGGCCAAGCAAACGCTCAAAACTAGTATTCCACTTGTGAGCAGCACTGTTCGATGTTGGAAATATTAATAGCATGACAACATATCCATGTGACAAGATTTCCTCTCTTCTACTGTATGTATATATATATATATATATATGTTTTGTTGCTGTTTAGTAATCATTACTGACAACAGTGTGTTGTTGCTGTGTTTTATTGCAGAAGTAAACAATATACAAATAAGAACTTCATTGTCCACATGACACTAAGGAACTTTGCCTTGACTTGAAACTGTGGGTAAAACCTAAATGACCTACAAGCTCCAGACTAGCCTTTTATATAACTCTTATAAACGCCTTGGTCTAATTTCAGAGACTAACTAAACTAATCATTAAGTTGGGCAATGAAGTGCAAACAATTGAGTCATTAATTTAATATTAAATTTGCCATCATGTCCTCTTGATCTATTCTAACACACATATAAAATATACATTTCATATTAATAACACTTTCAGTGATCGTAAGGGTTTTATCCAGTTTTCAGCCCAATATTGTCATAGACATTTCCCACCATCCTCCTTCACACTTGATACTATCTGGAAAGTGAAGGCTAGCACTTGTTTCCCTCAGTACATATAAAACCAGTGACTGCATCTTCGCTAATGACCCATCAACTCAAGGTGCATCAAAAAGAGCCCTAACTGCCAATTCTGTTACTTCAGCTAACAGATGTCCACATTTGCTAACAGCATGCTGAGTGATGGGAGGAGGGCTGCCGAACCCACCCAGAGAGAGTGAGGCCATTCAGGCTTGCGTGGACTAATATCCATAGACAGCTGGGCATCATCAGGGATCCGCAAGTTTCCAATCCCAGTCCTGACGTCCCCAGATGATGCATATTTTTGTGTATTGACTCATCCAGCACCCCTAATTCAACTCAAGTGCCTTGAATTCTTGAGTGTGTAGACTAGATGATGCACTAGAAATGTGCAAAGCATTGCCAGAAGTAATTGGGACCCCCTGATTTAGACAGTTCAGGAGCCAATTTAATGTAGATATTATGATAAAAACTGTGCAACAAATCGCCAATCTACCCTAAAGCTTGTCCAGCCTCGTAGCTGTTGCTAAGAAGACTTTATTAGTGGGCGGAGCATGGAAAGACCAATCAAAGCCTTATGTGTGCCACAGTGTGTATTCAGTAGTGCAATACAAAAGCACATTAATTTCTGCTCCAGCCTGCTCAGACTAAATGACAAGATTCCGCCGCTCTGCCAGGAAAAAACCTTTCGACCATAAAGCGTGCACATACACACACATACTCGTAGGGAAGGCATCCCTGAACAAGGTGTCTCTTTAATGCCTTTCAGCTGCTCAAACAGGCAGAGCATTGTGTGCGTGTGCTGTGCCTGCTGCTGCTGCAGGACAGGTAATGCAGACACATCTCTACACACCGCACACAGGCAGCCTCTGTGTGTTGTGTGTAAGAGTGTGTGCTGAGCCCTAGACAGCACCCTGGGTTAACAGGGTGTCTCAAGATCCTTCTGTCAGATCTGGGTGCTCCGGCCTCACTTGTCCTGCCTGTCAACACCATTGCTTTAATATGCATACAGGGCAGGGCAGGGTAAAGAGATTCCAACTCACATCCAAGCACATGCTATCTCTCTGCAAACCCTTTAACCCCCCAGGCCCCTGCCTACCCCCTAGGTCCAGTATTGCTCTGCATTGCTTTGCAAATTAGGGGTATCAGAAAATACCCCTAAAATACCTGGGTGTTATAATATTATTTTTTGTGATACTGCACCGGTTCTCAAAAATACATGATCTGTTTTTTTAATTAATAGTTTACATGCAAAGATTTGTGTCAGACTGTGGTTCGATTTCCCCGCTAGATAGTGACCATCGTTAAACTCTTCTGCTCCAACGTAAGCAAGTAATGTAAGTGTGCTCCACAAATGTTAGCATTAGCAAACCAGGCTGACTAGTTATCGTTTATATACCATGACAGATTTGCTAAGGGTTAATTGATTTATCACTTTATGTATAATTTTAACCCATGTATTATGATACATATCGTATCACCACGTTCTTGCCAATATACAGTCCTCATGTGGGTTAACATCAGGGCTGTGTATTGGCAAGAACCTGGTAAACTTTAAACTCTAGAAATATTCATATAAAGGCTCATTGTCCGATAACTAGTATAAAGTATTCAGCTACTGCTATTAATTATTCATTACATATTTTAAATAGTGTAGATATAGGCAGGCAGTATTATTTTACTGATACCTGTGATTTTAATCCAGTGCAACTTTGTTCTTGCAAGAAATAATTAACAAAGCTCCAGTCTATCATTTTTGGTGGAAAATAACATTTAAACTAAGGATATTTGTTTAGCACGTTGGCAAATATGGCATTGATGAATCCTGCCTGCTGAGTATTACCTAACAACATAGATCAGCCAGACAGCATAGCATTTCAAACTCCACATTATGATATAACTCTATATAAAGAGTTGTAGTAGTCTGTTGTTAGTTTGCCGAACCTTGATTTGAAGGAACACATGTATGGATGAAGCATCGATTAGTTAATTCTGATTGGCTGAAACTGGATCTCCTTCAGAAACAGAGATGTGGCCTGTATCCAGCTTACAGTAAGTGTGCTGTTATTGTTATTGTTTGTGGTGCTTGTATTGCTATGAACATCCAGATTATCTGTGAGAATGTAGGAAAATTACACACATTTTCTATACATTCAAATGCATGTCAATGCATTTTAATAGACTACTGATGAAGCAAGAAGCTTATAAGCTTTTAAGTACTACAGCATTAAGTTGAGATTTTATGTGAAATTCATTGTTATAATTGACCCCAGCCACTGTTACAGTTATCACAATGTTCTTTTTGCATTGCATTTAGTATTTTGACCTTGTCTTCAGAGTACAAATTATTTAGTACACAAACACACATTGTCCCTGTCATGACAAAAATTCTGATCTCCAAAACGTCAACTAAAAAAACATTTCTAGTTTACAATGCTGTAAATAGAACAGTATTTGTTTTAGGATTTTGGAGCATTACTATTGCTCCAGTGAAGAGTATATCTGAAACAGGGTTTGAGTTTTGGAAAAAAAAAAAAAAAATGTTAGCTAGAGCTAGAGGTTACACACTGTTCCTTTAAGAACTACTGACAAAGTATAATCCCCTACACTGCAGAGGGTCCTGTAGTAAAATTATCCACAGGAAAGAAAAATTAGTGAAGAGATTTTTTAAGATCTCTAGTTTCCCCATGAGACAAATGAGACTTGGTGCTCAGATGCAAAAAGTCTAGTAAACTCATGTCTTCTCCCGAGCTTTAGTAGAGATCTCAATATAGTTACACATTGTGCTCAGATTTGCCAAGATAATCGCTCTTAAGTTTATCCCCAACTTAACTATACCCATATGGACAATATGAACCATTTCTTAACCGAGATCTACTCTGTTCTGATGCTACAATTAATTATCATACATTTTTATCATGTCTCTTTGTGTGTGTAATGTTATTTTTATCACCTATTTAAATCACATTTAAGTGTCCGGACCCATTAAAGACAGTGAGCATATGTTTTGTTCTTGGTAATCCTACTATAATGCTTATTAAAATATGTTATATGCTGATGTAATTGAAGGAGGACAGAGTTTAATAAGTGAACAGAGAGAGCTTTCTATGAAAACATTTGCAGAGCAGAACAGAATGGTGCCCTGGCAATGAACGTGAGGATGAGGGGAAAAAGAGACTGAAACAGAGACAGAGGAAGAGGAAAGAACATTTCTCAGCTGATCAAGCCCGATCACATGAGCACACCACCCCACCACCCCCCACCACCCCTAACACCAAACTGTCCAAGAGTGCCAAGAATTTAAACAGGCAAAGGACTATTCCAAATTTGACATGTGTCTGTCTGTGGAAGGTATGCGTGTTCTCTATAAATGTAGGGAAGAGGGTCAGAGCTAGTGTAGTTTTCAGTCTGATCATTGGCTTACAAAATAGATTAAGAAAAGTGGGTGCAGTTCCATGTTTTTGACAGAAGAGGGCAGTGTAACAAGCACAGATCAGTCAAGTTCTTTTCAATTAATGTGACTGAACAATAATTACTACTTAAGCTGCTGTAGGAAAGCATTTTGTGAATGTGGGTTATCTTGAAGTTATCTGACCTACAGATATGATGATTCAATGAAAACTGCCTAATGATATCTAGAAGCAAGCTTAGTATAAGAAGCTGCAGACTGAGCTGATCAATGTGCATCAGTGACCACTGTAAGTGATTGTAGAACATTGGACTATGTTCTACTGAAGATGGCCTTTCTGCAGGTCCTTCCTTTTCTGCAGTGTTTAGATGAAGCTGCATTGCACACATGCTGCTGTGCTCCAGATGCACTGAGTAGCTTTTGGATGCTGGTGTCACAACTGAGATGATGTCGAAAGAAGAGGGCTGGTCCTTTTTCCCTGCGGGCACACGGGGAAGAGCGGGGAGCAATGCAGAGCGCCAGGAGAGCTTCTGTTTCCCAGGTCCCTGCACACGGCCCAGTGAGCTGGCTGCCATTTTGGATGCAAGATGTGAGCCTGGAATGTTCCCTTAATGAATTTGATGAGATACGACTGCAGAGGGAGGCCTGCTAGTGTCATCAAAATTTATGGAGGAGATGATGAGACTCTGAGAAATGAGACAGAGAGAGCACATTGTGTTAACACTTTTCATAATTTCTTGGGTTGTAGCCCCAGTTAACCTTGTTTTTAATCCATCAAGAAGGTACCTACACAGAAGTATTTCTAGAAGTAAATGGGTCTGATGTAGTATGAGAACAATAGTAGACCTTCAGTGTTCTCTCCTTTAGTCCAAACAGTGATTATAATAAAACTAATCTGCAATAGCAACCTTGTTTAATTAATTGTTTTTGTGATGTCATAAAAATCAGTGCATTTTCATGTACAGCTTTCTGCAACAGTTTGAATGCTACCATTCAAATTACATGTTTTGGTGATTTTTTTAAATGGAAATAAGGTAACACATCAATTTCTATTTATTCACTGTTAGAAGGAGCAAAGTGTGAGATGATGCAACCTGTCAAAGTCATACTCAGTAGGGGGCAACATATCACCAGAAAGTTGTGGTGCCCTCCCCTATGATAAGTAATTCACAGTCTGTCCTCCTCTATGTTAGTATTAACAGCTGTTTACTGACCAATGTAGAGGAAATGTAGAAGTTCAGCATTAAACTTCAGCCCTTTACTCACCAAGAGCTTCACCGGGAGTAGGTAGAAACATCAATGTTAACTCTCGTTTTGTTTCTATTATTAACTGCCAAATGTGGATTCTTGGCGAGAGAGGGCGGCAGCAGCAAAATAATGGTTGCTGACCAAAAACTTCAGCTATTGTTTTATTTACTGTTCCTTTCTTTGGTTATCTGTTCATAAATGATCTAACTGGATGCATTAACAAGGCTATTAGGCTGGTGCTAGCTGGTTAGCATGCTAAATTTGTAGATATCTTTGTAGATATGCAAGATCTTTGATATACCATCAAAACGATATTTTCTTACATATTGCTCCTTTAACATTTTGTGAAAAAAGAAAACATTAAATATGCACTGTGCCATGATTTTACGGGCATTTCACACTTTATTTTTATAAAATGTTCTGAAATTTTTTTTGTGACCAGTAGAATCTGGTCACAAGAATCAGTAGATGTGTTAATTTATTTTTCACTCAGAAAATCCACTCAATGTAGTTTGACCTGGACACACAAACTTTAGAACATGACTGTATCCAACTATTCAAACTATAGCAGCCTATAGTAGTAGTATAATAGTATAGTAGCCCCCCCCCCCAACGTATTCAGTTTTTCAGCCCTTCAAACTCTGTTGTGAGAAAAAAACTCAACACAGGGCAAATCAGAGCAATTATTTTTATGTCGGGAGTGTTACAAAATAGGCATATAAACCATTAATTATATAGTTTTTGGTTCAAACAATAGACAAAAAAACATGTAGGATACTGGCTCTTTACAAACCCAATATGTAAGATGACATCATCAATTCATTAGATTTTTTTCTTTGAAACGTTTCAAAATTATTTAAAATTATCAACCGAGTTCGAAGAAATAACAGTTTTATGTCAAAGACGTCTGTGTATTGTGTTCCAGAGATTTCACAGTACTTTGCATGATAACCAGCTAGCCCGGCCCATCCTGTCTCGTAATCCCACTTTGTAGACGATAATGAGTCACTGTGGCATCTCGTCTGCCTCCTGAGAGGATAAAGAAGAAGGATTCCTGCTCCTGCAAGAAAATATGTTTGAAAACAAAGAAAACAAGTGACAAAAATACCTGTCAGATAACACTGACATTGCTTTCCAACGCTGCAGACAGATCTTGGCAGTGATGATGCTGAAGTCACAACTTTTTTTCTAGACTGGTAAGTCAACAAGGAATGAGTGAACAGGAGGAGGACGACCTGCATGAAGTATGAACTTCAACAGATTGCGTCATCTTCTTTAAAGAACTACATATAGTGCTCTTTGTGGATAAGGTCCCGAGGTGAGTCATAGTGAGGCTGACCATGACCTGAGTAGCAAAGTCAGCCACTAGTTTCAGCACTCGTGATGTAAGTTATATGTACACTAGTGCACTATGTTTACTGTAAGACATGAGCCCTCTCACAATTCTTGCCCTAAGGTCCTCCTTAACGTGTACACATTTAGGACCCCAAAAAAGGGCAAGAAAAAGGGGTGTAAGGGTTCAAGATGAAGAAGGGTTGACAGCAGAATTGGGATGGTTCAATGGTTTCGATTATTAACCTGATAAAGACCCTTGATTTCATTAGAAGGTTTTATTAGGTGCTTAAAAAGAAATGTGGAGAAAGTTGTGGAGACATAAATCTATGATAATCAGTAGACATTTCTGAGCCTGTGAACTCATTTTCTACTCTATATTTTATTACATTTAAAGTCATCTAACCTGTTACAAATACACTGGACATGTTTGAATGTGAATGCAGTTTATATGTAAAATAGAAAGTTGCTGTTTACTTTTAAAATTACATTGCTATGATAGTGAGTTGCTATATATATTGCAAAGCCGTGGCTTACCTAGATTCCCATCTACATTTTATCAGTCAGATAGAACATCAGGGAGAAAACATTACAAGGAAACAATGATTTATATGGAAACGTAAGCAATTCCAAGTAATTTATCTCCAAGATGTCTTCACTTTCAATGGAAGTCAATGGAACCTGAATTCACAAGATATTTTGGAGCATTTTTATTGGTCCATTCATTATGAAATGTAAACAGCAGCTGCTGCATTTAATTGATGTATAAAAATAGAAATCAACAAAAATTGAGGTACATGTTTTTCATTGGACAGCATAATGCTGATCACACAGGCCTTCAGTTAATATTAACACTGGTATAAGGCCTGACTCAGCATATATGTTATAATGATTCCACTTACACCTCAAGAGCCAGTTTTCAGGCTTCCTTGTAATTGGTTTGTAATTGGTCACAGGATCATGGTGGATCATGGGTAATTGCTATCACCAAAGTACGCTCTGATGTGGACTTACTAGAAGGGCACATCAAGTGCACATAGCTCATGAGCACCCTTGTTGGAGAAAATTAAAGAAACGGGACACCCTATATATAGTCTTGCACCCCTAAGCGGGCACACGCATAGTTGTGAGGCTGCAAGTGTGAGTATTGGGACAGGGCCATGGTGTGTGTGTATATATAATTAGGTCCCCTTCTGTGGTTGTAGGGTGTGATGGAGGCTGAAAGCGCCCGCTCTAGCTCCTGTCACTGTGTTCCGAGTGTTTCTAACACGGCATGATCTTTCTGCCTACATTCCATCTGCTCTTCCTACATGTTTAAATGTGTGACCTTCTGACCTGGATATTGCTGCTCAGCACATCTGCTTTCACCATTACGACAGCCTGTTTGAAAACAGTGCAGTACTAAATAACGCTGACGAAAGAGCATCGCCTATGAGGTTTAACAGAACTGGGTCGCAGAGGATATTTCTAACTTCAGCCGGTGCTACTTAGAAGTGGAATAATAGTTTTGTCACATTCTGTCTGGGAAAGGCAGGAGAGCTGGGTCGAGCACAGATTTGCCATTTTTTATATTCACATGTAAAAAACATCTAGATTTAGAAAATATATTTTTCTTCCAGTTAAAATCAACACATTTATAGAGAATAAAGAGTGTTGTTCTACTTTTGCTGATGTCCTGCTAACTTTACAATCTAACGGACGTTAACAAACATGGCAGTTTGGACCCAACTTGTCAAAGGGGTTTTTAATTTTAAATTTAAAATTTTAAATGTTTTATTCAGAGAATTTTAATGATTTTTCTGGTGTTGTAGACTTTAACAAGCCCTACCATGCTTCACAACTGACCCAGTTACCCCAAGTTGAATGAATAATCGAGCTTTTTTCCTGAAGTGAAGTGTAAAACATGTGACATTATATTATAAAAAGATCTGCATGTGTCTGTGTGAGTGCCTTGGGGCTGAGCACAGAATTCCTGAAGTGCTCAATGATTTTTTTAGTAGTGTACAAAAAAACAATGATCCAGTAAATGTGGTGTCATGTCACCAAATAAGAACTTGTGTTAAAATACCAGAAACAACTTAAGAGTATCTGTAGGTCTAAAGCAGAGGTCACTAATAGACGGACGTTAGTGCGTTATCCAATGTGGACTCAAACCGATAAACTATTCAGAACGATTTAATTTTGACTGTGTTTATTTTAAGCAGCGGAACTTTTCTTGTCTTTACGGTATACGGGCTATAAGGTGCAGTAAACTCACAGACCAATTACGTGCGCTGTAAAATCACCAATGGTGCTCCTCAGCCAATCAGATCTGTGCACATTTGGGAGTGTGGCACACACACAGGCAAGGTACAAAGCGAGAAGCAGCAGTCAGAGAATAAAGCGAGTCAGAGAAAGAATAGCTTGCTCTAAGAAAAGTCGACAGCGAAAACCAACTCTTCAACCAGGAATGGACCGAGATATATGTTTACTCCTCCCACAGACAGCTCCAAACAGGTCAAGATATGAGTTAAGACACAACTGAGTTACTATTTCTAGAAATAAACACTTTAAGATGTACCTTTTTAAATATAGCCATTGTTTTTACTTTAAGTGAGGAAAAAAAACAGTATCTGTTTTATAAATAATTAATTCAGTTCAGCATTTAAACAATAAATATTGTTGAAATATAGTGAACAGTATTTGTAATTTGTCTTTCAGTTGTTAATGATATAAGATGCTGATAGTAGGCTTTTAAACAATAAATATTGTTGAAATAAACTGAACAGTATTTGTAATTTGTTTGTCTTTCAGTTGTTAATGATATAAGATGCTGATAGTAGGCCACCTAAGTATACAGGATATGGTACTGAATTATAACACAAGTTAGAAATGATAACAGCCCGGACCTTGGCCTGAGGAAATCTAATTAAATAACCCTGCTCTAAAGATTGTAGTTCAGAATTCCCTTCAGTCCCTCTAGTGAAGAGTGGACAGGAGTGCCACTGGGTCTGTTTACAGAAGCAGCCTGTAAAAATAACAACAGTGCAGGAAAATGAGGAATAATCATGTAGGAAACATAGGAAGTAGGAAATATAAGAATAAAATCGAGCAAAATAAAGTTGGCAGCAATACAAATTCTAAAAAGAGCACAAAAACTGCGCGCGCACGTCTCGTGAAGTAACCTTTTAGACGGAGCTGAATGCTCCATGCCGGACTCTGTGAATGAGGAGCGTCCAGCTGTTGGCCGCTGGCCGCCTGTGCGAGCTGCACGTGGAGAGGCGCTGTGTTACACATTTAACAGCCAAAGATCACAGCGGAGCGAGAACTCTCTCTCCCCTCTCTCTCTCTCTCTCTCTCTCTCTCTCTTTCTCTCTCTCTCTCTATAGTCGTCTCACATTACTCTATGGATGTCGCGCGCTCCTCTCCACACGGGACAGCTTTCTCTTTCACAATAACGAGCTGCGCGCTTTCGCGGGACGCCGTTTGAACTTTTTTTTCAGAGTGAAGAGCTGGGGGAACCCTCCTCCTCCTCCTCCTCGTCCTGCCTCACTCCCTCACTCACTCACTCCCTCACTTTGTAAAAGTTTTCACCGTCCGTCTCGCGCGCGTGCAAGTAAATGCGAGGCGAGAGTCACGCGGCGAATGCCGCTGCCCCGTACTGAGGCGGCTGGAAGATGACCGAGCTCCGCGCCGAGCTTCACGCGGCGGCAGCGGCGGCGGCGGCAGCGACCACAACAACGGCGAGGAAACAGCGGCTGATGGGCGCGGAGGAGCGCGCGGCGCCGCTCGTGCACTGCTTCGTGTGCGGCAGCGGCGTGACGCCGGGCAAAGAGCTGCGGCTGCCCGTGCGCGCTCGAGGCCGGGAGGGTGGTCCGTGCTTTCCTTTCCTGCAGGGCCAGGAGCCCGCGCCCGGCGCGCGGGACGTGGGGCCGGACGGGCACGCGCTCGTGTGCGCCGTGTGCCACTGTTTCCTGCGCGAGCAGTGGAACGCGTTCGAGCGCAGCCGCACGCCGCTCGACAAGCGCGTGTACTGGCTCAAGAGACCGCACCAGTGCGACTCGCGGCGTCTCGCGCGGGACTGGGGTGCCGCGCGTGACCCGGAGGATGGAGGAGGGGGCGGCGACGGCGACGGATCAGAGTCCTCGTCGCTCTCCGACAGCGAGAACGAGCAGGAGCTGGAGGACGGAGCAATAAGCGGGAGTAGTAGAGCGCACGCGATCGTGGACGGAGTTGGAACACACGGCGTAAGAAACGGAGCCGGCGCGCGACGGACGGCGACGCGTTACGACGTGGGTCTGTACGGAGCTCTCGAGTCGCCCGTAGCCGAGAGGCGCGCGCCAGACGTCATGAATCACGTGGCTCAATCGCCGCTGTACCCGGCGCGAGCTTACAGTGAGACACCCGCGCGGCACCACGATGGGATCATCGCGCGCGGCAGCAGCAAGCAGCTGCTCTTTGACGCGGGAGTTGATGACGCAGCCCCGGCATCATCTGGAGCAGACGCTGACGTCATCAACGCACCCGAAGGCAGTGAGGTCAACATAGCGAGCGAGGAGGAGGAGAAGGGGCGAGTTCGTAGATGCGCATGCTATGTGTGCGGCAGGAGGCTTCCAACAGGTGCCCGCTTCGAGGTGAGTGTGCAGAAGCAGGAGCGAGCCGCCGCTGAGCCTTTCTTTCCCTTCCTTTGGCTCCACACACCTCCACCTGGTGCAGTGCCCCTCAGCCCTGGGGGGCGTACGTTAGTCTGCGCCAGCTGCAACTCCTCGCTCCTTCAGCAGTGGCGGGCTTTTGAGGTGGCTGATGTACCTGTCCTTCAGCGACTTTACGTGGTGCCTCTGGATACAGGCACCGCTGACCCCCTCTCACCCCCACTGGGCTCTGTGGATGGAGTCAGGTCAGAGCGAGTACATGGTGTGCCCAAGATACGCCCCCTGTCTCACCCTCTTGTTCCTATGACCCCGCCGCGGCCGGCCAGAGAGGCCTGCTACCTGTGTGGGCAGGACTGTGGGCGGGACATACGGGTGGCTTACGCCCGTGCTGGGGTGGGTAAAGCCCGTGGTACCATGTACTTCCCCTTTATCAACCTGCTGCCATGCCCACCGGATGCCCAGGGCATTCGCGATGGCCAGGTGCACTGTTGCACAACCTGCTACTCCATCCTAGAGGACATATGGGCAGCATACCGCCTTTGCCTCAGCGAGGAACTCATCACTTCTGTTAGCACCTTCCTTGGGAGATACCACCAGGCCACCAGCGGAGGAGGGGTCCTGGCCGGCCCTGGGACCATTTCTACCTCTGTCAGAGTTACCACAACGTCCAGCCACGCCTCAGTCTGCTACCTGTGTGGGGTGGAGCTTTCACCAGGTACGGAGTACCAACTTCGGGTCAATCCTCCAGGTCGATGTGCGGAGAGAGAACCCTTCTTCCCCTTCTTGACCGTGCATCTGCCGGCCCCTCGCGCCCGGCCTGCTGATGCCACGGGACTGGTGTCAGCCTGCGCCCTCTGCTACCACGACCTGCTGGGACAGTGGGCCCAGCATGAGGGCTCAGGACCAGGACAGGGCCCATCAAGCAGCCCGTGGTCACGGCAGTACAGCTGCGAGTCCTACGTCTGTTTCTTCTGCCGACGGGAAAAGAGGAGATCGCTCGGCCTGAGGGCGGTCACTGTGGCCCGGCTGCCTGTCTTCCTGTATGCCCCGAGAGTCGGACACATGCTGGTGGTGGACGATGGCAAGCAGCTGACCATCGGCTCCTGCGCAGAATGTGAAGCCATGGTGCTGGCTGGACAGAACATGAAGCAGGATGCTGGTGGAGTGGATCGAGGAGGAGCGTCAGCAGGTAAACAGAAGGTAAGGATGCTGCTCTGTTGTATACATTAACCTTCTGTTTCATCCATCACTGCACATTGGGTTCTTGGCATTCTGCAAGCCACTCAGCTGGAGTTTGAAAGCTTTTTGCAATGTTTGGTCATGCAATAATGTTTATCGCCGCTGTAATAAGAAAACTTTGCAGCTCAGTGTTTGTTTTTACTGCTGATATTTACAGTGTGCGAATGTTTCATGATGGACGAGCCAGTTTGTTTAGGTTACATTACCAGATGTTAAGAAGATTTTTCTCCCTCCTCAGAATATAATGACTGGTTTTCTTATGTTAACTACATTGTGTGTTTTGTAGAGACGCTTGCACTTCTTCTGTTGGGAGTCCTAATGACTGGGAGCCCTGGGGCCGTGCTCTAGTAATGCTTTTATGGCTTCTGGTTGTTGATGGTGTCCTAGGCTGTAGTTCAATAGGAACAGAGATGGAACAGAGATGGATAAAGGGTGACCTATGTGTTGATGTTGGAGTCTGATAGCTGCGGGCAGGGGGGCGGCCCAGCCAGGCAGGGGGCAGATAAGGCACGGAGCCCGTCGCATTAGTGAAATAAATATTTTGGGAAAGGGCTGCTATCCTCTGACCGCCGGTAAAAACACACTGGGCTAACTCTCAGGGCCAAAGCAAGCTTTGTCTGTCTCTTGTGGTATTGAATGAGGAATAGTGTGTGTGTTTTTAGGGAACAAGGTAAGATAGCCTGGTGAAGAGGTTATGCAGTTTAAATAAGAGAGGCCGTGTGGAATGCACATTTGTGTCTGTCTTTGTATGGGTGCCATTTTTGTCCTATGAAGGATGACCCTGCTTTGTTGTTGTTTACTCTGTCCCTTCGCCAGTAAACTCTCCTCTCTGATATGCCCTGGTGCTTGACAGGGCCTTCCCCAGACTCTATTTGATTCAGAGCTTCTGGAGACTGGCCTCTAGAGGCCAGCGGGATCTGACCATTAAATAAGTGAGCCAATAAATAGCTCAAGGAGGGGTGACCGTATGAGGAGAGCTGTGGAGGTGTGTGCCCCTTACTAGCCAGCATTCATCAGGTGTAACATGAAGAGGGGTCACAGGGTTCACTCAGCAGGACAGCTATAGGAGCAAGAAGCTTCAAGGCATGTGCATATGTGTGTGTAACTAGGTAGGAAGGTGATGATGGCACCAGAGTGTGAATAAGGTACTCAACGCAACCTCAGCTGTACAGAAGTGGGATGAAATGCAGTAGGCACTTAAAAATAAAACAATCAAAATGGTTCTAGGACTGGACATTAAGTTGGCTAATCAGTATAGGAGCTATATGTTATGTGGAGGTCCTTCACCCATATTGCAAATACTGCAACATGTATTTTGACACAGTGTAAATAGCCAATGCAATTTCAGGTTGGTGTTTTGGTGATGACCACTGGACCCCAGTAAAAAAAACAGGACTGTTTATGTTGCTAATGTTGTTGTTTTTTATGTGCATGTGTCACGTGGATGTGGGTTTTTGGGGCAAGTATGCAACAGAAAAGTGGGGTCGCTGGTAGCGAGACCTGCATCGCCTGTGCCTATACCTGCTGGTTGTCAATAAAGGACAGTTCTTGGGTCAGAGTCGTGGCTTCAGCACACTGTCAGAAAAAGTTCCAACAGTAACCGTACTTTAGTGATGGGGTAAAAGTCACTGTACATTAATTATGCACAGTCGAGTCACATTGTTATGACCACCAGCTTATATCCACAGTAACTGCCGTGTGCAGCACAGGCAGCAAATAGACGGACTGGGAGACTTAATAAGGACTTGGTAAGTTGTCACAGGAATCTGGAGCCATGCTGACCGCAGTGCATCCCACAGCTGCTGGAGCATATGAACGGGAGGGTCCGTAGCTGGTCTCACGTATGCTCAGTTGGGTTCAAGTCTGGGGAATTAGGGGGACGGGGTAGTACCTGGAAGTCTTGGTCATGCTCTTTTAAATAATGGCACACTTTTCTTCTGATGGATTTGTGTGCAGACAGTCTATCGCACACCTTATATACCCACGACACGTGACTTCCCTCATGGCCTACACACTGTTGCCACCGAAAGTAGGAGTAGTGGTCATAATAATGTGCCTTGACTGTGTATATGAAAGTGACATGAAGTAAACCAGGTTCATAAGTAAAGTGGCCAGTGTTGTTAAAGTTGATTTCCAGTCATTTGTACCTATACAATTAGATAATTGAGCTGGAAACAACATAGTTTGGATTTGTTTGATGTGAAACATGCCTCATGTTAGAGAAACATACAGGGTCAGAATTGTTTACATCAGTAGTGATGGGACATTGAAAGCAGTTATTGACTCCAAATGCCACTAGACAGATGACATCTGTACATTTTGTAAAGTAAATAAAATGGTGCTGTTGACCACCACTCTAAAGAAATTGAGTGTTTCTCTACAAAATGGAACATCCAGCCACTCTATATGACTCTGGATACATATCAAGGTATCTATTATGCAAAATGCAAGAGGTACAAAGGGTTTCCTCTACCTGTAGATGTCCTCTACAGGTAGGAGAGCATCCCTCCCGCCTTACACTGTCCAGCTGTTTGGCCTTGCCGCTGAGTGCTGTTCTTTGGAGTGGCTGGATTAAGTCATTCCTGAGTCTGCCTCCGACTGCGATGAGTGAGAGAGGAGGAGGTGGAGGAAGTGGTGTCTTTGTGAAGGTGTTTTGCTTGGAGCGCAGATGAGCTTCGCTGGCTGAGCGGCTGTGGAACGCACCCAAGAGCAGAAACAATAAGCCTGATCCAGCGCTAGGAATGGAGAGGAAACACTGACAGATAATACTGGCCATGCTGGTCATGGAAGAATTCACTGTTTAATAGCAAACAATTAGGTTAGCGTAAGGGGCTGGAGGGCTGAACAAGACATGAGCGCGAACATCTGCGAGTGTCATTCACCCAGAGTGAGTGAGTGAGAGAGAGAGAAAAAGTGTGTGAGCATGTGTGTTTGAGAGAGAGAAATAGAGAAAGGGCTTATTGGAGACACCAGCTGTCTCATGTTGCTCTGTCTTGAGCAAAAATCATTAGGAGTGAGAGACAAGAAAGCAATAGAGAAATGAGGCTGAAGAGCTTTTCCCCTTTTGACCCTCCTTTTTATGATAGATAGAGATAATAACTATTTTTATTTACTCAGATCCAAGGGCGTAGCAGCGGGTTTGACATTGGGGGGGAACACATTTGCTAATATGAATCAAAGCCCACCCTATGCCTTAAATATTACCTATAAGCTGATTCCACTGTAGGTAAGGTAGTAAATCACTGTATGTTTAGTAACGTAGAACAACATTTGTGAAATTACAGTAAATTACAAATAAATAAACAAAATACAACATTATCTGAACTTCTGTTTAT
Source organism: Megaleporinus macrocephalus (assembly GCA_021613375.1). Lineage (NCBI taxonomy): Eukaryota > Metazoa > Chordata > Actinopteri > Characiformes > Anostomidae > Megaleporinus > Megaleporinus macrocephalus. The sequence continues at coordinate 32,731,821 of CM038711.1, read as the reverse complement.
TATTAGATAAATCCATTTAAAGTTTACTTTACAAACTAAACCATAACGGCTTAATGCTGAAATGAAATGACAAAACAATGTATGTTGAGGTTTCCTGACTAGACAAGACTAACATTAATGTTAGGCTGTGTCCCAAACAGCACCCTCTGGAACATTACATACTGCACTACTGAAAGCACTTCTAACCATGGTGTCCTTTTATTTATTCATTAATTTTTTTTTTTTGTTTATTACATTTTATTATTTTACATATTTAGTGTAGTAGCAGTTCGCAGTTTGGGACGTGGCCAGAGAGTAATGTAACTTTACGATTCAGAGTGCTTTCTGACAAACATTAATATAAACATTAGCTACTAGTCTGTTACCATAACAACACAATATACAAAAGCTGTTTTATTATAGTATATATGGTCATCGTTGCTATTCATTTCTTTCATCACTGACCTCGTGTTTGAAGCTGGGGCGAGCTACCCGACGCTCCACCGAGGCGAGAGCTCGGGTCAGTGAAGCTGCTGACTGCAGGATATTTCTGAACAGGCTTCTCAACACAAACCTTAACAAAGTTAAAGACCACCTAACAACCAGGGCCCGTAACTAACAACAAACACAGCGTGAGAATTGCAAATGAGGCCAAAACGTATGTTTTAAATGAAGTGTTTTTAAGCAGTTTTCGCTGTTTCTGATATTGGGTGGGACACATCCCCCCCATCCCCCCGGTTCCTACACCAATGCTCAGATCCATATACTTCTAGCGGAATTGCACTGATATTAAAAAAATCTCTTTTATTCAGATGTTAACAAAGCCATTCAGAACAGTGTGATATAAAAAGAAACTGTTCCTCGTTATCAGTTCAGTCAAAGTTAATAACTCCACAAGTCAGGTGGAGTTTATTGTCATTTAAACCATCTACACAGTATACAGTGAAGCAAAACAACGTTTCTCCAGGACCTTGATGCGCACGAGGAACATAGCATGGACTAAACAGTGTTTCTCATGTGTTGGTATGGTGTCTAGTCTGGTTTGCTGTTCTTCACACCTTTCACTTTGGAGCTTTAGCATTTTATTAAGAGCCCCCCAAAAAGAGAACAACACCTAACAAACTTTAGGTGCTCCTCTGCTGATGTATATTGGATGTACTAAGATGCACCGCAGTTGTTCTATAGGCAACTCTGCTATTAATCAGGTTTTTGATACATTATTTGTGCTTCTGCTTGAGTAATTTATTAATTAAGGCTAATTATAGGCTACTCTGGTCATAGAAAGTGCTTCACTCCTGTCCTGAGACACACTCCCATGACCCCTCATGATCCTGAACCCGAGAAACAGCGTCTATGGGGGGTTGGCAGCTGGGGAAGGGGTTTTGCTGGATGTCAAGGTGTTTTCACACAGAGCCAAGTCATGATCTAATGACGGAGCAAGAGAGAGAAAGCAATGGGGGTAGTAATGGGTCCCGGGGTGGAAGAAACAGGTGCTGTGCCGTCCAGTGACATGTGATCCACTCTAGAGTACTGCTGTTCTCGCTTGTGTGTCAAGAGAAAACTTGCACATCTGCTCTCTTCTCTGCTCTTTCCTTTTTTTGGCCTTGCAAACTGTGGCAGGCGAATATTGTCACCGTCATAAGAAAACCACCTGTCCCAAAAAACAAAGCTTTAGAAAAAAAAAATAATTTATGTTAAAATGGTTTTAAAATGTTTGGTTTTCTGTTGGCTTGTTCAACATGGACCATGTAAACGACAGCTGGGGTTTTCAAATGGCATTTCTCATCATAGCCACAAACAGGCAGTGTTTAACGTGCAGGCATTTTCCTTTTCATTGTCTTTCTGCCTGGTGGAAATCCACTGCAGTATAAAATTCAGTGGGTTATGCAAAGGCGAAGCTTTTTCCTCCTATCTCTCTCTCCCACATTTCTCTCCCTTGCGCTTCCGCTGTGTGTAAAGTGCATGTGTTTTCGAGGGGTGGTAAAGTGTAGAATTGGCGTCTGCTTGTTGGCTACGTCCAAATTAGCCAGTGTAATGGGAGCTATGTTGGGCCCTGGTGCCAAGGAGCCAGACACTTTATATATAGAGCTTAGCACAGACTGGATCCACCATAATTATACAAAGCACGCCTAACCTGAGACCAACCGCAGAGAGTATAGTACAGCTCAGCTAACATTCGACCAGCATCAGCAAGTATAGCATAGCCATAGGTCAAGGGACTTAGGGGCTAGGTCAGAGCTTAACTAGGCTAATGTTGATACTGCAAGCCTACACTTATATCAGCATCACTCACTGTAGCGGGCAGCATGAGCTCTTTAGTCCTTAGGCCTCTATATAGCAATAGGTCAGGGTTCACTAGCTATATAACTTTGCCCCTTGCAATTTTTAAAACAAAGAGTTAAAACAGTGCGAACAGGATCTGTGGTGCTAATTCCTTTCATGTGTCCGTTATGACATCCTACATGTCGGCAAGAAAGCACATCCATGGCATTCCACTGATAAGAGAGTTGAGAAATGAGCTCTTCTGACATAAATGGATGGAGCACAGGCTCACAATAGCACTGAAAGTGCATGTATGCGTGTGTGTGTGTGTGTGTGTGTGTGTGTGTGTGTGTGTGTGAGTGTGTGTGAGTGTTAGTGGGTTCGTCCAGATGGACGTTGAGTGGGGGAAGGAGTCAGGAATCTATTACGGAGTCAGGAATCTATGAATATCAAAGCTAAGACTTCAGTTCAGACCATATTTGCCAAAACTGGTTCAAAGAACAAGGTCAAAATGTATATAGTAGATATTTTTTGTGAAGAAATTGGACAGAGTACACGCCCATATGCAACATCAAGAGTGGTCTTCAGCACATATACCAAAAACAAACTTTAGTTATTTGTCACCTGCTAGTATGAACACAGGTAATGCATAAGGCCTTCAGGTTAGCTTCTGATGTCCTGGGCCAGTGGGAGAGATTGCTTGGCTCTAGTTAGATATGTCAGAGGGATAACACACTATAACTTGCAGTTTGCATTTAAATAATTTAAATTTAGTTTTGTTTTCAACCAAAATATAAAAAATAAAATAATTATTGCAGGTTTCAGAAATTATGCCTGCTCTGAATGCCTATAAGACCCTGAGAGTTATCCTCTGTTCTTAGCACTGTGCGTGTGGTTGTATGTGTTTGTGTGGGTCTTCTGTAACTGTAAGTTCATATGAATACTTGGTATGAGTGAGGTATAGAGTGAGGTATTTGGCATAGCAGGAGATCCATGCAGGTATGCTGGCAGTAGTGCTTGAGTATAATAATTGATGATACATAGAACAGATAGAAACAGATGGTGGTCTACACACAAACAGCATACACACTATATACGAAATATTTTTTATTTCTGAAATATGCTTGCCATATATCTCTGAATATGTTATGTCATAGCACAATCATTTCCAGTAAAACATATTGAGAGAAAAAGTCTGTCATTTCTAATTCTTGATAGCTGCTAAGACCTTCTCTTGGTCATTTGTCCACATTGCTGTAAAGTAGATATGCTGTGTAATACGAGCTAGTGCTGGCTGTGTGACCTCTTTTTCATTAACGCTGCACAAATCGCCCGAGCGTAGGAAATACTGCATTTCCCATGAGGCACTGATGATGGCCCCGGGTCAAGCTTTGGAACCAGAGGTCAGACCTGGAACAGGGATCAGCTCTAACACAGCTCTCGGACAGGAACACATTTTCTTGACTGTGTACTTACGAGTTTGCCTGCATGTGCTGTTCTCAGGGCATGTAAGGAGTTGGTTCATCTGCTTCTGTAATCACATGCTTCTTTTAACATTGACCCAGCTGACCTGTCTATGCTGTGACCACATGAGTAAGTATATGTCTGGGGACAACTTGTTAAAGTTTTGGTGTTGGATCACAGCAGAATATGCCACAAAGAAAGTTATGACCCTGACCCCAGTTTCTATATGTATGTCTATATGTTCTATATGTAAATACAGTAGCATGCAAAAGTTTGGGCACCCCTGGTCAAAGTTACTGCTAATGTGAACTGTTAAACAAGTTGAAGTTGAAATGATCTCCAAAATTCCCTTTGTATTTAAAACAAAAACTATTTTTTATTTCCATCTTACGTTTTCAAAACGAAAAAAGGGCTCAAAGCAAAAGTTTGGGCACCCTGCATAGTTAGTACCTAGTAGTTTCCCCTTTGGCACGTATCAAAGCTTTTAAACGCTTTTTGTAGACAAATCCTGTTTGTGGGATTTACATCTATTCTTCCTTGCAAAAGTCCTCCAGTTCTGTGAGGTTCCTGTGCCTTTTTGGATGCACTGTTCTTTTGAGGTCTATCCACAGATTTTTTTAAATGATGTTCATATCAAGGTACTGTGACTGACATGGTAAACCTACAGGCTGTGCCTTTTATCTATTGTGGATTTTGAGGTGTGTTTAGGATCATTATCCATTTGTAGAAGCCATCCTCTTTTCAACTTCAGTTTTTTAACATATGTCATATTTGCTTCCAGAAGTTGATAGAATTTCAGTGAATCCATTCTCTTCAGTGAGTTATCCCTCTCTCTGTGAAATGTTCCCTGTGCCATTGGCTGCAACACAACCCCAAAGCTTGATGGATCAACCCCATGCTTAATGGTTGGATAAGTGTTCTTTTCATTTTGGCCAAAGAGTGTAACCTTCCAAAATGCATCAGTCCTCTTTAGATGTTTGATCTTTGAAAACTTCTGAATTTTGTGGTGAGGACACAGGAGAGGTTTTCTTCTGATGACTCTTCCATGAAAGCCATATTTCTGCAGGTGTCACTGAACTTGCAGTCAAGCGGGGGTTCTGAGCAGCTGTCTTTAAAAATTTTTCTTGGTCTTTCAAACCTTATCTTGATATCCACTGTTCCTCTTAACTGCCATTTCTTAATTACATTTTGAACTGAGGAAATGGTGACCTAAAAACGCTTTGCTGGCTTCTTATAGCCTTCTCCTGCTTTGAGTGCCAAGAAGCTGTTTAGAAGAACCCATGGCAACTGTTTTATCAGACAAGTTTAGGGAGTCTGGCTATTTATAAAGCTATAAATTTTCCATCACCTGGCCCTTCCTAATGATGATTATGTACAACTTACTCAATTTACTCATTTTAAAATTATACAAAACCAAAATGATACATTGATATCACTTAAAATGTTGAAAAGTGTGTTTCATCTTTAACTTTATTTTCACCCGTTAGAACACCAGATATCATTGACACAGATGTAAATAAGCATATATATTAAAGAATTTATTAAATTCTTTTAACAGGTATTATTTTTACTGCAAATCATACCAGGTTGCCACAGGAGGATGCTTAGAAAGGGTTATATAAACAGACTGACCTATGTAAAACCACTATTTTCTGTAATAATACTATTTGAATATATGCACTGAGCACTTTATTAGAAACACTATGCTAATACAGGGTCGTGCTTCCCTTTTCACTGAAAACAGCCTCAGTTCTTCATGGCATTGATTTCACAAGATGTTGAAAACAATGCCCTGAGATTCTGGTCCATTCTGACATGTTTGTATCCTTAAATAACCTGTTTTATCACATCCCAAAGGTGTTCTATGGGTTTCTGGTGATGTTGTGTGGTGACTTATAAAATACACTACTGTTTCTCTTTGGATTAACTGGGATTTTATTGATGTTCTATAAATCTTGTTCAGCCTAGCAGAAGTTGCACTGAAAGAATGCATTTGCAAGTGGCGCATACGTAGGTCAATTACAGGAGCCTCCTCATCCTCCAGTAGTTTATTATGTCTTTGAATTATTTACAAAGCTGTTCTTCAGTTATGCCTAGTTCACTTACATTCCAGTAAATTTACAAACCAAAAGGTTTCAGTCAAGATCAGTGTTGGCCAGTGATTTAGGGGTTAGGAAGTGATTGTGCAAGGCTGCTACTTGTGATTGTCTAGTTTTTCAGCTCTTCCCCAGATGGACTCCAAACGTTACCGTGTCCTTGATGTTAAACCACCCCACAGACAAAGCATGGCGTCCCCATCACGGTGGAAACAGCTTGTGACACTCAGGCTTGTATTTCTCAGCCCAAATCCTGTGGAATTTGGGGGGATTTACTTCCAAGCTTCTGGAAGCTGATTCTCAATTCATTGGAGAAGTTGTGCAGATCTGAACGAGGCTCACTGGAATTGTGTTTTTAGTGCTTTAAGTGGGCGGAGGAGGGTTTTTTTTTGTGTGGGGGGGGTACAGGGCGAAGAAGAGGGGATCACAAGGGTGCTGTGAATGGGGGTAGATGGATGAATGGTAGGAGGGCTGTTTGTCTTAACTAGGCTGAGAGATGGAAAGAAGATCCATCCAATTTTAAAGAAAAAAAGGACCTCTGTGGAACTGAAGGGACCTGTATGATGTGTGTGTTTGTGTATGTGTGTGTGCATCAGTGCCAGGATTTTAATTTGGGGGGTTGAGTTTACAAGTTGGGGGCGGCAGCTAGCAATGTCTCATAGACATTATTATAGTGAGGTTGACAACCATGAACTAGATACTTAGCCTGCTTTATTGTAGCTTCCATAACCAGAAATAAAAATACAAACGATTCAAACATAGTACATGATTGCACACCTCACATTCATCTTCCTGTCTAAAATTATGTCATTATAATTGTTGACTGATTAACTAATTAGACATGCTTTTTGCAAAATTACGCATAGCTGTCTAGAATAAATGCTTAAAGATGCATAATCTTTCAAGCAAGGAGACATTGGGCCCCCATACCCAGCTGTAACTACATCTCTGGAATGCTTGTTTGTCTTTAACCATGAGAGAAAGATTATTTCATCGTTATTTGTTATGGATGTGTGCAGATTATCATTTCCAGTGATGATTGAAAGTGATTCTTTATTCTATATGTGTGTAATTCTTGTGTGTAAATCCTTTTTGGAGTGATTCCTTATTCTATGTCTATTTACACTAATGGTTTGTTCTAGAGATGGAAGGATCGATCGGCCATGTATCGGTATTGGTATGCTGTTTCACATGAGCTCTTTAAAAATGGTAATTAACCAGTTTCCACCATGTTTCATGACTTGCTTGCGCTTATAATATGTAGCCCTGCCGTAGCATGTAGCCCCGCCCTCGTTTGGTATCGGCTACCGACTGATCGCGTTAAAAGGTGATCAGCAATTGGAATCTGCCTCAAAAACGCTGATTGGTCCATCTCTAGTTTGTTCAGCAATCAAATGTACACAGTGTCCCAGCACATGAGAAAGTCTGTTTAAGATTACAAGTGTAAATTGTCATTTTGTGGACACCCTTGCTATAGGCCATGGATTGTAAAGGTTTTTTTTTTACAGTGAGTCACATCTTTGTGTTTTGGTTGTCAGGCCTGTTGGTCAGAGGAGGGCTGACAACGATAGGTAGCTAGATAGCTTTAGCTCTCTGACGTCACCTTAGCTGGACAGCACAGAGAAAAACTAACAATTGAAACACGAAGGTGCAGATTTATAGCAAGACACACTCTAAAAAAACCCATATCCAAAGGGCCAGTTTGACTTTTGCTAGTCTGTGCTAATGTTAGCTAGGTTAGCAATCCAATATTGAAGTTTACTGAGGCCAAGCTTTGTTTTTCTTTATTTGTTTATAAACTGTAAAGTGGCAGGTGATAAAAATTGAGTAGGTTTTTGGGAGCTATTCAAACAATAAGGAACAGCACTGTTTCATGTTGAAAAGAGGAGTCTTAGCCAATGTAGTAGAGTCTTGAGCCCAGACGTCTTAACAAGTGGATTGGAGTTTATTTTTTTTAAAATCAATTTTAACAACTGTGTCTCCCTAAAGAAGGACGAGACCACTATAAGGTTCCAGATTCCATGATTGTTGTTTGATTTTGGGATCATTTGGAGTGTTTGGACCTGAAAATGGCTATGACATCAAACTTAATAAGTGAATTGACTATATATTAGGAGAGGAGTAAATTAGACTTTCACTTGGAAAGCAAATATCCTCCCTTCCAAGATCTTGGTTGGATGCACCCCTAGATTGTGCATGAGTGTGAGTGTGCATGTGTGCGTGCACTTCCACCTCTGGCAACCCTCCAGAACACTGTACATTCCTCACCGGACCTTTGTTTCATAAGTCTCCGTGACCCAGAGGCCTCTGCTTTGTGTAGTTTCACTCAGACACACACATACACACACACACACACACACAGCTGCTGTCTGCAGTGTCAGTACAGAACTACAGCTGTCTCCTGTCACCCTTGTGAAAGTAGCGCGAGCATCCAGGAAACCCGTTTATCCGTTTGCCCTTTCACGACGTTTTAAAGTGCTGTAATCAAGCGCGCTCGGTGTGCTCTCCCAGCAGTTCTGCTGGAGTTTAATGGATAGCATGGAAGGCGTGGAGAACAACCAGCAGAAGATTGCTATAAATCCTACACTATTCCTGAAGCTGAGGCTGCCATTATAACACGAGAGCACTTTACACTTCACTTTCTTTCTCTCTTTCTCTTCCTCCGACATTCGGGTGTTAGACTTAGGCTCTGGAGTGCAGCCCGTTCCTGAAAGAGGGGGATTGTGCTGCCGACGGTGAGTCATAGGGAAGACTGGAAAATGAAAATGTCCTTTGATCTTTGATGAACCTGTAAAGACCTCCCTGGAGCGCCCTCTCTTAAACCAACTCTGCCTTAAGCCTGGTCTCCGCTGCAAAAAGAAAAAAAAACTTGATGTGGAAGATTAGGAGGATGTAAGAAAGTATCCAGTGACAAAAGTGAAAAAGTCAAATATTGACTTTCTAGAGAAATCTTAATCGAAAAACATATTGAGTTTCTAGAGAAATCTTAATACAAAAGTAAGAAAGATTAAGCTTTCTCATTTCAGAAAGGAGAGCCACACCACTCCACGACCCACTACACTCACTGCGCATGCTCAAAGCCGCCGCTGACCCCACCCCCTATCTACAGAGCAGGATGTAAATATAAATGCGTCTTAGATAGATTTATACTTTATTGAAGTGTGACATGGTCTATTTCAAAGGCAACAAAAAAGAGGAAGAAATTCATTTATTCAGAGTTTAATTGTTATTCCTTTAAATACACGTAAATAAGACCATTATGCAAATTAGGCGATTATGTCATTTTGCGACTACTAGCGACTTTCAGGACAGCCAATAGCTACTTTCTTCACTGAGGAGTTGGCAACAGTACATGGCAGGTCACCGCAGAGAAATGTTACCGGCGGAAAAGCTGCATGACTTTGTTATTTGTGTCCCCAGCATGTTAAACTGTAGTTGTGCATGAAAATGTGCAAATGCATGTTCTCTTTAGGGGATGTGTTAAAGTATGCATGTGCTGACAGTCATGCTTTACCCCACGATGACATTCCTGTGCCTTTGTCAGGAACTGGGAAAGGATGTAAGGGAAAGTGAGGTCAGAGGTCACACAGGTGGTGGCTGTCATGGCCCTGTGTTAGTCTAATAAGGGATTGGTTTTAGAGTCAGAGCTGCAGCAGTGGACTCCCATCAACACGTCTAATTACATAGCTCACCATGTTCCGTGAGTATTGTTGTTAAAAAAAATACAAATATTATTTGGATAGGAGACGGCAAAAATGTGTTTTACTTGTTATTTGAAATTGTATTTGTTTTTGGAGAATTTCTATTGGTCCTTTGCTCACAAAGTGTTAAATGTACAGAGCAGCTGCTGCGCTTAAATGATGTATAATAAAACACCCAGATTAAATGGAGATGTCATTGTCATTACAAGATAACTGTACAGGCATTTACATTAGGAACATTCGTTAGGTCCTTTATTCCGTCTTCCATTATTGGGTGCTGGTTTTGCGTCAGGCTACAGTTGGGATCGGAGAGGTTTTCATGGAATCAGATTGCACAGAATATATGGGTTTGGGCCAAAATTTCAAGCCCGAATTAAGCTCTAATCTATATTGGTGCTATGCTGTACACCACCCCCAACCCCATGAGAGCTGCTAGCTGCTTGGTGGTCTTTCGGATTGGTGTATGCCTGTGTGAGAGTATGTGTGTGCTCACACTTGGCAGGTTTCAGCCTCTCTGTTGTTGTGTTCTGCTGAACTTAGGCTGAACTGAATGAATGAGGGAGTCTCTCTGGTCCCGTGTGAACCTCACTCTGTGCCACCCAGCCATTGTCCTCTGACCTGGGAGCTCGGCTGGAGCCAGCCAGTGCCTGGAAGGGGTTTTGGGAGGGAATTGAAGCACCTAGCCCAGGCCTCTACTCTTGGCTCCAGCTCGGCCCTGTCACCCAGACAGAGGCCCTGAGACTTGGCAGCTCATTCGGACACTGGCCCCAGGCTGCAAAGCCCCTCACAACACAGTGCTGATTTCTAGCGCTGGCAGCGGGCCAAGAACATCTTTTTCTTTCTTTCAGACTCCACTTTAATTCTCGGCCTCTATCTCTCTTTCTTTTATCTCTTTTTTCGTTTTCTCAGCCTGTGTGGTAGATGCTCTGCTTATTGAAGACCATGTCCACAAGGGCACCAGAAATGAGAGCGAGATAAGGAGGAGTATGGGTGGTTATGTGTGTGGGGTTGTTTTTGTATATTTTTAGGAGAATAAGAAAAAAACTGAGAAAACAAGAGTAACCTACCAAAAACCAGTCCAACAACGTGCCCAACCAGCTTAAAACAAAAATTCTGGGGTATTCTGGGGGTCCGTTTTCATAACCCTTGCTGAGATTAAATGACCAAAGTAGCTTCATGATGACTGACGCTCATGCTTATGTAGGTGTATTTCATTTTAAGGTCTAATGAATTCTGCCCTTTACTAAAGTGTTTCCAAAAATTCTTGTTGCATATATTACTGCACATGTGACATCTCATTCGCTAACATTGTTTGTGGGTGTATGTGCAACAGGTCTACAGTCATTGGTATGTAGTGCAGAGAAGGCTTGTCTGCGTGTTTCTCACTGTGTGAGGGTGTTTACTCTCAGTGCGCTGTTCAGTGCTCAGGCAGCGGAAGCTGAAGGTCTGGACAAGCCAGTGGCAGAAATCACTGTTTATTTTTCCTCTCACTCTCCATCAGAACAGAAAGTGAGTCCTTTATTCCACCCTTTCCTGTTAGCCAGGCCCGTGCATGTGATACATCAACCTGGCCCCCCTCACCTCTACTGGACTCTGTCCGTGTCTGACTCGGTTCTTATCTACTCCTAACACAGCAGAGGCTGGGGAGTGAAGAGGACGTGGTCTGACCCAACAGCTCATACTGTATTTCCCCTGGACCCTTCTAGAATTTGTATACCTTCTATCCAAGGCTGCCATCATCACAAAACTCAACTCTTTTTTTGGTAAAAATCTTTTTTTTATTCTAAAGAACTCTTAGTTACATATTACACAAATTGGATTGGCTCATAACAGTTACCGGACAAACTGTTGTAGTCAGAAAAGATAGCTATATGAAAATGTGCTGGCTTGCGTGCTCATCATGGAAACAATGCATTTAAAAGGGGCAGCTATTGCAGCCTTACCATATATAGACTATACAGACTGGGTCGTGAATAGTATTATAGTGTCTCACTATTGACTCGTGCGACTGGGGATGCACAAAGTCTCATGGGAGGTGCCAGACTCACAGTAGAAGAGACTTTAATCATCTACTTGTGCTTGATAGTTTGGCAGTATATACCTGCCTGCTTGTTGGCCATCAGTAAGCACTCGTGGCGGTTTTACCACTGCTGTGTTCAATAAGGAGCACTCACCTAAAGTGCTATGTTTTCCACATCTCCTTCTTTGCCAAGACTTCACAGAATGTTTTGAAAGTTTAACAATGTTACCTTCCAACATCTGAACATTGGAAGGCATTTTACAAAACTGAGCAAAATTCAGTTTTCCATGACATGCACCCTTTTTATGCTTACTTAGTACATTTAATTAGAAAAGGCTTTATACTGCTTTGTATCTTGAACTCATCAGAGGATTGTATAGTATACCCGGACTTGATGATATAAGACAGTACTTCATGATGAGTGCTAAGTAGGTCTTGTGTAATGATCTCAGGACATGCCCTTATGTCAGATGAGCACACACACATAGTCATGCACATACACACACTGATAAGGGCTGAAATGGGCTGAGGTCACGTTCAAACAAAGAAGGGAATTCAGTTATCTGTGGAAAGAGCCTGTGAAAGTAGGGAATGAAGGATTGAGTGCTTTCGCGGTAAAGCGAAGAGACAAATGCTGAAAGGTTTACTGATGAATGGCTGAAACAATGTTCCAAATGGAAGGACAAGGTATGATTGAGTGTTTTGGTTGATGAGAGAGCACAGGGGCTGAGGCTGTTTTGAGGGGCAGGGGAGAGAGACGGAAGTGTATTTTGTTGGGGGCGGTGAAGATGTATGTACTAGCCCAGGCAAAGTGCAAAATGTACAGAACTTGGCCATGATGCACTTGAATTTAACATTGGATCACTAAGACAAGTATGCAATTAAAATTGAGTGAGTACAACTCTGTAGCATCCATTGCCTGCCTTAAGCAAATGCACATGAAAGGGGGTCAGAGTTTGGCGTGACACTGGCAAAGACAACATCCAATTAGTTTTTTTTGAGATTGACAACAATTGAACAAACTTTTTGTCATGAGATAAATGTATTTCTTCACGTTCGAGGACTTTTGACATCTGGAAAAGCTATAAACTCTGTGAGATAAGGTTAAAACAGATAAGGTTAGTCTACATCGCAATCTTTCATAATCTTTCATGGTTTTTCCTGTTAGTCGTGGGACTGTCTCGATTCCATTGATCTCTTTCAGCTTTCGCCATCAAGTAACAGCCAGTCTGAAATTGAATCTGGTCTCTTGTTCCGTCACTCTCTTTTTCTATTCCTTGCTTCCTCAGACATCTTTTTCAGTTTCTTTGCTGTCATATGTCCAAGCTGGCAGTACTGAGCTAGCTTCTTCTCATAGCAAGCTGAGTACCTATAGTTGTCGGTGTGTGATGTGGTGCTGTAAAGCATTATGCAGGTCTCGCAGGTCTCATGCATGCTCCACCAAAGTTACAGGTCTTCAGAGCCTGGAGTGGGACCGAGACACCAGTCTCCCTGTTATAAGTCAGCGTAGCATCAAAATTGTTTTGATTCTGTTATTTTAGGGTGAAAAATGTTAGAAAATGTTGAGTTATCAACAAAGCTCAATTCAAGCAGAATATGTAATCTGCTGCGTTTGTAATTTTGCCTCCTATATTTTGGTCCACCCTCAAGTACATATGCATGAGGAAAAGAGGTGTATTTTCTATCGTACCGTTCACATGACCCATGATTTGCAGATTTAGGCTCATGCACCAGTTTTGTACATAACACGTGAGCAAAATGTGTTAAATGTGCTCCTAATGCTATAGAAAGTCTTAGTACATTGAGTCTAGAGTGTCTCATCCGGTACCAGAAAAGTGTGTGAGAGCAATTATCTGTCTACTATCTAGCCAGCCGCTAACCTGCGGCCCAGCCTGAGCCACTGAGTTTATTAGCGTTTTGTGTGATTTAACAAGTAAACTGTGACATTATGGAGCCTTCCAGTCTGAGTCTTTGTCCTGTGAGCTCTCATCACTGCACGCCTCATTCACACATCCCTCCACAGCCACCCAGCTAGTTTAGCTCTGCTGAAGTAATGTGTTATTCAGAGCACAGACACGGTGTCTCTGATGCAGAGGGGGGAAGAGAGAGTGCCTCGGTCAGTGTCTGGCTTAGAGATCCTTCTAATAAAATACATGTGCTCCCATACAGAGTAAAGCGCAACTTCTGTTCTTGACCTGCCTTGTGTGTTATTGTTGCATTGGTTATAGTTTATGGTTGTTTTAGAAGTTATAGATTGATTTATGTTGTTACAAACGGATTGGAATAAAGGGAGGCTGGCTGTTGCTTAGAGTAATTGTTCTGCACAAAAAAAAAGAATGTGGTTGATCAGCCAAGACATGTCGGGTGTTTGAAGTTGGTTTCTTTAGTTTTGCAAAGGAGCTTCGAAGCTAAATTATCATTTGCACTAAACTGGGGTAAGTTTTTAAGAAACCTCAAATAGACTTTCTTTTGTGATCTGGGATCTGTTCTTGTGTTCATCCTTGATTACCAGTCCTATTCCGAAAAGTTAGAACTTGCTTTTAACACACTTATTACCTCAACTTCTCCTTGAAGGATTAACAATCCACACTGTCCCCTCAGTGACACATGGGTCATTTTTTCTTTCTTTTGTTTTTCTTTTTAAAACAAAAAACGCCAGCAGCACACATAGTGCTTCTGTAGCCAGGACTGACAATTTTTTGGTGACCCACACATTTGTGCAAGGATGTGAATAATGACTGGTCAGCACCTAGTGACCATCATGAAGACATAAGTATTGTGTAGAGTGATCACAACATTAGGAAAGCTAGTGCTGTCTTATCATGCTCAGATCACCCCTTGCTACCAGAACAGTAATTATGAGCCACCAGGTCAGTGTTTTAAGGTTTCTTCTGGAATAACGAGCATAATAATGCATTTTTGTCTTATTCTTGTTGAATAAAGAGGAAGTGCGGATTTGCTCCTTTCATATTTTGGTTGTAAATATATTTTTTTATTTAGACAAGGTATGGTGTGAGATTATCTTACATTGAGTTATGAGTAGCCTTGGTGTCTTAAATGTGTAGAATGCAAAGCTATCTGAACTGTGAATCTATTGCAACTATGCAATCTATTGCAACTCAAGTTTGCAACTATTCAAATTAAGTAGAAGAGAGTCGTGGATGAGATCTTATGCTTTTCTTATGTACATATTTTTCACTCTTAAGCTGCATATGAGGATATGTGGCTCAAGAATTGAGAAAATAGGTTGTTTCTGAGGAGCTAAATTTCGGAAATAGGAGAATATTGCTCACACTAATTTTATACAGGGCTTGACTATGTCTGGAAGAAATAAATGAGATTAAGAGAAGATCTCATTTAGAACATTTAGAACAAGCTTTTATTGCTTGTTAGCTCCATTATCCCCTTAGCTTCAATGGAACACTAAAGAAACAAAGCAAGCACTGAACAGGTCTGAGCTGATGGACTGCATTTGTGAAACAATTTGTGTTTATGTAATTTTAGGATGAACAATTGTTTTAAGGCCAGGCGGTTGTGCGGGGCTCTCGGCTCAGGAAACTCGAGGGCTGGTAGGTGAGGAGTCCAGAGAGCGTAGTCTAAAGGAGGGGATGCCCTGGTATACTCAGCAACCCACAGGATTTCCCCCACTTCTGCGTTTACTTTGCTAATTACACAGTTGTGTTCTAACTACAGAGCAGAAAGAGCATGTTAGAAACCTCCCCAATGACTTCCAGCCGGTTTGAGCTAGCCAAGCGCAGAGAGAGGAAGGAAAAACCACCTCTCGCAGCTGGATAACAAGGTGTGTGTTTGTGCATGGTGTTCAAAGAGATCAACGTATGACCCAGAGAGAGAGAGACAGAGATAGAGAGAAAGAGTGATAGAAAGAGAGGAAGGCAGAAAAACCATGTTAGTATTTGCAGTGTTAGAGAATAGGATGTCCTCCAGGTGTGAGAGAACATTGGCAGGTGGAACAGAGACACACAGCTGGGCTGAAGCGCAGCTGCCAGAGAGCAAGTGAGAGTTATTAATCGAATGTGTGTGGGATGTCTTCCAGGTGCGTGGAAACATTTAGAGCTGTGGGTATAGGTTATAAGCTGAGTCATTGTAGGAGCATTTAATTATTATACCACTGTTGGTATAAAAATAAAGATTGCAGCACTCATAAGAAAGTCTTGTAGATCTATTTTAAGTCTGTTTTGCCTTTGGAATCACTGACTGCCCCTTGGATTATGTAAACATTACACAATGAATGGACCAATAGAAATAATTTTTTCTTAAGGTACATTAACAGATATTAAAGGGGACCTGTTATTATTTTCAGTTTTTCTCTTCTCTTTAATGTGTTATCATGTGCAAAGCTATAAAGGCTGAGGTTCATGCCTTCTTGGAATTTCAGCCTTTTTTCTGTTACAAGGTGACACCAGCTCAAAAAAGACAGTTTAAAAGTAAAAATGTACCACTCTAAAACGTCCTACTCCAGTCTAGCTCATGAAGGAGGATCAGGTCTATCAGCTTGTTTTACCTGACTTTCAGGATCGGACTCTGGCTTAAACTGCAGCAAAACTGTTGCCATTGTAAGAATATGGGGGCAGAACTTTTAGCGGGCCCTAAAGACATAGGTTCTCTAACAGACCCTTTCAGTGTGTTTTGGGCAAATTAAGTCATATAAATCTATTATAGTAGACCCCAAAAATGACAAAAAGGGACATAATAGTAACATAATAGGTCCCCTTTTGTCAAATAATTAGTTGCTGCTATTAGTGATCATTGCCCCTGTTGTGTTATTGATTTGCTATCTTGTGTTGACTGGAGGAGGATGTTGTCCCCTTTTGAGCTTTGGTTCAAAGGTTTTTCGTCTTTTATTGTTTTTTCTTGCCACCCCTGGCTTGCTCAGCCTCATGGTCTATTTTCTATGTACTTAAAAAACATGTGTTTTAGTTTAATTTTATTTAGCAAAATTGCTGCGGTTGTTATTTTTTAACTCTATAATTTACTTTTATGTCAAAAGTTTTGTCAGGGCAGTGCAGTGGCGCAGTGGGTACTGTCGCCTTACAGAAAGAAAGGCCTGGAATCAATTCCCCCAGGCGATCCGGGTTCTTTCTTCGTGGAGTTTGCATGTTCTCCTCGTATCTATGTGGGTTTCCTCTGGGTGCTCTGGTTTCCTCCCACAGTCTGAATATCTGCAGTCAGGTGAACTGGAGAGGCTAAAATTGCCCCTGCGACCCAGAATGATACGTTTTGGTGAGAGTGAGAGGTTTTGGTTGGGGTAAAATCTTGAAATCCTTACTAGAAAGATCTGTGGTATACAGGTGAATATAACAAGGCCAGAATTTCTATTTCTACGCCTTCGGGGCCGCATTATATTACGTCCACACACTTTAGATTAACTAAAAACATAATGAAGATGTGACAGTGAAATCTATCAGTCAAGTTCAGATTTGCAATTCTAGGCCTGGGATCACTATGATTTGGTGTGATTGCAGGTTTTCATTTCAACCTAGCATTAGCACACCTCGTGTCCAAACTAGTCCAATATTAGACGACTGAGACTAAATGATTAGTGATGTAGAATCAGGTATCCTTCTGCTTCATGGGTTTGTAGATAGGATTGGTGACCTATGCTGTAAGCCTTTTTTACAAAGTTTGAGTGTAAGTGGTTATCTGCAATGTGAGAGTGTGTGAGTGTGTGTTGGATTTTGTGTGTGTGGTAGTGTGTGTGGGCCAGCTATTCCAATGAGCTCTAATGGGGTGCAGATAGTCCCGCTCAGCACTGGGCCTCTCTTGTGGAGCACGGCGCCGGGACAACTGGCCATTCCTGCAGCGAGGGGGAAAGTTCAGCCAAAATAGCCTAGACCAGGTGCTAATTTTACTCTTCACTCCCTTCCTGGCCTCTGGGGTGCTTGCCAGGGCAGTATGTGGACAAGATAGCCTTCTGCTTGGTGGCTGTAGTCCATGCTGTGCTCTGGTTATTCTTTTTTTCACTGCCCATGCGCCAACCACCCCCACCCCGCTGCCCTCCTCGCAGTTCTCAACCATCTAGCCACCTGGCCTCATGCACGCCCTGCCTGCTCCCTGCCAGGACAGCTGGACATGTCAGCCGGCCTAGACCAGGCCGCCTGGATAATTTCTCCCATCTCTCCTCTGCCTCTGTCATATGAGTCACTGGGAATCTAAGGGCTGAACAGGGCTTACAAGTGGATCTGTTATCAAAATTAGTTCTATCGTTTATAATGAAATGGGGCCATGTTGTAAAGGTCACTTACCGTTGTGGAGTGTTAATGTTCCACTGATGTCTCACTTCACATACACAGTGTATAAATTCTTTTCGCTTCAGAGTAAGTCTCTTAGATGCATGTATAGATTTAGCTCAGTTTCTTCAGTGTAAAGAAATAGCAAAATCCCATGCAGAGACTCAAATCTAATATAAGCGCCTGGAAAAATTTAATTACTGTTAATCATTTGCATGTTAATAAAATTCAATTTTTTTCAGGTGGAAATTATTTGAATAAACTGAATTCAGTTAGCAAGCAAATCACCAAATACCTTTAAACCTAATCAGACTCAGAAGGTCTGGGAATGTTTTTTTGACACAAGTTGTTCTTGTCTTTCTATCAAATTAAAGAACCACAGATGAGGTAGAAATTTCTGTTATGTCCAGCCGGCAACCATTATTTTCTTTCCATTCTGTGCCACAGTGGAAATGTACATCCTGGCTGGAGTCAGGGCTAACGCTCACTTCATGTGGAGTAGCGTGCAGGCCTCTGCAGTGCTCTAGCGTGTGTTGGTGGGGGAGGAGTGGGCGAGCAGGCCTGAGTGCAGGATCAAACGGGCTTTGGAGCACTGGAATAGTTTCCGACAGACTGGGCAGTGTGTTGACATCATTGGCGTTCCTCGCAGACAGAACCCTAAGCGGGTCCGTGTGATGGAGAGCAGCCATTCCAGCTCTGAGAGCTGTGGACTGGTCTGGTTATCAGCGCAACCCCATGATAGCGTGCCGTATAAAAAAAAAAATTATCAGAAGTTAAGAAATAAAACGCACGTACTCCAAATGTTGTTACTCAGTCAAGTCTGAAGTTTGCTTACCCTAGAGCTATGATGCCAATATAGCTGACAATAATGACAGCATAGACTGAAAGATTAGCTTTATGAAAACTGTATCATTACAGACATGCAATTCAACATTCGATGCATATCAGGCTATTCAATAATCTCAAATATCCTCTAAAAAGCTCTGTTTTCGCAGGTTTTTGTAAGTTCTTCTAGTGCAAAACTAAAGAAGCAATCAAACATGTCTCAGCTACATTTGGATTAAGAGGAAAATTGTGTAAACATGATTTAAGCCTTCAGGCTCAGTGAGCATAGACATCCATTATGTTGCAATGTTTACCCAGCACATTTAGTCATTTATCTCTACTCGCTATTGTTTCCCCTTTCTTTCATTTTCACCCCCATTCACTCATTGTCAGTCTTATTGGTACGTGTGTCTGTTTTGAACAAGATATAATTAATTGCATCCTTGCAGCCAGACTTCCCCCTAGTCTATTCTGTCCTGACCAAAGACTCCAGAGAAATAAACCCATGTGAATCCTATCCCAGCTCTTAAATCCAGTGCAGGAGCTCCGTCTCCTTTTTAATGCTTTGGCCTTCCGTAATGTTGTGTAATGCTTTCAGCTTTCAGGACGTCTGTGTCCATGCTTGTGTGTGGTTCCACCACGGCACTGAACAGGTCTTCTGTCTCAGAGAGCTTGTATAGTTTTAATTGGACTGTGCGGGTCAAAGGAATGCACTGACCAGGGTTCAGTGCAGCTGCCATGGTGCGTGTATGTGTGAGGTTGTGTGTGTGTGTCTGTGTGTTTGAATGAGAGCTGGTCAGTATGTACAGTAGAGCTCTGTGCATGAGTGTTTGTGAGGCTGTAGGGAGAAGAATGGCTCCAGCGGTGTGGAGAGCGCTCCCAGAAGGGTGCTTCATAGCGAACACACTGTAAAGCCTGACAGCAAGCAGCAGAGCGAAGACTGAATGAAAGGAAAGAAAAAAAAAACCTGAGAGTGCATTCTCAAATGGTACTGCGTGTGCTCCCGGAGAAACTTTTAACACGCTCCTTCATCTTCTACTCCAAGGAAAACATCACTGCTGCATGATTAAGCAATTGCACTTATATTTATCATGACTATTAAAAGCAAATGTGACTTTTGTTAATGGAACTATATCACAGGAGCTGCGAGTATTCTTGAAATGTGTTAAGCTATTTAAATCATGTTTTGCAAATGCTTTATTAGCAGCTTCCACATTCTCTTTATTCACCCCGGGGCCTAACAAAGGCACGCAGGCGGTGGTTAATAGCAGGAAGCAGCTTTACTCATCTAGCGTGGGCATTGAGCAAGACATTGCGTTTTTAGACATTCTTTCAGAGACAGAATACAATGCACATTGTGGACTGTCGGCATTACAGGCAGTATCAAAACATTACATTCCAGTAGTGTAGCCCTCTTCACCCCTCCTTTCTCCTGCTCTCTCTCTCTCTCTCTCTGGGAGGGATTAGTGTGGCCACATGTTGGCCGGTGGAGGCCAGTGGTGGCTCCAGGCAGGCGCGCGGGCGGCGTTGCTCATGGTAACTCGATCGCTGGCGGCTGCGAGGCTGTTTGATTTATTCCCCAGGCCCAGCAGATGGCTGCAACAGGAGTTTGTTTAAGTTCGCTTCAGAGCCGGGCCGGCCGCCAGCAGAGAGGAGGGTGGAGAGGAGCGAGAGGGGCTGCCAGAAAAATGTTCAGCGACTCCGGACGCCTAACCACCAGCACTGACTCCACTCCAGAGCCAGACCCCCCCCACCCCCCACCCGGGACCCCCACGCACACACACACACAGATGTGTGTGTGTATATTTAAGGTATAAGCAGAGTGTAGTAGAAACTTTTATTCACATATCGTCACTACTGTGGCCGAACCTCACAGCTCAAGAATGGTAACAAGGTTGTAAGGCTTTAAGAGTCTCTTGATCTATTTGTCATTAAATGTTTACTCAAAGTAGAGGGCAGGTGACACTGTGTAAAAATAAAAATATGACTTATGAGATTTGGATATGGCAGTGATGATATGCGTACATGCCTGTGTCTGACACTTCATGCACTACTGCAAGAAAAAAATGACATAGTTCAGCATTGCTGGTCACCACCAAAGGCAGCATATGTTGTATTTCAGATGCTGGTATGCTGGTCAGCTGCTATTGAAGTTGATAAGCCGATCACCACTAAAGCCAGCATATGTTGTATTTTGGTGTTGGTGGGCTGGTCAACCAACGTGACCAAACTAACCAGCACTGGATGAGTATAAACCAGCATGAACGGCATCCTGGACTTTGCTGTTTTTGTATTTATTAGGGTTGATAAGGCTAAATGTCCTAGTGGTGATATATCATATATCACTTTGTGAATTTAAGATTTTCAAGTCTCTGGGGGGCAATCAACAGTTTTATTTCACTCTCAAAATTAGCTGCAGGTACAAAAGTAAACCTCCTCTAAAGGCTGTCACAACTTAAAATAGCTAGTCTTACGAAGAACAAAACTAAAGGGCTAGAGGCAGAAAATGCAATACTTAAAAGAAAGAGGCACAACGGTTTTGGTCTGTAATTTGTTAGCTAGCTAGCTAACACAATAACTAATCCAGCTGCAGTTTAAGAAAGTAATGAAGTAATGTCATCTATAACTTGCTAAATCTATAGCTAGGTTAGCTGAAAAGTTTTGCGCTAGTTAGCATACTTGCTATTCTTGCTAGCCGATTGTCTTTTTGCCCTATTTCCTTTTTCCACGTTTACTAAATGTAGGCTCATTCTGTTCATCAAACTGAAGGCTTTAGGCAATGAAAGCGCTGTTATATAAAGCCCTATTAAACTGAGCTGTGGAAAAACAGTAATGACTTGCAGCGAAACCAAAAGGCAAAAATACACAAACTAAACAGGTTTGATTCATTTAGCTCATCAAGGTAATCACAAAAAGGAAAAGTCAATTGTGAGTCAGTCAATAACATGCAGCATGAGTACAGGTTCTCCGCGGCCTAGTACTTCATATTATTTTAGCATAGAACTATATCTCATAATACACACGCTCGAAACAGGGCAGTCAACACTCACCCACTCTCACACACCCTTTTTACCACTCTCTTTTACACTGCTAATCTAACCCACACATTTTCTGTCAGAGTTTTTCGTTTGTGTGTGTGTGTGTTTTCCTTTCACACATGCACACACGCAGTATCTGTTGTGATCACCCGAGTGTTTTAGTGGGGGCTGTTTGAAGACGGTGGAGGTGTCTGCCCAAATGGGCGACTGCTGAAGGGAACCATATGGCTGTTTCCTTTTTCCTCACTAACCCAGCGAAATCTGCTGTTCATTCAGAGCCATTACTTGGTGCAGGACAGAAGCAGGACACTATGTGCTCTCAGTGCCTCTGTGTGTGTGCTATCAAAAGCAAGAAGGCAAATAGCTGTGGATTCCTGGCGGATGGGGTTATGACTGGAGGTGAGGGGGCTTGATTAAGAGTCTGATCTTCAGAGCGTAAATGAAACAGAGCTACTGACATATACGGGGCCTGATTTACTACATCCATTACCATGTGCAAATTGTGGAAATCCACCAAGGGAGTCAATGATTGGGAAACATGTGGGGTCATTTATATTTGTGGTGCGTTTGGATGGTTTTTAACATTTGGTTGCATAACAAAGAAAAAAAAAATCTTTTTATGTTGTTGTTAAATTTGACAGATATTATTAACAGTCTTGCAAACTCCTTCTTTAACTTCTCATACCATGTGCAAAATCAGATATAAAGCCTTACATGGGATCCACTTACTTACATACAGCTAAATAACAAAACATAAATACTTACAGTTAGATAATATTAATATTTATAAAGGGAAAACGTTCTTAACATTGAAATACATTAATGCAACCATATTTTATTTCAAGTCATCATTGGATCATTTCTAGCCCATGTCTCATTTCGACTCCAACTCTTTTGGCCTATTCACTCTGACTCCATTGCGAGGGGACATATCTTATTAAGGGTTATTTAAAGTAATTGTCAGGGAGTGGAAGCCGACTATAAAAGCCTCTGAGTGAACATCAATGCTGACCTATGGACAATGCTATATGAAAAACGTAGGAAACAGAGTATACCCATGACCTTCTAATGTTTACGCATTCATTTATTTCCTATCCCTTTGTATGGGAATCACTTCATGATTGTGATTATAACACCCCGTAATGGTGTACTAGAGGAGGGAGACCAGTTTTAAAAGAACATAGTGATCCATTCATCATGAGATGTTTAGATGAAATTCAGGTTATTTGACATTTTCAAACTGATATGAAAAAGAAGAAGAAAATGATATGACAGCAACGGTTTGTTTCAGGATGCTGGTCCATGGGGATGACTTTGGCTGTTGACTCATGCAGGATGTAAAATACAGGATATATGGTGAGAATTTTCTCCATTTGATATGAAATGACACCATGCACTCTGCAGGGCTTCCTGTAGGGTTTGGCATGAGTCAGCAGATGGTTGTTGATTGACAGATGAACTTGGCCTTGAGATTGCCTCTGTGTGCAGTGTGTTGGTGCTTTGTGTCTCTGTGCAGATTTACACTGCAGAGAGGCCGCAGGCAGAGGAAGCAGGGTAAGTTGCAGTAATAGGGAGCAGATCCAATGTGGAAGGACTTTACTGCTTTTTCACAAACTTTAGTGCGGCGTGACTAATGTGACCATGACTAGACACAAAGTACCACACTATGTACATGTGTGCATACATGGGCACTGTTCACGTAATGGCATATTGGCTCCTATGATGCCAACGTGTTGTGCACTACTCTTGTGTGCAAGAAAGTCCCAAGTATAGACAAACTCAGTGTGCTTAACACAATACCACACAAACAATTATAATATTTCATGTCTGTATTGCACACATCCATTAAACATTCACAGTGCTGGTAGAAAAAGTAAGTGAACCCTAAGCTAATTAGAGTCAGGAGCTAGCAAACCTGGAGTCCAATCATTGAAACGAGATAGGAGCGAGGTGTAGTGCTACTTTGTCTAATAAAATACACTCAAACTTCCTGAGTTTGCTATTCACTGGAAGCCTCTGCTGGTGTGAAGCATGCCTTGCAAAAAAGAGATCTCCAAAGACCTGCGATCAAGAATTGTTGATTTGCATTAAACTGGAAGGGGTTACAAAATAATCTCCAAGACTTTAGGTATTAACCAATCCACAGTTAGACAAATTGTCTACAAATGGAAAAATCTTTGTACTGTGGCTACTTTCCCTAGAAGTGGGAATCCTGCCAAGTTGACTCCACAGGCACAACGCAGAATGCTCAAAAAAGAACCCTAGAGTAACAGCTAAAGGCTTGAGGGAATCATTGGAACTGGTTAACATCTCTGTTCACGAGTCTACCATACGCAAATCATTGAACAGGCATGATGTCCATGGCAGGACACCATGGAGGAAGCTGCTGCTTCCAAAAAAAACATCACTGCACACCTGAAATTTGCCAAAGAGTACCTTGACACTCCACAGCGCTACTGGGAAAATGTTTTGTGGATTGATAAAGCCAAGGTTGAATTGTTCGGGAAGAACACGCAGCACTACGCATGTCATAAAAAGGGCATTGCTTACTAACATAAAAAACATCTTCCTGACGCTGCTTTGCTGCTTTGGGGCCTGGAGCGCTTGCCATCTTCGAGGGAAAAAATTAATTCTCAAGTCTATCAAGGTATCCTACAATATAATGTCAGAGTGGCTGTCTGCCAGCTGAAGCTCAGTAAAAATGGGTGATGCAGCAGGGCAATGACCCTAAACATTGAAGTATATCTACTACAGAATGGCTTCAAAAAACAGAAAACTGCCTTTTGGAGTGGCCCAGTCAGAGTCCAGACCTGAATCCAATAGAGATGATGCGGAATGACCTCAAGAGGGCTGTTCACACCAGACATCCTAAGAATATGGCTGAGTTAAATCAGTTCTGTGAGGAACAATGGTTCAAAATTCCTCCTAAACGTTGTGCAGGTCTGATCAGCAGCTACCGGAAACACTTGTTGGAGGTTATTGCTGTCAAAGGAGGTTTGATCAGTTATTAAATCCAAGGGTTCCCTTACTTTTTCCACCAGTACTGTGAACGTTTAATGGATGTGTGCAATACAGACATGAAATATTATAATTGTTTGTGTGGTATTAGGTTAAGCACATTGTGTTTGTCTATACTTGGGACTTAGATGTAGATCAGATCACGTTTTATGACCAATTAATGCAGAAAAACAGGTCATTTGAAAGGGTTCACATAGACATGAGTTCTAACCACATATCAGACAGAGAGTGAATACAGATGCACAGTATGAAAAAATAGTGTGTTTGTTTTTTCACCTGTTTATATGTGTGCCTTCTAACTGATTGTCTAGCAGAGTGGTTAAGGCACTTGCTCTGTGCACAGGAATTTCAGCTTTTCTGTCCACTGCTGTAAAATTAGGTTCCCGACGGTACAATATGTCAAACTTAATGACATCAGGAAGGCTACACACATAAAGCAATTTGATATTTTCATTGTCATTGCAGAACTTGGCAGTGTGTTTATTGGCATATCAAATTGACAATAAAAAAATATCAATCACACAACCCTACACCCCCAATCACACAATCCTACACCCCCAGAAGACCTCAGTTTTTAGGTTGCAAACATATCCCCTAAAAAATAAAAGTAGAGGTTGGCGGTGTACAAGCTGTTCTCTAGCCAGAGAGAATCAGAAGTGACGTGCTGGCGGCCCTGGGGGAAGCGTGGCGCCTTATCAAAGCAGCAGGCTGATTTACGAGCAGCCTGCGGGGAGGAGGTGAGGGGGAACCTGCATGTGTAATCACAGGGGCCTCCGGGAGCCACATCAGGGGCACATGCCCTGGTTTCCTCTGGGGGAGATCACCGTACCTCCATCCCGTCTGCCCTGGACACGGTTCAGATCCTGTGAGCTTGCAGAGGAGTCGTCTGGCTGCATACCTCACTAAAAACCCCGAAATGTAGATCAATCATAACTAACCTTTTTTTACCCAGGGCCACTTTTTCTGACATATAAACTCTTTCGAGGAATAAAGTTCAAATATGTCTTATAAATTCCAATCTCTTTTTCCTGTGTTATTAAACATATCTCTATTTTACATTGCTGTAGTGCATAAAGTGTTTTTGAAACAGTACCATAAGTTTCAGAAAGTTTCAGTAGATGGTTCTTTAAAGCAGGGATTGTTCTTCAGAGACCCCTCTGATGGGCCACATATGTGCTATGTCTATGGGCATGTTTAAACTACATGGAAATTGAATTTGTTTCTTGAGTCAGATCTTTTGAGACTATTCACATTGTTATGCCCAAGTGATGAAATTAGATTTATGTATCTAGACGTCGCCAACCTATCTGCATGGACTGCGGTGGTAATGCAGTAGGTGTCAGTAACTGCGCAGCAAATCCAAGCACTTCTGTCACTCTGGATTTGTCATTGCTTGTTGCGTTGTGAGTGACACCAAAGACACCTTAAAATCCAATTTGAGCAGACTCAGACCTATCTCTAAAAATCTGATTGGAATTGTATTTCAAACCACCTCCGAATGTGGTTTGGATCTGATTTGCAAAAATCTAACTTGTTGTGTTATTTTGCTGTGCAGATTATCAAAAATGAATCTGGATTTGCCAAAAACCAGGTTTGGGCTGGCAGTCTGAACAAAACCATTGTGCTGAGAGTTGGAATCGAACAAAAATGTGGAGCATTTGGGGGTTCTTAAGGAACCACTATTGTGGTTTATTGAGATGTGCAATTGTGAAGATCCTTTAAAACATTTAAAGAGCCTCCAAACAACATCCCAAACCAATAAAATCACTTTCCTAGAGTCAAGCTGGAACTCTATATTTTAGATTCTATAGCTAAGATTCTTTAGATCTTTAGTTTAGAGTTTAGTTGCTTATTTATATCATAGTTATGCTTGAATAGTTATAGTTATGGTATTGTTATGCTCCACAATGTTAAGAAGATAGCAGCTATCTTGATATTTTCATAACGAGTTCTTGTGTAAATGATAACACAACTAAATTAAAAAGCTCATTATTGGTGTTAAGAGTGCATTCATACATCATTAGCCAGAGCTAGTTGCAGACATACTTATATGCACTGATGGGGATGAGAGTGGGATTGCCATCATGCTAATCTTAACCATGACCTCATCCAAATCGTTTTAATGAGTGATCTTAGGGAAAACTCGCATGCAAGGCCAGAAATTGCTTCCATTTGTGCTTTGGAGAGAAGTGCATTTGGATATGTGGGTGAAAGCGTGTGTGTGTTGTGAGGATATTGGATTAATCGCTTCATTCATAAAAGGCCTGTGGTTGGAATTGATACGAGAGATCCCACACACGACATGGCTGAATGGAGCCAAAGCACAAGGGGAAGCATTACGGCTCTTGCAACGTTTTACTGCTGTTGTCACTCTTGGCTTTGTGTTCTTGTAATTGCAATCATGCGAGGCTTCCTGTTTTAAGCTGTGATGCTGCACTGATAGCTTTCTAAGGCCTGTGGCTTTCTAATCATACGGTCACAATGGTGAGCGCTAGTGGTGGCTGTGGAAACCACTCTGAGCTCCACCAAACCTCTCTGACCAGGAGAGAGGCCGCATTGCCCCGAGTTACAGTAACAGAGAATGTGGACTGAACCCAGACCGTGCCACCCACTTAGCTAGCGTCCCAGTCGCCAGCTGCCTGTTTCTGACTTTTTGGAAGCTGTATTTAATGTCCCTCTTCCATTCCTTTCACAAAGCAAGGACTCCCAGGTGAGGAATCCCAACTTCCCAAGTTGTTAAGTTGTTCAACAAACTTTTAAGAGATCAGCTGGTCTTTGTCTGGTGTGCTGTCAGTTCGGCAAGCTTGTATTTACTCTTAAAATTTCTTTTGCTGCTCACTTCTGCATCAGCTCATTCGTAGTGAGACCAGTCCTTTAAAGGATTGTTGATCAGCTGTGATGGTGTTGTGTTTTTCACAGGCTTTGAAAGGTTAAGGTCAAGATGTGCAGAAACAGGCCAAGATTTTCTCGCCTTCTGGATGTTTAAAAACATCTTAGGATTTAGGAGGCTGAAGCCAAACCTTTGTGGTGTGTTGGAACTACATGACTGAATGTGGTGTGTTCATGGTAAGTAATAGCCCTGGCTGAGCTCTGGGAACTGCCAGGCTGAGCGTCCAAGGGCCTGTGAAAAGACTGCACATGGTTTTTGCATGGAGACAGACTGGACCCTGAAAATAGAGAAATGGAACAAGAGCATATTGTTACATAACATAGCAGAGTACACTTAGCACAAGCTAAGTAATCAGCCACATCCAGTGTGCCTTTATTTTACAATAAAAAATCATATCAAATCCTATATTTAATAGGAGCAGTCTCGTTTATCTAATCACTGTTTACTTTAAATATCCTGTTTTTTATCGTCTGTTTCTGTAGGATCTCCTAAACACGCTCTGGTTGACCTCCACATGCTCTTCTCACAAAATAAAACATTCTAAAGTGGCTACTCTTGTGTGATTTAACAAGCTTCATGAAAGTAATGAGAAATTGAAGTGCATTTTTCAATTCAATGACATTTTGATTCAAATGTGTTGTATACATGTGCAACATCACAAATTGAACAGTTTAACCATCACTACTGCTGCCACCTTATAGTGGTGTCACAACAGATTTTAGGTTAAAGTGCTAGGAAACCACCTTCTGATGATATGGCTTGAAGGTGGGAGGAACTACAAGGGGATGGGCTGTTCTTAAAAGCCCATTTTGAAATGATAGTAAGCTAAATATTACCACTGTATTTATTTGTCTTTACATAAATGTAATGTTAGTGGCATGTCTTGGGGCATGTTCCTTCAGTCTCCTAGTATTAAGCTGGTACAATAACCCCACTGAGTGGTCAGAGGTGTCCTACCTGGACATCTATTTTATCTTATACCAGATATTCCAGAGGTCTCCAATTAAGCAAATAGGGACCCCCACTTTGGATGATGTATTGTTGGTGTGACATATGCATGCTGGGTATTGTAGTGAGACAATGCTAATGGGCCTGATAAGGGATGCAGTGCTCCACTACAGAATATTTCGTAACATGACAAACATAACTGCTAACCCTTAAAATGATTAGAGGACACATACAAAAGAAAATTATTCAAAGACATGTTTTTTTCTCTCGGCATTCCATAACACTAGCAGAATTAGCTACAAAAGAACACATTCGTGGGCAGGGCATGGTTAGCTTAGTGCTGAATGTATCACTTAGTCCATCACCCATCCTCTCCTGTGTGGATAAATGTATCCCACTATTGTTTTTAGGTGTGGCATGTCTAGTAACAGCAGCAGACACCAGAAGAGGAATGAATAAAACACTCCATGTTTGGTTGGAGCTCATGGTCAACATAGCACAACACAGTAGTTTTACTCTGGAAGCAATTCAAAAAATGAAATACAGAAATAATTTAGATTAAAAAAGTAGATCAGAGATGTATTGAAATATGTATGTATGTATATATGTACAATTCTGTGTGTTCATATAACACATCACTGACTAACTGCAGTGTTTTATTCTTAGTTCGTCTGAAGGAGTGTTCATTGCAGCTCAAACTTATAAAAACTGTCTTCTTCAGTAGCCAGACACTA
The DNA here is from genome assembly GCA_021613375.1 of Megaleporinus macrocephalus. Lineage (NCBI taxonomy): Eukaryota > Metazoa > Chordata > Actinopteri > Characiformes > Anostomidae > Megaleporinus > Megaleporinus macrocephalus. The sequence continues at coordinate 32,702,598 of CM038711.1, read as the reverse complement.
AAAGGTTTCCCTGCCTAGATTGTGGTAAAAAATGCTTTAATATGACCTAAAGCCATAGTGTCCATTCTCAAATATATAGGCTACATGTACACTGAAAGTATGGCAAAGCTAGCAAAAAGTTTTAAATTATGATTATAATGAATACTTTAAAAACTTTGTGGTAGCCAAACATTTCATGCTCAATACATTTTTGTTTAATTTCCAGTATGTGGGCAAAAAGTGCATGTGTGGCTGACATTTTCATGAGATGTCATTTTATTGTACAGGAGTGTTGGCTTATTGCGCTTATTAATAATATTAATTAATATTGACAATATTAATATTTATGTTTTTTTAAAATGTCATACATTTTTTGCACAGAGGAAAAACACTTGACCAAGCGATTGTAACACTGGCATGATGCATGACTTCTGAGGTCTATGGGTTTCGCCCCCCTTATTATAGATCTCATTTGTCATTTACAAACATAGACACATCACTAGAGTGGGCATGCAGCTCGACTTAGCAGTGGCTGCACTCCACAGTCTGCTGAACACCTGTGTGTTGGGGAGTATGTGTGTGTGTGTGTTTATGTTTACCAACTGAGCCATCCTGTTTATACCGTGACTATGACATGCACGTGACTATAAATTTGCCTCTCAGATTATCTGTCTCTGAGTGTGTGTGTGTGTGTGTGTGTGAGCTACGATGAGCCGAGCTCGGAGCAGAATTACGTCCCATAGATTATTTTGCCTTCAGCCAGCCGGCTCACATTTGCAAATATTTAGATTTGTCTGTGCATGATTATTGCATGATTAAAAAGCCTTAATGGGGAACATTGTTTGGAGTGGGGAAGGCTGTCCTCCTCCAACAATTGGCAGGCCTGAGCATAAACAAAAGAGCTGCTGAAGTGTGCCAGATCTCCAGCAGTTCTGCTGTTTGTGTTATTTCCTCTTCTCCAGACTCCAGGCTGCTTCGCCACTTATTTGATTTTAATCTCCCGAGGGCGATGCTTTATCAGGGCTCAGAGTTTCTATATTTGCGGCTTTATGAACAGTAGCTGTGCATATTTCATAAGAGCCTTCGGTCCAGCGACGAGGCGGTCCACCTGTGTAGAGGAGCAGTGTCCAAGAGGGAAGAGAACATAATACTGGATTCAGCATTTCTCTCCCTCTCTCTCTCTCTCTCTCTCTCTCTCTCTCTCTCTCTCTCTCTCTCTTCCTCTCTTTGCTTGTAATGTCTTTCTCTTCCCTCTCTGTCTCTCCTCCGCTTTTGTCTTCACTCTTTTTTCTTTATCTCCCCCTTTCTCTCTCTCTCTCTCTTCCTCTCTTTGCTTGTAATGTCTTTCTCTTCTCTCTCTGTCTCTCCTCCGCTTTTGTCTTCACTCTTTTTTCATCTCCCTCTCTCTCTCTCTCTCTCTCCCTCTCTCTCTCTCTCTCTTTGTCGATCTCTTTTTGCCCCCTCTCTGGCCTTTTTTCTCTCATTCTTTCCTCTATCTCTGTCTTTTTTTTCTCATTCTTTTCTACTTTACTTTCTATTTGTCTATCTCTTTCCCTATGGCCTTTTTTCTCTCTCATTCTTTTCTATATGTCCCTTTCTCTGTCTTCCTGTTACCTTCTTTCTGACTCATTTCTGTTTTCATTCATTTGTCTTTTCTCTCTCTCACTCTCCCTATTACTTTTCTCTCTTTCATTCTTTTCCCTCTCTCTCTCTCTCTCTCTCTCTCTCTCTCTCTCTCTCTCTCTCTGTCTCTCTCTCTCTGTGTGCTGTGAGTAAAAGGGAAGTGTCTAATAAAAGCCTGGTGTTGGGGAATGACTGCAGTGTGCTGGGTCTTTTTCACAGAGAGCAGGAAGCTGACTGGGAGTCGGTGCCAAGTCCAGGCTGAATTCCTGCCAAGAGTCGACTTGTTTGCTCGTCTCGCTGGAGCCAGAGGCTGACCTTATTAGCTGCGAGGGCAGCCGTCTTATTAAAACACATCTGGAGCTGAGGGAGCCCAAATAGTCCTCATATTGTCTTCCTGCTAGCTCCTGACCTTGCGTTACCTAGCAAGAATGCTGACAAGGGCTTCACGCATCTGTTGAGAGTTTCTGCAGTTTTTTTCCCCTCTCTCTCTTTCTGTCTCTCTCTCTCTTTCTCTCTCTCTCCCTCTCTCTGCCTCATTCCCTCCCGCGCTGTCTTTACTGGCGCCTGCACGGTAGCTCTGTGGGACCTGTTTTTCTTCCTCCCCCCATTTTTTTCCTCTTTTCCCTCTCCCCTCTCTCGCACTCTGCCAGCAACTCTCTCCTTCTGCCCTCCCCCCCCCCCCACCCCCCCAGCCCTGATTCCCCAACCCTCCTCCTCCCTCTTTTCCAGTTTGCTCGTGTTGATACAATTATTCCTGAGTATATTTTTTATTAGTGGCTGTGGCCTGGTGCTGTTTAAAGAGCGCTTGGCTAGTTATTTTTAAGTGTGAATGGAGCCGCTGCCTGCCGTTCCTGGCGGGGCTTTATTGTGTGTTAGGGCTTTTATAAGGCCTGTTCAGTGTGCTCAGCCTGGCCCTCCACAGGAGAGAGAGGGAGGGGACAGTACACACCTCCGTCCACACAGGGGGAGGCAGTCTGGGGGCATCCGAGTACAAGCAGTGATGTTTTTGTGCAAGCCCTGCATCTGGACAGTTTACTTGCATAGAAATTATTACGAGTGACTTTGTAGTTTTGAGTTGATTTACTGCGGCTAATACAATAATTGGTTGGAAGTACAATTTGTTGGAAGCATGTTGGGCTTCTCTCTATAAGCTATCTATCATTTTTAACAAACGTTTAACTGCATCAGGGCTACACTTTTCAAAATAGAGGTGCCAAATAATACGTGCTTTGCAATGATATCATAGAAGAATTTAATTAGGCCCCAAACATACATGCTAAGAATCTTTTTAAAGCATAAGTGTTGAGTTTAGAATGATGTTAGGTTAATGTTAAGATCGAGGTTAGAATGAGTGTTAAGTTTAGAGTTAGGGTTATGTTTTAGGTCGATGGTCGAGGTTAGAGTGAATGTTAGGATTAGAATTGTGGTTAGGTATTAGGATGTTAAGGTTAAGGTTAGAGTGAGTGTTGGGTTTAGAATTAGGTTTTAGGTTGATGTTAAGGTGGAGGTTAGAGTGAGTGTTGGGTTTAAGATTAGGTTTTAGGTCTATGTTAAGGTCAAAGTTAGAGTGAGTTTCAGGTTTAGAATGAGGGTTAGGTTTTAGGTCTATGTTAAGGTCAAAGTTAGAGTGAGTTTCAGGTTTAGAATGAGGGTTAGGTTTTAGGTCTATGTTAAGGTCAAAGTTAGAGTGAGTTTCAGGTTTAGAATGAGGGTTAGGTTTTAGGTCTATGTTAAGGTCAAAGTTAGAGTGAGTTTCAGGTTTAGAATGAGGGTTAGGTTTTTGGTCAATGTTAAGGTCAAAGTTAGAGGGAGTTTCAGGTTTAGGACAAGGAATAGGTTTTAGGCTGATGTTAAGGTTGAGGTTAGAGTGAATGTTGGGTTTAGGATTAGGGTTAGACTTTAAGTTTATGTTAAGGTCAAGGACAGAGGGAGTTTCAGGTTTAGGTTGAGGGTTAGGTTTGTAAACAGGTTGTAGATATATTTGAAGATACTTCTTATTATTAGAATTACTTTTAATTACAACAAAGTTAGCTCTGGGAGTAAAACAATAGACCTTTTTATTTCCTCTCTTTTTTATTTTACTCTGCTGCACTGGGATATCTTTAATTTAACACTAAATGAAACCCCTCTTCTCTGTAGTGTGGATTATGCGGTTAATTGTCCTTTTCCTACAATGAAGTAGAATAAGGAATAGTCCATAATAACCCTGAGGCTGCTTTGAAAATAGTCACTACAATCACAAATGACTTCTGAGTTTATAATGCGTGTATATTTCAGAGTAGATCATTTAACACTAACGTGAACAGTATCTAATTTGTATATTCACAGTGTCTTTGGCTCAGCAGGGCACAGCAGGGCTGCCTGCATTTGCCTAATGCAAAGACCACCCATGCATGCGTATGTCGGTGTGTCAACACCTTTTACTACCATCCCATCACACACGCTGACACACTCCTTGCATCCAGTGACGAGGAGCGGAGGTAAATGCAGCAGGAGGCATGCCGCCTCCTGTAAATAAACAACGCTTAGCATCAGGGGCTCTGTTTATTTGGGCTCTTGTTAGCTGGAGATGGGCTCCAGGGGAAATGTGACAGCCATTTGTCAGAGCAAGACTGTGTATTACCGGGCAGACTAATGGGCACACGGAAGCGGCTCTGCACTGAACTGGCCTTCTGGCCTCAATCACGCTTTGTATCTTTAACAAAATTTGAATCAACTTCAGATTACACATTAGAAATAATCACAGTTTTAAATATACCACTCTTAAACATACTGCTCACATGTAGCCCCTCTTTGTGATGTCGGCAGCCATCAGCACAGTCCAGCCATTGTTTAGCCTAAACCTGCTCTGCATGCCAAGGAAAAAGCTTTGATGAACATGAAACTAAGTGCTGCAAAATATACCCAAATAGCTGTTTTATGTAAACAAAAGTTTTGCAGGTTTTCATTTTTTTTCCTTCTTGATTGCTCAGCGCTCAGAACATTACAAAAGCACTTTTGATAAGCAACCTGTTCGAGCTCGTCCTCAGACACAGGGTGTACATGCACTGTTCTGATGCAATGTTTGATTTACCTCCTTTGTGGTCGCTGTAATTTATTATATTCATGTGGAAATGATGCACTAATTTGAATTAAGGCAATTCAATCCATTACATTTCTAGTGCACTATGTGAGGAATGGCTCATGTGGGTTTTCTTATTGCATATTTTGTTCTTCACTCACTCGTTTACACTCAGACACATCTGTGTGTGGGCTGAAGATCCAGATCTATATGAGGCACGTACGTCTAGCTCTGCTCTGTCTCCTAATAAATCAAATCAATGCGCTTAATGTTCAGTTCTTTTAAAGGAGTCATCAGTGAGCTAGTCCATGCGTGAGCCCATGAGTGTGTGCGCTGATTCATTCATGTTTTCCAGTCCGTTTGTTTCCCAGGGGCCAGGTGCTGCCCCTGACTCCCTCTGTGTGAATGGGGAATGTGCTGTTGTGTTATGATGGAGAACAGGCCTACTGCATGACTCACACGCTCTTTCCCTCTTTCTCTCTCTCTCTCTCTTTCTCTCTCTCTCTCTCTCTCTCTCTTTTGCACAGATAGTTTTATACTATGTCTGAACATGAGGTCATGCATTTGTCCCATATATAGGTATGTAATTAAAAATGAATGATCATAAAGTGCAAATTGTTCATTTTCCAAGAGATACTTTAGAAGAGATTAGATAGAATAATCCAAAAACAGTTTCCAAAACAGTTCGCGAGATAAACGTTATATAGCAAACGAGACTCCACACAGCTGTTCAAGAACCAATACTTTCAGCATCAAGAGATAGGAGAAAGTTCAAATTCATACCGCTGGTGTTTCTGCTGAAATTATATGTCAGTGTGTGTTGTGCTGGTACAAGTGGATCAGGCACAGCAGTTGTTGTTGGGGTTTTTGAACACTGTGTCCAATTAAAGTTTACTTTGTTAGAAATATGTACTTTATGATGGCGCCACACCTCCAGTGCAGAAAACACACAAAAAAGAAAAACACCACTGACTGAGTGATGAAATGGTTTTTTTTGGACATTCTCTTTTTTTCCTATGTTTAAATCGACATTCTGATTGGTCCTGCTACTGAAATTGTGATTTTGATTATTTCTTTTGCTTAATTGGCAACTTTTCTTGGTTCTGCTGCTGAAATGGACATTCTGATTGGTCCTGCTGCTGAAATGGTGATTCCGATTGGTTCTTCCGTAGAAATGAAGATTGTGGTTGGTTCTGCTGCTATAATAGAGACCCTGATTGGTTTACCCATCGAATTTGACAAAGATGCCAGTCTGCGCAGAGATTTTTTTCATGTATGCACCCTACAGAAAGTGGTGGGTCTTCTCTCTCCAGTGCTCTGAAAAATACGTTGAATATGGTCTGTGCCAAAAAATGACACAATATATATTGTAGCGCTGGCGTAGAGTAAGACAGTAAGAAGCCATAATTCTGCTATGAGAGGTTCTTTTATTATTTATCTCTTTTATTAAAACACTAGCAGATAGGTACATACAGAGCACTGAACCCATGGGGCAGTCACCAGTAGCCACAGGCTTCACAACACCGGTGACCCCTCTTACACAAAACACCCTCAACTAATCCCATTCCTTCACATAGCATAACACATTAAACACATTTACAAACCTTTAACTAACAGGCAACAACGTTTAGACCACATTTAGTTGCTTTTTAAACTGTGTGCCTCTCCCATGGCTTCTCCTGTTTTGTCAGTTTCTAAAGACCAGCACCAGTCAGTAGTGGGTCGCTGCTGTTTTATGTTTTGTTTTTTACTAATTAAACTTGTTAAACTTGGCAAATTTACAGAAAACTGAGTTTTTACATGTATTATCTGTAGAGGATGTTTTGAACTTTCACCAGAAGGTGTAATTTGGTGGTGACATTAAAATGTTTCTGTATTTGCGTGTGTGTGCATGAGTGCGGGCGTGTTAATGCTCTGTGACTGTATTGTGTTTGCATATATGTGAGGGAGAGGCAGCTGTGTTCGTTTGCTCCTTTTCACTAACTTTGAAGTGGATGACGAGCAAGAGGTCAAAAACAGGACCCGGCTGAGAACAGCTTGTTTGTTTTCCTGACGAAAGAGTGAAAGAAGAGCTCTGAGGAAATTCCTTAAAGAGGGAGTGAGGGGGCAACGGAGGAGAGAGCGTGTGTGAAAAGGTGGGAGCATTCCATGGACTGAAAGAGAAACTATGTTTAGGAAAATTTCCTGAATGGTCCTCCTTTGGCATGGTAACCAGGGTGAAAGGTGAGGGGTGAGAAGCCAAGTGGAGGGGAAGCCCCAGTACCCAGGTGGTTACTGACCCTCTGGAGGTACAGAGGGGGATCATTTGGAGGAGGAGAAATGTGAGTTTTGTGCGTTATATGCTGCCTTGAGTTGGAAGTTGGATTTTCTTCAGTAATATAACAGTGTCATGCTATCATGACCAGGGGTTGTTATGACGATGTTGTTATTGACCACATATCGTCGGGTGAAGCTAATCACATGCAAATTTTTGCCCAGGTGTCCTCTAGTTAGCCGATATGATTAGTGTCAGTATTGACACTGATACACTTAAACGGAGTATGGGTTTCAGCAAAACCTTACAGTATCTTACAGTACACTTGAAGTGTGATCTAAGTGTGAGCTAATGTGTATCTCCGTCAGCACCGTTTTTGCCAAGCCAGAGAAGCTGCTGGCTGCTTTCATGTACATACCACAGGTGTCTCTATATATTGTTCAGTTTAGTTTTTAATTATTTTACACAATACAAATATTTCACATTTACTAAAGTTGTTAACATTGTTATTATTACCAATTATATAAAACTAATAACACAATACGTAAATGCTAAAAATAGGTTTTAACAAAATAAAAACAGATTTTAACAAAATAAAATAGCTTTTAAATTTGTATTAATCTTAGAATATTAAGTTAGGTTAGCCAAAATTGGTATCAGTATTGCTGCTCGGAATTGGCCTATATTTATAAATCAGGTGTTATATATATTATATTTATTTGCCGAGTTTAAAATTTTGTAAAAAACACAATATATGAAATTCACCATAACTTTTACAGGCTACATGATGTATCTTGTTTTTCCCAGCATGTTACATCCAACAAATTAACAGTAATTTTGTTTTAAACGTGCCGTTCTCTGTGTTAACCTACTTTCACATAAAACTATCAAAACACGTTTTTTGATCACTGTTAATGTTACGTTGTGTTATATGCATGAAACTGTGTATGTTCACAAAGAAACACACAGTGCTACATGTTTGTATGTGCTGTGGAGCAGCATCATTCTCATAGACAAGTGTGTGTGTTTGTGTGTCTGTGTGCATCAGTGTGCATTTGAGTGTGAAGTGTGTGCATTGATGGTGTATGTGAAGAAAGTGAAGTGGACACGTCGTGCCTCCTCCACAGAGATTCCACACATACCAGCACTTCCCACTATGCCACAACAAAGACCTCAAAACACACACACACACTCACACACTCACATGTTTGTTTCTGTGAATTGTGGGGTCATTCCATACATTTCCTGAAGACTTACCAAATTTGAACCAGTACTACTACCTCAACCTTAACCATAACCTTAACCTTCCCTTTTCCTTACCCAAACCTTAACACCAGCTCTAATTTTACCCTTACCTTAAAGGTACCCTTACCTAATTTTAATCTTAACCTTACTTTTAACCCTAATACCAGCTTGTTATCCCTACATATATGACAGGTCCCCACTATGTGAGCATATGAACACACATGCACACACTAGAGGCATATTTTGGCTAAGGCACATGTTTTCTGCTACTTCAGATTTGTTTATGTTTTGTTGCTGTTGTTGGCTTTGTTTGTTTCTTTTAATCATGTGATCGTATTTCTACTAATGCATACCGTGCGTAAGCAAAACACATTTTTGCCACCACAGAGAACCAAAGACAATGACATTCTCTCTCTGCCTCAATCTCTCCCTCTCCCTCTCTCTCTCTCTCTCTCTCTCTCTATGTCATATTGTGTTCACCTGTTAATTTGTCCATATGAAGAAGACATAGAGGATAAATTACTCTCTCTGTTTTTAATGTGTGCATCTGTTTCCTGTTTCTGTCATCTTTCTCATCCTGCTGTCTTTACCAGCAGGAAGCAAACTCACTTATTCACACACACACACACACAGAGTTTAAATGGGAGACTTCTTGTTTCCTCCCCCTTTTCTTATTCCTTGTCTCCTCCCTGTATAACGGAGGGAAGTATACTAGTTAAATGTTGCTCTTGTATTGGCTTAGGGCAGTTAAAGTGGACCTATCTTGCCTTTTTGGTTTTCCTTTTTCTTCAGTATGTTATGCTGCTGTTTGTCAGATCTGTGTGTATAAACGTTCTGCAGAGCCCAAAGTACTTGCCTGAGGGAGAAACTCTCTTCCACAGAAACTGCTTTTTCTCAGCTGTCTGTAACACCTCATTGGAACTCCAGCCATTTTCTCTGTTACAAGGTGACATCATCTGGTAACACAATCCTTATTGACCACCTTCCAGCCAAGCTGGCATGTGCAGAGCTAGAAAAGTAAAAACTTGAAAACCACTCTGAAATGTCCAGATTCCTGTCTATCTTGTGAAGTTAAATCAGGTCTACCAACTTGTTCTGCCTTGGAAACCAACCTAAGAGCAACCACAGAAGTGTGGGGTCAGAACTTGTAGCAAGGTGTCGCACAGGTGGTTGACCACCATGTTTTGGTAAAATTTAAATATGTAAATCTGTTCTAGTAGACCCACAAAATATAATTGCGAACATTAAAAATGAGGAACTGTTTAATGGTGATTGCTCAGGAGAAGAAAGGACATATGAGATAATTCTGTCTTAAAACAATAAGAATAGTTATTTAGTTATTTATCACATCTGAGAGGGCTCTTAAAATAAGAAATTAGTAGAGTTTTTACTGACTTTGAAAACATGGCAATTCTGGCCACTATTTACAACATCTTCTCGGAATGGGGTTGAAATCTCATATCTGCAGTGTTCCGATATTCTCAAGCTTGTTTGATTTTGACTGAAGCAGTGATTCATACAGAGCTATTTTATAGTAAACAGTAAAATAGTTTATAGCAAAATATTTCTCCAGCTTTCACTGAAATATCTGCATTTCTAAACCACATGTTCAGTTTGCGTTCTCGCTTTGCTTTCTGGGGTCCGGTCCAATTTAGCTTCGATTGTGTGATGTGGTAACAGGAGGATTTGAGGGTTTTTTCATACCCAAAACTGTTGTATGTGCTGCACCCTTTCATTGCCTTATCATCTAGTGTGCATCGCCCTCAGTACAAAAGGAGCCACACACATTACAACAAAAGCTTCTGTGGACCAAAAGATGATATAACCTGCCCATTGTTTTTACTCATCTAATGAGAATGCTCATATTTGAAAGCTACACATTTCAGGCTAAAGAGAAGAAAGGAACATAGGCCTGAACATAGGTCGTTTAGAAGCATACTTGCCATGTTTAGTCTTCAAGTGACCGTATAAATTGTTCAGCTATATATACTCACTGTGTACTATCTTAGCCACACCTATAGTGTGTCTTTATCCATTGTCTATTGTATCAGTTCCACTTACCATAGAGGAGCACTTTATAGTTCTATAATTACAGACTGTAGTCCATCTGCTTCCCTGTATACTTAGTCCACTTTCACCCTGTTCTTCAATGATCAGGACCACCACAGGACCACCACCGAGCAGGTATTGTGTGGTTGGTACATCTTTCTCAGTACTGCAGGGACATTGACATGGTGATGGTGTGTTAGTGTGTGTTCTGCTGGTACAAGTGGATCAGACACAGCAGTGCTGCTGGAGTTTATAAACACTGTGTCCACTCAGTGTCCACTCTATTAGATATACCTACCTTGTTGGTTCACATTGTAGATCTAATGTCAGAGACAATAGCTCTTCTGGTCCTTCATCATTGGTCAAAGGACATCAGTGGTCACAGGAGGCTGGCCAGGGGACACTGTTGGATGTATATATCTGGTTGGTGGAAAACTCTCAGTCCAGCTGTGAAACAGGTGTTAAAAAGCTTGTGTGTTCTCTGTAGAGGATGTGTTAGCTTACTTCCACCTAAAATATCAACAAAACATAATTTGATTAGGGGTGCAAATACATTTTAAATATATAGATATCTGTGTGTGTTTCTGTGTGTGTGTGTGTGTGTGAGTGTGAGTGCTGGTTGAGAGCTGAGAAATATGGAGATGAAAGTGTGTGTGTGTGTGTGTGTGTGTGTGTGTGTGTGTGTGTGTGTGTGTGTTAGCAGCTGTTCAGGGATCAGTCTGTGAGGCGGGCGGGCCACACATGGGTCTGATTAACACTGTGTGACACAACCTACCACACAAACACACACACGCACTTCCATTACCCATAACCCCCTGCCCTCCAGCAGAGCTGGCAGCTTGGCGGCAGCAGCAATTTGAAAGGCTCGTCAGTCGTCAGGAGTCTGCAACTTTTTTTTCTCTTTTTCTTCATCTCTTTTTCTCAGTTTTGTTTTTTTTTCTTCCTCTGCTCTACTGGAGAGAAATAGAGAGAGAGAAAAAGAGAGGCAGAAAGAAGAGAGGAAAGAGAAGAGGAGAGGGAAGGGTAGAAAGAAGGAGAGAGGGGAGAGATGGAGAGAAATAGGAAAAGGAAAGAGAACAGAGGACAAGAGATGAGAAGAGAGGAAGAGATAATTGGGGAGGGAAATAGAGAAAACACTTGAAACAAAGAGGGGATGAGAATGGGATAGAGAAGGTGAGAAACATAAGGGAGAGAGAGAAGGAGAGGATGTGAGAGAGACAAAGAAAGCTTGAGAGGGAGGGAAAGATTGGTCTGTGTGAGAGAAGGGGAAGACAGCAAGAGAAAGGTGGAGAGAAACAGAAAGAACACTTGGTAGGTGCACTCTGGACCAAATTCTGTGTTTGTGTACCAAGTTTATGCCACATTGTGGGGACCAACACCTGGTCATATATTCATACTGTGAGGATCTGAGATCAGGGTAAGGTTAAGGTCAAGGTCAGTGCTAGTGTTAAGGTAAAAATTAGTTTAAGGTTAGGTGTAGGCTAGTTGTAGTACTGGGTAAGGTTTGGATAAGTCTTTGGGAAATGAGTGTAATGGCCACAATTAACAGAAACAAACCTGTGTGCACATGTGTGCAGAAGATAATAGACAGCTCTGCATTATCTGTCTCGCTCTCCATTATCTTTCTCTTTCTCCTCTCCATGTCTCTCTCACTCTCTCTCTCTCTCTCTCCTGTTCTTATACATTGTGTTCAAAAGGTTTGTTTCCTGCTGCTGCATACATGTATGGCAGCTCTGCTACTAGATTAGTCACTGGACAAACACCTACCTGTCTAACACACAGAAGCACACAGTGGTGTTTGGCCCTCTAATCTACTTATTTTAGCCCACCGCTGTTACACGTGTTGTGCTGACAGGATGTTGTTCATTATGGTTTGTAAGGCAGAAAAGTGGTTTTTGATGGTGGCACTCTTGTTTACTCTGTATGTCATACACATGCAGCCCTGAAGTCGGCTTTGCTGTGAGATGCTGTGTGTTTGTTCAGCTCAGCATCAACTTGTTCCAGAAGAGGAAAGCAAACAGTGCCACACAACTAGGGCAACTCCACCAGTGTACTTCAAATAAAGCAACACTGTTTGCCTATATAAGCTCAATATATGACTTTAGCTTCTGGATTCATTTAGAGTGTTAAACTTGGAGAATTGTTTTGTGTTCTCATTTCTTGTGTATGTTACAATATGGCCAGAAATCCTGCTCCATTTTTAAATTAACTGTGTTTTATATCCTGGTCATGTTTATTTTAGATCAGTGTTCCATGGACTGTAATGGTAAACTAAGCTTGTATGATTGTGGAGAATTATAACTGTAATTGCCTTCAGTATGTGTCGCTGAGATTTGTCAAAGGTCATAGCAGTGTGTTCAGCTTTGTAGTAAAAGAATGCGGGGTCTGTCCACTAGGTGGCATCAATGCTCCATTAAACTGGACACTGAAATTTATCATTATAATCCATCAGTCTAACAAAATATTACTCATCTCAGCGTGAATGATACACACATGTGTGTAATTTATACACAAATCTCATGATGAACTGTGTCAAGTATGTCATATGTATATAAATATTCACCTGAGTCTGAGCACGCATTTGTGAAATCTAACACAGTTGTCAGGCAGCTGATATTTAACACACCATATTCAAATATTATTTAAAAACACACACACAATATGTTAATTTGTATTGTTTGTGTGTAGGCTAACATGTAAAACTTTAAAACTAATTGTCCAAGGATTTCCTTCCCATGTTTAATAAGGTTAATGAAATGATCACTTGACAGCTCATTTGACTTAACAGCTTAGATCAAATCTATCTATCTATCTATCTATCTATCTATCTATCTATCTATCTATCTATCTATCTATCTATCTATCTATATATCTATATATCTATCTATCTATAACGTTTGTGTGATTTGTGACTGTATAGAGCTCCAGTTGGACAGGCCAGCTCTTCCTGTAGCTCTATGCGTGGTCAATCATACTCTCACCAGGCTGCCGACTCCGTGGCGCTCCAGCACTCTGGCTGCAGGCCTGGGAGCAGCAGGGACAGCTCTGGAACGTGAGAGAGAGCAAGTCAGAAAGAGAGAAGAGGGGATCTGCATCATAATGTCTGTACTCACCGCTACAGCTGGGCTGGATTCAAGGAGGTTTATGACCAATTGGAACCATATGACAAGCCTCGTCCGCCTCCTCAAGACGGAGCATATATAACAGTATGTTTAAACTTTACAGCGCGGACAGGAGGGCTACGTTTTATTTTTTTTTTTAAATATGTAACGCTTCATGCTGTGAGTATGAGCTTCCTGACGAAATGGCTTCCACTTATAACAGTGGCGTTTATCCCCAGCCCGTGTGATACACTAATCCTTTTTAAATGAAATTAGTGAGTTAACACAAGTAAGGGAAATGGTGTATGGTGAGTGGCGTAAATGTGTGTGTGCGTGTGGTTTTGGGGAAGTGTGTGAGTGTGTCATGCAGCTGCAGGTTTTAAACCAGCCCCACACCTGGATGCACAGCTGGCTGGGAGCGTGGCTTGTGCACTGTGCCACAAGACTTCATGGATTTAACCCACTGACCCTGGGTCAAGTGTCTTGCTTTAATGCTGTCTGTCTCTTTCTCTCCCACTCTCTCTTCTACTCTCTCGCTCTCTGTTCCAGTTTGCTGAGTGACACCACTGTATGTGGGGGTTCCCAGTTCGCCCAGTAGTGCTACAGCTCAGTCTTGAGTATAATTCTAATACTGTACCCCTGTTGTTATTAATATTTATTATTAGCGTTTGAGATAATCACATAATATAGTTGTGTTAACAAGTAGACATTGCTTAATTACAGGTAATTATATATTTTTTTAATGCTCGGTGTACGATGTCAGGTACTTATAGAATGTTTCTAAACAGTAACCTGGTAAGTTCATAACTAGAGATGTAAACAGGGACTTGTGCTGTTGTGCTGACTTGTGCTGACTTGTGCCTTTTGGATACAGTGTTTGAATACTGAAATTATTATTTGTTCATGCACTGTTCTAAAGGGGTCGTCAGGGTTCTCACACCCCCTCCCCCACATGGCCACTGCATGCCATGCTATTGGCGTTCACTTTGCTGTGGGGCAGGTGTTTGCACCTTTAAAAGGAGAGTTGTTTTGTTATTGCTGATTGAATTGGCGATTGGCAGAACAACTCTAAAACAACCTTCTCATCACAAGTAGAGATTGGAGATCCATTCTTCACCCCCAACTTAGCTTATTCACATTTCTACCCTGGCGAAACTCCCCACCACTACTAAAAAAAACAACTGAAACTGTATTTGTGTATTTGTAATACCCGGTCACAACAAATCTTCGCCATCCATCGCTACACAGTTTAGCACTAATGTTTCCCTTGCCCTATTTATCAGACGCAACACATTTTCAGACAGATTTTTGTCCATGTTATGGATTTTTGGTCTGTTAGCACCAGTTTAGCAAACTTACTGCTTCTTTCTTCTTTATGGTAAACCTTCCTTAAGTCCAGTGACTACTCTAATGTCAATAGTCCTAGTGCACATTTACATGGGGTAACTAACTATGATTTAATGCTGTATTATTAATGTCAGTGATCATCTGTTATGATAAAAAGTTAAATTCCAGGGTCAAGTAAGCCCACCTTCAATAAACACACAGACACATTTTTACTTTCCACCCCACTGTTCTGTATCTCTCCCACACATGTTAGACCTAAGAGGGTCTAAATAGCAACGGCCAGGCATGTGCTGTAAAATAGATTACAGTCTATAAAAGCAGATAATTCCCTACTCCTCACTACTGGATCCTCACCAGCACCAGTTGTGGGAACAAGGCTTTCCCAGCTGTTCAGGGCGTGTGGAAACATTTTATATTTTACTTTTAATGTAAGTCAGTTAAACCAGACTTTGGGCCATTTCTTTAAGCTTATTCATCCTGAAATGTAAACACCATGTAAAGAGCTTTTAACCGGCTTTTAATTACAATATGGAACAGAAAGCTGTCAAATCATTATTAATGCAAAATTTGCTCTTCTTACAAAAGGAAGACACATGATTAACATTAGGCTGAGTGTTGCAAAACATATCTAAAAATCATAAAACTTATTTCCAGGTATTTTTTTGCATCCATTAATGAATTAGGCAAGTAATTTAATTAACATCAATCACATTCTCATGTGAAAAGGCAGAAGTTCCTCATTTTTAAAAGTTCCATTGACTGCAAATGTAAAGCATGTCAGTGATGGTAACTGTTGGCACAGTGGCCATGCTTATCACTTCTGCTGCTGTAATCTCTAGGGCCATTAGAGGAGAGGCCTGTATGGAGGCCCAGTTGGGAATACAGTAATTACTTTGCCTGTATTTATTCAGAGCGGGGAGTGTTATTAACCGAATCCACCCCTTTCAATTAAATGATTTTGAATGGCGGTAAAGATTGAGAGGGGAATTCAACTCTCCCCACTCACTGCGTACTGCATGAAGACTAGACGTCTTTGGTTAAGAACATATATCACTTTGAGCAACAGAAGAGCAAGAGAAGCTTTAATTCTTTTATGACTAGTTTATTATTATATCCTTATCATGCTGAAGACTCAGATTCAATTCCTCACCTGGGCAACCACCTTGCACTATACCAATAAGAATGCTTGGGCAGGACTCCTGACAGTGCCTAGACATACCTGAGTAAATGTTAACTGTAAGTCCAGAGTTAAATCGAATGCTGTTGATATATTGTAGTGAATAATAACACTATGTGGTTATATATATATATATATATATATATATATATATATATATATATATATATATATTGATTGTCCTTGACATGCATAGGTCAATGTTGATCGTTGTCAGAGCAAACAGGCGCTGCTGGTAGTTCTTTTTTCATTCTTTCCTGCTTATGCTCTGTCTTTCAAGTTTCTCCCCCTCTTCTTCTCTTCCTTTTTCTCTGTTTGTTGGTTTTGCTGGTGCCTTCTGGGATGTTGGAGGCTAATTAACAGTCGTGCCACGGTCAAACCGCTCCCTGGACCAAAACGCTGTGTTAATTGCACCCCGGTCACCGAAGGTGCGCTGGGGCTTTATTAAAAAACACTGCTGTTTATTTTTGCTCTCTGTCACGCAAGCAGTGATAATTAGCATGGACAGCAGGGTATGGAGAGGACACACTTAACCTGTAAATATACTGTATTGGCTCACTTTCAGCCCGATTGTGCATGCAGACGTGCTTGCGTGAGTGCATGGTTTAGTGAGTGTAAGAATGGGTGGATCCAGTCTTGGTCCTGCTGGAGTTCTACCACCCTGGAAAGTTCAGATTGGACCCACCTGGCTGTTATATTCGGCTGCTCCTGAAGGCGTTCGTTATTTGTATCAGGTGTGTTAGATTAGGGTTGGAGTTAAAGCTCTTCAGGACTGAGAGCACCTCTGTGTTAGAGTCTTCAGTATCGGCTACAACTATTTCTGAGGCCAAACCTTTATGGCTTTTTTTCCTTTGACCTTTGAAGTATTAAGGCAAAAAGTAGTTACATCTGAGTTTTCTTCACCTTTATTTTTTTAGATTATTTATTTTTTTATTTATTATTTAACTGGTACATAGCCATTCGGAGAGATTTGATGTACAATGCTCTGTCCAAGGTAAGCTTTCAGAGTCAGAATTGCTCACAGTGGTGTTAATAGGAACCAGATGTCTGAAAGGTTTAATGCTTATAAAATTTACCTTATGGAAAGCTATTTAACAAAATGGTTGTAATACATTGCGTTATCAATGAGACAATGAGACCCTGGGTTCAGTGTTGATATGTGTGAAAGAGCACTTTCTTACCGTAGAATCATGGCCTCCCCTGTGCCTTCTTACTACCACACGCTGCTACAGAATTCATAGTGGAGAGGTGGAAATATGGCGTTTTACATTTTCCATATTTTTTCTTATTCACAGCTGTTTCACCAGCCCGTCTCTGTACTACGCACCATTACACAGCAAACTCTACATGACTATGTTTACATCTTCAAGGCTGAACTATGGAAAGATTTCAATTCAACTTCAATAACATAATTTAACTATTTAATGTGATATGTAAAGTTTTGTTTGTTTATCTTTTTATTTTTGTTTGCATTTTGTTTGTTCTTCGTTTATATAGTGATGGAAAGAATAAAACACAGAAATTCCACATAAGGATCCTCTGTATTATGGAATAACTGTGTGTTCATGCTGTCCAGCTACTCAGGGGCAGATTTTAAGGAGTTAAAGAGAACAAAGCCAAAGTCTCAGAATACATGATAATTATACTTTAGATAAGACAGAGGATGTGGTTCCTGCTCCCAGTTGTTCTTATAGTGGACTATCAGTTTACATTGATGTAAACATCTCTCAGACATGAGGCATGCATGTGCTCAGTCCAAAAATAGAAAATTGTGTGATGTAAGACAACACCTATTTGTAATGAGAGTCGATATGGAGAATGCTGCCTGATCATGTGTGCATCTGTGTGCGTGTAATAGGATCCAGTCTGCATGGATTAACTGGCCTTAGTGGCCTTGTAAAGCTTGCTGTGTTGAGAACTCTGGATTGATTGTTTGCTGGTTGAGTGACAGACTAGCCAGGAGAGACCTGCAAACCACACACACACACATACAGACATTTTCAATACACTGAGTAATCCTTCTTGCAAACCAGTTTCACTGTTTTCTGTCTTCTGTAACAGATTTACTCATTAAGTTTTTAATATGACCCCCTTTTGAAATGTGTACATAAACAGTTATGATCTTAGGCTATAACAATCATATATACAATGTTTAGATTCTGAATCATTTAAAAGAATAAATTAATGTGAAAAAATTCAGACATTTGAAACATGCTATGTTATGGCTAGGTCAGTATGTTGTTTCTGATAGCTGTCGAGCTGAAATTGGTTGGAGATTTGCCTTTTTTGCCAAGTATGATAAAGACTCTTGTTCAATCGAGGATGTAGAAGATTAAAGTTAATTGATCATATTCAGGGAAAAAAAACTCAGCAATGAACTTCATCAATACAGCTGTATTTCTTATTATGCTGTTATTGTGAGATTAGTATTACTATAACATGTATCTAGACCTTTTTACTTAAAGGGGACGTCTACCAAAATAAATGGTTCACTCTGGTGATAATAGGAACCAACTTTCTGTACCTTATACCATGATCTGATCAGAAAAAAACAGAGATTCTGAGAATCATCTTCACCATGCACATGTACATTTGTAGCAGAGAGCAACATAGTACATAAATGTTAATATTGATTATTATCAACATTACATATAAAACACAAAAGCACTGATCATTTTAGATATAGGGTAATGTAACCTGTTTATATATAATGTAAATTTAATGGCTATATTTTTTCCAATCGGCACCATTCTAGATAAATTCAGGTCAGTACATTTCTATACAATGAACAGTTTACATGAAACCACTCTGAACAACTTTATTCAGTCTTATTGATTGTATTAAACTGGTGGACTTACCCTTAAAGCTTACAACAATCTCATTGTACTGTGACAGATCATTTTACTTAAAACAATGAACAATCTTAAAATGTTCTGTAATAGGAAACATTTATGACCTACATTTGAGTTTCCAGTACAGCAAATTTTAAAGTATTGTGGGAAAATGTCCCTTTTAAATCATCAGATTTTACGTTTCATTGACCTTAACCCTCCATTTGACCTCAAGGGGCTTCTCCCATGAGGCGTTCAGTGTACTACAGCAGCTCCGATATCACAACTCCACTGAACCCTCCACACAATGCGGATAGTGTTTCAGCGAGTGTGGCAGGAGTGTACTGAAGACATATAAGGGATTAGCACACACACACATACATGCACCTGGCCAAAAGCACCTTGCTAGTTAATGCTTGGTTAACAGAGCACTCATGATGTTAGTTGTTCCTGGCTGAGGAGAGCCCTTAGGAACGATACCCGAAACTGGCCTTTTGACTGGGCTTCCCTGATACACAGGGATCTTAAAAAATGGTCACAGATTAAATATCATTTAGTAAAAAAAGTTAGTTTTTACTTCATGCATTTAATCAGTACATATATTTTTGACATATATTTTAATATATGTGTCCAAGGGTCTGAAGATACCTGTTCATACAGTGCTTTTGGTTTTGTTGCAAAAACAATTATACACTAGATGTTGGAACATTGCTGGAGGATTTGATTGCATTCAGCCATGAGAGTATTAGTGAGGTCAGATTTTGCAAGATTAGTTCAGGATCACTTCAGCTAATCCCAAAGGCATTGGATGGTGCTCCATCACTGTGAAGAACCCTGCCCTACTGCTCCACAGCTTGGGGTGGGGGGCTTTATAACCCCTCTAGCTGATGCTTGGCATTTGGCATGGTGAGCTTCGGCTCATGTGTGGCTGCTCTACAGTGCTTTTCATGCACTGAGTGCACCTTGAAGTGACTGATTCACTAATTAAGAAAGAAGCTGAAAAAAAGCAAAAGTAATTGTGTTACTCTGATTACTATGATCTTCAGTATAAAATCAATAGCTCTTGACTTCCCTGGAGCCTTTAATCATGAACATTGATGATACTGCAGAGAAAAATAGTCAATCAATTGACTTTTAGTTTATCCATTTCTTTTGTCCCTACCATGTAGGAAGTCGTATCCCGGTTATTGTGGAAAGATGTTACTGTGTTTCAGAAGGTTCAAATTACTGGCCTGCACCAAGCAAAGAAAACAACAAAGGAGATTGCTGAAATGAGTGGGAAATAAATGCATTATTAAAACCTCGAGGGATATTGGTGAACCGGCAACGTCACGGAAGAAATGTGGTCAGAACAAAAAATTTAATTACCGTGATTGGAGATCACTTACATGCTTGGTGACGTCTAATCATAAGCAATGGGCAATAGAATGTTTACTAGTGAAAAAAGAGCGTTACACAGTCTGACAAGAACTCACTTTTAGTGAGGCTTTAGTTTGCTGAAAATTGGACTCTAGAGCCATGCACAAGTTATGGGGCCTGATGAGCCCAGGTTTACCCAATCTCTGGTCAAAGGGCACACCAGGGTGCTCACTGTACAAGCCTCTGGGAGGCAGTGTCATGATCTGGGACTGCTTCATTTGGTCAGGTCTAGGTTGAGCATCGTTATGTGGCAATGAAGTCAGGTGACCTCCTTAATGTATTGAATGACCAGATTCTCCTATCAATTGATTTTTCTTCTCTGATGGCATAGGCATCATTTTTACACATGAATTGGCCACCACTAAAAGTCTTTGGGATGAGCTGGGGAATGAATTATGGAGTGGTAAAACTCTTCCATTATCAATACAAGATCTTGTATTGAACACAACTCACTGCAGGCCATAATCAAACCTAAAGCCGGTCCTACAAAATATTAGAAATATGTGTGCCTCTTATTTCTGGACTGGATGGGTGGTTATTTTTTAGGAATTTCAGGTGCTTGTCCTTTTTTTTAGGAGAATTAAATGTGCCTTATTATTTTTAATAGTAATATTAGATCAGTAGCGTTTCTAATATTGTATTGATACTATAGCTAGTATTACATGAGCGTAGTATCTCTCTATGTAGGCCTCAACTCCTTACACTGTGAAGCAGATAGCTGCAATCCAACAAGTGGCTTTGAGTATAAGGGGTGATAAGCGCGTGTGGTTGTGTGTGTGTGTGTTTTCAAGGGGGCTGGGGGTGAAGAAAGGAGGGGGTACTGTAATCCCATTGACATTAGAAATGCAACTCTCCACATGCCCTGCAGCAGCTGGCCGATTTGAAATGGACCATTCCATTGTGCATTAAAAGGGGGAACCATGAAAGGTTCATTTAACACCTCAAAACCTACTTTACGAGCAACTATCCTCTCTGTGTCATAAAATATTTAATATGCCCACCACTCTATTTCTATAGCTCTATATAGTGTTTATTTATTATGTGAAGGGAGAATGGAATCCTCTGTTTGAATGAGGAGGTGGTGGAGTCTGCCCATGGCTTGCCGGTGCCTGCGAGCACACATTCATTATCTAATCTCCCCCTTTATGGTTAATTTACAAGCTTTGCTGCTTTGGCCATATGCTGCCTTTGTCTTCTCCCTCGTGCTTTGTGCTCTTCCAGTCCAGCCGGCCGCCTACACACACACATACGCACATGCTCGTACTCACAAAAACACAGACAGGCCTCCGCACACAGGTATGCATGAGCAAACACAGACGCACAGGGACAAGCAAACAAATACACACGTGCAGACAAACATAAGCATGTACGCGTGTGGACGAGAGAGGCGGGTGTGAAGCTGTCTGGTCAGTGAGTGCAGGGAGAACTGTGCACAATGTCATCTACCAAAAAATGATCACAATATAAGATTATAGAACACGGATATCTCAGAGGCCCTACTCGTAGATGTTCCAGATGAGTATGTGGATCATTGAAGATGTTCGCAAACGTAGATGACTGTCCTCTGTATCCACCACTGGTACTCTCATTCTAGCATTTAAACTCCTATACTGAACACCCTTCTCTTCCCTCTCGGTTTCCCTCTTTCTATCTCTCTCTCTCTCTTGTCCCTATGTCTCTCTCCCTGTCTCTCTAGTGTCTCGTTCTCTTCCTCCCTCTCCCAATTTTTCTTTTTCTCCCACTTTCATCTCTCTGTCTCTTCCTCATTGTCTGTATTTCTCTTCTTTCTGTCCTTTCTGCCTACCTGTCTTTCTCCCCATCCATCTTTCACCCTATCCCTTTTATTCTGGTTTGTCTCTTTCTCCCTCCCTCTCTAGCTCTGTATCTTTTTCTTTGTTACTTTCCTTCTTTTTTCCCCTGTTTCTCTCTCTCTCTCTCTCTCTCTCTCTCTCTCTCTCTCTCTCTCTCTCTCTCGTAGTTCAGCGGTCCTCTGTATCCACCACTGGCACCCTCATTCTAGCATTTAAACTCCTATACTGAACACCCCTCTCTCTCCTTCTCTCCCCTCTCTGTTTCCCTCTTTCCAGCTCTCTCTCTCTCTTGTCCCTATGTCTATCTCCCTGTCTCTCTAGTGTCTCATTCTCTCCCTCTCTTTATTTTTCTCTTCCCTCTTCCAATTTTTCTTTTTCTCTCACTTTCATCTCTCTGTCTCTTCCTCATTGTCTGTATTTCTCTTCTTTCTGTCCTTTCTGCCTACCTGTCTTTCTCCCCATCCATCTTTCACCCTATCCTTTTTATTCTGGTTTGTCTCTTTCTCCCTCCCTCTCTTGCTCTGTATCTTTTTCTTTCTTTCTCACCTTCTTTTTCCCCCTGTTTCTCTCTCCTCTCTCTCTCTCTCTCTGGCTTTCTCTCGTAGTTCAGCAGTCTTTTACGCTGAGTGTTCACACTGAAGAGGCCTGTGAGGATCTGGAACACACACACGTTCAGCTCATCACAGGACAGAGAGTTATTGATTTAAAGAGAAGTGGGAAAGGTTAGCCAGGATCGATGTTGCTAAGCGAGAGAACACGTGCTGTGGGCTACTTTGTGTGGAAACGATTCTCAACCTCAGAGAGCAAGAGAGAAAAATGGGAGAGAGCGAGGGCGAAAGAGATGAGCCTTATCTATATATCCCGCTCTCGATTCTGTGATAGAAGGGATGAGAGAGAAAGACAGAGAGGGGAAAAGAAAAGGCTTTTGTCACAAGGGCATGGCTCCAGGTTTATGTGCTTCTGCAACTGTGCTTTAAATTGCTCAAGGAGTCATGCCAGGCCAAGATTACTACCAGGTGTGAAAGAGAGAGAGAGAAGGAGAGAGACAGAGAGAGGAAGAGAAAAAGAGAGAGACAGAGAGAGAGAAGGGGGCGGGGTTGAGGGGTAGAGGGAAGGAAGGTGGCATAAGTGGAAGTAGTTTAGTGGCGGCCTGGCTCCAGATGTCTGAGTATGGGAGCCAGCTGTGTGTGTGGGGGTCTCTGTGTCATACAGAAAAAAAGCATTCAACATCATCTGACGTTGTGACACAATGCAAAACTGTGAGACTGTGCATTGTGTAGATGTGAGCATGCATTGTTGAGAATGGACATCTTATTAATTATTTCACACTACAGTACAACACAATGTGTGCACACGTTTGGGGACAAATAACGATTTGTTGATTTTGTTAAAGTTCATATGTGAAATGTTTTGTTTAAAGCTTAAAAAATAATAATACATTTATCAACAGAATATAAATTTATAACATTTTTGATGGAATTTTATGACGGCCTGTGTATCGTACTGCAGACATATGTACTGAAGTAAGCATGTTATCCAGCCCGTCATGTCTCATAATAGCACATTAAAGCTACTGGCAAACAACCATTGTAACAACTGCTGCAGCCCACTCTCAGCAAGAATCCATGTTTGGCAGCAATACATATATATATATATATATATTTATAAAATATAAATAGAAGCAGAACAAAAGTTTACATTGGTGTTGCTTTAAAGCACTTATGGCGAATAAGAGGGTAAAGTTGGACGCTTACCTCACAATGTTTCTTCTTTTAACTCAAGTGGGAGGTGGAGGGACTAAACGTTTTCTGGTGACATGCTGTTTGAAGTATAAACCCAACACACTTCTGAACAAACTTTTTATACATAATTACTGTTTATTTGTTGAGTTTAACATATGGGTAAAACAATAAAACGTGTTACAAAACATAGTGTTACTATAGCTCACTATATATTTTATTCATGTTTTATTTTTTCTTCAAATGTCAAAATAAAGCAAATTTTTTTTGGAAAAATAAATATACTTATTATCATCAAGTGAACTTATGATCTAGTGTTGTTATTAATTTGTGCAGCAACGTGATTTTTTTATTCTTCTTATTCTATTCATTCAAATAAAATATTGTGAGATAAATCGTGAACCCAGTGTTGTGAATGTGATCTAATCGCATCTATAAACTGTAAATAAACAATGTATTTTATTTTTATGCTGGGGTGTTTTTCATCACTGTCCTGATGGTACTGTTACTGTGTCCTCTGTATATGGCACTCAGATATCGACACAATCCAGAAGAGGTTAATTGCTTCTATAAGTATGCAGCCTAACATCTCAACCAACCAGCCAAACACACACACACACCCACACCCAGACACACACAGACATTAAAAAAAGGAATTCGCTGACTGTGTCACAAAAAGCACACACATGCTAATTATCAGTAGCATGCTTGCAGTCAGCTGGCACTAAATAGAGGATGGAGACTGATTTCCTACTCGGCCTCCTACACTTACACTCACCTTCCCACAGGAGGCACACACACATGCGCGCACACACACACACGAGTGACGCTTTAGGGTTGTCGCCCTTGTGTTTGTATGTATATGTGTGTGTTGTGTAGCACGCTTCTGGCTGCTGTGTGGAAATGGGCCTGATGAGAAACATGTGTTCTGTCCCTGCATCCTCTAATGAACACTGCTAACATCCTTGTGCCTAAGAAAGGTCAGTCTGCCTCCAGTGTAACCCATATGTGTTTGTGTGTGTGTGCCTGCGTGTGTGTGTCTGTGAAATGTTTAACATACTGTTTTTTTAGTCCTGATTGGTGAAGAACAGGAGGAGGGCAGATGAACTGGCTAAATGAACCAGAACTGTTATTATCATTATTGTTATGGTTGTTGTTGTTGTTCCTCTTCTTCTTATTATTATTATTATTGTAGTAATTATATAATAATAATAGTTGTAGTAATATCATTAGTATTAGTAGTAGTAATGCTAGTAGCAGTGATAGTAGTAATAGTAGCAATAATAGCAGTATTAGTAGTAGTAATGGTAGTATTAGTAGTAGCAGTAGTAGGTGTTATAGTAGGAGTATTAGTTGTAGTATTAGTAGTAGTAATGGTAGTATTAGTAGTAGCAGTGGTAGGAGTAATAGTAGTAGTAATGCTAGTAACAGTGGTAATAGTAGTAGTAGTGATAGTATTAGTAGTAATAGAAATAGTAGGAAAATGTGTAGTAGTTATAATAGTAGTAGTAACAGTAGAAGTAGTAATAGAAGTAATAGTAGTTAAAGTAGTTGTGCTAGTAATAGTAGTAGTGGCAGTAATGGTATTCTACACTCTTCTAAACTGTCTTTCTCATTCTTGTGCTGAAGCTTGCATGTGAGCAGTATGTCACTGTGGGGAAGTGTCTGTCACTGTCACCCTTTGACTGGCAACTCTAAGGCTGAGTCTGACTGACAGAGGAAGACTAAACAAGAGAGACCTCAGGCTTCTTATTACTTTACATATACTGCTTCTGTGTCTGTGTGTGTGTGTGTGTGTGTGTGTGTGTGTGTGTCCTGCTCTTCCCTGAAGCTCTGTGTGGCAGCCCTACATTGACACTAAGGACTGACTCTTGTGGTTTGGACCCAGTGGTTTGGTCAGTGTTGAGAATGAAATACATTGTGATATGTTGTCATACACAGAACAGAATATATTGTGTTGTATGTGTATTATTTTTGCTGCAGTATGAGTAAAAAGCCTGCTGGTCTGTACACTCTGGCTCTGCTCCGCGTGTGCAGCTGACTGGGGGTTTAGCTGTTTGATGAGTTGCTGTGTGGTTTTAATTTAGAATTTTTCTGGAAGTGATTTGGCTGATTCTTCAGACTCTATGGCACCAGTGGACTGAGAGCAGGTGTGATAGTGTGCATGTGTTTCTGTGTGTGTGTGTGTGTGTCTGTGTGTGTGTGTCTGTGTGCATGTGTTTGCAAGCACTGGCCAGAGCGCTTGTGTGTAGACCACAGCTGGGCTGGTGTGTCCAGGTCAGCTTTAGAAGCATTAGCATGTGTTCCACAGTCACGACCAGCACCTGCTTGTTATACAGTTCAGCATTAGCGCACTTCCTAGTACCTCTTAGTTCAATACTCACACACATACACACTAAGCTTTAGGGCTCTAGGGCTGCCACCGTTAATTCTATAGGTAATCAGGTATATGTATAAATAATATACAGATAATATTGAGTTATTCTTTTTTTTGTTGGAGTGTTTAGCAGCTGCAATGATGTTGACACATTTGATAACAACTATTTTTGTTATTTAGGAACATTAATGTTATATCAGAAAAAAAATATATCCATTTTTACTTGGCCTCTGGGTGAAGGGGGGTTCTTCTTAACAAACATTAAAAATAAAAACAGTTAGTGCTAAATGTAACATATTATAATACAGATGTAATAACTATATATATATATATATATATATTAGGGCTGTGTATTGGCAAGAACCTGGCGATACAATACGTATCGGTCACGATTAATACGTCGTGATATATTGCGATATTGCAAGCAAAGTGATATATTGTGATTTTTCAAATCCTACTATTAAAACACACCACTGTATGAACAGGTTTGCCAAAGCTTACAATAGCATTGCGCCCTTGTGCTGCTTGTTAATGTTGGAGTGGAGCTGAAAATGGATTACAACACTGCCATCTAGTGATCAGAGGTTATTCACTGTCTGCCAGGAATCTGTGTATCGATACTGTTTTTGAGAATCGATACAGTATCACAAAACATAATATCCCTATATATATATATATATATATATATATATATATATATATATATATATATATATATATATATATATATATATATATCTGAATACATTTCATAACTACTTATAATACATGTACTTTCTGTTAGGTAGCTCTCAGATGCATTGAGCTCCTCTGATGTCTGGTTCCTATCACCACCATTGTGAACAATTCCAACCCTGCATTGCATTTCCAACTACACTGAATGACGTAATGATTAAATTATGCAGAAAGTCTAAAAGATTATTGCAGCAAACAATAACAAACCACACAGAGCTATTCTATAACTAATCGCTGCCAAAGAAGTGAGAATGTTCATTTTAATAACTTCTTTTTTATGGGTAAATATTAATCTAGTAATAGTGGTAATCAAGTAACAGCAGCACACACACACATATGCCTGTTATCTTTAATATTGAACATAAACAGTTTGGCACAGTGAGCGCAAACAGTGGAGCTAGTAAATCATTGAAACACGGCCTACGAAGAGAGGGCGGATCCGTGTGTGTGCGGCTGTGTGTGCTGGTCCTACAGCTCTCGTGCCAGTATGAGCTTTGGACACACGCACTCATAAATCGATCATATCACACCTGACGCCTCCCTCTGCACCAGCTGCTCCTTGGGCTCCGGCCGTGTTGCTAGGATACAGGCTCACAGGAAGAAGTTAGCGCTGGACGCTCGTCAAATTGCACGCTGTTAGCTCAGCGACGTGATGAAGATCGACTACGTGGACTTTGCCAAAGAACCACTCGAAAAACAAACGCACGCAGCCTGTCAAACAAAACACACACACACACATTGATGAGATCACAGAGCATATGGTTAGTATGGTAATGTGTGGAGGAGGTGTTGGAGGAAGTGAGGTGCGTTCTGACACTCTGTCTAGCCTCAGGCAATCTGCTGCTTATGAGGGACCAGTTTTTGTGCTCATATGCCACTGGTCCACACTGTCTGTGTGAGCATGTGTGGAGAAGGTTGAGTGTTTTGTCACAGTTTTGTCCAAGAGCAAGAATTTGTATGTTTGTATGTTTAGAACCGGAAGAATTAGTTCTGACTGTCAAACGTCTTGTTGGAATTCCAGCAGTTTTCTCTCTTACAAGATGACATCATCTCGTAATACACTCTTTATTGCCTACCTACCAGCAAGCTTGGCATATTCGCACAGCACCCAGAGAGCTAAAAGGTTAAAACCTACCAAATGTCCTGCTCTGTTCTAGCTTGCAAGAGTGGCTCTGGTCTACAAACTTGTTGTACTAGACTGTTATTATTTGAACAGCATTGTAAGAATAGCCACAGCAGTGTAGGGGGTGAAACCTGTAGCAGGATGCCACTCTGGTGGCTCATGAATTAGAACAGAGTGTGTGAGCTGACCAATCAGAGTCAGTCTCATGGAAAGGCATCGGACAGATGATAAATACAGACGTACAGCATGAGAAAAATATTGTGTTTTAAGAAAACTATTCCTGTGGACCCTAAAATTAAATAATAAACACTGAAAATGATAATAAGTCCCCTTTGAGTTACATTATGAATATCAGTTTATGAATATAATCACAATTTACACAGTTACTGCAAATGTAGGGCCATTAAGTTTCTGATGTCTGAGCTGTGAGGCTTATGCAGCTATTAAGTAATGGAAGTCCTTAAACCTTTTTGGGTAGCATAATCTATGATATTTTATTATTACTGCAAGGACAGCAAACATAGGTAATAAAAATACATTTGAGGAAGAAATCTAGGATTTTTTTTTAAAGGGGAATGCCTCTGGCTTGCTCGAGGGGGTCTTGGACTGGAATACCCTTTCTCGCGTTTATTGTTAATGCCTGGACTCTTTTGTTTCTTTTCATCCTTCTCTTTTTTCTTCTTATTTCATAAACTGCTTTTCTGTAAAGCCACTTTGAGGCAACACTGGTTGTAAAAAGTGCTAAACAAAGGTTTGATTGATTGATTGTCTGCATAATGTAATGCTATATTAAAGTCATTGAGTGGTTTAATGTAAAAGGTGCCATTTCAGACAAACCTACCAGTCAGAGTGATATTAGTGTAAAAATATGCAGCTTTGTGGGTTAAAAAAGTAACTGGGTTAACATGCAAAATGCAAAATACAATTTAATTTTCTGATATTTAATATCACAAGTTCAGTGAACTTGAAGTTAACTTGGTTACTTATTTTTAAAGCTTGAGTGCTGCATAATTTTATACAAACTTCCAAAAGCTACAGCACAAAAGTTATTATATGAAATGGGTTAAAATATTGCCCAAAGAAAAACATGTATCTCTCTGTTTTTTTGCCATTTTTACTTTACTACATTATTTGAGCACAGCAGCAGTTCTCCAGGTTGTGTGAATATTTTGTGAGGAACAGATTTGCCGAATTGCTTGGAATAAAATCTTCTAATTGCTCGCTTTGAGAGACAAAGATTATGCTGCCTGATGCCTGAGATGGGATTTAAACAGCAGGAGGCAGTGTTGAGCTCATGTAGTTCCATTACCATCTGATTAAAACTGGCATCCCTTCAGCACTCTGCAGGCCAAATGACAGACTTTGACAAGTGTATTTCTGTCTTTAAATAATGGCTGAGAGTGTAACACAGGGAGAGGTAGAGAGTCTGGTTTTGTAGTAGGTGTGCGTCTGTGTGTTTTTAGACGCCGGGTTGTTGCATATTTAGCTGAAAGTTTTGTCGTCTCTCAGTCTACGTCTAAACCACACACTCCTTACACACAAAAGACCTTCCAGCCAGCGTCATGTGCTGCTGAATGTCCTGTAACACAAATGAAGGCAGCCTGAGATAAAAACTCAAACTAGACCTGTCATTACAGAGCTGCTCCTTGTATGCGTGCATGCCCCCGTTGGCGGACAGCAAGCCTGTGTTTATTCTTTCTTTGTGGAGCTCATTGTTACGTTGGCGGCGCCCCAGGAGCAGCAGCAGAGATACAGGAGCGCATGTATGTGAGTAGTAGTAACTGTCCACTAATGAAAGCCCTGATAGCCTCCGTGACCCAAAAGAGTGAAAGGCTTCGCCTGATGACACTCAAACCACAGCTACCAGTGTTACCATACTTTTCTCTAAATCTCTTCACTCTCTCTCTCTCTGTGTTCCTGTCTGTGTACTTTCTCTTTCTTTCTCCCTTTGTCTTTTCACTCTTTCTCTGTCTTACTCTCATTCTACCTTTTACTACTCTTTCTGTTTTCTTACTCTCCACCTCACTTTCTCCTTCTGGCTCTCTCTGGCTCTCTCTCTCTCGATTTTTATTATCACTCTCCACCTTTTTCTGCTCTCCCTGTCGTCTTACTCTCTTTCTCTCCCTCTTTGTCTCTTTCGCGTCCTCTCTCACTCTACCTTTTTCTACTCTGTCTGTCTGCCTACTCTCTTACTCTCTGTCCTTGTCTCTCACTCTCTACCTGTTTCTACTCTCTTTGTCTTCCTACGCTCTTTCTCTCCCTCCTTGTCCCTCTTTTTCTCTCCTACTCTCTACCTATTTCTACTCTCCGTCTTCCCACTCTCGTTCTTCGTCCTTGTATCTCTCTTTCACGCTATCTTTTTCGAATGTCCCTGTCTTCCTGCTCTCTTTCTCTTTCTGTCTCTACCCATTCACTCGCTTTCTCTCGCTCTAATATGGAACTTTCTCTCTGTTCCCCCCAGTATGCCCACACCTAATCTTACACACCTTTCTCTCTCTCTCTCTCTGTCCCTCTCTCTATCTGCTTCTGTCTCTCTGCTTAGTTGTCTCTCACTCTTTGTCCCTCCCTCTGTCTCTCACTGTTTCTTTCTCACTGCTTCTCTTTCTCTCTCTCTCTATCCCTCTCTCTCTCTGCATCTCTCTTAGTAGGTGGTATATGCCTGTGGAGATGAAAGCTGAGGATGGTCAAAGATAACGTAGCAGCTTTCATACACAGAACAACCCCCTCAGTTCTGTCCATGCTTCCACTGCGAGAAGACAACTCAACAAAAGGAGTCTGAAATGATGTGTAGCTGGCAGCTGGCCCTTATTTAGAAAAAGAAATGGTAGATAAAATGAAAATATGCAAATCAAGCAAAGAAACTGCTGATGCTCCAGCCCTCAACATCACTGGATGTGTTTGGGATTACTTGGATCATGAAAATGCAACCCATGTGTAAAGTTGAACTTTAGAGGTGTAGTTAAAGGTCCTCACAGAGTTCTTAGTGGAATTGAAGCGAGCTCCTAGAAGGAATGGCATTGCATGTGATATTACACTGAGCTGTAGTTGCTTTTTGTGTAATTTTAAGTTTAAAATGAAAGTTAAATGTATTTTTTTGCTTTTCTTTCTAAATGAAGAGTGTCCGAATTGACTCAAAAGTATAAGACTTTTTCACAGCACTGTACATGCAAAGTACACACACACACACACACACACACACACACACACACACACACACACACACACATGCACATACATTGTAAGAGCACGTAAGGCTGCTACAAATCTTGGCCTGTCAGTGCTCCCTATTGTTTGGCGGTGAGTGTTTTCACACAGCGTGACTGCCAACAGATGGTCAGCAGTGTGTGTGTATGTGTGTGTGTGTGTGTGTGTGTGTGTGTGGTGGCCTTGCCTGAGGCCTCGCTCACAGGGGACTGTTTGGTTCTTATCGCACACAGAACATATGCAGCATGTATGGCCGTGGTCACCAAGCAGCTTACACAGAGAGGGAGAGAGAGAGAGAGACTGTGTGAAAGGAAAGGTCTGTCTCTTCTGTCTGCTTCCTAGCCAAAGCTAGAAGAATAACTCCATGCCTTTCACTTTGAGCCGTACGACAGAGAGAATAGTGAAGAGTGAGAGAATGCTCCCAGAGAATTACCCGCAGAATCCAATGCACCCAAATACAGCACTGATGCGCGACATAAACAAGAAATGAGGAGACAATGTGACAGCCTCTGCAGGCAGCTAATCATACACAAGGCCTTATTAACTTAATGGGCTTCATAGGCTGCAGCTCAGAGTGGGTCGCAGTGAGCGTGTTCGGCAATGAAATAACAGCACACACAACGGGAAATGTGCTTACTGTGATAGACTCGGCTATTTAAATTATTCTGTTTCACAGGAAGCTGTTTTATGACTTGTACACAATCACACACACCATAGCTCGCTAGTGACAGGCAACTTTTGTCTGTGGTTTGTAGTCTTAATCTAAATGTATATCTGGCCAATGCCATGCGGAAATTAAAACAAACAGAAACAGATCACCTCTGTACTATTTGATCAATTTTAAAAGTAATTGGTAAGGGTGTGGTAGGGCTAGTATATGCTGATAATGATACTGTTTTCACTTTTGTCTGTACAGTTACCATTCTAGAGATATAAGTAGTTGTAGTTAAAAGATGCTAGGGCTGTATTTCCACCTGTTTGGTTCATTAGAAGCTGTTAAGTATGTGTGTTTAATTGAGCTGACCTCTTTTTTTTTTTTACAGGTCAGAACTAGTGATGGTAGGATTAATGCTGTTTTAATGTGATATTGTAAACAACCTCAATACAAATTCCCAACCAAAACAATTACTCATGAATTTAATTGTAATTAAGGTTACAACAATCTGAATTATTAAGTGCCTGACTTGTTGCCAAACTTCACCTTTTGTTATAGTTGTTGATGGAAATTATTTTTTTTCTTTTGCAGCTTGTATGTGTTACTGCATTGACTGCTGACAATGCCATACGGGCATGGGCTGGCATGTGTAACCAGTGGTTGCATTATGTAAAGGTTTTCAGTATCTAACCAGGACCGGAATGTGAAGCACAGGAAGGCTGCATTATTCAGTTTGTTTTGAGAAATATTCTTATGACTTTGGCTGAATTTCTTTACAGTTCGGTTTGGTTGTTAGTCCTTGTTTGATAGTCTTTCTTCATGAATTATTTCTGCAGTAACGCTGTACTGAGACAGGGAGACCCAGAGCGAGAAGTCTAAAGGCAGTTAGTGCGGTAGCCCCTGACAGCCCTGATGAAGCTATGTCGGAGCCTCCGGCGGTGCTCTTCTCTTCTATCCATTGTTTTTCTCCCTCGTTCACTCTCTCTCTCTTCCTGTGCAGGGAGGATAAAGAGGAAGTGACACAGGGGGCCAGACGCTGCTGTTTCCACATGACCCTCCTCCAAAACACAGCACCCCTTTGTCAAAGCCTCCCACCGCTCCTAATTCTGAGTGTGTGTGTGGGTGCTTGTAAAAGCCACTTACTGCTCCCTTCAGCACCAGCCCAGACCTACTGAGAGCAGTCTACCGAGAAGAGGCCAAGGATTAGCCATGGCTGTGTGAAGTTTAGCGCACACACACACACAAATACACACACACACACACACGCAATGGCAAAGAATGGCTGTATGTGAAATATTAGGGATAACAGTTTCTCATTAGTATGGGCTAATAAAACTGGCAAAAAAAAATTGAACAGATATTTAAAAATGTTATTTGATCAATTATTTATTGCACCATGGAAAAGTAAGGCTGGGCTAATGCAACCAAATATCTGCATTTTATTTAGTTTTCTGCATTTTTCTTCTGTAATGCTAACTAGAACCCAATTTTAATATTTTATAAATGTTTTGTTTTGCAGTTGAGATTGCCATCAAGAGATATCCATATAAAAAATGTCAGATATCCATCCAGTTATTTGTAGCCCCCTGAAAAGGGACACCTATAAAGGTACAGATCAGTCTGTGAATTCATTTTCATGTTGTTTCCATAATATACTGCGATACAAAGCCAAAACAAAAACCACACCACTGTCTAATTATTTTTGGACTGTGCTGGAAGATACAGGCCCTAATACATGTACTCATACACACACAAACACACTTTGATAGTCGTGACCTCCTACTCTCCTCTCTCCTCCTTCTCTTCGCAGCCTAACTGGTTGCACTGCCTAACTGGTTCAATCAATAACTCAGGAAGCATGCAGAGGCCTCTACTGGCTTGCTGTCTCCCTAGGACTCAACTCGCTCCTGAGCTGCAAAGGGAGGAGGCGGACGAGAGAGAGAGAGAAAGAAAGAAAGATAGAGAGAGAGAGGGATGAGGAATGTTGAAGGAGAGGAGAATGGGTAGACAGACAAGTCTTTATTGACTGCACCCGGTGCAAGGCTCCTACAGGAACTGTTTATCAGCCAAGACAAGCACAACGATTGAGTCCACTGCGAATAGTACTGCCCCAAGCTCAAATCGTACACATACACATTCTCTCACATTCTGTGTATCTCTCTTTCAGGCAATCTTTTGGTCATACACATACACACACGGTCTCCCATGTGAGGGAGTAGGGCATCCATTACTTAGTTAACCCCTGGCCTGCAGTACTGAAACTCTGCTGGGTTTTTCTACCAAAACCTCTACCATGTCCTCTGTATATACACACATTTCTGTCTCTGGCAAAGCACCACACATCATAACCCAGGTTCTACCCAACACCATAGCCTCCACCTATTATAATTCATCCTATCTGCCCAATACCGCATCCACTGCCCATAACCCTCTCTACCCAATACCACAACTTCTGCATATCATAACTCAGCCTCTCTACCTAACACCACAGCTATTACGTATTATGACCTTCTCTACTCAATACCACAGCTTCTACCCACCACAACCCAGTCTTTCTGACCAATACCACATCAATAACTCATCATACCCTCTCTACCCAATACCAAACCCCCTGCATATCTTCCCAGTACCACAGCCTTTTCCTATTATGACACTCTCTACTCAATATCACACCCACTACCCAACCTACCGCAGACTTTCTAACTAATACAACACCCACTGCTGATCATAACTCTCCCTCTCTGCTCAAGATCATCCTATTGCTATCACAACCCAGATTGTCTGACCAATATACCACTCCCCACTCATCATAGCCTACCGTCTTTACCAATACAACACCCCTCACCCATCGTAAACCAGCCTTTCTACTCAATACTACATCAACTGCCCATTATAAACAGACTCTCCACCCAATACCACACTGCATTAGCATTTTGTACTAGTGTTCTACACTAAATAAGCATTCTGTATATTACATTACTATTCTATTTCACATTAGCATTCTGTACTAGCCTTCTACACTGCACAGCCATTCTAAATTACATTAGCATTTTGTACTAACGTTCTACACTACATTAGTATTCTGTACTAGCATTCAGCACTGCTCTGCCATTCTACACCACATAAGCATTTTATACTAGTATGCCACTCTACATTACTATTTTACCTCATCTTTCTACATCTCTACATCTACTACATTCTGGCATTTTATATTAACACTCTACATTAAATGACCATTCTACACTATTGGTGGCATTCTGTGCTGCACTAGTAATCCACATACACACGCACACATACACACACACACAACTCTCGCTGCTCTGAGAAACTGAATAAATTATTATCTCTTTCTTGCTCTGAAATATCACAGTGTCTATTTCAGTCTCTGTCTGCCTCTGCCCTCTGGTCTCCGCTGCCTTATTACATGTGTCAGAGCAGCAAGGGAGAGAGGGGGGTCTGCAGTTT
The DNA here is from genome assembly GCA_021613375.1 of Megaleporinus macrocephalus. Classification (NCBI taxonomy): domain Eukaryota; kingdom Metazoa; phylum Chordata; class Actinopteri; order Characiformes; family Anostomidae; genus Megaleporinus; species Megaleporinus macrocephalus. Next base: position 32,667,403 of record CM038711.1, on the reverse strand, counting down.
GAATATTAGAGGGGGGACTTTGTCCATTTGAGGCTGGTCTGTCAGTGAGGGTCAGGCCGCAGCCATTGTCATCTGCCGTGCGTGTGTGCGAGAGCAGCGTGTCTTTTTGCATGCTGAGAGGCTTTCTGCATTACATTTCCTTTTATGAATGTCTAATGGCCGTGCTTCTCTCTTATGATCTCTCTAAATGAATGCAGCCGGGAATTAATGCTTTATGAGAACATGGTGTATTTAGAATGTCCATTTCATATCATTACCAGGGGGTGATATTTATCTGAGGTACTAGACTGTTATTTGCCTTTACCTACCCAGATTCCTTTCAGCCTTCTGACCTTGAGAAATAGGAAATGATGGATTTTGGCGAGAGGGTGTGAAAGACAGATTCAGAGAAAGATTCTCTCAAGGACGTGTGATGCTAACTATCCGTGCGCAAGTGCTGGGGATAAAGAAACTGTGTGTGCATGAGAGTTAGGCTTCAAAAGGAGCTCTAAAGCTGTTGGCCTTGCTCTGCGTGTCCTTTATGTGCTTTTATTCCCTCCCTTGGCTCTTCACTGTGGGGTGACCTGCAGTGGTGTAAGAGCAGAGAACTGGTGTGTGACGGAGGGCTGCTGGCTCAGGAGTATCGATTGCGGTTGCTGGTTGCTGCAAATACGCACTTGTGCGGATGTGACTGCATGGCTCTGTTTGACCTCGTGTAGGCCTAACTGTGCAGCTCAGTGAAACAACACAAAGTCAAATATTCTTTCTGCACTCCAACAGTTACACCACCTACAGGAAACACATTACAGTTTACAGTAGCTTACTGTTGAGGAGTGTGTGTGTGTGTGTGTAGGTGTGTGTGTGTGTGTATGCCATTGAAGTCCTGCCTCTAAGCTCCAAGCTAGCTGTGGCTTCACTGTATTTGCTCTGACTGTTTACCTTTTTGATAGACCTCTAACAATGATAACACATACACACCCTCTCTCACTTTTTTCTCTCTCTTTTTCTCTTTCTCACTCTTTCTCTCTCTCCATCCATCTATTAGCTTAATATATATATATATATATATATATATATATATATATATATATTATATACATCCATCCATCTTCCGCTTTATCCCACTAGTAGGGGTTGGAGCCAATCCCAGTGTCATCTGGCTTGGTACACCATGGACTGTCTGCCAATTTATATATATATACATATATATTGTAGTATAATTTTATTTACAACTTTTAATTACAACTACCTGTGTGTATCTACATATATATACAAATACCTAAGCTCTGTGAGCTTAGGGGCTGTGACCATGCCAAGAGGTTTTCAGAATGCTCCTGGGTGAAGACAGGCTGTTGTGTTGTTATGTGGTTTAATGGTAGATTATTATTGGATTATTTGTCTGAGGATGGTGGGCTCTGCAGTGAACTAGGGGTTAGAAGTGTCTACTAGTAAGTGTTTTTAAGTTTAGTCACTTACTACTATAGCCATTTACCGCATTATTGTTAAATGTATTTATTTTAGTACACCTTTCATGCTTCCTCTTCCTCTCTCTCTTTCTTTCTCACTGTCTTATTCTCTCTCTCTCTGTCTCTGTCTGTCTGTAGTGTGAGTGATCTGTGACACACAGTGTGAAAGTAGATGTGTCTGGTGTGTGTCCGAATGTAAGAAGAGTTTTTAATTTTGTGTGAATTTGCTTTCACCTTCTATCATTTTACATCTCCTTCTTGCTTTTTACTTTCATCAATTACTAATCGATTTCTCTCTGCCTCTCTCTCTCTCACCCCCCCCTCTCCCTCTCTCTCTCTCTCCTCGGTTTAGTGAAATTACACAGTCCTACAGCTCTTTAAATTGAGTAATTGCTACTGTCTGGCGAAGGCGTCCACTGCCTGTTTTGAAAGGAGCCTTTCATGTCTGCTGGATTGGGGAGGAAGGCGGTGGGAGGGGAGGGTGTAGTTAGCTGTCCGTTTGTTCTTAGCTTCCTCTAAAGCAGCTCTCGCTCTCCTCCTCGCCATCGTTCCTCCAGTTCCTCGTTTGTAATCCCGCAGTGGAAAGCATAATTGTTGAGCCAAGAACATCACCAACACACTCGCACCCCTCCTTTTTTGTTGTTATTGTTGTTGCTGTAAATTTAAATGCCAGTGAGAGGAGACGTACAGGCCTAAAGCATGCAGATGCCCCACACAGAATGTCAGGGAGATTACATTGCCCCATCCGCCGTCCACGCACAGCATCCTTCCACCACCCCTGGGCTAAGATTGGGAAAATGTCAGAGCTGACATTAAACTGGAAGACCATGTTAACTTGCTGCTTCTTTTCCGTTTAGCTCTCATTGTTTCTCATTGTTTCTGATTAACGGGGTCAAACGCAAGGTTCATTCGCTCCATCTCTCTGCGTCCAGCTTCAGTGGGGCACAGCTCGGAGACTGTGTGGTTTTCTCAGCAGTGCACACTAACCGAAGTGATCTTATATGTTGTATAGACAGGTACTCCCCTCAGTGCGATGCTGCTTTTAACCAGCAGAGGGCATATGCAGTCTTCCAAAAAACGAGAAATCAAGAGGGCGTGAAAAAGGCAGAGCAAGGATACCTAGCAGTTCAGCTCTCCAAGCCTGCTTATCTCTCCTGTGGGAGAGAAAACACTGTTACGGCCGTGTTGCACTGATCACTTAGTTTGAAGTAGGTCTTAAAGTGCTGTCAGATTTGCAGTCTCTTAAATTGATTGAACTGTCAACAGATTTCTTCAGCTGCAGTTTTCGGTGTATCTCCTGAGAAGATAAACGGAATAAAGTTTGAATAATGAACGACGCAAGTCTCCTTGTCAGACCTTCAAGTTCTCTTACTGTTTCATTGCTGACATTATGGCCGTAACAGGGATTGGCTATGGGCGTTGTGCGTCAGTGGTATGATGTGGTAGGCTTAAGGATGCTCTGACGCATTTGTCACTGGATTGGCCCAATTCATTTGCAGGTATGAGGAACTATTGGTGAATAGATAAATGGATGATGGATACAAACAGTAAACAAATAAAAGTGCTCACTCAGGCTACCACCTTGTTGAAGATTAAATACAATGCACATACACAAGCCAGGTGAATCAGGTGGGATATGACAGTAACAAGTGCAAAGATGTGAGTAGTTTACTAAGTAGCAATGCAAATCCAGAAAGAAAACCAAGTCAATGTCCCTGTCTCTCGTCCTCTTCCTGAATGTCTTCTTGGGTGTTTGTGTGCATCTCTTCTGCTCTCCTGTCCTCCGCTTCTTCTGTTAGCCTTCATTAATCGGAGAGGCCTGTTGTGATTGTTTTGCATAATATCTCAATTACCCTCGTGCCCTGCCTAATAGCGGAGCGGTGTGTATGATACGTGGCGCGCCGTTCTATGTCTCTGCCTTAGCCTCGCAGGGCTTTTATTGGAAGCGACACAGCCATTACAGAAAGCCCCTGTGCATGGGCTCCTAATGAGCCACCGATGGAGCAGCCATTAGAGTCAGTGCTGTGGAGACTAAGAAGATATGTCAGGGGGGCAACGCTTCGGTTAGGTCTGAGGGTGTTTAGCAGGGGTCTTTATGGATAGTTTGTTAGGTTTGTCACTGTATTACCTGGTTAACTGATTAAAATAATGGTTTGGCCAAAAATCTAATTCACACAGTCTTTCACTTGTAGCTGGTGGAGTCAATCAGTTTACTTCTTTGGTTTGGATTTTTGTGTCCGCCACAGTGGAATACTGTGATCTGGAAAATTTACTAATATACACTGCAAATCTACAAAGCACTGTAACTGCTGTCTTGAGATCTAAATGATGTTCTCTTGTCTATGTTTACAGGTAACACTGTTATACAGTATCAGAAACCACATAATCATGTGTGTTTTGCTGCAGTTGGAAACAGATATTTGATGATTTAGGCATGCATTTGTTTATTTGCCTATTAAATTTGGTCATACCTTGTTTCCACTTTATTAGGTACACCCACCATGAATCTACACTCATTGTATAATTTATTAGCTCCACCTACTATATCTGAGCACTTTGTGGTTCTATAATTATAGACTCTAGTCTGTTTCTTAGCATAGGTTGTTAGTGGTCAGGACCCCCGAAGTACCACTGCAGAGCAGGTATTATTTGGATGCTGGATCATTCTCAGCACTGCAGTGACACTGTGTTGTGGTGGCGTGTTAGTGTGTTGTGGTGGAGGCGTGTTAGTGTGTTGGGCTGGTATGAGTGGATGAGACGCAGCAGTGCTACTGGAGTTATTAAACGCCTCAGTGTCGCTGCTGGACTGAAAATAATCCAACCCAGCATATATTGGACAGCAGCCTGTGACCACTGAGGAAGGACTAGTGGACGACCAACACAAACTGTGTAGCTGCAGATGAGCTATTATCTTTTACTTTATCTACAAAGCAGGCCAACAAGGTATCGCTGTCTAATGGAGTGAGTGAGCACTGTGTTTAAAACTCCAGCAGCACTGCTGTCTCTGATCTACTCGTACCACAACCCACACTAACACACCACCACCAAGTCAGTGTCACTGCAGTGCTGAGAATACCCACCAATCAAATAATACCTGCTCTACAACGGTCCTGAACATTGAAGAACAGGGTGGTTTCAAAGTATACAGAGAATCAGTCTGTGTGGATCTACAAAGTAAACCTATATGGTAGGCAAATGTAAAAGGAATAGAATTATCTCTTACGTTTTACAGGGGGTAGAAATTTAAAGGCAGTTAGTGAATCATTCATTGTACTGACTCAATAATGTGCCTAAGGTTCAGTGAGGTTAACTTGGCGAGAGCTGCACTAACAACTGCCCTTGGTTTGAAATTGCTGTGTGGGGTTACCACGGAAAACTTCAACGGTCATTACAGACTGAACATATCATCAGATTATCATCATATACACCCTTTTATGTCAACGAGCTGGAATTGTTTGAGGAAACCGTTGGGCAAACACTTACGAATTTCAGCTCTTATACACTCATACATGCATAAACACACATGTTGAGATGCCAGCTGTGTGTTGAGATAAGATCTAACTGTTATACAGACAAACATTCCCCTCATTTCCTTTTTATCACATCAACATGGGTCCTCAACACTTCCTACACACACACATGCGCGCGCACACACACACAGAAAGTGTCAGTGGTCACCCGGGGTCAGTGCCATGCTGGGAGGCAGACGGTTAGGCAGGCAGCTCACCCTGCTGTGACTGCCCAGTGAGGCAGGAAGTGCAAATCGATAGCACTTACCCTTTTCCTGTTCCAGCTCCCTCAGGGTCTCACGCAGCAAGGCGTTAAGAACCACAACTCTTTGTGAGGGGAAAGGAGCAGTAAAATAAGGGGAAGCACTAACTGCACATGAGCTGTGTCTCCTTATTTTAACGGCTCACTCATATTTATTTGTTCTGTTTGAAGTGGAGGGTCATACAAGCATTCTTAAATGTAGGGACAGTCTTCAGTGATAGAGGAACCCAATTTAAAAAAAAGTAAGAAATATGCAAATAAACACAGACAGCAGTGATTAGCTAATCAGTTTGACTTGAAAACAGTACAAAGACAAGATATTTCATATTTCAACTAATTATTATTTTTTCCCAAAAAAAAGAAAAAAATTGGAAAAATTTTGTCCAAAGAAAACATTCATTTTATTTTTGATTATTTATATTTGCTATATCATTCAAACATGATAGTTTCATGATGCTGATGATCGATAGAAACCTCTTTGCAATTACTTTCATTGAAAGCTAAGAAGATTTTGGTCTCTCCTGTAAAGTTACTTTTTTGGAGATACTTGTGTTTCTTTGGACAGCGGTGACATGCTTATTCTAAAACTAATGACTAAAAAAAAGTTGGGACAGGGCCATGTTCATCACATCACCTTTCTTTTGGGTCATGTTCAGCAGTCGGGTGGGAATTGAGGACACCAGTTGTTTTACTTGTGGACTTTTTTCCCTATTCTGCACTTTCCGGATGCTCCAAAGTCTCCACAGTCAGAAACTGCAGATTCTCTAAATCTTTAGATAAAATGTTATGAACTGTACATGGTGAAATTCCTGGTAATGGTTCATTCATAAATGTTATTCTTAAACTATCCATATCTTAAACTGACTATTCATTCACACATATTTTGGCAGCTGAGCCTTTTCACCTGTTTACTTGAAAATTCCAAGAAAGGTCTTATTTTGCTGACGTCCAAACTTTTTTGAATGGCATTCTTTTTTTAATTTGCATACATTTACAAAACTCCATTACGGTAACAATGTAAAATATAAAATAGGTCTTCTTTGCCCAGTTTACAATTAAATATCTTTAAAATTATAAATAAATTGTACTTTACTGTTTCTGTTTTACCTCAAACCATGTTGAAGTTTTAAATAAGCATACAGTTTTGGTTTCTGGTGCTGTATGACAAACCACAAAATATCCATAGAAATGAACAATGGTGTTTTAGCATGGCTACAAGCAGCAGTAACAGCCATCCTAAAGCCTGAAAAGTCAGTACTTCTGTCAGTTTTACTAGTAAAAGTATGTCAGACTGTTTATAACTGTATCTGTTTATTTCATCAGCCTCACCGGTGCGGTTGGCCAGGCAAGCAATACACCGACAAAAGTCCTTCTGTACGGCTTGTAATGCTACATGCGCTTCTGTAACATGATTAATTTATAAGTCGTTCTGGATAAGAGGGTCTGCCAAACGCATAAATGTACATACATAAATGAATTTATTTGCTGTCTAATTTTTCCAGAAACAACTCGCATTGCCAAAGCTGTGTTTATCCCACCAGTCCACATTCTAGTGTTATAGATGATATGTTTGCATTCCCAGTCACATCTTGTGACTCAACCTTCTCAGCAGGGAAACCTGCCGTCAGTAGGCTCTCATTAAGCAGCTCTGCAGGAAGCAGTAGCCCGAGCAGTGGACAGTACCTTCAGGCCTGAACTGCCTGTGTTAGTGCCATGTGTGTCGCCGCTACCAGCTGTTCTACCAGAGCTACAGAGTTTGATACAGGACAGCTTCAGGTCCAATAAATCTCTAGGCTAGCACTAGGCTTGAAGTTAAAAGCTGCCAGTGTAGTGGTAAAGGAGGACAGAACAGCCAGTGGGGCAGAGTATTGGAAAACTAGAGGAGCGATGGAGAGAAAATATTGGAGGAGAGATAAAGAAGCGATGACTCCTTACAGCAGTGCCTAAGTGGAAGTGAGACGTCACAGCATGTCAGTATTGCTCGACTGGTCAGCCTGGAGTGTGTGCATGTGTGTGTCTCCCTCTCTCTCTCTCTCTCTCTCTCTCTCTCAAAAGAAAAAAGTCTTCCAGCAAAAGAGAAGCTTGCTTTGTTGACTTAACTTTTAAGTTTAAAGACTGCAGGTCTGTATATATTTGGATGTTTTTATTGGACCCGGTGAGCCAAAACATGCATATATTTAGTAAACAACTGATTTGCTATCTCGCAAGTTATATTAGCATCATTATGTTGGCATTTTATAAGCATGCTAGGTGTCTAGACATGAGGAGTGCATGTTGTAGTTATGAAATCCTTAAGTTTTTAAGTTGTTCAAGTATTAATTAGCTTTTGCTTTGTCTTTTAATTAAAGATACATAACTATTTTCCCCCAAAAATACAAAAAACTACATATTAGATGTAATATTAATTTTTAAGCCAGATCATTTCATCAGGGTTCATCTGTGCTTAACACCAAGCCTGTTTATTGCTAGTGGTTTTCTACCCGAGTGCCATACGCATTGATCTTGTTATAACCCCTGAGAAAGCAAGGCCAAATCCGTTGTCAATATATTGATTCCTCTTAATCAATAAAGTACTCTGTAAATCAATTAAACTGCTTTGAAAACCACTTTGTAGGGATTTGAGGTCATGGTGAAATTGTATAACCTGTTTGGAAAGATTAAATCTTGCTCTTTATTGTCTGGGGAAACATATAACAATTCTGTCTAAAGGGTCATAGACAAATCTTAGTTACTGCTCTGGCTCATCTCGAATGACAGTGATCCCACTGCAGTAGTGTGGAAAAAGGTTCCCGGTCCCTGAGGCCTGGGCTTCACCTTACTGTTTTGAAAGAGAGCCTTTTTTAAACTCACATTGTGGTTTTCCTCATAAATACACTGGATGCCTCCCCCACCTCATGCTGCTCCTAGCTCCCAACTTAATGTTCCACATGACCGCTTCCAGCTAAAAATCTTCGCTCCCCATATTTCTTCGAGGAGCAACTTGTGGTCTGAGACTCCGGTGTACAGCTGGGAGCTTTGATTTAGACTGTAATATAGGACAAAGTTGTGAATTTGAAGCTACAAAAGGCGAGTTCTGGGATCCCTCAAAGACTCAATAAAATCGTGTTGCAGGTGGACCAGGTCCCAATCTTTTCTTGTGATATCTTTTTGAATGATTTGATTAGAAATAAAATGCAGTACCCTTTCTTTCCTGCTTGGTGTCAGTAAGGACAAGATATTTTGGAAGTATGATGTTACAGCACTACTCTTTGCACGACTCTTGCATCCAGTAACTCATAACATGTTGAATTTTGACCTCCAACTTGCTTTGCGTTGTTCTCATTGATCCACCCGTTTGTCCTTTCTGTCTTATTCTTGACCTTGTACATTGGTTTGCCATTGTGAGGCCTCAGCAGTGTTTATCATCTCGCCTCTAGCCTTCTCTGCCTCTTGCTAATGGCCTATTATATATGCACGACTTCTGTTGCCTCTCGTGAGTTTAATTAAGCAGGTGCGCAGCAGAGTACGAATAGCATGAGCGTGTATTGACACACGCTGCAGTGATGAAAGTGAGTGTGTGGGTTAAAGCAGGCTACAGGGGACAGCACAAAGCTATATGGTAAGCGGTTAGAGACATGACTCTGGTTAAGCTCTTCTCCTCTCATTAGCTCTAGCATGGATGTTACTTTGTGTTTCTCCCCCACAGGAAATTCAGAACTAATTAGGCTCAGGGGGCTGGGTGGTTGGGTGGGTCGGTCAGTGGGCGATGCACTGGCAGTGATTAGCCTCTTGTGCTAGCATATTTAGCATATTTACCACTCATCAGCTTTTAACTACTGCGGACAGCATGTCCTACACATCAAGTCCATTTCCACGGATATGTTCAGTTTCTTCAGTGAGGACATTCTATGTGGATTCAGTATATAGAGTAAGCTATACTTCATAAAAGTAATGTCTGCTGAGGTTTTAATGATTTCATGTTAACAATAAACTTGTATAATTACGCTTTTAATTCATTCAAATAAGATTAAAACACTTGAAAATGTATATATATATATATATATATATATATATATATATATATATATATATATATATATACATATATGCCATAGATTGCAATCATTTTATATTTAAAATTCTTCTCTGATGTCAACGTAGAAGTTTTATAACTAAATGCCCAGTTTTCACGCATGCAAGCAAATAAAATGAACCTCTGTATATATAAGTGAGGCCATCAGACTATTTTGGTAGCTATGCGAACATTAGTGAACACTAAGCTTGCTAGTGACCAACATTACTAATGCTGAGTACTTCCTTTCTTTATAGTACAAAGTAAAATGAAACTGTGAAACTTTTGATTTAAGATGATTCGCTTTAATTATCAAAATGGGGATACAGTCACACAGCATGGCTGCTACTTACAGGTTGCTGTAGCAGTTGTGATGTTAATAAAGGTGAAACTGCTCCTCTCTTCAGTTTTTTCAGTCAAACGCTGAGCCAAACCTGCTTAATACCGTCCAGAGTTCGAGAAACTTCCCAGAGAGAATTGTGCTGAGCAAACTTTCAACCTTGAAATAAAGTTGTCCAGGATCTTATAATAATAGGATGCCATAATTAGACTTGTTTAAAGATGAACATCATCAATTCCCATTGAGAGTTTGGTTAATTGGATGGGGTTTTAAAGGTGCCAAAATCGCCTTCAAAGCCTGGAATGGTAGATTTCTCCACATAGTCCAACATTTTCATGGCTGTTACTCTGCTGTCATATGTGACAGTTTTAGAGGACATAAATATTAGTGATTAGTGCAGGAGTTTGGAATCAGCCCATTTTACTGCCGCCTTTTGCGAATGCAGGATTTTTGGTTCACAGTATCTCCTTATACAACCATGCCAATGTAAATATAGTTTTCTATTCTATGGTGCGTTATAGGAAGGCATATGAATAACTACATGAAAAAAAGCAATACAGTTTTCTCTAGCACAACCTTGATGACCTAGCTAGTAGCAGTGCATATGATTTCTTAAAGCTTAACATTATAGATATCTTGACAACCCTAGATGTGGCAAAGTATATTTAATGAATTTTTGGCTATTTGCCTTGTGATGTGACGCCATCTGCTTTGAGAGTGAACGAAACCTTAATAGCTGTATGAACGTTTAAAATAAACTTGTTCTTTGCCTTGTGTGAGGCAGTAGAATTCTAAACAGCATCATCATTACATTTGGGATTACTGCAGTTATTAACTGAAGCGCATAAGGTTAAGCCCATATGGTCTTGTTAAACGAGTCAGTAATGTGGGTTTTGAGGCCCAGATGCTCCTCCAAACAACCACCCCCCCTGCCCCCCAATCCATCTCCTTAGGTAAACCCAGCGAGACCAAGGAGATCTCACATATTTCTTGCTCTATGTATCTGCTGTCAAGACAGTAAAATTAGTCTTCTGAAAAGAGAATAAAGTCTTCATCTTCTATTAGGCAACACTTTTATCTAGTTTCTGTTATCACGACCTTGTATCTCACGAGTCTCTCGCAGCTCCGCTGCAAATGGTATCACCTTCTTTTTTAAGTCGTGAAATTGCTGGGGGAGAGGAGCAAAGGCGATCGAGCTGCTCAAACACTCTCACTCAGTGAATGGCCTAGGAGAAGTCTCTGACCGCGAGGCTAGCTTTCACTCTCTCGGAAGCGTGTGCGTAGGAGGAGGATTCCCCTGGCACGCACAAACAGGAGTGTTTACCTGCAGTTATTTATATGGAGAGGCCAAGCCCCGCATGTAATGCAGACACAGTACTGCCTGCGGCATTGTGTGGAGGTTGTATGAGGAACACAGAGCCGATGTGGTATCTCAGTGCCTGCAGGCTAGAGGTCAGTGTGTGAAATTCTCCCACATCAGTGCATGGGGTCCATCTGTACTGGAGCTGAAAGCACTGCTGCTGACCTTCAAGTCTATAAACACAGCTCTACTGTATTACAGTTTTACCTGATGTTTCTCACTCCTAAGACTCCATGAAGGCTGAATACCTTTTGGTAACGCATGGCCGAAGTTACAGTGGGTGTGATTAAAGTGATTCCAGCAAAGTAGAAAACACCAGGACAGTCAATAGGCAGTGTGGATAGGAGACTCTGCCATGTGAGACAGGAAGAAGGTGGATTATATGTTGGATTACACCAGTAACAGGTTGCACACTTGATATAATCCATGCCAGCTTTAAATTAGGAAGTGTAGTTTAAGCATTTGATGGAGTAAACCATATGCAAAAAATTTGTATACAGCTTTTAATACCATTCCGTTCTGTGTTGGTATGTAAGCGTACGGAGAACATGCTGCTAAGCAACTCAGACACCGAAGAAGTCACTCAGGATTTGGTACCTACCCATCCTGTCCTACTCAATCTGTCTACATGGCCCGCTAAAAACGCCTCACTTCTCAAGAGGAGTAATTAGGGATGGTGCACGTTTATTTTTAGGCACCTGTGCGTCAGAAAAGCCTGTGTTTTTAAAAGAAAGGCGCAGGAGTTTGGTCTCACTCGTGGGCCCCGCGGTTCTGTGTCTCTCTGTCTCCTGCAGGGAGTCATGTTTATTTCATCAGCCCGGGGCTTTTCTTTTGTCGTGAGATCGCACGGCATATCCGCTGCCTGTCTCCCTGCCACTCGTCAATGGCGGGAGCCATCACTGCTGCTTTTAAGTCCGCTCCCCCACCTCTCCACTCCACGCTTCTCCTTGACAGTTCTCCCTGTTATTTTTCTCCTTTTCTGCCTTCTTCTTTCATGGTCATCCCATGTCTCTTCCTTCAGCGCTCGTCCACTGGCTGGCACTCAGTGTCTGTGAGCCCCCTCTCTCTCTCTCTTTCGCGCTCTCTCTCTTTCACTCTTCTGAAGAATGCTGCTGCTGCATCCAAACGCTAGCTGTCATGCTTTGAGGCCCTGTCACTTCTGCAAAAAGGATGAAGCTTTCATATCAAGTGCTGGATACCCTTTTGCGTTCCTCTTCTCTCCACCAGTAATCAAAGCCAAGACAGCAGCTAAAAATGGCGGCAGAGAAGACAAGGCGCCTCAGATGTTAATGGAAGCATGTAGTCAGTCAGTGGCCCACGAGGGACCCCGCTGGGGGAGAGGCGTTTCATCACGCCGTCATCAACACGCTGGATGACAATTAAGATACGCGCGCGGAGTCCTTTGAATATTGTTATTATGCATTATATACAAATAGATTGGCACGCTGGAACGAGCTTTGTTGATTGTTTCGTTGCTCCTTTATTCAAGGACCTAGATTGCTTGTAAGGTCACCATTATAGTTTTTCAAACACAGTGACAAGCACTGGCTGCTTTAACAGCTCAAAATGTGACTTAAATTTGATGTGTGTTATCCATTGCAGAGTTCTGCTGTGGAGGTATTGGCTGGGAGCAGAAAGGAGGAGGAGGCCGGACAACCAACAGGAACAGTAAAGGAGATTTCCAGGCATGGCCAAACCCAGTCTGTTGAAGCTGGGGTCACCCACACTTCTTCCAACCCTTGCGCCAAACAAAGAGATCAGTCACCATCCAGTGAGTGCAAGCAGTCCATCTATATGCTTCTCTATTATTCTGTCTTCTGTTGTCTTGAACTTTATCTCTTGATCTCAAAGGCTTCCTCCCTGTCTTATTCAGCATCCTGCTTTTTGTCTCTGTCGACTCTGTCAGAATGAATGAATAGTGGGAACTCTGAGAACAGTGTTGTTTAGAGTTTTTTTCAGTGTGCTTTTTCAGGTTTTTGGGAAAAAAGCTGACATTGGTGCAATTCTTCCCTTGCTCAAATGCACAGGGTTTATGTTTTTGGGGTTTTGCATTTTGCACAAGTTGCCACCCAAAGAAACACCAAATATGCCATGACTAAGTGACTACATTTAGTGCAAGAGCAAAATTGTGTAAATATGTATATGACTTTTCACCAATAAACCCCTTGGCACTGGGGTCGGCAACATGCCACTCCAGAGCATGCGGCTCTTTCGCTGCCCCCTTGTGGCTCCGGAGCAGAATTAGATTTTTAAGTAAAAATAAAATAATGCTGTGGTAAAATTGCAGTAAAATTTTTGCTGAATGTTCTAACTTACAATTCTAGCACAATTTTGACAGTAAATGGACAACCCAATAACCCAATAAGAGTTGGCAGAATATATATATATATATATATATATTAGATATATATATATATATATATATATATATATATATATATATATATATATATATATATATATACACTACAGCTCAAAAGTTTAGGATCACTTGTATTAAAAAGCCTATTTTTGTATAGAGGCTTATTTTGCATATAGTCCTATTATCAGCAATTCTCAGTCCTCTGCCTCAATCTCCTGGTACGGCCACCAATCCAAGTTAAGGATGTTATTGGACTAATTGGTTTTTAGGACACCCTTCTCAATTGAGATGCACAGCTAAAAAACAAGTGAGCATAAAAGGGAGCACAACATTCTAGGTTAGTTTAGTATCTGAAGCATCAGCAGTTGATGGCTTGCTGACAGAGAGAAACATCTTTCTTTAGAGACCTGTCAGTCCATTTTTGTGTTAAGGAAGGAAGACTACTCCATTAAAAACAAGAATATTTCACAGTGATCCCAAACTTTTGAGCCTAGTATATATATATATATATATATATATATATATATATATATATATATATATATATATATATATATATATATATATATATAAACATTACAGTGTCAATAAATCAATAAAACTGACAGAAAAAGTGGATGGTTAGATTCTGGTTGAGGACTAAATGCCTTTTTTTAACAGTTGAGTTGCCGACAACTGTCCTAAAATAACCATTGTGCTATGAGTGTATACTGGCCTAATAAATAAGCTAATTCCTTAATAATCCCAGTAAACAGAGTAAAAGAAATGTTGTTAGAGGTATCTAGTTGACTGGCAAGTATAATCTTGGGAGTACTGTGATTCTGGGCATGGCAGGATGCCCGCTTGGGAGAAAGATCCAGCCTTCAGCAGTTAGCAAACTGACTGAATGAAGGCAACTGGTCTTTAATCTGGTATGAAAGGAGCAGGCCAACATTTCTCAGCTCTTTCATAGCCGTATTCCCTGTCTTCTCTGTACAGTCACTGACACTACTGAGCTCCACTTGACACTAGAGTGTGCTGGCCAGCATGGGCTGTATGCCCATTATGCAGTGGAAAGAGAAAACGAAAAAGCTGAAGAAGCAGCTTGAAAAATAGGAAATCTTGGTCTTATTTCACCTTTATGTACAGTTCTATAAGAAAGCAGAGGACAGATTTACAGTTTGGATTGCCATGTATGGTGGGGAATCCCAGCAATGAAGACATTGAGTTACAAGGCAAACCGTGAGAATGATTTCTTCTGTGGTCAAGGGCCTGGGATATCGGGTGCTTTCCAGGGCAAGATTGCTATTGTTTCAATGTTGTGTTTGTTTTGTTTTATTTTACTTATATGTGCACTTTGTGGTGTAGTTGGCCTCACATTTACCTGTGTTGTTTTTTCGGTATTCAGATTTTCCTCAACACACAGTACAGGCAACACTAATTTCCATGGGTTTTGGATCTTTGCAAATTCTCCCTGGGCTTGTAGCTTCATGATTTATCTGTGTATACAAATTAGCTAAAGCTTTAGTTCACGCTGATATTCTTAAAACAAGCCTATTTGCCTCCCACCACATTTCTCTCAAACAATGCAGAAAAAGTAGGACGTAAGTCTCAGAGTTAGAAGGAGTCCTCACCGACTGGATCAAACCGCTATCCTGCTGCCTGACAGCTCAGCAGCACAGTACAAAGAGAAGGAAAACGTCTTAAGTGAACGGGTCGTACACTTTCATTTAATAACACCTGACGAATGGGAAAAAACGAGAGAGGACGACGTCGTGGTCCGACCATTCCGGTGAAAGTTATTGTTAGCGCTGTGTTTCTATTCATAGGATATTCCCATATGCTTGTAGAGGAGGGTAAGAGAGAGACCGGAGGCAGTCTGTCAGTTTGTATTTGCTTTTATCATCATCTACCATGCTGAGTGAGGCATTAAGGCACTAAGGGCTGTCTGTACAGGAACCAAACTGATGCATTCTGTACGACTCCTCCAGAGAGAAGCTCTACATATGCAACCAGGCAGTTCTGTCCAAAGGTGTCCTTATCACAAGGGGCTTGTATTAGACTGCTAACTTGGGTCGCATGCTTAGCACAGATGAAGAGAGTTCCTAGCATGAGTGGAGCATTAACTGAACCATACTCAGGCTTGGGTGTGACACTGTCAAAGTTTTTTTCTGCTCTTGAGAGTTTTTTTGTTAAGGAGATGGAGGGATGAGGAGAGGGAGAGAGGGGGGGATGAGAGGGCTAGTTTCTCTGATTCGTCTGCTGAATTTCCCGCAGGCTAAGCAGTCAGAGCAGTGCCGAAGTGTTCATATGCATTTATGTGGAAAGTGCTCCTGTCTCCTCTGATCTTGTTCATTTTCACACACATACTTTGCTCTTACTCTACTGCACACACTTTCCCAGTCTCTCTCTCTCTCTCTCTCTCTCTCTCTCTCTCTCTCTCTCCCACTGTCTTTGTTAGCTAGTTTAGCCTGCAGCTCCTCTCCCTGTGTAGCCGTTCCCCTTTCTCCCATGTGTCCCGCGGCCCTGGGGCGACATGCTGTGTTCCTCCCTCTCCTCTCTGGGGCTCAACTGTGGAAGAGAGGAAAACATGCAGAGAAACTGGGGAGTTCTACTCCGGAGGGGTTTGTGCAGGTCACTCCCCTAAGCTACTGATGCACGACGATTTTTGGAGTCGACTTTAGCGTGCAACTCTTGACTCCAGCTTTTTTGGAAACTTTTCTTTAAAACATATAGAACAACACACATAGTGAACTGTTATCTGCATATCATGTGTCTATCAATGTTCTTGAGAATCATCAGGAATGAGAACTCTGAAGAGTTTGTGCTTCCACAGACTGTATTTAGATGCTGAACTGTACAGGTTTCTCAGAGAAGTGGTGGCCATTAATCAGGTTGGGTAGATTTAATAAGGCCTGACCAGCGCGGGTTAGTTTTTTTCTAATTACCTGTCTTTACATGTTAATGTCACATGCACAAGCTCTGTAAGAACAACAATAATGTTTAGGTCTCATGTGCAAATCCAATATTAAATAATGAAGATATGATGGCAATAATGGATACCAGACACATTCTGCCACCAAAGTGAGCAGTCTCAAATTGTGTTTATTTTCCTTGTCCATATACATTTGGGGGATGGCAGATCACACAATAATTGGCTTGAAAGTATGATTTATTGCTTATTTTGCTTGATTTATTAATGTCTGAGTATCTTGCACCAGCTGGTTTCACTCATGCCATCCACCTTGTAAATCCAGGGTCTCAAAAATGTGTTGAGAGACTTATCAACAGCTACAGCACAACATGCAACATATAGCAAGTGTTTTAGAGTCAACTCTTTAGGCATCAACTCCACATCCCTGCTCTAAGTCTTCATAACCCAGAATGATGCACAACAGATTCATGCTTTATTTAAGCATGTGGCAGAATCACACGCATGCCACACCAGCTTACGCTCTACATCACACAGACTATTTCCCTGCAAGGCGTGTGTGGTTGTGTTTGAAACAGGAGGCCTTATCTCCATGATGCAGCTCCCTCTCCTTCTCTGTGTCACATGGCTGGAGCAGGTGGCTAAATGTCTTTGCTAAAAGCTGTGGGATTCTCCCCTGGCGGAACTGGAGCCCCTCTTCTCCCAGATCAGGCCCTGTCTCTGGGACTCTGCCATCTGCTTGGCCCTTTCTGGTCTGGAGCTCCCCAGTGCTCCACTCCAGCACACATACACACACACACACACACACACACTGAGCTTATCACAGCTTGGCTAGGCCACACTACCATGCTGCAAAACATCACAACCCTCAAAGCAATAACTCAGAGGCTGTAATGATGACCCAGACGGGGCGCATTCCAAACAGGGCACGGTGAGATAGAGCACTGTGTGTCTTGTAGACATTTGTTATGGCCATAGACTAAACACACTGCAGGTTTGTCTTCAGTCACCATAAGTTAAACTCCCGCTAAGAAAGCCGAAGCCAAAGGGACTTTTTTGCTGCAGTCTGAATGCATAATCTATAAGTCAGGTTTTGTGGTTTAAGATTTGAATATTACAGTTGGGGCAGCTGTTGTGATAGTCGTGATGATAATTGACTCTGTGATAATATCACATTTTGGCCATTTGTAAAGCAAAACAGTTACTAAGAGAATGCATGTGACATGTAAGATACAACCATCTGGATTGTGTGTCATGATTTTAGATTTCTGTTGTCTGCATTACAATCATTTCCATCTTAACAAGTAATGTTAGTTGAATTTAAAAATAACCTACACATATCCCATGAATAGGCCTACATTTCTAAATATGAAGCACCTCATGGACCTGGCTTACTCACTCTTTCATTCACTCACTCATGTATGGCAGACAGAAGAATATCCACAAGGGGGCACTGTTACCACCTACACAGCATTTGGTGCTTTACATCAGTGACACATATCTGTGATGTTTCACCGTTTAAACCTAAACTAAAAAAAAATATTTTAAGCCTCATTTTGTCTATATTTTTAAATAATAAACAATATAGCAGGTACCACTTTACAATAAGGTTGCCCTTATAAAGGGTATGTGAATGATCTGCTGAAGCTTAATGGTATAATGCTGACTGATGGAAAAGCAAAGACAGATTAGAAACCCCTAAGATCTGAGGATTTGACAGTATAGATATATGTAGACACACTATTTGGCAAGCGTTCTAACTGCTTATTAATGATTTTTAAGATGTTGATAGCCATTAATAAACCCTCTTGTAAAGGATAGTCTTACTGTAAAGTGGTACATAAGCTTGTTTTGTATTGTAGTAGCCTGAATATGATGTTCTGTGCTTTGATAAAGAATCATTCAAGAGAAAAAGTACCATTAAAGTGAACTACCTCTCCCCTTTCCCAAGGTTTGTGGTGGTTAAGAGTGTGTGATAGCGGAACTGTGTGTCTTTTAGTAGTCTGTGAATGAATAGGAGCTTCCTGTGGTTCCTGCTGGTGCTGTGGCTTTAAAGTGAAAGAGAAACAGATGAGTAGCCTTAGTTACCAGATAACACACACAACATATATCTTACAGAGACAGAGCGAGTTTGAAGAAGAGACTTTTAAGGGCCTGCTGGTTTGGCAGAAGCCAGTGGAATTCCTATTTTAATCTAACAGAGAATGTGAATGGGTCCCCCCATGAACATATCCTCATTTCTAAAGCAGAGCAGATAGCAATTAAGGTGAGGAGGAGGCCTCTTTCACACAGGAAGCAGAGCTGGGGGGAGGAGTGCGCGCGTGTACGAGACCTAACTGACCACAGCCAGAAATACTGTTCAGCTCTTCTAACTGAAACCACTGGTTAAATGCATCTTGTGTACACTGATGTTGAAATAAGACAACAAGCTAGTTAGGTGGAAATTGATAGCGTAAGAAGAGAAAGAAAAAGAAGCTGGACATCCTGATGAGTAGACTTCCTGAAGACCGAAGATCCCAGCCAGTTGGTAAGACCTTGTTGTTTTGCCTTGGACGTACGGGTCCTTTTCACAGTTTTTAGTTGGTAGAGAACTCTTACAGGATGTGGAGGTTCTTTACAAAGGTTCCTCAGGCTCATCTCCAAAAATGATTCCTCAAAAAACATTAGCTGAAAGTTTATGGAACCAAAATGGTTAATTCATGGCATCACAAGAACCCTTTTTGGGCACCATCATTTTTAAGAGTGTAATTACTCTAACAGTTGTAGTTTCATGCAACATGTACAGTTTTCAGCACATCAAATTTTAGTGCACAGTTTTTAGTGCACAGTTTTTGTGTGTTCTAATGAATAATTTTAACATTATAAAACATTTTTGTGTACATCTTATGTATTTTCACATAGAAAAACACTCTGCCCAGGGGTGTCTGAATCTATGTCTAATCTACAAAGACAAAAGGGAACAGAAGTCTGAGCCTACACAAATAAATGTAAGGGGTTTTAAGTTTAAAACTTGAAATAAAGAACAAACTACAATAAACAACTGACACATTCTAAAATCCCATTCAATTAAAAAATGATGCAAAATAGAACTATTTTCACTGGAATTTTTTTATTGAAGCTGGACCCCACTGTGTGTTTTGTGATTACTTTCCATTCAGTTTTTTTTTTACTTTGTTTTCAATTGAGAGAAGTTTAGAGTAAAAAAATTGTAATAAATAAAAATTAAAAATAAAAATGGTCCAAAATTAAGTTAATATATATATATATATATATATATATATATATATATATATATATATATATATATATATATATATATATATATATGCAACTACATCTCAACATGTGAGTATCTTCCTCAGTTCTGGTGGAAAAGTATCTCAAAGGCTGCTGGAGAGAATTAATCGTTTTAATCTACCATGCAAGATAGTTTGGTGCCACTGTATTCCGTGTGTGCCATGTTTATAGTGCTGACGTGTTCACTCTTAAAACACGAAAGACCCTTCTATGAGTAGATGTGTCTAATTTTTTGACTGGCAGAGTAGTTGTAGATGATGGCACAGAGAGAATGACAGCGAGAGAGTGGGGCAAACAGAGAAAGCAGGAACTTTCCGAATGCAGTTTTAGATGTAGTGTGAGTGCTGTAAGATCGTGGCTCACTCCGTGGCACTGTGTGTGGTGTGTAGGAGACAGAGATGAAAGCAGAGCCATTCGACAGACACAGCGGAAGCTTTAATGCAGACAGCTGGCTAAAAATAGAGGATCTACACGCAAACTTAACTACTTCAAACATCACCTTGGCCAACGTGTGTGCGTGTTTGCGTGCATGTTCGTTTGTGTGTGTGTGTGTGTGTGAGAGAGAGAGAGAATTCCTGAAGGTCATTAGTCTTGTGCTTGAATGATTGCTGTGTAAACAGCGAGGCCATAAGCACTCTAAAACAATAGAGCCATCTCTGCTGCCTGGCATACCAAACAGCCAGTGTGTGAATGGGAGGAGAGGGACGAGGTCTTTTTAATGTGTTCGAACCCTCTCTTTTATAATAACCCACTCAGAGACCAAACACACAAACATGCACTCACACACACACACACACACTCACACACACACACTCATGCACATGCTTAAGTGGTGACTGAGAAGCATTGTTAGTTCAGAGGCTGAGTATGCAGTCTGGGAAAATTCGGCATGTTGCTTACACAAAGTGTGTGTGTGTGTGTGTATTTGTGTCATTGTGTGTTTGACTGGAAAAAGATCAGGAAATCAAACAAACAACAAAAAGACTTTTAAAGTGTTTTTTACAAAAGCTCCATGTTTCATATTTTAAAGCTCAAATGGAAAACCTATTTCCTATTGGTCACTGAGGTTAAATTCAGAGAAGTAGGCATGGAAAGTTTTCATACCTAAGCAGTCAGATTGCATGTTTTCTTGATTTTCTAAGTGAACACAAGTTCAGGTTTGCACATTCTGAGAATACAGGGCCAAAAATTTGGACTGGTCACTTGTCCGGTATGTTGAGTCCAGCAAGTATAAAGTAATTGTGCATTAGAATGTGCAAAAGTGTTCTCTATTATTTTCTCTTGTTGACCCTATCGTTGCGAGTTTGTTCCCAGCGATGCCAGAGCCATCTGTGGCATGAGTCTAACCAATGCTGAAAACGTAAAAGAACCTACTCATAGTGATATTTTTACCAATATTTTGTGTTTGATCGTTGTTAGTCATCAAAGTCACCACATCACACAATCTGCCCTAAATTAAACACCACGCACTTTCAGATTAAGCACACAAACAAGAGTCGCGACCAGAGGCTCTGATTCTCCAAACATTGCCCTTTGTGACTAATGTGTCTTTCTGCATGTCACTAGTGTGACTTTCTGTGTTTTCTGCAAAGCTGGCACTTCTTATGTGGCATGAGTTATGCCACACGTTATTCTGACATTTATGCGGTTATCCTCCTTCTCTGTAGTCAATTTAGTTCTCCATTTAGCTGCCATGCTTACAGCTTCTTCCATACACAATGACAGGTTTTGTTTATCTTGGATATCATTGGTTGACAGTCATTGTTAACCTGAGAATTAGTGTCCACCCGTAAATATTAAGCGTAATAATCATAATTTACAGTTGGGGCGGCCCAATTGAATTGCGAGTAGATCAGAGTGGACTTTAGACAACGCACACCACAGGGTACTCTGGGAAGATGATTGTTTAAAGTGATACCGATGATGGGAGGAGCAAGTCGACCTCAGACTTGACCCAATTATCCCATTGGCTATGCTCTCTTTGGCTGGGTAGGATTACCCTTCCTCTTCCCCATCACTCTAGCCAATGTGGGCATCTGTTAGCTGACATAACAAAATTGGCATGTAGTGTTCTTCTTCAAGTGTGTTGAATTGTGCAATGACATTGCATTTAAAGTAAATTTGAGGAATACTATGCAATCTGCAGCTGCGAGTATATAATCAGCAGCCACAACTTCTGTTTGTGTAACTAGCTCATTTGGTTACTGTATTTATGTTTATTTGTATTTAGTCTATATTACATAGTGTTTTTACATGCATACCCACACTTACTGCTTACTGAGTTAAATTAGATCAAACAATATAGACTTTTACATAGGACTGTGTATAACCTCATGTCCTGGAATTGTAGATTGTGTGTGTGTGTGTGTGTAGTATGGGGGCGGACAGGTTAAATGAGTGTTTACAATGTTGTAGACACTCTTGTGTGTCCTCCTTTTACAGGCTTAGTGGGATGACTGTAGGCCAGAGGGACAGACGGAAGAATGGAGAGAGCGATTAATGGAAAGGAGGATGAAAAGAGGAAAGAGGAGAAGTGAACTCTTCCTCCACTCCATCTCCATGGAGAGGTGCAGGAGAATAGGCCAGCTGCCAGTGACAGTGAAAGTCTAGCGGCTGCTGTTGTGTAGGAGCCTGTCTGTCTGTCCGTCTGTCCGTCTTTCTGTCTGCGAGCGTGCATGTGCGCATACAGGAGAGGCTCAATTTCAGAATATGTCAGTTGTTCTCTGTGTAGTTTGTGTGTATGAGGTGATTAAAATGCCTCTGGAGACTCGTCCATTCTTTGAGTCTCTTGGCAGTGTCACAGTTGGTAGAATGCTAATACTGCTCTCCTTTTTCCATGGCACTGTCTGTCTCTTCCGAAGAAGCGAGAGAGTATGAGAGTGCATACACAAACAGAGAGTGTGTGTGTGTGTGTGTGTAAAGTTTTTCTGGTCAGAATGTGTGCTGTGGTGCGCCATAGCCTGAAGTTAGAAGAATTAGGCAGGAGACAGTGGCTTTGGCCTGGCGCCAGCACTATTAGTCTCACATGGGGTGGTCAGGGGGTTACACTTCTTGCACACTGAAGCATTTGTGTGCATGGGTGGAAATGTTTGTGTTTGTGTGATGAAGACTGCGGCATGAGGTTTTGTCAGAGTGTGTGTCAGCAGCACCGGTAAGCCACAGGCCCAGTCTGAGGCGGTTCGATAGCTTTTGAAGCTGCCCGGTCGCTTAATGCATCTGTCCAAAAAGCTTCTTCACCAGCCATTACTTTGGATCTATTGATTGGATCCCAGCGTGCATGGTAACACAGTTCAGCCAATCATGACGCTCAAAGCAAATACACACCTCCATTGTACTTTTCTATCTGTCTGAGTTGGCGTGCAATGCTTTGGTGGGGTTTTTTGACTAAGCAAAGATGAAGGAATTATCTGCTTTGCTCAGTGGGAGTGCTTCCAGAGAAGCCACATTGATTCAGGAGAAAGGGAGGGTGCTTCTGGTTTGTACGGTTTGCTTTTAAAGCATGTGGTTTTCCAACACAGGCTCTGGCAGAGCGGGCTTGGCAGCAGTAGACTGTACTTTAGGTCCACCGACTGTAGCACGTTTTGCAGTGAGTTTGGCAGCAGCTGATTACGGTTAAAACCCAAAGCCGGCATAAAGTCGGACAAGCCTGTCTCGCCGCACAGTATTTATCATGTTGCAATCCTGATGTATGATAACTAGGCCTTTTTCTCACAGAGACAGTGGATCACAAGCACAGTTCGCTAGTCCAGTCCTCCCGACAGGTCTTTAGGGCCCCACAGATGGTCCACATTTTTGCTTCGACCCAACTCGTAAAAACAGGTATGAAGGAAAGGCCCTGACGACCAGGTGATTACAGAGTACTTATATTAAAAAATGTAGTATCATCCAGAGTACTGATACCACTTATCGTTTTTGGCCTGATATCATCAGAAATGCTAGAGCAGATGTTGGTGGGACAGAAATTTTACTAGAACAGATTTACATGCAGAATTTTTTTCATGCGGCACATCAGGATCTTAAACGTTCTAAAACATTCTGTTAGAGCTCCTGTGTCTTTGAATTGAGGCAATAATCCAAATATATACTAGGGAGGACCCACCTCCACAGAAAAAAAAATAGTTATACTCAAAATATACGCCCCAATACATCAATTTTACTTTTTTTAGCTCCTTGTATGTTGTGTGAGGGTTAGCCAAGCTTGTTGGTATTGTGTTGCAAGTTGCCATTAAATTCCAACTTCCAACGAGGTTTTCCGGGCAGCTGAGAAAAGTGGCTTCTGTGAGAGAAAGTTTATAAATGCAGATCATTAACATGCATAAAAAGCTACATAACACACTTAATGGTAAAAGACTGAAAGGCAGTATTGCTACTCAAGGTTTCTGAATCATAATAGTAAGAGTGGTGTTGTCCCTAGTAATAAGTGAACCTGGCAGTACACATGACTGTGCACTTTGCTGTTATTGATATTGGGTGCGACATCCAGACTATGATGTTTCAACCTATCTGTGATAATTTGGTCAAATTAAACGAACATGAAGGTCAGCGCGCTGTGACTCCCAATAATAAATCAATTTAACCCCCACAGTGTGCCGTACCTTTGTTGAGCAAAAACGCTCCATTGTATTTTATTTGTAGGCCTGGAGCACTGTGATCTATGGAGCGCTGTGGTTGCTACATTGCCTAGCCTGAGAGAGCCAAGCTGTGTATCAGATAAGGTAGAGCTGTTGCTGGAAAAGGGGAAGTGTAGAGGAATGATTTAGCCTTTTCTTTTTAGCTATTTCTCCTCAACCCCCCCTCGCTTCTCTCACCTCGGGACTGTTAGGTCAACAACTCCAAGTTCTGCTTTTCATATGGGTGGCGGCCCCTTGCTAAACTGTCTTATAGCTTACCCCACCCTCTCAAATACAGCTCACCCACACATTCACCACTCTCAGGTATGCATGTGGAGGCACTTTCTAAGGATTTGTATTTGAGTGTTTAATTGACGTTAGTCTTTTTAGCAAGTCTTAACAGTTTTCATCACAATAACAATCATATCAGCTGTAATAACACCTAACAAACTGGTATGGCATCTGGATCATTCTCTCTCGATCTCTTTCTCTGTCTCGCACACCCTTTAACACTCTGTCTTGCTCTTCGGCTCCTTCTCACACATTTCAGCACTTAAGGGAAGTGTGTGCATATGTGTGTGTGTGAACCACTGAGGAGCACTCCATTAGTTTATTTAGAGGGATTCCTTGAGTGCGCCTGCTTTGTTTGCCATGTAAATCACTCTTTGTGATGCGACTTGTAAGCAGGCTTTGAACTGCAGACAGTTTTAATTAATGTAGGCTAAAAACCCAGCAAACAGCAATTAAACCTTCCCAGCTCCATTTGCCTTGGTAAAACAGGCCGTCATTAAGGCTGCAAAGCCTGCATCAAGAATACAGAGGCTCTACCTTCAGCTTCAAACGCATGCAGATTGAGTGTGTGAGGATGCAAGTGGAGCTAAACAGCGTCTTCTGAGCATATGCCACATTATCTTTGCATTAACATTGTGTTCCTTTCTTTCTCCTTGTTTCTGTTGAGGAAGAGGAAGGACAGGTTATAGCCTGCCTTCAGGCTGCACTCAGTAGGTCTTGTATGACAGGGGTATTCTATTCCAGTTCTAGAGGACCAAAGTCCAGCACAGTTTCCAGCACAGTGCACACCTGCAATGCAATACAATACGAATAATACTTTATCTAATAATAGGCTAACCAATCAGTTCTTGGAGGGTCAGTTTCCACCACAATTTAATGTGATTTGCTTTATTTTTTTCAAAACACACTAAACATGACTGTAAAATCATTCAGGAATTGTATTTATACTAATACAAGCATGCATACTTGCAATCAATTACTACATCTACCATCAATGCGTTTTAATTGCCACCAACTACGTCAGTGCATTTGTACACTGCTATATTAAGCCCTTTTAATTATAAGCTGATCTGTGTTTGTATCACAGCGTAGCTTTGTTTAGTCTTGCCTCTTGCTTTCTATTCCCCTCCAGTTTATTCTGCTTTAGACCTTAGCCCGTCTCAGTTCATGGTGAATTTGCCTACATTAACTTTATCTCCCTGTGTGCTGAACCCTGCTCTGGACTATGGCTGTTGAATTTGTGTAAATAAACAGACCTCACACTTACTCTCTACTCCCTTGCCTTGCTTGTCACAGCAGGCAAAATAAAGGTTACAGCACTGCCAACAGGGACAGTGTTAAATCCTCATTTATGGCTTTTTTATTTTAGAATCTCAGTTATTCCTCCAACAAGAAAGGCGAATAAAAGTCTGTAATTAGTCCAAGAGAGACAGATAGAGGACGAACTTCCCTGCGGGTTCAGTTGTACTGTGTGACTGCAGTATGTATCAGTGAGCGAATGTAGCAGTGTAGCTGTGTTTTATTCCACTCAGTTTCGTTCTGCCACGCTGTCCCTGCAGTGTGTGCTGCTGTGGGCTATGGAGGGCACTGTGTGCCTTCATCAGGCTCCCACCAGGCTGCTAATTGTTTCTTAGTGCAGCTGTGTGCTAGACTGGGGTCTGTAATCGAAGAAAAAAAGAGATTTTTTTGAAATAGAGAAAATGCCAAAGGAGCATGCTTGCATACACCAGAGCTTTAATTGGGCTTGAATTCTTGACCAAGTCTGAATGTGAACTGAGAATGTCCAGGCCTGGTCCAATTGACAGCAGCAAGTTTTGAATCCAGACTCCGCTGTAGGTGAACTAAATTCTGGTCCCGGCTTTAACTCGACAACACTGTGTCTGAACCCAATGGTAGCCTCACAGACTTCTGCCTGAGCTTGACATTAGTCTGATGAAATTTTGTCAGGTTCTGTCTGAACTTGTTTTAAATCTAAATCTGTCTAAACCTGAATTTAGTCCAACTAAATTTCATCTGCCCCAACAGTAGCCCAAAAACATTCTGCTTCAACCCGACAGTAACTTGTCAGAATTCTGTTTGAACCCAAAAGCCCAATTTTAGTTTTGTATGAAACTGACTGCTTGCCACATTTGTGTCTGAACCCAAAATTTTGTCTTAATTCTGTTCTAACCTGACTACAGTTCAATAAAATTGTAACTGAACCCTAATGTAATCTTACAAAATTGCTTCTTTCCCCAGCTTTAGTCCTGCAAAATGGTCTGAACCTAACATTAGTCTGATTAAATTCTGTCATGTTTTGTTCAAACCCAAAAGTAGCCCAACAAAATGCTGCCTGCAGTCTGAGCCTGAATTTTATCCAATCAAAAATCTCCGTCTAAACCAGACAGAATTCCATTTGAACATGACAGTCCATCCATCCGCCTTATCCCAACAGTAACCCGACTACATTCTGTCTGAACCTGACTTAAGTCTGGTAACATTTTACCTTACCCAACCACCAGTGAAATTGCCTGAAGGCAACTGTAATCGGACTAAATTCTGTCTGAACTCAACAGTGGCCCAATAAAATTTTTATATAAACCCAGTAGTAGCTCAACAAAATGCAGGCTGAACCTGAGAGTAGTGCACTCAAACCCTGTCTGGTTCTGTCTGAACCTAACAGTATTCTGTATAAATCTAATAGTAGCTCAGTACAGTTCTGTCTAAAACCTGACAGTAGGCAAACAAAAGTCTGTCTAAACTTTTCTGCCTGAACAAAATGAATGGTCTGAATCCAACTTTAATTCAATAAAATTCTGTCTGGACCCAACTGTAGCCTAACACAGTTCTGTCTGAACTCATTCCAAATTCCTAGTGGAGGCTCAGTACACTCCCTATTCCTAATAATAGCACAGATTTATTCTTAATCATTTCTAGTGATTTAGTAGCTTTTCAACAGTATAAACCCTGCAGGTTCATTCTTTTCATGAATCATGTCAAATGATTTGCAAGCATCTGATGAATGCACTGCACTAAACTGTTGTGCAGTTTGTTTCGCTTGCGTGCATTTTGAAAACCAAGCTGAGCCTGAAAAATAACAATAATAATATTTGAGAAATAAAGCTGCACCAATTTAATAAGAGCATTTTGGGTCCTTTTGTGTTCTGACAAGTGTTTAGGTCACATTTGTGCATAAAGTATATTGTAAAAATCAAATGGTTAATATTAATATTGTGTCAAAATATTCAAAATAATTGTTATGTAAATAGTTCCTTCAGTTCACATGCTCAGGAGTCACCTGTCCGTCACAGCATCTGCAGAAATCTCTGAATGTTATACTAGGATTTCCTTGCTGAAGACCATGCAAGCATTGCAGGCCCGCTTTGAATATTCTATCCGCAGCCTGAGGTGCAGCTAAGGCTAAGTGGTGTGAGAGCCCTGATAGATTTAGACAGAGCTTGTCAGCCTCTTCTTTTCTCTTATCTTCTCTCTTCTTCTTTCCTCTTTTCCCCCTCTCTGCAGGATTAAATGCACTCCCCTGTATCCTCGCAGGTGGGAATATTAAAAGTATGTCTTTGGAAATTGGCCTCTTGGCATGCGCCACCTTTCTTATCCGTCTTACCCGTCACCCTTAGCCAAGCTCTGTTTGTGGGTCAGAGATATTGGGTCCTGGCCAGCAGTGTTTTTTTTTTGGTTTTGGTTTCTTTGTTTTTTTCTGAAGTGTAGAAAAGAGAATAGCAGCAGGCGGCAAGCACATGCATTAGCACAAGCGAATGTAAATTTCCCAGGCGCATGATCAGACATACCCAGAAACCAGTACACACTGACAATTGCTCTCAGAGTGATGGTGGAGGCAGGTAACTCAATTCTTAGAACTGGAAAAGATGGGCCTGTGTGGTTTTGTGCCTGTGAACATGTCAAAAAACAAATAAAACAAACTTCATTGAATGTTATTTTACCTGCAAACAGCCTTGTACCTTCTGTCTCCGGTGTAGATCTACTGAGGTTGGCCGTACCTGTACGTAGCTTTACTTTTGCTTGGCAGACTCATATGCCCCCACCCCTCCCATTTCAACATTACTCACTGTGTATTCTCATCACTGTCACTGTTTGGGGATTGAATAGTTGGAGGTAGTCTTATCTACATATCAAAGCTTTGCATGAGTGTATGTTTGCAGAGGACTACTAACACTCAGGCATGTGCTGTTCTGTAGACATAAAGCACAGTAGGGTGGTGATTCTTATGTGTGGTTTAGTTTAAATATGCCTTTGCCAACGTTAATGCAGCAAACTGGTTTGGTGAGAAACGCTTCAGTGTACATTTGTGATGTGGATGTGTTACTACATCTGACCACTGGAGGGAGATATAAAAGACAAGTATTTACAAGAACAAGCTTTTCTCCATGTCTCTCTATTTGTCTCTTTCTCTTTTCATCTACCTCTTTTCTCATACTCTCTCTCTGCCTCGCTTCCACTCTTGCTTCTCTCTCTCTCTATACCTTTTTCACCATCTCTCTCTCACCCTCTGTCAACCTCACTCTCTCTCCTGTTGTCTCTCTCTATCCCTGTCAACCTCACCCTTCCCTCTCTCACTCCCCTTTTCCTTGTCTTTTTTTCTGTTATCCTTTTCATCTCTCTATCTCGGTCTCCCTCTGTCTCTCTTTCTTCTTTTTCCTATCACCCTCTCTCTCTCTCCATCTCCCAGTCTTTCTCTTCCCAGTTTCTCTCCCTCTCTCTTTCTCTTTTCCTCTTTCTCTTGCCTTCTCTCCTACTCTATCTATCTCCCCGCTCCCGCCCTTACTCTCTAGCTCTCTCACACATGCTCTCTTCACCCCCCCCCCTCTCTCTCTCTCTCTCTCTCTGTCAGCCTTTGTTCATCACCCTGCTAACTCTCATGCTGTCCTCAGCCGTCTCTGAGTGCGCTGTATCTCAGGCCTTTTGTTAAGTGACATGAACTCCTGAATAATTAATGTGCATATGTGTGTGTGTTACACAGACACACAGCGGAGAACACACAGAATGCGCTCTTCCTAGCAGAGCTTTCTCTCACATGCTTCTTCAGCCTGACACACACACACACACACACACACACACACCTTTCTACATAGTGTACACCATTCAGTCACTGACAGTGACCTTTCCTTCTTAACAGAAAAGCATGAATGTCATCATAGCCATTGTGGGTTTTACTTTATGAACGTGCTGAGGGGCTCCGCCATCATTTGACCCCCTGTCTAATGTGATTTAGAAAGTAAATGAATTAAGTGCAGCTTTCAATGCACACTGGATAGTGGTCTATTAGTGTAATCCCCCCTCCCCCCTTTTTTTGATGGAATCAGCAATAAGTATCTTAGTGCTGTGCGGGTGCTGGTGGGCTGTGGAGGATCAGAGTGATTTGGAGTGACACGGCCTGGCCCTCACTGGGCCTCTCCCCGGCTCCAGCCTGGCTGATGGGGAGCAGCTGGGCCAGGAAGAGGTGACACACTCTCTCTCTGCTCTGCCTCTCTCTCCCTCTCTCTCTCTGTATCTCACTTGCTTGCACTCTCTCTTTCATTTCCGCCCTGTTAGGTTCTGCCATCATCCCAGTACACCATCTGACCACCCCAGTCCATCCCTTAGTGTGTCTGTGTATAAATGTATGTGAGTGTGAGTCTGTGTATTTATTTGCAGGGCAGAATGACCTAACCGACAGATTAAATGATTCTGACTTTACAGAATGTTTTTAAAGTTTCCAGTTCTCCCATTTCTTTAGTGAGTTTTAGAGCTTTAGAGCTTTTTGTGCACATACATAGTCATAAAGAGTTATAAACAGCCCAAATTACACTCCAGAAGGAGAAACTCTCTCCTAAGAAACCTTTTCTTAGCTGCCTGAAATAGCTTTTTCAGCCTATTCTTCTGTTACAAGGTGATGTCATCTTGCAACATAACCCTTATTGCCTGGCTAACAGCAAGCTTGGCATATGCTTAAAGACACAAGAGCTCTAAGAGTGCATAACATTGAAGCATATAAAGAAAATCTGAATTGTTTTTTAAATAAAAAGCCTTTTTTGAAAAACAGTAGATCTGGGTAAATCTGATATTAAGGCATGTACATATCATCACTGTCCAAAGACTAAAGAAGTATATAATGAAAAAATGTAATAATAAAGAAAAAAAAGTACATTGCAGGAGAAGGTGAATGGAATATAAAATAATTTCTGACCATTTGAATTGGTCCTTTCATCATAAATCTTATATATAAACCATATATGATGCAGAAAAAAAAGTTTTATTATTTTACTATAAAGTAGTGTTACATGAACTTAACACTTGTAGATTAATGCTATTGTTATGTAGTAGATGCACTAATATTGTATTAAAACCTGTGTGCAAGCTTATATCTGTGTGTGTGTGTTTGAGAGAGAGAGAGAGAGAGACAGAGGAAGAGTGAGAGAGAGAGAGAGAGAGAGAGAGAGAGAGAGAGAGGCAGAGAGACAGAGATTGGGGGGCAGGGAGATGAAATACTCCTAAGTGCTCTGACTCCATAGCCCAAGGGTCAGTGGAGGAGGGACACTCTTTAAATCTTAATGCTATCTAAATGGCTAAGCCCACTCTTATCTGCTGCAGCCTTGCTGAGCCGAAAGGCCTGCATGTGCCTGGACTCAAAGGGCACTGTTCTCTACAACTACTGCTCAGCACAGGGCAGGCTTACCTCTTACAAATCTGGAGTTATTGTTGTCATTTTGCTAAATGTTTACAGGCATAATTCTGTAATTATAATCATGTATAATTACCTAAATGCATGAAACTGTACATTCTCAGCTGGTAAAGCATGGCAACATGGTCAACACTTAATAAATGGTCTCCCTCACATGTGGTATTGGTTAAAAGTGGAGTGAAAAGTAATTCAACAGAATATAAGAAGTGTTTCAAGGTGTGAAGACCATAAAGGGTTAATGGAGCTTTTATACACACTGTCCAGTGCTAAAGGCCAGTTGACAGATTCTCAGAAGTTCACTGTCTCTCTGTTTCGTCAGACTGTGCCTTCCATGGCCTGTTCTGCCTCTTTCTCCCGGCCTGTTCACCCGTCCTTGGAGCAGGATCACCGTAAAGACAGCGGCACGTTTTTTAATTAGCCGGCCGGCGGTCGCTGTGGTGATGTGACGGCATGGTTTAATTAATTAGAGCGGGAGAAGGTGATCCCTGCTAGTTGTGGAATAATTACTTGCAGAGAGCTGGAGAGCAACAGCGATAATAATAACACTCGCTTTAATCGACTGAGCCGAAATGAATTCCCTTTATGAGAGACAGAGAGAGAGAGAGAGAGAGAGAGAGAGAGAGCAGGGAGGAATGAGAGCCATGGAGAGAAAAAACTAGTGAGAGGAACAGATCAAGAGTGGGCAGGGAAGAGAGGGAAAGATAAAACGAAAGAAAGGAGAATAAATGAAAATAAGAGAAGGAGAGAGTGTGTGAGGGGAACAGAGAAAGAGAGATGAGCGAGGTCAGACTGCGCTAACGCTGTCCGTGGTGCTGTCAGCACTGAACAATGCCAGAAGCTCTCTGCTCTTTTTCTGATTTCCTCAAGTTCCTCCTCAGCTGATACTCCACGAAAGACCGATTTCAGGGACAGCATGCAGTTTAAGTGCTCAAGGCCAGTTGGCAATAGAGACGTCCGTATAGGTGCACACTAATATTTTGCACAGTAATATCACAAGTGTTAACTCTTTAAAATACAGAGTCATTATTCACTTATTAATCCCAAACTTTGTGATTTATTAGACACTGTGAGTTATTCAGCAACTGCCTCATAACTGATAGAGTTACCACTATATACCAATTTTACACTATTTGAAAAGATAATATTCATGCTACAAAGCCAGAGAAGACCTGGATGTGAGTATTGTTAACAGTCAGCGAACAGTAAACGGTAATTTCTATATATTGACTACTACTGTGTTGATTGATCTGAGAGAAATACTATAATAATCTAATTTAATAATAGAGAAGTATAGTATAGTAGAAGTATGTATTGAGTGCTGTATCTCTGCGTGTGTGTGGAGGTGAGGTTTGGTGAGACAGTGTGAGAGATATAGAGTGTAGACGTGATGCAGGCTGTGTATGTGCGTGCTGTTAGTCAGACTGTGCTTATGTGTGTGTGTGTGTCGGAGAGGGCTAATGAGGGGAAAGTGGAGAGCAGGCTGCTGTGTAAACACAGGTGAGTGTAAGGCACTCCGCTTGAGCTTTCACCTCGCTGCCTTTACATGGCCATCTATATTTAAACAAGCAAGACTGTGAAACCAGACTGATACAGCCTCTCAGCTTCTCACTTTCACTCATGCATTTGTTTCTGTGGA
Source organism: Megaleporinus macrocephalus (assembly GCA_021613375.1). Classification (NCBI taxonomy): domain Eukaryota; kingdom Metazoa; phylum Chordata; class Actinopteri; order Characiformes; family Anostomidae; genus Megaleporinus; species Megaleporinus macrocephalus. Next base: position 32,634,653 of record CM038711.1, on the reverse strand, counting down.
ATTGTATTGATATTGCAAAGAATTCGATTTACTTCCATTATTATAGACTTACATCTTAATCATAGCTACTACAGGTCTTGGTCTAGCTCTAGCTGTAAACTTACCCTAACCTTAAAGCATGTCTTCACCTTACAATGTAAGGATTAATAAAGATCTCGGTACTCAGGGAAATAAGGGCATAAACAGGTTTTTGTTCCCATGATGTGACATAAACCTGGTATACCATGTAGCGCTGCTGTCTAACCAACATCTTGTATCTTTTTTTTAGATTTTAACATCATTCAAAAGTTCAAAAAGACTTGGAAAATGACTTGGAATAAAAAAAAATTATGAAAGGTTATGCATGTTTTTCTTTCACCTGTAAAGGTGAGAGAAAGATGGAGATAGATACAAGATACAAGGTTTGTTTAGACAGCTGCAGGATGTGTTAGTCTATACAAGGTTTAACCAAAACCTGTATACCTCGTGCATTACTTTAGTAAAAAAGTAGATATATAACTTAAAATCTTTGAAACTAGTTGGAAGAACAAAGTGTGGTCCCAGATTTCCTCTTGACAATGATGATGCACTGATTGAGGATTTGATTAAAACTGGGCTACCTTAAGGAAGAGGTTTGGATATGGCACAAAACTAAAACAGTGACATATAATACATTGTTATTGTAATTATAATATTTATAATACAGTGTTTACATGGTGCTCTCACACACCTACAAACACACCCACCTCCCCCACACACAAATACCTCGGAAACCTGATAACTTAATGGCTGCTTGGGGTTGTCCTGAAGGCTCATCAGCTTGGCACTGCAGGCCTGACAGTTTTATTGGCAGCTTGGCAATGTCACGGGAGATGGCCGGCTATTTACAGCGGCGAGCCTGACACTCTGGACTCGGACAATTCACATAAATTCACTTGAGTGATCGCTTAGCACTCGGCGGAGGGGACACAGTGTCACCGAGCTGCTCTCTCTCTCTTTCTCTCAGTGTGCTCATGGCTGCATTAGAGGCCACTGAGCTCTTATTTATAACCCTCTGCCATTGCATTAATGACACACACTCGCTCTCCTCATCCCCTCCCTCTCTCTTCCCCTTCAACTATCATTTAGCTTTACGAGCCGCTCTAAAACAGGGGGCATATCGTTCGCGCCAGCGTTTTACGCACGGGATATCGATGCCAGTAGTAAGTCAAGTCTGACGGGTTGTTTCCGTGGCGACGGGCCTGACGGACAGGCAGTGAAGTGGGGTGGGTGGGTTCTGGGCCCTGCCAGAAAAACGGGCCTATCCCAGGATAGCAGTGTACTTTCTGTGTTGTGTTACTGTACATAAAGTTTCTTTTTCCCTTTTATTTATTTGCAGACATAGTCTGCCCTTTTACGTCAGATAGAAGTCTTCCGAAATCTTTCTTTACATTACCTTCCCCTCTAAGTTTCAGTTTTGGAGATCTAAAGTTTTGTTTTTACAGCAGTGAAAGACAAAAATAGGTAACACTTCCTATGAACCCTGTATTTATAATGCATTTTAAATAATAAGGTGTTATTGGCTAACATAATACCGCATAATGCCAAGTGTATACTTGCTCTTAAGTAGTTATAATTACATGCATATCACCTTATTAAGCAAGTGTAACATTAAAGCATTAAAAATATAATAAAGCATTATAAAGCATTAAAAAGCATTATAAAACATTATAAGGCATAACACATTAAATAACTGTATACAGTAATGTTATAGAGCTATCTTAAAGCCATTGTTAATGTTAGCTGTGTTGCTAAACTAGGCAGCTGCCATTTACTGTAGTTTATCTACCGGATAACATACAGCAGCTCTCTCTGCTACTAATAGTTTCTATTTGAGAACAGCACATGTAGCCAGCTTAACTCTATTAAAATCAATCCACATATAAAGGTAAAAAAATGTGTATGTGTCAAAATACAATATATATATATATATATATATATATATATATATATATATATATATATATATATATATATATATATATATAGTGTCAAATGTATCACTGGGTCAGCTGTGATGAAACTATAGCAGAACTTTGTTATAGTGTGTAATAGTATATTCATAATCATAATGTTTTTTTGAACAGATACTGTACATTTATTTAGTGTTATGCATCTCACTGTAACAACTTATTAGCAATTATGATTTTTTTACAGACATTATAAGGCATTATATAGGCTGTACAATGCCTCATAAATACATTTATAAAGTATTGTGAGAATAGGATGCATAAAAAGTGTTACCAAAAAAAAAAACCCATGATAAAACCTGTCAGATGAGCTTCACATTTGGTCTTAAAGGGCTAGAGTCCAGCACAGTTTAATGATTTTCCAGCTTTCCTAAATCAAATAATGAGGATGTTAGAGCAGGGAAATCACTGAACTGTGTCGGACTCTGGTGCTCCACAGACCTTAAATATCTGAAGGAGTGCGTCCCCCTTTAGCTTGAATAGAGATGGCACCTCTGATGGTAGACTGGAATCACAATATAAGTTGCTACACAAAGCCTAGATAATGGATAGTAAAATAATAATGAAAAAGCTTTCAGGACTAAAGGAGTACTGAGGGACATGGTGGAGATGCAGAGGAGGCAGTAAAAGAGAGAAACAGAATTTTAAGTTAGCCCAAATCACCCCATCTTGACACTTCAGACCTGAAATGGATGCTTAAGCCATTCTCTTCATACTCCCCTGTGGAAATGTCTTGCTACGGCCTTTTACAGTGATGACTCCCTCATGATATCTTAGCAAGCCATAGGACCTTAATTCGCTCTTTCGGAGTTAATGAGGTGAAATGATCTAATGCAGTGGCACATAACTTTACTTCCTTCAAGCGTTATTTTGTAAAATAAAAGGCAAGTCATATGCCCAGAGGTGGATTTAATAATCTTGTAATAATCACATAATGGGAAAAACGATGGCTATAGACTATATTTAAGATGTTTTCACTTTCAATAAGATATAATTTTTTGGCAGAGCAGTTTGAACCCGAATCTATTTGCACCTCTCCAGCTGTAAAAATCAGCTGCTTCGGGCCAGTTGGGCCTGTGCTTGCTGACTCTTACTGCTGCGCAAATATTACACTTTAAATTGCCCAATAAAATCTTTCATTCCGAGTGAGTGTTGGACAGACACCCATGTCTGCGTGGAGGGCCTTTACCGCCTGCCATAAAAGCGTCCTCAGCTGTGGGTCCGCTGTGTGGTGCTTCATTCAGAACGAGGTGTCATATTCAGACTGTAAAAACGTCATGAGCCCATTGGTTCGAAGGAGGAGGAGCACCAGCCAAAATGTAGCACACAGAAAAAGAAAGTTATGCTTTGAATTTAGGGCTGCAGATTTATATCGTTAGTCATATTAGTCATCCCAATGAATCCCATTTGTCTGCTCAAAGTAGATCCTAAAGTGCTTAATAAGTGCTTATAGCAGTTGTATGAGTGGAGAAAGAGGCTTCATCAGCATGTATTTTTTCCTTTATAATAACTATAATTATTAATAAATCCATAACACTATTTTAGCAATATGGACTAAACATATATATATATATATATATATATATATATATATATATATATATATATATATATATATATATATATACTTAATTAAATCTACTATCTATCTACTATCCATCTAAAGCACTTTTTACGTATTCTTACGTATTTTTACATATTAACACGTTTTTTTTTTTTTGTTTTTTTTTTTTTTTTTTACATTAAACCGACTGTCTATTCTCACTTTCAGCGCAATTCAATGAAACCAGAATTTTTTTCCAAACTATTTTGGAACACTTCTATTGGTCTTTTCATCATTAAATTTTCACCCAATGTAAAGGAACATATATATAATTAAATCTACTATCTACTAAATCTACTATCTACTTAATTAAATCTACTATCTATCTAAAGCATGTTTTACATGAATAAAGTATATTACAAGGCAATTGGATGCAAATAGAAGTGCACTAAAAGACAAAATTGTGTTAGGGAGGTCTACTTTATTTAAAAATGATTTGCACAGTTGAATGATGTGAGCTTCATTGCATTACTTAAGCTAATGTTGGACAGGTAGCTTATATTTATGCAGTGTTTTCCTTTCACATATAAGATGAGAAAAAGAACTTGTCCGTAATAAGAGACTTTATGATACATAAGCATTTATGACACTTAAAAGTGTGTAAATTAGCACAAAAGTGCAGTTCAGATGTGTATGTGTGCGCATGTGTGGTAGTGTGTGTGTGTGCACTAATCTATCACAGTCATTATGAACCATCTGCCACACACACACTGACAGAGGGTGGTAGAGCCTTAGCAGCAGAGGATAACAACACCTGTAACTCGTTAGGGCATGTTGATGCACTGCCACAGGGTGTGAACACAGCACGCAGAGTGACACACACGCAGACACACACACACACACACACCTGCTCATTTCAGCTTGTCTCCTTACAGTCGTATTGTTTCCATTGTGCAATGGAAATGTAGCGGTACCTTATTTGTGTCTGCTTTAAAGATCTGCTAACCAACCTGGGTTGGACAGAGGCCTGTCAGAATATTGCGTCTCTGACCAGTTCAGTCCAGTTTTTCATGAGCAGCATCAGATTTGGGATGGTCTGGTGGTGGGCCTGGATTTACTTTTTTTAATTTTGTGTATGTATGGTTTTGCATACTAATGCATCTTCTCTCTTTAGCTCTCTCTCTCTCTCTCTCTCTCTGTCTGGTACACTCTTAAAACGTCAGCTGAATTCAGGATAGCTGTGGAGGTTGATGAGTGGGTGAACGTGCCCCTGAATTAAAAGCAGGGATGAAGTTCAACAGTATATCAGTCCCAGTCACTTCATATATGACAAGAGGGGTGTGTTCAGTTGGTGGGAAGGTCATTGCGGACCTTCTCCTTGCTGTTGTGTTAAAAGGCCGATATCTGGGGAAAACTTCAGTAGTTGTGTTTCCAGTCTGTACAGTCCATCTATGGAGATTAGGCTGTTATTTGTGATGACACAAAACCAAAACATTTACATAAATCCACCTATTCACCCTATAACAATTTAGCTCTGCTCCCTCTGAAGTGATTAAGCCTGTTTCATCCCAAAGCAGCCCATCAGAACCTTCTTTTACGTATATCAGTCATAGAAAGGCACAGTACCAGAAACAGCCTGGCTATTTCTGAGGGACAAAGAAAGGTGTGAAAATGGTCATGTAGAAATGAATTATGATAAAAGTCATGAGTTCAGCTCTGTTGGTGTTTTACAGATGTGTAAAATGCCTGTTTGTCCCAGAATGACATTTTCTGTCACTCAGCTCAAACTCATAACCACTAAGCAAGGCAGTGTAAAACCGTGCCTGTGACAGTCCAGCTCTGTTAGTGCATGCAAGCAGGTTCGGGTCTGATGTATGTTACACATTACACTCATGGGTAATGTTTCATATCTGTGGAGGCCTCTGATCTAGGAATCTGTTCATCTGCATGTATTTATGTGTGTGTGTGGTGTTATTGTGTGTTCTGATGTAAAACTATTGGATTGATGAACACATTCTTATACATTCTTACATACTACATCAACAAACAAATATAGATTTGTGTCTAGTTCTGTTTACAGTCTTTCAAATTGAGTTTTGTGATTGCACTTGACTTCCAGAAAGGGCCATACACTACAGTCTTTTTCCTTAAAGAGCCCGTCTCCTGCATCTAGTTTTTTCCCCTGCGGGTCCACTTATAACATTTCCGTGGTTGTGTGTAACCTCACTGGCTATTGTGTATTACGCCTCCTTTGAAAAGCAGTCCAAACCAAAACACTCCCTATAACTTCACGGTGAATTGAAACCCCACAGCTGTACTGTACTACGAGCCTAGAGAAGGTCTGGTGGCATTGTGTTATGGAAAGAGTGTCACTTGGTGGATGATTTGAATGTAAATATGTATATTGTGGGTGGGTCATTGGAGGAGCCGTTGCCACTGATTGCGAAAACCTGATGAAACACTCTGAGATACGCACACAAACCACACGCTGCTTACTTTCATTCTCTGTTAAGTCCACTTAATCTTTCGCTCTCTGCGTGCATGTTGCCAGGAGGCCAATGTCGTCTCTCCATGACAGAGAGAAAGACAATGTTTAAAGAGTCTTTGCACCATTTCTAATTCAGCAAAGGTATGCACATTCAGAGGAGAAGCAGCACATCATGTGAGGTTAGGTTAGGCGATGGCTCCGCCTCTTTACTGCCATAATATTCTTGTAATGTTTACAGTAATTAAGATGCAGTATTAAAATTGGGAGTATTAACTAAACTAAGAAGCCAGAGTCTGTGAACTCTAGTGTCCTCAGGTTGAGTGAAAAACAAGGTACTGTTATATGACTTTGGATTTGAAGTTAAGCTGACTTTTCCTTTTTTTTTTTACAGTTAATAGGTGGCTATGTATTAATGTCCCGGGTTTCTTGTTAACAGAAAAAACAAAGCAGTTGAAAGCAGTCTAGTTTACATGTATAGACTGATAAGTGAACTATATGTTTTGAAATTTTGATGAAGATTACAGACCTACACCACACTTAAATTTAAAAAAGACACTATTATTATTTAAAAAAAGGAAATTTGAGTTTTCCATGAGGAAAATGCAGTTAGTCACTGCAGTCTAATCGCCATCTGCTGAATTTGTATAATACAGTTAATTACAACCTACAATTATTTTGATGTGCTCCTCAGGTTACATGCCTTTCCTTATCATTGTAATTACGCAACTGAAGTAGCTGCATAATTTCTTGTGCCTCTAAAGCCATTTGTGGCCGACAGTTCAAGAGGGCAAAACACTCAGGGTGGGTAGGATGGCTCCCTTTTCACACAGCACTTAGTGTGATACTAGCCAACCTAGGCATCTGTTAACTGGCCTGGCAGAAGTTCTCCTCCTTCAGATGCATTGAGCTATCCAACAAAGTTGCGTTAGCAGCTGTGCGGTTGATGCCTTCAGAGAAAGCGTATGCTAGACCTCAGCCTCTCTACTTCATAGCATTGTGTGATGAAGTAAGACCTCGGAAGCAGATGGAAACTGAGCATCACTAAATTCTGGAGAAAATGGGTAAAAATATGTGTTTCAAGTCAACAGGTTTTCTGTTCTTTCAAGCACAGGCAATGCACCAATGAACCGTACGATACAGATGTGGCAGATAGCGATTAGGTTAGGAAATGCTGGAGTATTGCTTTAATGCAGTAGCCAATTGCACTGCTTTGAATTGTGTTGACCATCACATGTATGCATGGCGTCTGGTGTGTGGATCACTCTGAGTGGTGATCTCAGCGCGGGTGTTTATAATGATTGTATTATAGTATTATTCTGCTCTCTGTCCCTGGCCTGCACATTGGTCAGTGCCGTGTGTCACCATGGAGATCAGAACAAATTCAGCCCTGATCTGATTACCCAGACAGGAGCAGCAGCCTGACACTGCAGATTAGAAAAGAAATACACTGAGGAGAGTGCAAGCCAGAGCGAGAATTTCTGGAAGCATATGGAAAATATGAGAATGTGCTTCCCATTCAGGACGAGATCAAATTGCAGTTATTACATTATGATCGTGGTAACAGAATTACTGTAACTGACATCTCAGAAGCTTTAAACGCTGCGATTGTGATTGACGCATACAAACAGGCCATTCAGACAGCTGGAAGCAGAGACAGGCACGATGATCCACATAAAACAGATTGTTTGGAGAAATCCGAATTTTCCCTTATCCCAAAAGTAGTTGATCAGCCAAGGCATATTTGATGTCTGAACTTTCTTTGAACCACTTTTTTTTCTGATGGAACTATGAGGCTAATGCAGCTAACAAGTGGTGGAAGCCTGCAGGAGGCCCAGTGAGAGAAAGAGACGTGAGATCATTTAGTAATGTGATGTGACGTTTGAGGTAAGTGTGTGTAGATGTTGGTATACAGTTTACATAATGATGACTGGGGGGTTGCAAGCAGCTTTGGAATAGTTATAAAAATACGTATTACTTCTTACAAAGTAATTTGGATATAATTTGTAAAATATAATTTATTAAAAATTATAAAAAAGTTATAATTTGTTAAATTCACACATCTGTAACAACTGGAATACACAAGGAAACATCATTTAAATGTCTTGTCACCAGCTGCCTCCTAATAAAATCTTTACAAACAAAATGTGAAGCTGTTTCTAAATGGAAATCAGGTCTGGCCTCCTTAGCTGAAGCGCCATCTTCATCATGGAGATCTGTGCCATCGGTTTCAAACTGTACATTGAGTTTAAAGGGCCTCCCTCATCTCTTGTTACACATACATTTAATTAATAGTGCAATTAAGTGAATTCCTAAATTAGTAACCATGGTTGCAAATATGTAAACATGAATGCATTATTCTGCTTCATTACAGCAAGAAGTAATTATGCTATTGTAATGGTAATGTCTTTCAACAACACTGGCTCTTCCATGGCTTGTTAGCCTCTGAGCTCCAGTATAAAACTAAAGAAGCAAACCATCTACACCAGTCATGCCCTGGCTACGGATAAAGGAACGGATAATGTTGGTGTATGGATAGAATAAATGAACAGCTGACAGGTAACTGCAGGCTGGTGGTCTAGCTGTCTACCTTTTGGTTATGCTGGGTTAACTTTAGCTTGCTAAGTCTTTCTGACTCTAAAAGTTGGCGCATGTAAGCCTTACCCAAGATTAGGACTGCCCAGACCGAGAGAAGAAAAGTATGTTGACATATACTGTACCAGTTATTTAAACATTATACGTGTTTACTTTTTGCCCACAACAACAGTATTGACTCATGGGTCTTTGGATGGGTCTTTGGACTGCTCATGCAGTCACAGTCTGTCTGCATGTTTCTTTTATTTAAATAGCTCTTTTACTAAACAGACAGCTTGAGGGTGGAACTTATCAGAATAAAAAAAAAACAACAACAACGCTTTATTCACCAACATGTTATGTGATCACAAGATGCTAGGCTTTCAAGAGAACTCTCCTTGTTGTCGGTGTATGGAACAAATAGCATTTAAGCTCAAAGAACATATCAAACAGATCAGCTAGTTTAGAAACAGCAGCAGCTATTTTAAAAATGTTTAGCGGCGAGAAGCAAAGAAATGTTTCCAGACAGTTTTGGATGATCTCCTGCTGTCTGAGTGTCCTTCAACAGGCCACATTTCACCTGGTGACTGATTCTGCTCCTCAGCGCTCCACATCTGTCCCGTGTGTTCCCGGCACTCTTGTCATCTCACCCGTCGTTTTTCCTCCTCCTCCTCCTCCTCCTCCTTCTCCCTCGCTCTCGGCCTGATAAATGCTCCGATGGCACTGAAGTAAATTATTTATCCTGCAAGTTGAAAGTTTCGTGCTTAACGGGTTAAGTGCCTGGTTTCAGGAGCGGCACAATTTACCTCCCGCACATGAATAAAAGATGAAGGCACGCAGCTGGGGACCAGGCTGTCTGGGGCTTTTTCTGCTTATTTATTTTTGTGCGTGCGTGTGTGTATGTTTTTTTTTTTTTATGCCACAGTAAAACTTTCCATATTGACAGTTGGTGATGAGGCTGCGTTCCGTGCCTTCTTTATCTCAGCCTGACAAAACATGGAGACGTTTCAGGGCTTTTTGTTCTTCTTTCCTTCGTCGGAGAGATGAAAAAAAGCATGCCACTCTGGCCTTTAAAGTAGGAGTAGAAGGCTGCTTGTAAAGGAGTGAAGAATATAGCATCGTGAGCAATGTTTAGTGCTTTCGATGACAATGATGAAGCACAGAGTACTCGTCTATGCTAACCTCAACTGTTTTATGCCTCTGCTTGTTTTCAGCCGGCACTAACCATGTGAAGCTTATGGAGTAGATGTTAAAAATGCATGAGGTGCATTGTAATGTACTTTATTAGGTTTGAAAGAATATTGTGACTTCTTGTAAGCTGCAAGACACTCAAAGAGAAAGAAAAGTTACAGCGATGGTGATGGGAACCAGGGGTCACTGTGTTTACATTGCAGAAGTAGTTTTATTTAATCGATGTTTATAGAAAATGAAGTATCTCAAAAATAGTAACTTTACAGGAAAGGCCAAAAAGCAATCTTTACTTTCAATGGAAGTTATTGTAAATAGGTTTTATTCTAAGGGATTTTGGAGCATTTTTATTGGTCATGAAACATTCACAGTATGTAAAGAAAGGAGCAGCTGTCATGTTCAAATAATATAGGAAAATGAAAATCAACAAAAATGGAAAAAAAATGTTTTTCTTTGAACAGCCACAATGTGCTACCCAACTTGACTTGTGAATCTTAACACATCTGCTGAGTTTTTATATGATGTTGATTATACGGAAAAAAAATTTAGTGTGTGGTGACATTTGCCTTACAACACCCCGAATGTATTTACAATATGCTTTAGGCATTCACAAAACTAAACATAAAATATCTTTTTACCCAGGAAACATTCTTAAACTTATTCTTTAGGGCCTTTAAATACTCCACTTGTCTGCTTTTCCACCACTGTGAGCAGGCAGAGAGCAAGCTGTCCAACAGAAGCGATGCTTTTGTACTCATTCAGAATTGTTCTTCACAGCTGACCTGTGCATTAGCCTAGTGAACCCAACAGTGTCAAGGCCAGATACCTTGACCTCTAACCTAAGACATTTAGTTAGCATAAGGTCAGAGTGCACGGTGGGTTGTGTCACAGCTGTGAAAGAGCATTAGTCTTAGCGGGATAAGTCCGATATGGAGATTTATCAGATAAAGTTGTACTTTCTACGGTCATCAAATCAAGCACAAAGAGACAAAACTGGGGTTAGATGGTCATCTGAAGTAAATTCTTCAGTAAAAAAAGATCTAAATGCTATTAGTAGGAGACATTTTATACATAAGAGGTTTCCAGGTGTGTTGGAGATACTAAATTGCCCCTAGGTGTGTGTAAATGTGTATGTCTGCCCTGTGATGGACTGGCAACCTGTCTAGGGCCTTCTGCACAATGAACGCTCAAATAGGCTTGAGCGAGTTAGATAAGCAGGTTAAATGATGAGTGAGAGTGAAGGTTAAGGATACCTCCAAGGTAGGTTACCATTTTGAAGATACTTGTTCTTTGGATAGCAGTGATGAGGACTAAAGATAAATGTTAAAACTATTTTACATATTACCTCAGAATTATTTTATTTCAAAACAGGGAGATAAATTCAGTTTTCTATGATATGAGACCTTTAAGAACAAGAGAAAGTTGCTTGTTTGATTAATATGAAATATTTTAGTAGTTCAGTAGACATATGGGGGTGTCTACTGGATATAGACCTTGCCGTCACACCTAATAACTGCAACAAACAGTAGGTCCAGGATGCTCAAAAGTAGTAAACTTAAATCATTTATCTGAACAACCGATGTATGACTTAAAACCTATGTTTTAAGTCATACAATGTGTGATTAGGAGTGTTATTAACTTGAGAATGTACAATAAACATCGCAGCACAAATGCAAAGTGGTTTGCTTATAAATTGTTCATTGTTCATCGTCTTGAGTTCACTTAATATACTTAAGGTACTTTCTAGCTTGATTTTTTCCACAAACAATGCAAGCAAATGCTTCCTCAATGTCACCAGGCTTAACACAGAGTCACTGAGATACTCTGGTAATAATTGCATTGTCCTCATCTAAGTAGTACTTACATCTGATAAACAGATATCTTATATATTATGGGCCCCAAAACAAGCACGAGGATGTGATTTAAAGGCTCTCTTGAAGACGCTCATTATAATAATAGAGTAGAACAGCATTGTTAGTGTCGTAAGCATTGTTTCTGGCTTCTGACAAGAAATGTGCTGTGCTTGTGCGTTTGTTTGTTTGTGTACACTCTAACGGAGCTGGCTTTGTCACCGTAGACATGTGTGCGCCTGTGTGTCGTGTGTGAAGTGTGTGCGTAGCTGCAGCTGTGTATGAATGTTTGATGGGCAGATGGCTGGGTGATGAGGACTCTCGCAGGCCAGACAGGCAGCTAGCATAGGCCTCTGTCTCACCTCACTCCTTCACTCAGCTATTTATGAGCCTGTACTTTTTTCTCTCTGTTTCTACATTCTCTCCATTTCTCTCTGTCTCTTTTATATACATATATATATATATATATATATATATATATATATATATATATATATATATATATATATATATATATATATATATATATATATATATATATATATGTATGTTCTTTCTCTGTTGCCTCTCTCTTTTTTGTCTGTGGTGTGAGTCACCAAGTCCTAGCTGTCACAAGGTTGCTATAAGAAGTTTGGCATTCTCTTTTCCACAAGGCATGAGGGGACTTGGGTCGAGCGTTCATTTTGGAATGCCTTCTGTAGTATTAATGAGCAAATGCATTGTGGTCAGCTCAGCCGTCCCCCAGAGGACTGTACTGATGCTAGGGCAGCCCTTAAGAGATATTCACATGAGCATTTAATGAGTCAGCTCTCAAGGGCAGTGGGTTTTGCACCAGTTCTGCCATGTTTCGGTTAAAGGACAGTGACTTTATTTATGCACACAGCTCAAAGTGTGCATTACAGCGAGGTTGTTAATTCTTCAAATCTGTGGAATTGTGGTTCCTCTTTGGCTTCCAGTAGTGCCATGGGGAGAGTTCAAGCAGAAGGCAGTAGACAGACTGGCCTAGGTGCCATGAAACCTTCTCATTTCGCTCTCAAGTAGTGATGGAGAGTTTGATTCGCTTTCACAGACTGAATCATTCGTTGATTCATTGATTATACTGATTGTTTCAGAAGTCAACAGTTTATTTATAACCTCCACCGTACAATTTAATTAAGTCCGTTTACAGAAAATAAATAAAGAACTGATTCTGACAAGTTTTTGAAGAAAACAAAAGTGGTTCTTCAATGACTGTGGTCTCCAACCCTGGAGAGATACCTTCCTGCATGGCCTAATTTTGACCACAGTGTGCCAGGTTTAGCTAATCAACCTCTTCCCAAGCCCCTGATTGTCTGGATTAAAAGCAGAGGTTGGAACTAAATACTGAGGAAAGTAACTTTCCATCACCAGGGTTGAAGACCACTACAAAGAACCCTTCATTGTAAAAAGAGAAGTGAACTAGTACTTAATGTAAAAAAGTAGTTTGACTGTAGTTTTTGAGTTTAGTTGCTTGTTCCCACATTAAGATTTTTTCAGGTTGTACCAATGAAGCACTTTTCACGGTGTTTTAGCATCTTTCTGTTTTTAAAAAACTTCTTTATTTATTGGTGTTCTTTAAAAGCATTTCCCCTACCATAATATAGGGCTGTCCAGCTACAAGCAGGGTTAAGGAGTAGTGTTCTAATATGAGACTCATTGTCTGTACAGATCATTGGATGAGTGATCAGAAGGAAAAATAGGTCCAGTAGCCAAAACTATCACATAAATGTCTAACAATTTTTTTTGTGCGGAGTTGCATTTTAAATATCATTGTAAATGTTATAGAATATTAGTTTTACAGTTTGAGCATGATGTTATTTAGAAGGTTGGTTATATAAAACACATACAACAAATGTTTTATTAACAGTTTAGTTGTTTAAGAGCAGGAAAAAGGAGGTATCAGTAGATACCTGAGGTTATTAGTATCGATATTAGAAATAAAAGTGGTATTAAGCATCTTGTGTTACATGCTGGTTCAAGGAACTGTAAACACTGGTCTTATATAGTTGTTTGAGTACCCCCTGTAAAACAGCGGGTTTTGTTCATTTGTAAATTCCACAATTTCCATTCATTTTTTGAAGTTATTACCTAACGTATGAAATATGTAATGCTAAAAGCTTTTTTTTTTATCTCTGTAGAGGATGTGTCAACTTATTTTTACAAACATTTCTACAGAAATATGTTTGAATAATTCATTCTAACCACCCCCTTATGTATTCTGCTATGCATTAATTCTTCTGATGAAAAACATTTACTGGCTAAAGGTGAAATGAGTGTATTCACAAAGATAGTCTATTTTATTTTTATTTTATTTAAAAAAATACATGCATTTGAGACCACCAAGTATGACTCAAAAGCCTATTATTTGTATTGTATCAGACAGTCTCATCCCACATAAAGACTCACCCAAAGTTTACCTGGACTTATTTTATTGAAAAATAGCCGTCAAATCCACCTCTGCCTCGCTGCAGCAGCAACCTCCGCCTCACTGCGGACTGCGTGTATAAGTGAGTGATCTCTGCAGCTGCATGCGTTCAGAGAGACCTATTTTCCGTAGTGTAACTGCAAACCATTTGTAACGTATGCTTGGAAAGTGTTTAGGTGACTTGGCCTGAGGTGAGTTGGTGCTCCTAATCCTTCCTTGTTCTGCTTGTTTTACAGAGGCCAGGTGAAAGATTGGGTGTTGATTCAGCCTAACGCTCTGTTGATCTAGAGCAGGTACACCACTAGTTTAGCAACCAGACTGTGTGTGTGCATTTGCGTGTTTGCTTAATGCCTGTCAAACACATTGAGCAATCTCAACAAGCTGTAATGATGACTGTCAAAACAAAGAGCCAGTCAGTTGTGAGGAGAGAGAGCGAGAGAGAGACTCCAAACAATCCCTGCTCAGTAAGAAAACCGACCATGCAAGTTCAGAGCAAGCAAATGAAATGCGACGAGTGTAAATATGATTTGGGTCTCGTTTCCTGTATTAGTGAACTAATAAGAGTGGTGAAGAAGGGCTGGGTTGTAGATGCATTTATAGTGAAAGACTGGCTGCTCGTTATCCAACCAACCCTGATAGCTTAAAAGCACGAGAGTAAAACAGAAGATACTGCAGCAGGAAAAGCAGCAAGTTTAATAATTGAATGCCTATTAAACAGAGCGGGGGCGACGCTTCCTTTTGAGCCCCCCTGCTTTCTCTGCTATCCTCTCTCTCTCTACCCCAAGTCTCTCTTTCCTATCTTTCTTCCTCTCTCCTTCTTTACAATGTATTTCCCTCCTCCACTCTCTCTTTTCCTTTCTTCCTCTCCCTCCCTGTCTCTCTATCTCCCTCTCCTTTCCTCTCTCTCTTTTTTTCCTCTCTGTATGCTCTCTGTTCCTCTCCCCTTCCTCACTATGTATTCCCCATCCTCCCCTCTGTCTCTCCCACACTCTTCAGTATTTTGCCTCTTCCTCTCTTCCTCCCTGTGCTTTCTTTCCCTCACCCATCCCTTTAGACTCTGTTCTCTCTATATCTGTTCTTACTCTTTCTTTTCCTCTCTCACTCTCCCTGTCGTGCCCTGTCTCTCTTTCTCTCTCTCATCCTCTCTTTTCTCTTATGGCTCTTTCTCTCTCTTTTTCGTCGCTTACCCGTTTCATCTCTGTCCTTATGTCTCTCTCCCTTCTTTCTCTCCTCTCTGTTCCTTTCCTCTTTCTCCCTCGGTATTCCCAACCCTCCCTTCTCTTTCCTCTGTTTATGTCTCTCTCCCTATCTCCTCCCTCTTTCATCCCTTCTTTCTCTCTTTCTGTCTCTCTCCCTCTGTTCATCTCACACTCTCCAGTCTCTCTCTCTCTCTCTCTCTCTCTCTCTCTCTCTCTCTCTCTCTCTCTCTCTCTCTCTCTCTCTCTCTCTCTCTCTCTCTCTCTCTCTCTCTCTCTCTCTCTCTCTGTAATCTCGTCCGTCTCTGTTTTATTAGCTCTTCATTGTCCCGTAGCAGGATTTGACACATGCTGGGTTGCTTGGTGACGGGGTCGTGTTTTGTCCTCTCACCCCCTGCCTAGTCACCCAGCGTGGTGGGGGGGTGTGTCCCATCAGGGCTGCTGACAGCTTCATCAACACACACTCACATACACACACATACCCCTCCTCCTCCTCCTCCTCCGCCTCCTTCTTCTCCACCCTTCATCCCCTTTTTTCCACCCCTCCTCCTTGCAGGCGGTTGTTCCTAGCATCTGTTTCGCCTGGTGATTAATTGCAATTAGCAAGAGGGTTGAAAGCCCGTGGAAGAATGCAGCGGTGAGCAGACGCATCAAGATTAATGAGGGAAGGCAGTTGTCAGAAGGACGCCAGGGCACTGTGTGTGTGGGGGGGAGGCCATAGGAGGAGAGGATTTGTGTGTGTAAGCGTGTATATGTGTATGTGTATGTGTGTGTGTGTGTGTGTGTGCACAAATCCACAGGATTGTGTGGGTGTTTTATGCCTGTGTGTGTTTGTGTGTGTTTGAGATATCCTCAGCATGTTTACTGCTTATCATATCTTAAAGCTTTTTTCCTCTCTGCAAGAGCCAGTGTGTCCCTGCAGGAGGAGAGAGCAAAGGATAGAGAGAGAGAGAGGCAGAGTAGGAGAGAGAAAAAGAGACAGAGAGGCAGAGTGAGAGAGAGAGATAGAGAGAAGGGGGCAAGTGCAACCCCAGGGGGCTGATTAAATATGGAAATTATAATTGCTAATTGACCTTTATTAATCAGAGCAGAGGAGTGTATCTCTTGTACTCACCGTGTATGTGTGTGTGTGTGTGGGTGAGTGCTGTTACCACAGTGGGAGGTGGGGTTTCTACCCGTTGTTCATTTTTCTGATCTCAAATTAAAGAGGTGTCTCATGTTTGAACATGAGATAATGGGTAAAACAGACACACACACACACACCCATAGACTCACGGAGTTCAGAGGTGATTATTGAAAGTGAAGGTGTGATTAGGTAAAGTCAGTGAGGCTGAGGCAATATGACTGAGGCTTAGAGAGAGCAGCACAATGTAAGTCTTATAAAATTGACTTGCCTTTGTGTTATTAATGAACTAACCCTCAGCAATTGTTCATTTTCACAATACTGGCAGTTTATACCTACCCTTTTCCCCCCAGTTAAGTGACATGCATGTGTGTGTGGGCGTGTGGGTGTTTTCATATATTTTCAAGACGATATCAAAGAAAACAGGGCTACAACATAGGGCTGGACCCAAATATTCCACTGTGCAGATATTCATTTGTTGGATAGGTATTTGTTTTTGGAGGAACATATTATACTTTTCAAATGTTTCCCTTTGCTTTAGTTTGTAGCCTTATGTCAATGTAAATGATCAGTAGAGTTCTAAAGCCCAAGGTACACACCAGACAGTGAAACTCTCTCCAACAAAACAAACAAAAAAAATTCTTAGCTGCCTGAAACGCCTCCTTGGAATTTCAGTCCTTTCTTCTGTTACAAGATGATGTCATCTTATAACACAATCTTTATTGCCTGCCCACTGGCAAGCTTAAACTACTTACAGTGTGGCATGGCAACACCACAATGCATTTTGTCTTTTACTATATTTGTACTTTTTATTGTACTGTTCAAATGTGGAAATATAAACCATCCCAGCTCTGGCACATGACATCCCGCACACGAACAGCAGTGAACGTTATGCTAGCGGAATGCTAGGCGGCATGTATTCCCAGGGCGGCTGCAAACAGTGCTGTCGTACTGGATCCTTCCTAGGACTGCGATGAATGTCCCAGATAAACAGCTTAGGTGCCTAAAACCTTTGCACAGTATTGTATATTATATACAGGATATACTCGCTGTTCAAAGAAAAACAATAATCTCCAAAATAGGAACTTTACAGGAGAGGACAAAAACTTTATTTACTTTCAATGTAAGTTAGGTTAAGGCAAAGAGTTTTTATTCCAAGTGATTTCAGAGCATTTCTATAGGTCCATTCATCATGAAATGTTCGCATGATATAAATAGCAGCTGCCATGTTTAAAACAGAGATACATGTTTTTCTATGAACAGTGACGATATGCATTTTTCCCTGTCCTGACTTTGTATGAAAACAAGTGTTTGTGTGTGAGCGTAACTGCACACGCTTCAGAGCTGATTTCTTCTTGTTAGCTTCACATTGGGTCTGGCTGGGGCTGCCAGATCACACACATCCAATTACTAAAGCCCTAAGTCGATTAGTTGAATTTGATTTAGTCAGCAGTGGTTAGTGGGCTGTGCACTCCATGCTGGGCCTGACCGCTGCAGTCGGACACGGCCCTGTCCGGCACACTTACACACACACTCTAATGATGTGTGGCTGGGTGCCACTATTAGGGGGAAAAAAACATACAGTCCTGGAAACATTGTTGCTTGTGTGTATATATTTATTTTTACTCTCCAGTAAAGCTCATCAAAGCCACTGAGTCTAGACTTTGAATCTCACTATTGTTTCGCATTTTTTCTTTTTACGTACACATATACATATTGAATGCATATTTTGATTATGTACATATACATGTACATATATACACACACATGAATTTATCTATGTCTGTCTCTCTCTCTCTCTCTCTCTCTCTCTCTCTCTCCCTGTGTGTGTGGATGATCAGACTGAAAGCCTTTTAGCTGGGTTAATCCTGTTAGTTGAGCTCTTGTGTTCAGGCAGTGCTTTAGGCAACCTTAGAGGCTCCGGCTGGCCTGGTCCCTGGACCCCACCCTCGGGGGTCCAACCTGAAGCCTGTGGGGGGGCTAGGAGGTGTGAGAAACACCCCCCACTCCGAGCCACCAGCACCATCTGCACACACATTCACGCACATCTCTTAACGCTTTCGTGTCATGTGATCTTTATTTTTTTCCTGAATCAGCACAAGTTCTGGCCTACCCTCTACCCCCTGCTTCTGCCTGCCCAAACAGAGAGAAGTTCTTTTTCTGACCAGTGGGAGGCGTCATACCTGCTACGAACCTCGCACTGATTTGGATTTATGTAAGATGAATGGCCTGTGTCAGCCGCAATCCCTCTATAAAGACACCAGCTGAAGACATTACTAATAGCAAGACTCAAGACAGTCTAAGCCTCTGTAATGATTAAGAATTGTGTAGTGTTTAGTAGAAATCCGCAGTGGTAGAAGTGTGTGTGTGCCTTTGTGTTTGTGTGTGTTGTTTGTGTGGTTCCAGAGGGAGGGCTATGATTGAGTTCAGTGCTATAAAGCTGTCCATATGCCAGACGCCACGTCTGAGAGGCAAAACGCTGAGACGTAGGAAACGAATGATTATCTGTCACAAGGCAATGCGGTGCTTTTATCATGCGCTATATCTTCCTCTGTTAGCCTGCTGGGTGAAATATAGTCAAGCTTTGTACAGCTGCACCCTTTCAGAGGCCCAAAAGCATACTATGTACTACACAGTCATAGTTCATCCTGGTAAACCATGTGCTACGCTCCAGCATATTGTCGCTTATTTTTTACAGTAGGAAGAAAATCAAATTTGGTCGCATTACTGACACTAAAGGGTGCATATCCTACATTTTTCCCTCAAGGTTTATTTGCCATTTGTGTGGGTTGATTTAGCCTACCAGCCATTATTCATTCTTATTTTTCATGTTTTCCAATCTCTCTTTATCCCTTAGAGTTAAACAGGCTGATTATAAATGCATTGCAAATGCTTTGGTTTCTGTGACATTAGGCAGGCTTACTTTCCATATATGGGCCATATTTGAACTGAGGAGTGAATGGTCCATTTTAAAACTTGAATCACTGTAGTACTGCTATAAAACAGTCCTACATGAGAGGATGAAGAAGTAGCACTGCCCCGATGGCATGTTGTAGCCCCTTGACTGTCCATTGAAGGTCTTGCTCTTGGTTAGATAATTTATGGACAGGTAGGCAGTGAAAGGTATAGTAAATGCGGTGACGACTGAGGCACTTGGAAAGCAAGCCTCACAACAGCCACTGCCTACTTGCATCAAGAAACCACATCCAGCAGCAAACAAAGGAAATGTTATAAATAGAAGCAAAGCAAGCCTGATAAGAACTGAAGAAGGAGGTGGAGGAACTGTGCATTTTCTGGTGATATGTCACCTCCTTATTGTTTGGAATATAATTTTGACAGATTGCGTCATCCTATAAATTGCTCCTAATAATGTTTAAAAACTATAAAAAAGTGTGATATGGGCCCTTTAACCTTCTTTCCTTTCACTGTAAAGTGGGTAGGTGTGGTAATGACAGTAAAAATCACATTGAGTCTTTGACCTTTGGTGTCACGGGATTGGGCTTGGATAGTTGTTTTAAGCGGAAGGTCTGACTGAGGGAGATAACGTTGGCTTTTTTTTGTTCTCTGCCGGAATGTGGGCGGGGCTAATGAGCTGGGAGGTGGGCTGTGGTTGGCTGGTTAGTCACATAGCAGCGCTGATTTATGTTTCTACTCAAAGCCAGAGGTCATAAGATCAGATCAGAGGTTGAAGGAGCTCAGGAGCGGGAGGGGGAGTTTTATGGCATTGACTGGGCAGCGCTGGGACTTGGGATGGCATGTGTATGTTTGTGTAGAGTGGGGGGGCACGCAGGGCACACTGAGAGGGGCCATTAGGGGCCAATGGGGGTCACAGGTCTTGCTGAGATGGAGCTCCCTTGACCTGTAGTGTGTGTATGTGTGGCGCTGTCACACTGTCTGCACATACAAATATATATTCAGACTTTTTCTTTTGTAGATAATTGTTTGTTCTTTTATTCATTTTCCAGGGCCAATATGGCAGTAATTAACAATCAGCGTAATGAAAATGGAGATAGAATTTAGCAAAGGAGGGGGTGTAGCAGAAGATTGGGGGATGGAGAGTTACCCCACAAGGGGGCAGCAGGTGGAAAGAGAGGGGCTCATACTGAACTTCAGCCAGGATGCAACTGGCCTGGTTGCAGACTGGCATGAGCTCAGGCAACATGGTGGAACAGACAGAAGAGAGGAGACAGAAGGGTCCATGTGTGTGTCTGTATGTGTGTGTGCACCATCTTGCCGTGGTGTGAAGGATGGCCACACTCCTCCTGTGAGGCAGACACTCTGCTGCACACACACCTGGGCCCCTCAGATCTATGTGTGTTTGTGCATGCAAATGTGAGAATGTCACATTTACACCCCCACAAGCAATTACAGACACAATGTAGCTTATCACTCCAAATGTTGCATTTGCTGGTTTCTTAAGTGCATTCACATTTACATCTTCCACACTGCCAAACTGTGGTTACCAATTATTTCAAAAAAAATTGGCTACTAACAAGGATGCTACCATGTTATAGATGCCGCAAATTCATTGCTTTGGCTCCGCCCCATCTTGGCGCCACTCCAGGTCTCCTCCTGACATCCTCTTACCTTGAGCTCAAGACATGTTGGCATCTCTTGAAAACATACGCGAGTGCTGCTGAGGTCCAACCCTCAACTCTAGAAAACCCACCACTCCACCTGTATCCAGGCTCTTCGACATAAAAGTCTTTGTTTTATTTAACATAACATAGCCCAATATAATAATATATTCTCTTTAATACTTACAGTCTTACTTTAATTATTTTTTAAGTATTTTTCCCCTCACTCGCTGCTAGGAGAGGCTATCAGGCTTGGTAGACGGAGTGAAGCAATAATACAGTAAACAATTCTATCTACTATCATATACTATGCATATAGCTAAAGACAGTCTTTCTCAATCATATTTAATGGTTACTACAAGGTAGCATTAGAGCACCTTCTATCAGAAGTTCTGCTTAGCTGATTATGCAGTGGTGTCCTCGTTGTTCTCACTGAAATCAGAGACAAAATTTTGAAAATATTGCCTCCTGAATGGCGCAGCCATCTAAACATTGGCCAAGTTGATGGTAGTTCAGTCCTCAGCAGTGTCACAGCCATGCATGGCTGCGACTCCAGCTTTTTCTGTAGGTGAATGGCCTTCATACTTAGGGTGATGCTAGCCAATGTGAGTGTTTGTTAGCTGACGTAGCAGAGTTAGCATTTTCCTGCAGGCATATTCAGCCAGCAGCAGTTGCAATATCAAATCATATGTCTTGGAGGAAGCAGGTGTTGGCCTTCATCCTCCTAGCTTGGTATCATTGTGTGATATAGAAATATCTAGCTAGAGAGTAGAATTGATTGTAACTAAAATAAGGAGCTAATTGGGTAAAATACTTGATAATATTTTGATAATGGCAAAACACCTATGTGAAGGTAGCCTAATGAATGAAAAAATGAATGAATGCCTTTATTGTCACATAGTAAGTGTACATTGTATCTTTTAAGTTAGGCCATGTTTAAACTGTGTTAAAGAACTGCCTATGTTAAGGATTAATAGTCTGGATTGCTGCTAATAAAGTAGCTTAGCACTGTGCAAAAGTCTTAGTCACCTTAGCACATGATTTAAAACTATTTATCTTGGCAATATGTTTGTATGTGCTTGTAAAAACTTATTAAAATGCATATCAACACAAATACAGTACGAAAAAAACAAGAACTTGATGCCTTGTGAGTTATTTAGAAGGACTAAGTTTAATTCCACATTTCTTCTCAAAGGTCTCGACAGTCACATTGTTAATATGATGAGTGTGGGAAATGCTGATGAGCCAAACCAGGTTTTAGATGATAACTACAAATACTCTGCTCTCTTGCATTTAATGTAATGCAAATAAATAAATGAATATTTATTTTGGTAAACAAAACTGTGTATCTTAGTAAGTTTAACTCTTGTGGGATCTGTTAGAAAATGAGAGCTGACTAGTTGCTGGACAGCAGAGCTAAACCATGTGACAACTGGTAGAGTCAGGTGTGTTGCGGATGAATTCTGATATCTGACTGGGTGAGCATAAAGGTGACTAGTCGTATACAGCAGACGGAAGATTTCCATAAAGAGCAGCAGCATGGAGAAGGTTGACGTGAGGAAACATTTGAAGGAGGGGGGAATGAGGGATGCGTGCATTCTCCCTTTTAAAATGATTTCTTTCCAATATCTGCAGTCCCTGAGGCTTTGAACATGCCTGGGGGAATATTCCTTAATCCTCTTTTCCAGGTAACAGGCTTTCTCTTCGGTGGAAGAAAAAAAAAGATAAGTTACCCACCCAGCTGTCCCTGAATCATCAAAGCTGGACTTAAGCATATGCATTTCACTTTGAGTGACTTATTTGTTCCATTATGCACAGCTCTGATAACAATGCTTTCTGAGGCATGAGAAACACACTCATGTAAATGTAATGAACAAGATTAGCCATGTTTGTTGTTGAGTAATTGCCAAACTGAGGGAGAAATCAAATAGTAGCTGATGTATTGTTTTGATGGCGACCAGGCTTTGCCATCTTTCATTATAAAGAGGTTTTGTGGCATTTTCCAGAGGAATGGCTTGACTGTCAGGAAGGAACACTATGTTGAGGTCAGATTTAGACTGTAAACACACAGCAGCTCTTATTCACAACCCCCCTTTATTTCCCAGAAATTGTAAATCGTTTTGGTTACTGGGCCTTTAAGACTGATATGTAAATAACCTTCTTTTCTGAATGGCTACTTCCTTCAGAAGTGAAATGATCATGGTCACATTATGCTCACAAAGCCCACCAGATTGATGTGTTTAAAAACTGAAATCCTCAGAGAAAGAAACAAACACCTCTTCGCTCGGGTGTCTCTGGATCTCTTGGAAGGCTGCAATGATAACATTTACTTCCTGACAGCCAGAAACTTAAGTATGAACTGTATTTTTAAAACCCATAATGACTAGCCACTCAAATGCTTAAAGCAAGAGCACACCAACCAAACATTCTAAAACAATTACCACATTGCAGATTTGGCAGATTTCTTTACAAGGTCCAGCAAAAAAAAAATTGCTGGCCAGCCCAATAAAGACAGAGTGAATGAATGTGAGCATTCTACTGCCCACAAATCCCACACGTTTGGGATTTTGGGCAGGTTTGAATTCATGTAGAAACACATGTCATGAAACCTGGTTTTATAAGGTCAAGTAGCTAATGTGAGTTGTTGGTTAGTTGTTTACTACCTAATATCTCTATTAGTGCAGTTATACGTATGGTTTTCATGTTAATGTCTTGTGCAAGTTGTTCAGTTTTATATATATATCATATCTCTCTTGCAATGTCTTATTTTTATTTCTCTTAATATTTAATTAATTAGTGCAATACCTACTGATGCTGCTTCTGCATATGTCAAGAACATGGTTCATACATCATCGCTGTCCAATGAAATTAAGTTTTCTACATCATTTGAACACACCAATGGTCATTTACACTGTGGGACAATCATATGATGAATGAACCAATAGCAGTGCTCCAAAATAGCTTGGAAAAAAATGGGTTCCATTGACTTACATTGAAAGTAAAGTAGGTTTTTGGTCTCTCCTGTGAAGCTGCAATTTTAAAGACACTTGTTTTTCATTGGACAGCGACGATATGTACGTAAAATCTTCTCACTTTTATTATCTATGGTTAATAGCTGTTATGTAATAGTCTATTTATTTATTATATTTAAGGTATGTCCTCTCTTGTGCAATATGTGTATTACTGTGATGCTGCAATTTCCTTCGGGATCAATAAAGTATTATCTTTTATGTATATAAAGGGACATGAAGGACCACTGACAGTCTTTATTCATAGCTAGCGATGAGGTGTTGTTGAGATAGAAGTGGTCCAGTGGGTTAAGTCATGGTTAACTCAGGCCTTTCTCTGAAGGCTTCACATGTTTGTAGCTTGCAGTGCTGCTGAGTTTACATGCATTTTCTTGGCTGTACATGGGCATGTGCATGCGACCCTCAGCCATTTAGCATAACAATATAACCTCTTCCTGTTTTTCCAAGAAGCTATGCTTTTTCCTCTCTCCGTTTTATTCTTGTTTATCCCCCTCCATTCTTTCATTGAGCTTCTTCCCTGCTTTCACTTCTTGTTTTCTATTCTGTCCCCTCTTCATCCCATCCTTATAGCCCAGTGCAGGATTTGCATAACCTCTTAGCTGTTAGCCCGCGTGTTGATGGACTGAAGCTCATGTTTATTAAATGTGTTGCTGGTGATAGCCGACAGCTACACTCTCCTCTTTCATTCCTCTCCTTCTCTCTCACGCATACACACACTCTCTCCTCTCTCTTTCTTTTCCTCTCTCTGTCGCTCTCCTTCGCTTTGTCTTTCTCTGCCATGATATTAAAGACTGTTTCTGTCTGCCGTCAGTCTTCATGAAGCTGTGTGGCGCTGAATGCGGTCCCCCGTCCCCCTCACTCTGAGTGCCACCGCACACAGGGCCCCACTCTGAATGGAAATGAGGGGACTCCATAATGAGTTCCACTCACCCTGGGTTTCTGACCCTGCTGGCAACAGCGCGTTAAGAGGGGAAAGAAAGGAAGAGAAAAGGACAGGGGAAGGCTAGAGGCTACATAGCCAAGAAAAAAAGGCCCATTTCTTTTTATTTATTTATTTATTTATTTATTTATTTATATTATTCCAGCTTTTCACTCCCTCCCTTAGGGGGGGGGCTGCCAAGCTGCTTCCATGTTAAGATGGTCATTCCATTGCTTTAGACCTTTACTCCTTTCTTTGATCTCCACCTCCGCCAGCCCCTACATTTTCACAACAAAGCGAGACACCTAAAATAAAACTGAGCGGCGTGCGTGTTAGGCCGTGTCTTTCAAACTTACTTTACCGCAAGCACCGTTTTGAACTCCTGAAGCTTGATCGTTTTTTTTTTCTGTTCCTCTTCGCGCTGTGTGCATGTCATGTCTTTCCCACACATTTCCAAGCTGATCTGCAGTTTGGACTTCAATGCTCTTTGCAGACAACAAAAACAGCCATGATTCATCATTACCTTATCCCCACTGGTAAACAGTCATGTCTCATTCAAATCCTGAGTGGAATGTCAGGCGGTTACAGAAGGAGGGAGGGGTCCAAGTGACTTCATGATGAGTAAGAGCAGGTGCTACCTACCTGCCATCTGTCTGCTTGAAGTCATACAAGTCAAAATCTATATGCATTAATGTGAGAGATTGGATATGAGCTGGAATTAGTAGTTGTGATATTATCTGGCACTATGTATATTAGGAGAGACTTAGTTTAGCTGACCTGTAGACTCAATGTTACATTAGGGATTTATTTATTTATTTATTATTATTATTATTTGTTCAGTCTTTTGCTAAGATTTTTTATTTATTTATTTTTTTTTTTTTTTTTTTTTCCTTCCTTTAACTTTTTGGTTCTGTTTTGACATGGTCTTCTATGCAACTATAAGAACAATTATACCCTGAATGGCAAATGTTCTAAAAAACTCAATAAAACCTATTTTAAAAAAATCTATATGCATTCCTTCCCTATCTTATGTACTCTTGGGTTTAAATGTTTCTGATGCTGTCCCTCCTCCCACCACCCGCCTTTAGTGCTCCTCAAACGTTTGCAGACGCCAAATCATAAAATATTGTTTTAATAAAAAAACAAGTCACCTGGGAATGCACATCACCTACATCACCTACTTTCACAGTGGATGACCTCGAGCCTTTTGCTCAGCAGTGTAGAGAAGGCAGAATGGCTGGAGATGATGGCTGAGGCGATGTCAGTGCTGGATGTAGTAAAGTGTAGAGAGGCACAATCTCATGCTCACAAGGCCGCTCTGCCTCCCAGAATGCCACGCTGTGCTTGAACATCCGTTACAGTAAGGGAGGACTGTGTGTGTTTGTGTGTGTGTGTGTGCTGTGGAGGCCAGCAGATGCCTCTCTGGGCGTGAAGCCCAGGAATGTGACCGCTGGAGTGGATAATGGCTGACTCGCCACGACCTCTGACCCCTAACGGCCATACAAGCCGTCCTCTGTTTCTGCTCATGCTGATTACAGGGTCAGACCTCACGGTGGAAGCCGTAAAACACACACTCACTCACTCAGTCACTCGCAGACAATGATCAGCGCTCGGTGGAAGGAGAAAGCGGACATGTCCTCATGTTTGGACAGAGTGTAGAGGAGAGGTGAAGAAACCGGCGAGGAAGACTGATGCATGGTGGGAGGCAGACAGATGAATACAGTACATGAAAACTCGAGGGATCTACAGAGGGAAAGCCTTTTCTGATATTGCCCTTTATTTTGATTTACGCTGGTTTTTATTTATTTATTTTATTCTTCGAGCGGCAGGACCTTTACTTCCATTCGCTTTATCTGTGGATAAGATAAAGAAAAGAGAGCGAGCCAGAGGGTGATGGCGAATGTGTGGGGGGAGGATGAGAGGGAGAGGAGGAAGGAGTAAGAGAGAGAGAGAGAGAGAGAGAGAGAGAGAGGGGTGAGCTGTACAGCAGAGGGCTGGCATTTGACTAAGCCCTGCAGAAAGCGTTAGTGATAGAGATAGCGCTGACCCATGTAAAGAGGTGCCGCGTGAGGCATGCATAATGGATGCTCCACCGTGAGAGAGAGTGGGGGAGAGAGAGAGCGAGGGAGTTAGGGGAAAGAGAAGGGTTCAGAGGAGGAAAAAAAACAAGTAGGAGAAATTTATTGTTGATAGTCAGTGACTTTGCAAACACATCTGTGACTCAGACAGAGGCCCCCGTGTCTGTGATATGAAAGATGAAACGGAAGCTTGACAAACTCTGCACTGGTCGAATTATGACATGCGCGCACTACCCACATACCAGGGTGTGCGAAAGACTCACATGATGTAAATGGGGGTACTGTAGCTCCAGATTGTCCAAGTCAGTTCAGATTTATTATCATTTTTGCTGTAGTCCATTGTTTTTTGTACTAAAAATGTAATTTACTTGATATAAATGTCCACATACAAAAATACATTGACGTCAAAGGTTTGTTTACTTAATTTTAATAGTAAATGTGTTCATGTACTTCATTTATATAGAAATGATGTGCATTTTTTAAACCACCTTAAATGCATTTTTAGTTTTCTTTAATGTAGGAGGAGTCAAGAGGAACCCATTCTAATCTTGACTACACTAAAAAGTATATCTGAAGCCAGTTTTATATCAATAACTTTTTCCCTTTTTCCCTTAAAGGATGCCACAGTCGCACTGTGACGCCTGAGGTGTCATAATAACTGCTGCACCGTTTATGGTGGAATGGCACAATATGAACAACAGGCTGTTTAACTGCCATAAATATTATTTATGTCATTTGTTTTGATATTTTTTTGTTTAAATGTTTATTTCATTCATTTTTGATTGTGCTCATTTAAATTATACGAGTAGGTACTTATTACGACCTGTGTTGCGCACAGACTATTTAATTGGTGCTGTTTTTTATTGAGAAGATGTGCAAGTTGGGAGAACTTCAGACACTCTGCTGAAAGAGCTAAAAGACTTTTAAAACAGACATTGCGTCGCCTGGTGATTCGTGCTGCAAGAGAACTCATTCCCTCTTGGTTGTGTGCAGCCTTTTTTAAAAACATTGTTTCGACGTGCGTGTTTTACTGTTTTTTGTTGTATTCTTTAATATGAAGGTGTGCTTGTCCTGTTCACTATATATTGGAACAGTTCAACGGTGGATTAAGAGGAGAGTGAAGTGCAAGCCCATAGGGAAGAATAAATCCATCAGTAACTAAAGAACCAAAGCGTTGTGTGTTTCCTGGAGGGAGTGATAGGTTGACTTTGTAGTTTTAATGCAGGTTTGAAGGGCTTTTTTGATTAAGGTGGTTTAATATATCAGAGCATTCAACCTGGATTTTTATGTACACTTCTACCTTAACATGGTGGTGGTCTTGAGGACCAATCTTAAGTCCTTAGTGATTTTCTTTTTGCATGTTCTGCACAGAAGATGACCATCTTCAATCAAGTTTCCATCTGAACTCCTAGAAAAAGTCCGTAGCGCATGCGTGTGGGAGCCTGTTGCTGACTTTGGTTAATGCTGAACAGCATTATGAGTGCAGTAATCTAAACTATGGTTTTAACGATCATTTGAATCATTACCATAATTTACTGTGAAACCAGTATCCGCTTTATCACTAATCAATGGTCATACAATCCTCCAAAACAAGACATTCTAAGGGTATCAGAGCCTTTTTAACCAGTTGCCTGGGTGAATGTGTTAAGTAAGTATGAGGTTGTGATGTCCATGTGTGGTTCTGCCCTGGTTCTGTCATATCTGAGGATCTGATGTATAACCCACCCAAACAAACAGACACAAGAACACCTACTGGAGATATACTGTGGCCTTACAATGCATCCTGTGACAGTAAACCAGGTGTCAAAGTAATATTAATATAGGACCCCCACACTGGAGAAGAAGAAACAACATTCTGGAAAAGAGGCAGGGCTTAAAATCAACTCATGCTTGACCTTTCTGACCTTCTGACCCTTATGGCCACCACCTGCTCTCTTCAGTACAGGTGGAGCTCGAAGCTGGGCCAGAGGTCAGAGGTCGCACCCAAATGTGGCGAGGCCAGTAGACGAGCTGTCTGAGAGCAGGAAGGGTCAGGCTCAGACTCATAAACGCACTGACCTCTCACCTCCACTTTTCTTTTTCCTCATCCACACACCTTCTCTCTTCTGTCTCTCCTTCACTCTCCCTTACTCACTCCTGCTTTATGTAAATAAACACAAGCGCAAGACTTCTGTTGTGGTAAAATCGTGATCCTTTGAAAATTGAAGGAGCAGAGGGCACGTGATAGCTTACTGTGTGACCGTACGTGTTTGCATGCACATGTGTGTGTTAAGGGGTCACGAGGTTGAATGTGTGTGAGACGGTTTGGGGGCGTACAGACTCTGATGTGTTATTTAAAGAGTGACCTCAGGACCCCACCATGGGCGACTGAAGCAGTGGGGAGGGGGTCCCTTTGGAGGCAGATGAGGGGTGTGTATTTGAAGGGGGGTAAGCTTGGGAAGGAATGCGGAGGTGTCAGTGTGTCTGGGTCTGGAACATTACCGCCGGGGCGGAGTGTTATAACTGGCAGACAGAAGAGGGAAGAATGCAGCTCTATAGTTCTCCTGTCTCTCAGTAAACACAGAGCAGAAGAAATACAAAGAGAGAGGGAAAGAGAGAGAGAGAGAGAGAGAGAGAGAGAGAGAGAAAGAGAGAGAGATAGAGAGAGATGACACAAGATAAAACAGAGGGAGGAGAGAGAGATGGGCAGATAATAAAAGGGGAAGCATAAATTAATAGCGTCAGTTTGGCTGAAAATCAAATGTACACAGTTCCTCCCTTACCCCAAGTGTAGTCAATCAGCCAAGTTTGGTATCTGAAGTTTGCTTGTCTAGTTTAGAACTCAGTCCAAGTAATGGAAGCTTATAAGCACAATGTGAGCATCACACAATCTGCAAAACTAAATAATCACTCGGTTTAGTGAAGTAGTCAAGTAAACTTTAGCTCACTAATCTCACATAAACTTGCTTATGATGTACTCTATACAAGTAGCACAAAAGTCAAGCTTATGGAAGTTTCTTGTAAGTCATAATCTTTGAATTTAAGCGATGAAGAGTCAGACCAGAAGATTCTGACAATAGCCAGGTTTCCTTTTAAATGTTTTGCAACTGTTATGCACATTTACCAATCCACTGTAGTTAAGTGTAAAAACTATAGATGATGAGACTTTGATTAAGGGCTGCGTCAAAACAAGCCAAGTTGGAGAGGTTTAACTAGACTTTGCCCTTCAGGGAGAACATCTTTACAACCATTTGCCATCTTTTTTATGGCCACATTGTTTGCAATTCAGAGATGCCATGCAGGACAAGCAATAGCCCACCTAATGAGGGCCAACCCAATGACATCCACCTTGCATGTGGTAACAAAAATGCACATTATTTAGAGCCATCTTTCCAATGGGCCTTGGATTCAGCATGTCAGAATACTGAAAACAACCTTCAGCTATGTGGCATGATCAGACCATCTGTAGGGCCAAGTATTTCTAGTTACCAGCTGCTCATGGCAGAAAGTGTCACCACTGCGTTATATGTGCTGGTCTTTTGTACAGAGTATAACTTAGTGTGTGACATGTTTGGCATAAGTCTAATAACAGTTACATATTGTGTATATGCCGTATATCAAGCAGTTAGATCAAATGGAGCTGAATAATGTGAATTATGGCTTCAAACATCATCGATTATTTAAAAAACACTCATATTTTCGTCGTAGCGATATTCCCATCTTGTTCCAGTGTAAACTCGTTTTGGGATATTTGTGTGGTTTTTTTTTTCCATTCAACTTTATTTTTTCCATTTTCCAAATTTGCAAAAGTTGGTAGATGGAAATCCTGCTAATGGGCAGTGCTGGAAGTTTGCTGGCACTAAATGTCATGCTCACCTTTAATACTTATATGTGATTTTTTTTTTTTTAAATGAATGAAAATAAGGTACAGTGCAAAGGAAAAACCTAGTCACAACCTGTTGAGGGCATGCAGTGTGTGTGTGTTTTTCATCACATTTTAATTGATACCTTACAAATGACCAAATTTGGTTGACATTTTTTATAATAGTACCGCAACTTATTTTCACAGCTCCACATGGTGTGAGCGTGTGACGTAAAAAGCAGTCTTCATGATGCCAACCAGTAGACTTCCGTTACTTGTTAGCCACATTAGCCACGTAGCTCCAGTGCAAAGCTAACAAAGCAGAACCAGACACCAAACATGTCTTGGCTGATTAAATGCATTTGATTTTCGGAGAGTGGGAGAGGGAATGAAAGCTAGAGTGAAAGTGAGTGGGGGTTTGAAAGACTTACAGAGAAGGAGAGAAAAGGGAGGGGGGAGGTGGCTCCATTGTCAGGGCTGAGTCAGAGGAATCTGGGCCAGTGAAGGGTGAAAGAGCCTCCAATTAGATGATGTGGTTGAGCAAGCTGGAGGCGAGGCACTTGAACTGTCGCCTGGTCGCTGTAATTAGCGACCGCAGGTCAAAGGTCAAACACAACTCTGCTGTCTGCCGAGGGTGGGATGGGTGGGGGGGGGGGCGTTAATGGGGGGGTTGCACTGCTTGCTAAACGGTTTTAAAAACACAGAGGAGACAGCGATGGGGAGTCCAGCATAGACACAATGGAAATGAACACACATACACACATACAAACGAACAGAGACTCCCGTCTGTCGAAAGGAAACCAGAGAAGACATAAAACTCAAGAGGCCATGTTGATTCTGTAACAGTTATCTGTTCTGCCTTGTGTGTGCATTAGCAGATTGATGGAGGTACGTGTGTGTGTGTGTGTGTATGTGTGTGTGTGTTAAACGGAATGATAAATTTGGAGCATAGCTCACACTGTGATAGGTTAAGCTCTTTCCAAATACTGTGAGTGGACTATAGGAAAGGACGAGTGAAACAGAAGGAGGGAGGGTGAAAGAAAAGGGAGTTACACGGACCTGAGGGAAAACACACAGGGGGAAGAAAGAGAGGGGGGAAAGGGAGAGCTCTACAGAGCAAATGAAGAGAAGAGGGAGAGAAGAGACGGATATTGAGATAGAGAAGGTCTACGTATTCTATCAGCATTTAACCTCTAAGCTAAAAGTACTTCATCAGACATCTGCGCAAATGTGATATATTCATTCAATACAATGGTGATTCTTTGTTATTCAAATCACAGACACTGCTGTATTTAATTTTCATCCCAATGGCAAGAAGAATATTAGGAAATCATTGTTAATTTTAACGATAATGTGAAGTTAAATATTAGTGAATTACTCTGATTCAGTATCAAAGATACTTACCGTGGTTGTCTGCCCTGTGGGTAGTATCTGTAGGCTATCCGGCAGATGATTCCATCTCGTATTCACTTTTGCTTCATGTGCCTGTACATTTGATTTCATGCTGCTTTTTCAAAGCTGTGTGAAGGATTGTTCAAAGGTAGCAGGAAAAGGAGGATTAGAGGAGAGATTTGAAGAGATCTCACACAGGACGGTCTCCCGAAGAGAAAGCTGACGGGGTCCGCCTCGCTGTCTTTTATTGCTTGTTTTCTTCTGCTCTGTGCCGTGCTCCAGCAGGCTTCGGTGCAGACAAGCTCTACTGTATACTACCTTCTACAATGGTTGGGCATACGATGTTCAGGGCCAGTTTTCAGCCACAAATAGGATGCAATCTGTATAAATAAGCATGTATGTTATGTAGAAAACCGCCATATGCCCTAAAGGTGCAGTTTATAAGCCACATGCATGTGAAAAAACAAACACAGACAGTTCACCCTTTTTCTTACACACCTTTTCTTGCTCTGTGAGTTCAGTATTTTTGGTCAAGTGTGAAAGCTGTTTTTTTCCAGCCCGGGAGCGGTTTTGAGATCTCATGTTCTGCAGAATCAGTTGTGATTTGTCACTTAGCTACATCTCTTTTTTCCAGGTGATCCTGCACAGTAAAATGCCAGTGTGCAGATTAATGCAGCACCAACCATTATGTATATCTGTGCACAGAAAAGTGATGTATGGAATTGTGGAAATATTTAATTGCTCTATGGTTCACATTGAAATTCTTATGTATAAAAGCCAATAAGCAATAATGCTTATGTTTTATGTATATATAATCCAGGTCTAAATTAGCTCTAGCATTTCAAAAGCATAATGTTGAGAGAGTCTGGCAGCAGGTCTAGACAACGACATTGACCTCGATCACATGATAGAACATTTATCAGCAGAACATTATTATCAGGTGGGTTGGAGTAGGGAATACTGAAACTGCACAGTGCTGTGGGTCACCAGGATCAGGATTAATAAACACTTTGTAGCCTTGACACCATAATTACCATTAATAATTCTTAAATTCTATTTATTTCACCTGAAGTAGAATTCCATTGCTGTAGAATTAAATATAGTCAACAATATGTTGCAAGAAAACCTATCATGGTATATCTGTACTTTTTATAGCTTTGGATTGAAATACATTTATTTAGCAATAAAATAATACCCTATTCTACTGACTACTGATTATAATAAATATTTAAAAGGTAATTACTTTAACCTTTTATATTACTTTTAATGGGCTTCACGTGAAGCTATATTTCTACATACACAAATACACAGCCTGATACCTGAGATGCTGAGTTTTATGAGGTTTTTAACTGACTGTGGTGAAGAGCTGTATGCAGGGTGTAAGGCAAGTTTTCGATAGTAAAATGTCAATTTTTGTTGTAGACCTCATGCCCACTGGTTAATATCATCACTACTATAACCAAATCTGAGATAGCAAGTTCTTTACAGTGCACAACGCAATTGTTTACATCTCTGCCATTGTTTTGTTTTAATGTAACATACATCTGGTCCTAAATGTTTCTCACTTTTCTAATGGTCTTCAGCACTGTGGGTCACTGGCTGCTATAAATGACGAGTCACCATGGCTCACTATGTGTACAGCGAAGGACATGTATTACTGACAGCAAGGGACGATCACGGCGGTTGTCCGCAGGGTTGATGCTGTTGAAGCAGTAGTGTAGGTGTAGGGGTGTGTGTGTGTGTGTGTGTTCGTGCTCTTCTCTCCTCCCCTCAGGGGAAAGCTCCAGTCAGACGACTGTGTTCAGCTCATTAATCATCCATGTACCCATGATCCTCTGGGCTGTGCGCTCTGCTCCTGGCCAGCCACTGTGGTGTGGCCACCACTCAACCTTATCTTTATCAATTTGTCAGCACCAAGCAGGATTAAGAATGTTATGCTTGCAGTATTTGAGAAAAGAATCATTGTTTAACAAGGATTATAATTGCCTGTTGTCAGTGAGGATTCTTTAGATGATATTTTCTGTTATAGATGCTTACTTTTGATACATAGGCAAATGTGTGAGCGCTGACAGCTCATATGACATGTTGTGTAAAAAGCTGTATAAACCAAGTTGGCTTAGATTGTTTAATATGAGTAATAGAGCATTACAGGTGATGTGACTTTGCATGTGTCCATATTAAAGGGTTCAATTGTTGAAACATGCTGAATAAAAAAAATATTCTTTTTTTTCTTGGTATCTAGGTAAGTATAGCCAATCAAGTATCGTGGTGGTTAGGACTTCAGCTTTGATGTTTATATATATATATATATATATATATATATATATATATATATATATATATATATATATATATATATATACATACATATGATTTTATGTTTGAAATAAAATAACAAAAAAACTAAAGACTTAGTTTTGAGCGATTTTGGTTAGAATGGGTTTGTTTACCATGAACATGTGTAATTACTATAATAATGTTTCTTTATTTGAAACAAAAAGGATAAGGACAAGTGCAAAGGCTCACTGACAAAGGTTTCTGCAGGTGTCTAGGTTAGATGCATGTTAAATCGCAAAAAGGTCTGAAAAGTCATGCAGCACAACCAGTAAGTGAAATAGTGCAACTAGTTCAGTACAGTTTTAATAACTGAAATAGGCAATGAAAGCTTTGGAAACACCTATTTTAAAGACATAAAATGCATACAGATTTGAATTTGAATATATATGTAGATATATAAATGCACATCGTGACCTTTTTAGATTACATTTTTTCGTTACTTTTAAAAACCTTAGATGCCATTGTCCCGAACATTACAACCTTCACAAGCTTCAGATATTCATGTTCAGTCCAGAAATATTCTTTTAAATGGTTGTTAGCTCAGGGCTGACATACCACTAGAATCCCATAGGGATGCTAGTAGAAATAAGCATTATTGTATTGTGTTATTTAATATTTTTTGACCAATTTTTGATGTATATTAACCAACTTGAAGATATTCCTGTAGTCACGGTTTGCCAGACGAATTCACAGTACACGGTATACCCACTTTTCCAGACATTGCTACACTACCGCTTCTATTCCCTTGGCTTATTGCAATGATTTCCAAGTAATAAATAATTTTTTCTAAAGCATAACCCTTGCCGAACCACCATCATCATCATTATCTTGTGTGTGAGTGTGCGAGGGAGAGAAACACTCCCCCTGTGCCCAGAGATCTGTCCCCTGCAGTGACTCTAATGGCATCCTCATATGAAAGTGCTGTGTCCTCCCTGTTAAAGCAGAGTGAACTGATGCCAGCCAAGAGCTGGAGTCTTGCCTCTTAGGTTGACATATGGTAATCTTGCTGTGTACATTCTTCAAAGATGGCATCTGTTGACACACTCAGTGCGTGTTTGCGTGCGTTCAGTGTGTGTATAGCCTTCGCGTACAGTTCTAAGTAAATTGCAGTACATCTCTAAGCATGAACATAACAGGCCTGTGTTGGCGGGTGTGTAGGTGTGTGTGTGCGTGTGTGTCTGTGCGTACGCACATATGTGCGAGAGCATCCCGCCGCTCAGAAAGTCAGCCGCGTGTGAGCCAGCTGGCACGGTGCCCTGCTGGCAGTGCGGTTCGATCGGTGTGTGCGTGTATGCGTGCCCGTCTCCGTCAGGCCACCTGTCTCTTAGTGTGGAGGCGTGCAGCACAGCCCCCGCAGAGACGCTCCGGAGAGAGAAGGAGAAAGGGGGATACCCTCACTGCACTCAGCCCAGGAACAAAGCAGCGCAGTCTGGACCCTGTGGCCTCCGCAGCAGGCCCCGGCTCACAAAAGCTGACCTACTGAGAGCGAACTGAGGCTAGGGAGACAGAGAAGCAGGCCAAGGCTTTCTTTCTTATCCACAGGAGGCTGCAGCGCTTAATGCTGCTCGCTCAGCGGTTGTGCAGGAATCTGAAAAGAAGGGGCTGGTCCATTTCGTCCATGCCTGATATTAGCAAGTCCAGGCGGTGGTGATCCAGACTAGGAGCAATGGCCCCTCTTCATTATTTCCTGCTCCTGGCCCTAATTCACTCAACATTAAGTAACAAACACATACTGTTAACTTTATAAAAGGCAGTGGCTCCCGGAGAGAAAATGTGATATGTGGATATGCTTTGTTTCTGTACATTTTAAGGACCGAGCTCACATTTTTTATCCTACTTAGATTAGAAGGTTATGGTTAGGATTCATTTTATGATTTAAGATGTATTTAGCTATGTATTATACATAGGTGGCATAATATACATAGAATAAGTCAGAGAATACTTTTAATCTAATTTCCAATGAAAATAGCCATTACGTACAGCTTATTCATTTATTCAGTGCTTGAATGATTGTATAGTTGTAAGGTTATTATATGTTGTAGAGAAGTTTTGTTTTTATGGAATGTATTGTCTATCTGCTGATGTTCTATGCTTAAATGTGGCTCAGTGTCCTGGAGAAATAACACTAAAGCTGACTTAGACCTTGACTCATATTCTGTGTTCTGTCTTTACAATCTATGTAATCCCTAACACATTTATTGATGCAAGGTCTGGACTCTGTGGTGGTCAGACCCTTGGATGTCTTTTTTTTTTGTAATGGCTTTCTAACAGCTACATATCCCTTTGGAGGCATAGTGTTGAGTTGTCTTCTCACAGTTGAAGAATGAACATAAACAAATGTGGATAAGTGTGGATATGAAGCATAAGTGAAGCTTTTTGAGTTTTGTTTATCTGATGCTGACAGTTTGGGTAGTCAAGCAGGTCTTGCATGGTTGATTGTAATCTCACTTACTCTTTTTTTCTTTTTATCGCATTTTGAAAATGTTTTCACACTTATTTGACCCTCCTAGACATTTCTCATCATTATGCAGTTATCTTATACCTAATCTACTCAGAACAATCTATTGTAAAAGAAAAGCAAATAGCCATTTTTGACTGG
This sequence comes from Megaleporinus macrocephalus, assembly GCA_021613375.1. NCBI lineage: Eukaryota > Metazoa > Chordata > Actinopteri > Characiformes > Anostomidae > Megaleporinus > Megaleporinus macrocephalus. Next base: position 32,597,491 of record CM038711.1, on the reverse strand, counting down.
AAAATAAATTAACCAATGTGGTCTATATTGTTTCCAAAGTACTGTACAAATATCCCATGTCCTGACTTTGCATAAAAACAAGTGCATGTGGATGTAGAATATGGGGGGTAGGGAGTGTACATGTTCATAGTGCTGGTGATGGGGAGGGTTTGGTTGTCATTGTCAGAAAAAAAAGAAAAAAAGGCTTGTACTTCTTGTCAGCAAGGCATTGTGTTAACAAGCACCTGCTCAATTATTCACTCCTGTGTGCGGGTCCCAGGAGTGGGCCTGATTAAATAATGGAGGAGCTGCTGGCCTACTGGGGACGAGCCTTTATTCTACACCCCTAACACTTGTAATCACGCAAAAGACAATTACATTCTAATGAGATTAGTTTTGAGTCCATGCACCGTTATAGCGAAGATGATGATAGCATCAACAGAAATAGAAAATCAAATTTGAATGTAAATTGCTGTTGAAATGCATTGTTGGTTCGAATTTACTGAATCCCTAATGAGATTAGTGCAGAGGAACCCGCCGGCCTCTGCGTATAGCATATTTGTGTTCATCACTGGAGGTTAGGAGCAGCAACAGCAGTGGTAGTAATAGACGAGCTGCTAATAATAAGCTATTTTCTTTTTGGTGTCTCCAAACTTGACTGTGGAATAACAATTAGTTTTGTCCTGTTTGTATTTGCTAGCGTATTGTCACATTCCAAAGAAAAATGTGTATCCTTAAAATGGGAACATTACAGGAGAAGGCAAAAATGTTATTCACCTTCAATAATGTATTATTATTATTATTATTATTATTATTATTATTATTATTATTATTATTGTTGTTGTTGTTCATTTGTTGTGTAACCTTGTATCTCTAAAATTGAATGCAATATATATATATATATATATATATATATATATATATATATATATATATATATATATATATATATATATATAGAGAGAGAGAGAGAGAGAGAGAGAGAGAGAGAGAGAGAGAGAGAGAGAGAGAGAGAGATAGCCATTGCCACTTTCATCTTAACATCAGAGTGATAAGGGAAAAGGGAGGGAAGAGGACTCCTGTCTATGGATGGCTGTGGCCTCGCTGCAATATCGTGATATCCTGACAGCAGGGCCAACACACCACGCAGAAGCCCCCATGTGCTGAAGTTTATAATGAAGGCATATACTCCAAGCCATGGATGGCTGTATCATTAGCATTAAAGCTTCTATCCTATCATTAGGATGTGTATGAGCACGCAATCTGTTGAGTTGTCATGGCATCACAGGTCAGAGGTTACAGACGATTAAAGATTCTTGCTGTCGAATCATTATGGATGTGCCTCTGGGTGTTTACAAGTCTATGTGTGACCTCTTGACCTTTACCTGACCCTGGAGTCCAGTCGGTTGTCAAACCCTCTTGACCCCAGACTACCGGAAAGGTCACAAACCTGAAGTTTAGGGCAGGTTAAACCACGAGGAGCTTTGTGTGTTGCCACAAACCTTTTTTTTGTATAGTATTGCTGTTGTATATCCACAAGAAGGCATTGATCTAGTAGCACTTAGCAAAGCTGCAGTAGATATTTGCACTGAGTATGAGCACTTGAAGTGGTGCCTTAATATTGTTGCTGTCATATTGAAAACTTGTTTGTTTATATTTTCACAGCACTTGAAAAAGGCAGCAGCTCTCCACATGAGTCAATATTACATGATGAACTGACCAATACAAATGGGCAAAAAGTGCTTGGAATGAAATCTAATTGCGCCAACAGACATTAGTTATGTAATGTAATGATGTTTCCAAGCAGATACATTTAAGGCTGTTGTTGTGGACCTAGTGTTTGTGTCCATCCCTTTCTATTTTTTGTCCTGTTTTCATTATTCCTCATATTTAATTCACATTTCCTCTCAGTAATCGCCATCTTCCACACCTCCCCCTGCCTCCCTCCCTCCCTCCCACCCTGCCTCTTTCCATCAGCCTTTCTTCTCTTCTGCCTGCGCTGTTTCACTCTGTTCATCTAAGCATGAGAACCCTCCAGAACGGAAGGGGAATGAAGGAGGGATGAAGGGTGGAGGAGGGGTGAGCGCGTCTCTTAATCCAGGCCCATTGCTCACAGCTTATCTGTGTGTGGTAATTGATGGTTGTGCTGGTGGACGGCACAGTTGGATTCATGGCCTAGACCTTGGCTTTCATAGGCCAGGCATCAATAATGTGTCTCCACTGTTCCTGGGCCCCAGATGGCTCCTATTTATCAGAGTCGTGACCCGGGCCTCTATGTACACACGCACACACATATACTCGCGCAATGAGGTGCAGTGCTAATACATCTTCAGCAATTATAAATTCCGACTGGGAGCAAACAGTCTGTGCGTCCAAAATGGTCCTTTTTGCTGACCTTTGACCTTGACTGCTCCACCTCTCACCTGACATTTGACAAATATCCTGATACACATAATCAGAGTCTTCCCGTTTTTCTCTTTATCTATTCACACACATGCACTCACCCTGAGTAATCTCAATTTTTATATTACTGATACAACACATTGCATTTAATACAGTTTGCTCCATGTAGTCGATGTTTAAAAAATAACAAATATCTCCAAAAAAAAAACTTTTCTTATAATGTAAGTCAATGGAACCTAAAATTTTACAAGTGATTTTGGAGCATTTCCTTTGATCCATTCATCATTACATTTTTGCACAATGTAAACGTGTTCAAATGATGTAGAACAATAAAAATGCTCAAAAATGGAGACATATGGTTTTCTTTGGATTGCGATGATAATATATGAGACATTAGATACAGACAGATGACAAATTTAAGAATAAACAAACATAAAATGGTCAGCAGCTTCAGTATGCTTTGGCATAGATCTTATACGTTTCTAGAATTGCACTGGAAAGATAAAACTTTAATTTTGATGATGGTAGCATTTTGATGATGGTGGAGTGCGCTGTCTAACACATTGGTACAGAATGTTCCAACTGGGTTGAGATCCGGTGACTGTGAAGGCCATAGCATATGATTTACATCATTTTCATACTCATCAAACCATTCAGTGACCCCTCGTGCCCTGTGGGTGGGATATTGTCATGCATGAGCGTCATGATCATGGAATGTGCAAACACAGTTTCCACCATGTTTACTGATGTCTATTCCATAGATTAAAATGCAGATGTTACTTTAGTCACTGATCCTGTTGAAACAGATAAACCGTCATGACTAAAGCTCTGAGCTCCAGCTATCAGCTATTAGCTGCTCTTATAATCAAAATCTTTGCCTTTTGCTCCAAAATTAAGGTTGGCAGTGTTGTACATGTTACAGAACGCGATAGGATGCATGCGGTACACTTTTCTTGAAGCATCAGCACTCGTTATGAGTCTACGCTCATTTATTTCATTTGCTTTACTTTTACTTTAAGCTAACACCCTTAATCTTATAATCTTTGTCTTAAGAAAACCTCAGAAATAAGATATTTTAAGGGTGGGGGAGGGGTCCATGTTTAATGTAAGTTAAAATGACTAGTTTTTTAATGGATTTTTAAATGATGTACACTATGATTTGAACATGCAGAGAAAACAGGATTTCTAACAGCCCTGCATGACCTGCTAGACCACCAAAACTGTCACCGTCAGATAAACAGTACTTAACGCTTTTATCTTTGGGAGGGAGGAGATAATCAACCTTCAAAAACAGTGAAAGAATGGAATAAAACACCTGTTTTTTTTTAGATCCACAGGTGTTTCTGTCGTTCCTTGTACTGGGAGAAGACAACTCAATGCTTTGGGTCTGAAAGAAAGTGTTACTGTCAAGTTCTTACTGAGAAAAGGAAATATACAAAACAAAGTAAACAAAGTAAAAGTTTTCCGAACAATAAGCTAGCCACTCCAGTCCAGACCTCAACATCATTGAATGTGTTTTGTGTTACTTAGATCATGAGAAGCAAAATGTGTTTCATCATGGATCATGAGAGGCACAAATTGGAAAAAAAAAATTGAAAAATGTACTTCTAAGACTGAACTTTGGAGGTGTCCCAGTTTAAACTGAAAATAAACTGACAATGTGGTCTCTGACTTGCAGATTTCTGGCAACAACAGCTATATTTAAAAGTTATATATAAGACATATAAGCTTTCTATATCAAAATCCTCTCACTCTTTCTGCCTAGTTGTTCTGTATGAGCGTACATATCTATAGGCTTGATGCTGTTGTGTACATGTTTATCTGTGTATGCTGTGGAATGTGGCTAAATCCTGGAGAGCAGCTCAGAAAATCTCTAGCAACAAGGCCTGTGGATCAGAGAGCCTGTGTGTTTGTCTGTGTGTGCGGATGAGAGACAGCTCGTTTTGTGTTTCTCAGCATGCAAGAGAGCTGTGTGACAGCAATGCAAGCGCACACACACGCGCGCTGTGCTTTGAGGCCGGGCGCTGCGCAGCTCTGGGGCTGTGTAAAGCGTGTGTGAAGCTACACACTGCAGCTGAACACGGCTCCCCACATCAGGCAGGCAGTGAAAGAGCGCGCCTTTTTTGTTCTTCCTCTAAAATCCAATTACAGCTGCTTTGCCTCACCTCCCCTCACAAAGCTCCTCTTCATTTTCCCCACCATTCCAGGCCTGAAGCGAAGGCAGCCCTCTGAAGCTAGCGCTCAACATAGCGCTGTGAAGCTAGAGCTGCGAATGGATGACAGAAATGAGAGGTTTCCATTACAGCTGCAGTTTGCAGGTAGCTAGCTGCCAGTCTTTAGCTCACTCTGCAGATGGCTTTAATACGCTACAGAAGCCGCCAGCCCGTTAGCAGAACCACCACTTCAAAAGACCTGTTACGTTCGTTTCAAAGCTGAATCCAGAGAGGATGGAATTCTCACTTTCAAGCCCACTTAGCGCTCTGCTGTGCGCCGCTAAATGTATTTGGATGTGGTTGGTCGTGTGGTGGAGGAGCCACACCAGTCTGCTGGGAATGTTAAAGGATAAAGAGGCTTGAAAGGAGCCTGTGGCTGGACATGCCACAGCCCTTTGTAGCTGGTCAGACTGTGAGATGGGGTTAGCATGCTGTACCTGTCATGCTAGCGATACAGAATTGGTTTTGCCTGTGGGCTAAAGGAGACTTACATCTCTGGAGTCTTTGTTGGCATGTTGTTCCTCAAGACAGATAAGGGTGCACAAATTAATAATCATGATTCTGATTATAAGTTTGGGCTGTGAATCCAATACCAATTTTAACAATGAGGAACCCTCAAGGCCTTCTTAGCCATCAGAGGATGTCGTTCAAAGAATACATATGTGCATTTTTTCTTCTTTTTATTTAATCATATCTTCATGCTTGTTGTATTTAAACACTGCAAGTATTATACTAATGCTCTTATTGCATTGCTACATTTTGGGTGTGCAATAAAAAAAAAACAGAAAACTTGTGAACAGTGAAATCAACCAATTCCATTTCGATTTAAATTAAAGTTTAAAATAAATTAGATGTGTTTAATCTAGTTTTCCCAAAAGAACATGTATCTCCAAATGTCTGTACCTGCCTGTATCTGTACCTACTGTACAGAAGGCCTAGCTCTAGACTTGCCAATAGATTTAAAGATATGTAACATTTCTGTGATTTCAGAAACTCTCACATAACTTGGAATGGTTTTCTGTCTTTTATTAAAAGCACACTTTATGACATTCTTAAAAGATACACAAAGAATGGGTTTTGTGGCTACAGCACCAGCCTTGTTAACTTCGGCTAGCCAGCTGGCCTCCTCTAGCCCCTTCTGGCAGTTTGAGCTATGCTTTAGACCGCAAGCCCTAGGCATTAATACATTGCCTTCAGTAGTCACGCCCCCAGGGTTTTAGAGCAGAGATTACAGCATATTTTTTATTATTTTAAAATCTATTATATACTTGCCAATTTTTTGTGATTTAAATTTTCTGTGTGGTTAATTACATTTTTCTGTAGTTTGACAAGCTCAGAACACATATTTATTACTGTTTTACACATTTCCTCATACTCTAGCGTAATGCAAGAATCACAATAAAAGCTATATCATGAATTTGTTTTTCTTTAGGAACATAACATAGGACAGCATAAAGTGTCTTGGCCTGTCTTCCTTCACAGTCTTGCTAATAGTGACTCTCACTTTGTAATGCCATTAATAATTCCCATAATCGCTTCCTCTGAAGGTGGGCCAGGTTTATAATGTCTTTTCTTCTGGCTGATAACAGCAGCAGATAGCACAGCGAAGCCTTGCATGCTCGTGAAGCCCACGGCTGCTGTGCTGCCAGTCTGCCCTCTCATCAGAATATGATATTCAAGTGACATTTTACGGTGCCCTATAAGAGAGCACACTTTCTTATTCTCCCTCTTTTACACACATTCATGCTTTCTGTTCACTCTTCACTGATGGCTGAAAGTGCAGAACGAAATGGGGTGATCTTTGAGTATGTATGTGTGTGTGAGGGTGATAGAGAGATGGAGGATGTGTGTGTGTGTTTAAATCAAGCTGACTGAGGGGCCGGCCTGATGTAGGGAGATTTAGAGGCTGAGGGGTTTGAGAGCAGGTTTGGGGTGTGTGTGTGTGTGTGCTGGTGAGTGCTGTGTACATTCCCATGCTGTTTTTGTCCTTTTGGCCTCCTCAGCCCTCACTCACCTCCTCCATTTAGCAGCACACATCCATCAACAGCGCGCTCCCTGAAGATCGCCGTGGCAACCCCGAACCACGGCAACCCCGCCACGACAAGGGCAGTTTTGCCTCAGGGCCGATGCACTCTGGCGCCATGACAACATGCACTCTCTGGAGCAACGCCTTATGTTACAAAAAGAACAGAGAGGTGTGTCTGACAGTAACACAAACACCACAACGTAGAGGGAGGAGGGGAGGGTGAAGGAAAGGAGGGAATGTGGAGAGAGATGTATAGTCAAAAAGAGAGAGGGGAGAGAGGTGCATAGTGACCTAGAGAAGGAGTGAGGACGAGTGCATGAGATAAAGGAAAAAAGAAAAAGAAAGAAAAGAGAGAATGATGAAATTAGGTGGAAGAAAGAGAAAGAGAGAAAAAAAGGTGAGAGAGAACAGATAAAAAGTGATAAAAAAGATGGAGAGTGAAAAAAGGATAAATAGGGAGAAGAAAAAAGCAAACAGAAAATATAGACAGCAGGAGAGAACAGAGAGCATGAAAGAGGAGAAAGAGAGAGATACAGACTGACAAAAGGATGAAGAGGGGTAAGTGTAGAAGTGAGAGAATGAGAAAAAGACAGAAAGGAGAGCGAAAGAGAGAAGGAAAAAGCAAGAGAAAAAAAGGAGATTAAGATAAAAACAGAAATGTGAGAGAGGGAAATAAAGAAGAAAGGAATAAAAGACAGAAAGAAGAGAAAGAGTGAAAGGACAGAGAGGAAAAGGAGATAGAAATGAATAAGAGAGAAATAGAGAGGGGAAGAGAGAAAGAAAATGATTATAATAAAGATGAGAGAAATAAAGGGAAAGAGGAGAGGAGGAAGAAAAGAGAAACAAAAAGCTGGGGAAATGGAGAGATAAAAAAAGAGAAACAAAAAGAGGAGAGAGGGAAAAATAGAGTACAAACAGAGAGAGAGACGAAGAGAGGGAGAGAGAGAGAGAGAGGGAGAGAGAGAACAGAGTAAGTAGTGCTGTTCTGGGTAAGAGTTATTGCATGGAATCTAGAAAGTAAACACAGCGGTAATGCTTTCTTGCTGTCATACGAACCCCCTGTGGTGTTTTCCATGCCAGCATGGCTCCAGCTTAACAACCGCTTTTTTCCTGACCTGTAATTAACCATGTTCCTCCAGAGAGTGTGTGACCCTTGAAGTTCCTTAGCCATCACACACGCCGCATGACACAGGCCAGCCCTGCCCCTGAGAGAGCTCTGCTAATTAGCTGCCATTTCCCCCTCAAATCCATCCAGCCGCCCTCCGTCTCCTCACAACACGCCTTTCAAACGCTTCCACTCCGCAGTACCCAGCAATAATTTTCCAAGAGCTTTGCATTGTGTTTCACTGAAGCGCCTATCAAAAGCAGAGTGTGTGATCCTTCTCCTCGACCTGGATTTTGTTAGTAGTTTCAATTCTGTAGTGAACACTGCAATACTGTATCCAGGTGCAGTGTTAACAAGCAGAGAGAGACCCCCACAAAGAGCTCAAATTAGTCGATCTGGCAGCCCGCACCTTCCAGACCAGCAGGCCATGAAGAAGCAGGGCATGGTGTGTAACTGGTGCACTGTGGGATAGCGTAGACCTCCACAGTAGGGCTCCACAGCAGTGCAGATGAAGGGCCTGTTTGTGTTTAACTTTCTACCCTCACTGTGTTTGCGGTTGTTTTCAAACGTGTCTTACAATGGACCTGGAGCCCATTGTGTTTGAGAACACTGATTTAGAGGTTTATGTATGAGCACATCTTACTATTAAAACCCTGAACCTTAGTCTTACTGACTTTTTAGTAATCATGAGATTTATTCACTGAAGTCTACAGTAAACTCTGTGTCAGCAGCAGTCTTATATATTTGCATGACACAGAATCAAATTCACACTGCACTACCGGCCCTATTCATCCTGTTTCACATTGGTTACCATATTTTTCAGGAAACTGTAATTATGAGAAAAAGGAAGGTCAATAGACACATTGTTTACATTGTTCGTAGCCATGCTATTTTAAGGCAGATCGCCTATATGTGAACTAAATGCAGGACCAAGCTAGTACAAATGAACATAGTATATTAAATGCATATAATATACTAAATCCATTGTTTCAGTCATGTTTAATATAGTAATTTTTAAACATTATATTCTCCTGGATCTCCTAAATTGAACTATCTTTGTATTTTTTTCATCTGTAAAACAGTTTGAATGACTGCAGAGTATGAAAGGTGTTATATAAATACATTTGCCTTCCATCACCTTTCAATCTAAGGGACCTCCAAAACAGGTCGGTACGTTTTCAAAGACCACCAAGTTTTATTTCTGATCCAATAATTCTTTCACTGTTTGAGATTTTGGTCTGTGAATGTTTTATCATGCTGAAACTCTATGTTAGTGTTCTTTACCTACGATTTGCCTTGTCAATGCTGCACCCACAAATCTGCTCCTTTATAGCAGCTGGTGGACAAACTTTGCAGAATGTTGACAAAATTCCAAATAACGTAATGAGAAACTGTTGCACGCTTCATAGCCACAGCATAATATTACCAGTTTAAAGAGCTTTACTAACTAGGTGGTCTAATTGAGACCAGGCAAGTTGGAATCAAGAATAAATTTGCCGACCATGCTAATATAATGCTACACTTACACTTCCTTAACTAAAGAGACCTAAGATGTGACCCTTACAAAAGAAGATTTCAAATGAGTAATGCTCCATAAGTGCATTTGCTTTGGAACTGAGTGTGGCACTCTTGTCCATCTCACACCAATTGTAAAAGAATGCCTTACTAATTATTCACTAACTGCTATGAAGCTAATATGTAAGTTATGTAGTTATAACAGTGAGGAACTGAAGTGTGGGCCCATATACAGGCTCTTAGAAGTTAATTGCATTTATCTGATTTTAGCAGCCCCTCATTAAGTCATTATTTTACTCTGATGGGGCGTATGTCCTGTGAAGCAGTGCGTCTATATGGCACCAGAGAAGCCCAGTCATTAGTGCGGTGCTACAGTTGCCATAATGATAAGGCTTCGGCAATCGCAGGTGCAGAAAATTGTCATTGCAGTGATACGCTCAATAGATCAGACATTATGAGCTCTGCACTTGTGTAGCAGACTGTTAAGTGGGTTTACCTTCATCAGGCTGTCTAAAGGTCTCTCCTCCCTCTCTAACCCTCTACAAGGGGGAAACCTACTCTACACTCTCTATCACACTTTTCCACAGCGCTAACAGCTGTAAAAGGCACGTACACCTCTGCCCCGTTAATTAGCCCTGTGAATTACGGCCCGATCAGGGAAGCCGGCCGTGTAATACTGCTGTACTTATCCTGGGCCAAGGAGGAGGCGCGGGGGGCTTATGGCACAGGCTGACTGTATCAGGAGAAGTTGTAATTAGTTACCGTGAGCTTTACTTAACTTTAATGTCTGCCTTTCACTTTGCGTGGACACTTGAACAGTTTTTGTTTTGTTGAGTGTGCATTTTTAATAGAATGTCATTTAGAAATCATATTTTTTATTGTCATGAATAAAGAAAATGTAAATGCAGAAAGTTCACTGTTCACTGCCTGAAACTAGCATAAGAAGTGTTGCTTACATGATTATTCCATTTGTTTAGTGAGATGTTGTTGTCTTTTAGGCATATGTAATTTAAGAGCCTAATGATGTTTATCGAATATATGTGAGGGAATCTGCTGTCGCTCTGTAAAGAGCAAACCTGCAAGACATGATGTCCAAAATCATTGCCACCATCACAATAGTGGTCTGCGTAGAGACTCAGGTTTTCCAGAGCAGGGTGTAGTGATCTGTTGATCATTTCTGACATGCCATAAGAGTGTTAGTCTATAGGCAGAGTCCTTTTTTAGCCACAGCCCTGCTTTTACAACAGGAAGTGAGACTGCATCCCTGTCCCTTATGGCCATATGGTGAGCAGTTAGATCCCATAGTTTTGAAGTCAGTGTGTCTAAATTATGAAAATCAGCATGTCTCCTTTAGAACCATCATTACTGAAACAGATTTTCTGCAATTAAGTAAACATTTTTGTGCGTTTAAATAAGTAAAAGCTCATTTATCCTCCCTTAACATACATTAATAAATATGTCCAGGGGTGTCCCTGTGTGCCCACAATGTAACATTATATGGGTTTTTTGCCAGAGTTGATTTTTTATTATGTCCATATGGCAGTGTTGTAATTTTACTTGAGCGATGGGCTCCGCTCTGTTCATGGGAAAGTAAAAAGTTTGCTCATTTGTTTTTATTAAAAATGTGTTTTTAACTCTGACTTTGAAATAGTTCAGTAGAATGATCTATAAAGCTCTGCTGTAGATGTTGCTATTTTACTAACAGCAGCATCAATAAATCAGCTGTATGCATTTAATTTTAATAATAATAATAATAATAATAATAATAATAATAAAATTATTTAATGTCTCCCAAAACTACACATCAGTTCAATCAGTTTAAATGTTCATATATTTAATGACCTCATCCTTGCTTAACATTCACTGTAAGGTACTGTAGAGGTGTTCTCAGAAATCTCTCATTAGCTGAACAAGTGGTTAGAGTAGCCAGTTGCATCAGTAGTACATTACCACACCTGCTAAACAAGACTATTTGTTATCCTATAGTATCTGGTACTGTTTTAAATGTTGTCCCTTGTCACTTGTGTGCAGTCGCACAGCTACACCGATTGCGTTAAAGCTTGTTAGCGTGGTTGTACATAATTGGATTAGCGGTGATGTGTACTGTCTCATCCTCTGGTAAATTAGGTGAGCATCTGTAGCCGACTGCATTTAGGAAGTGCACTATGAATGTCTTCATCAAGACGTGTGGTTTAGAGAAGTGGAAAATGTCCATTTTTTACAAGTTAATTACTTTGCGACTTAATCTTTGCTAATTTAATGATGTCTGTAGGATGTCTGCTGCTGAGAACTAGCAGTGCAGTGCATCTGTCCTTTGTATCTATGTGTTGGTCCCTTTTTATTTATTTCATTTCCTTTCTCTCAGATAGTTTGTATACATCTGTGTACGTGTGTGTGTGTGTGCGTGAGTGTGTGTGGCATTCCACCTCCTCCTGCTCTGTGAAGTGTGATTTGTCAAAGCAGCAGTCCAGTCTTTGCAACCAATTAAAGCCTGTACAAACGAGTATTAATCTTCAGGGCCGAGGCCGATCAAAGGCGACCTCCCACATCCGGAGGTATGGATTTCCATTCTGCAGCGAGGGACCTGTGCAAGCTTCAGTAGGGAGTGCGCCTGCCTTGCCTGTGGCAGCTAATTTGTTTTCAATAGGCTTGAATCAATGGGCTAGGCTGTTCCAGGAAGAGAAGGGACAGTGCTCTGGTAATTGTCCAGAATAAATTGTAGTGCTTGTAAAAGGCTAAATGGGTGGTGTCAGGTGCCCCCCCCTGACTGGTTACTGATCAAATCGGCCCCTGCACACGACTCCCAGAAAGCTTTGTGTATACACGGCGAGGGGGGGGTTCTATTTGGATGAATGTCTGTGTGCATCTGTCTAAGTGCATCTGTTTATTACGCGTATCACATTTCCTTTAATTGAGTGAAGCTGTGAGACTTGCTTTATTGCCTTGATTTGAAAAGGTCAAGTCCCGGCGCATTAAAACTGATCTATTTTTCTTGGCGCGTACAGAAGGATGTGCGCTGTGATCTTTAGCCGAGGGCTCGCGGCGAGGCCGGGACATTGGGGCTTTTTCAGAGAAACCACCCCCACCCCCCCACCACACACACACACACACACACACACACACACTGTAGCCATGACAACGCTGCTGAAGGAAAGGAATGGAGACGACTATATAGCAGCCGTGGCTCTGGCTGGCCTGTCCTCTTCCTCCTTGTCCTTTTTCTCTTCATCATCCGTGAATAAGGCTCTCTTAATGGGCCAGCCTGGCCACCTCCACTCTCCTTATTAACCTGTAAGGAGCTGGCAGGCAGATCCCAGGGGAGACGCTGAGAATATTACTCCCCCTGCCCTCCATCACTCATGTCTGGCAGACCTTACGCAGGAATCCTATGGAGCAGCAAATCAAAAGCTTCGCACCTGAGAGAGCAGGGCCTGAGGACGCAGGAGAGTGGCCTCTGTTGCTATGTAGTTGCTGGGAAATAATTCCCCTTTACTCCAGCTGCAGCTCTAGCATCCTATTATTATCCCCAGCATAAAGGAGCCTCTAGTGAATTCCCTTCAGAAAAAGAGCACCCTCCACACTCCTGCTCATCCAGATCACCTTGCGTGGGCCTCCGGTCACAGGGTTGCCAGGAGCCAGTGACTGTGTCACCAGCAATTAGGCCGGATTACATTTGACTGCGGTGGGAGTGCTAACAGGGGCTGCGTGACCAGAGAGGCAATAGCTTTATAAAAGGCCTGTGCTCCAAATCAATGCCATGAATCATGGATTAGCACTTTGATCTGAGTTCACATCAAATAAAATAGCTAAATAACCTGTCGAGGAACAGGGCGAGTACCAAAGATAAGGTTTACATTTTGAGAACAGCTCTCAAAGTGGCCAGAGCAGAGTTGCATATTTGATTGATCTCTTAATGTGAATTCCTCTTTCACTAAAAGCAAAGTGCGTTCAGCGTTACAAGAGTGGAGTACAATTGATGTACGAAAAATTAGCTTTTTTCTGGTGGCTTTGGCTGCACCAACAACTGCTCAAGCTCTTGACAAAAGTTGGCAATGAAAGCTCATAAATCCACACGCATTTGTTTGTGTGTGTGAATGCGCGTGCGTGCTTTTAAAGCCCCCTTTGCGTGTGGTGAAAGGGCAGACGCAGGCGGAGCTGAGCTGTAGGGGAAGGTTTCAGAGGAGAGAAGCTTGTTGTACACAGCGCCGTCCCCGTCGATATATTGATCTGCACAAGGTGCTTTTATTTTGTCTACTTTGCAAAGAGCGCTTTTTTATTTTGTCTACTCTGCAAGTGCAGTCTCTCCTCTTGCGCGCCCTGTGTGTTACCTTGAAAACAAACACGAAACCCCATAGCTCAGTTCATACCCCTTGCATTCGGTTCCCCCCACCCTCCCTACTCTCAGATGTGCCGAAGTTCAACAGCACAGAAAATTACACTTGAAAGTGTTCTGAATTCAGGGTGAACAATATGGACCTGAGTCAACGTGTTTTCCATGATCTGGACATTAACTATAATTCTCATGTTCTTCTTTATATTTTTCTTTTTCTTCTCAGTATTATTATTATTGTTTTATTGCAAAACATGAATAAGTAATTGTGTATATCTTGTGTAAATATGTCTGGATGGAAGAGGTTAACCTATTCACACTAAGAAAATCAACAAAACATGTAAATTTCTCAGAAGCATCCCAAATTAGTTGAGGTGTGTGTGTGTATATATATATATATATATATATATATATATATATATATATATATATATATATATATATATATATATATATATATATCATAGGACAGGATCACATTTATATATACTTTCATACTAGTGTGCCTTCCACCTCTAACTGGCAAACACCTGCTACCTTTTTTAATGTGAAGATGAAGTTTAGACGAGGCAGCTGATTCATGGCTTGAAGCTTCTGTCCCCGGCTCGTGCGAGACAGGCTATCATTCGTCATGTGTCGAGTGTGCCTATAGACTTTGTTTGGGTCTTATCTCCTGGAGATGGATCCATCCCATCATCATCGTGTCAGAGACGACAGGGTGAATTTATACGGTGTGCAGCGTTCAGCAACCAGCGGGTATAAATTCAGTGACATCACCGCCGTGCAAGAAATCAATGCGACACCCGGCTTACTCATGCTCCCCTCACTCTACGCTTCCTCGTCAAAGGCTGGGAGTGAGACTGAAGGAGGCAGCAGGGTGGTAAATACTGGACCGCAGCAACCGATCACTTTTAAACATGCGCATCCCAGGTGGCATATCCGTCCCATGTGAGCAGCAGGACAGCAAATCAATCAGACACCCTCACTGCAGCATACATTGGCAAAAAGATAAGCCTACATGACTGTTAGAACTGAACATGGATCTGCATTTAACTGCAAAATGTTTGACTGAAAAAAGTGATGCAGCATCCAAATAGCACAAATACAAGCTGTTACTATATAATGAGCAGTAATTAAGTCAAATAATTGTATTCTTCTGGATTTTATGCACTATATGCATTTAAAAGTGCATTAATGCATCACATTTTTCAGTGTAACATATTCATATATTGTATAATGCATGATTTTGCGACATATTATTAAACCATAAACCTTATTTTTATTCAAAAAGATTGCATATTGCAATCAATAAAATATGCAACTGATTTTAGCCTGAACCTGCTGCTTTTGAGTGTTTGATGTAAACTTGCACCACATTCCTCTTCCTGGACATGTTGTTTAGCTGCTGTTGTAAAAAAACAACAAACTCTGTAGATGTAGCATAAATGGAAATGTCTCTAAAATATATTTTTGCATGATCATATCATACATTATAATACTGTGTTATAGTAATGGTCATGCAATAATTTAATAATAGCAAAAGCCTCCAAATCACCTGCACCTGGTTGTAGCATCAGTGCTGAAAGTGCCTACTGGAAGTGCCTAAGAAAAACATATTAGCATCAACAACATTAGAATATTGAGAACATCATAATCTGCCATGCCATGCTGTGGCAGTAGTAATCATTAGGATTTGTCACAGCATTATAATTGGCCCATAAAAATTAACTGCTTTCAGTATTACAATCTTATTGATAAATAAAATAAAAAAATAATCTTACCATCAGAATTCCACTTTAATTAATTAGATCTATTCAGTGTTTGCTAAATGCTTTGATCTCAGAATTGGACAAAGGCTCATCAAAGATCATCACCACCACATGGACTGGAAGAACAAATGTAAGCAAACAGACCATATAACATTACATAAATTTGATAACTTTAAATAGACTAAGACATAAATGGCTGAAAAAAAGAGAAAAAATGTAAACAATTTGAAGTTATGTTAAACATTTTTGCTTCTCTGTGCAAAGTAATGATTTCAGAATTCAAAGTTTTGTTTATCTCAGTTTCTTTTTTTTTCTGTTCAGAGGTCGACGTATTACAGATGCTTGATATTTATGGTTAGTACTGCATTAAAGCCACCAGCAGCTGAAGTGATATTCAAAGTTTAGGCCTACGTGCAAATTTGTCATGCCCATCCAAAACATACACACACATACACATCAGCAGAGTCTCAAGCCCTCCCGGGGTGACAAGCTGTAGAATGCCACGGGGCAACAGCTCCCTCTCTTGTCACTGGTAAGGTCCCCTGGTGGTGGGACATGCCAAGTTAAGACAAGTGAGTCTTTCTGATCGATAAGCCCTCTTTCCACACTCTCTTCTTCACTTTCACCCCACTTGCTGCTGCTGTGGATAAGGTGTGTGTGTGTGTCTTGTGTGTCTGTGTGTGTTTGTGTCTAGCCTAAATTAGCTTAGGGCCTGATCATCAGGAACAAAAGCACACTGTTACTAAGCTGAGAGAGACAAACAAGAAGATAGAGAGTGTAGGGGAAAGTAAGGGGGGCGTTAAAAGAAAAAAACGGCATTGAGAAAAAGATAAAATGGAGATAAAGAAATAGAGACAAGAACAGAGTGAGGAAGAGATTAAATGGACATATAAAGAAAAGAGAAGGAACAGAGATAAAGGAGATTGGAGAGAGAAAAGAGAAAGAAATACAGAAAAGAGAGAGAAATAAAGACAGAAAAAGACCCAAAACGAAAAAGAAAGAAAGACAGAGATAATAGAGATAGAGACAAAGGAGGAAGGAAAGAAAGATTGGATCAATAAATAAAAAGAGTAAGGGATAAAGTGGAATGATGGAGAGAGAAAGAGGTAGTGCCAGAGAGAGAGAGAGAGAGAAAGAGAGAGAAAGAGATTTAATAACATGCAGAAGAAAGGGGGCTCCCCTAATTGGCCCCTAAATGTTTAGTTTGGGTAAAGCTGATTACTGTGGTCAGTGTGATGACCCATGGTCTGTCTGAAGTACTCACGAATACACATGCTGACAAAGTTGAAAGCACATTTTTTATTCAAGTCTTTTTTTCCTTTGTTTGAATTACAACACTTCTTGAGTAGAAATGAGTTACGCCTCTGCTCTGTAAGTGGGCCTGACAGGGAAATTGATTTGTGTGGAAACAGGGACATGTCGGGCCTCCGTTTTACTGTGTGTCTGCAAATCCTCCAGACTTGTGTGTTTGTGTGTGTGTGTGTGTGTGTGTGTGTGTGTGTGTCCAGCCTTTACGCAGCTGTATGCGAGAATGGCAGCTTTATGGCCTAAATAATAGCTAAGCACTCCACGAGACTGACACAATAGCGGGAACGGTGGCTGACAGCTAAAAGAGGAAAAGGGGGCGGGAAGAAAAAGCTGATTTGGGGTTTAAGAACTGGATCCTGGGTCTTTATAGGTGTTATTTCTACAGAATTGGAAATACTGGCCAGTGATGCAATAAACTGCATTTGTCACCTAGAGGGCGGACAGGGCGGTGCCTGGGCAAAGTAGTGGCTGTTTTGTTTAACATGGGGCTGACACATGTGTCACTATTTAACATTTACAAACCTCTCTATTTGGACCCCAGTGCTGTTACTATCTACCACTTAATTTTGGTTTTATTCTGTGAAATCTGCTGGAAGTGAATACATTGGTGCAATGGCTTGGAATGCAGCAAGGAGTTAAAATCCAAACCTGTGTCATTCTAATGATGCCCCACTTCTAAAAACCTCTGGTCCACAGATAGGCAGTATATTAGCAGTAAAGCAGTTGAGATGAAGCTGTGAATGGAAAGCTGCTATGTTTCAAGTTCACTGTTTCCTAATCTTTGTTTTAATGGCAGATCTTTCTCGAGCAAATGGTAGAACGATTGCCTTTTATCTTGTTTGCTGAGTGGCTGGAGGATCAGCTCCTCTAAATATCAGTTATGGCAGAGCAATACATCACACGCATACACATGTTCTGACTGCACACCCATCATAGTCTATATACGTGTGTATGATAAATGTGTCTGAGAGGGTCACATGTGCTTGCCTGTGAATTTTGTCTCATTCTTCATTTATTTTTTTTGTTTTTCTCTCAATCCTCATTTGGAGTGACTGGATGAGTTGGGTGGTATTCACGCTCATCTGTCTCGAGCACAGCAACTATATTTAAGTGTCTTTTTGATTGAAAAATATGGATTGGGTTTGTATTGGCTTAGGTTTAAGGCAGAGCGAGAGACAGATAGAGAGAGAGAGAGTAGAGAGAGAGAGGGAGACAGAGAGAGAAAGAGTAGAGAGAGAGAGGGAGACAGAGAGAGAGAGAAGAGAGGGAGACAGAGAGAGAGTTGAGAGAGAGGGGGAGACAGACAGATAGAGAGAGGGAGACAGAGAGAAAGAGCGTAGAGAGAGAGGGGAAGACAGAGAGAGAGTAGAGAGAGAGGGAGACAGATAGAGAGAGAATAGAGAGAGAGTGGGAGGCAGAGAAAGAGAGAGTAGAGAGAGAGGGAGACAGATAGAGAGAGAATAGAGAGAGAGGGTGGCAGAGAGAGAGGGAGACAGAGAGAGAGAGAAGAGAGGGAGAGAGAGGGAGACAGAGAGAGACAGTTGAGAGGGGGAGACAGATAGAGAGAGAGAGAGAGAGAGAGAGAGAGAGAGAGAGAGAGAGTAGAGAGAGAGGGGGAGACAGAGAGAGAAGAGAGGGAGAGAGGAGGAAGACAGAGAAAAAGAAGGGAGAGAGAGAGGGAGAGAGAGAGGGAGACAGAGAGAGAGTAGAAAGAGAGGGAGACAGAAAGAGAGAAGAGGGAGAGAGAGAGAGGGAGACAGAGAGAGAGAGAGGGAGACAGAGAAAGAGAGGGAGCGTGAGCGGGAGAGAGAGGGCATTCTTTAGTGTTGGCAGTAGATCAGAAGGTTGGTAATTCAGTTGTTCTGGCTGGGTGAGAATGAATCAGAGGAGAGCAGGCAGTGGGGTGTCTGTGTGGTTTATTTGGCAGCAGATGCCACAGAGACGTGCTGGCTCAGGCTGAAGTGTGTGCTGATTGGTCAGGATGGGAGGCCAGAGGCCCTCCACGCTCCTCCTAGGACCGACGGGAAACCCGGGGCCCTCTGCAAAATGACCGCTCTGAAAAACTCACTTAGCTTTTCTGTCTGTTCACTCTTTTTCATCATCAGGGAAATTCTGTTGTGACACCAAAGATCACTGTTGCTGCAAACCTCTGAGATTTGACTCAGCTGCAGTTCGATTCAGTTGCAGCAATACGAAGCTTTTTGGGTTGGGGGAATTAAATATTTTCAAGAATTCTTTTGACTGCTTTGGCTAAAATATTAGCACTTGCATTCAGAGTAGTATAGTATATTTGATAATAATGAGTTTTTAAAAATTACCTTAAAAGTTGCATGTTCTGAATCTCAATATGCAAGTAACGTCAGTATTAAACTTGGACTCATTAGTCTATAAAACCTTCATCACATCTTAGATGTCCTGCTATGGTGTGTTGTCTCACTGAGGGCTTCTTAGCAGCTACAAATAGAGTAAAAGTCTTCTCACAGTAAAGGATAGACAGATCAGATCTGATTTTCTCCTTTCTTTTAAAGAGGAAAGCTTTTAGTGCTGTTTGTCAGATGGTAACAGGTACTGTTTATCTGATGTTAACAGTTTCTAACAGTGGTCTACTAGATCTTGCATGGTTGTTAGATGTTCCATTTTTCTGTATAGCTTTGTATCGTTTTTGGAGGACTCCTGCTATTGTTCGCACTTATTTTCCTTTGTCATCAATTATCTAATATCTAAGAAATATCTCCTTTAGTCATTTGATCTGCACTGCAAACCAGATCTGCAAAGCAGCATTTGGGTAGTTGTTAGTGTGAAGGTTATTGTCTCGTTGGAGAAGCATTTGGAGGAGAATGGACAGCTGTAACTTGGCTGGAAGTGTTACAGAGGCAGTAGAGTGTGTAAGACTAATGTGTAGTCAAAGGATGTCTTGACAGATTTGAGACTTCTGATGCTAAAACAATTAATTACTTTTACTTAATAATTGTTTTGACTGTAAATGAAATAAAGAAAAGGCCGGTCTCTGAACACAGCACCGTATGTGCAGTGATCCCTGTGGCTTGCCACCCTGTATCTGGTGGAAGAAGTAGTGTGAGCTAACCTTCAGTTTTACCAACCGGAGCTAAAGGCATTAAAGCACAAGGCTAAATAAATCACGCATCAGCACACAATTCAGCCTTTTGCCGGAGCGCAATCCTTGTTCAATTATACTGCACCTTTGTAGTTCCAGTCTTCGTCTGCATGAGTGATTTGTTTTGAATTGCTCATTTTGTGCACCTTTTTTATACACGCTCATAGAGAGAGAAAGACAGTGCAGGAGCCCAAGTGCTGTATTGATCATCAGTGGCAGCTCCTGCTGGGTAATGAGGAGATGAGTATACCCAAAGGCCTTCCTCTCTCTCTCTCTCTCTCTCTCTCTCTCTCTCTCTCTCTCTCACACTCCTCTCATTCTCTTATCACACGTACACACCTGCCATCCCCTTTTCTCCCCACACTCTTTTCTTTTCTCTCCATCTTTTCCTGCCTCTTCATTGAAACTGCCACTTTACCTCGTTTCTCCTTATTCTCACTATACATTGTATAGCGGAACACTTAGTCCTGCTGAGAAACACAGCATGCATGGTACGGTATATGTATGTATGGGCTTGGGTCAGCGTCTTCTTCTTGCATCGATCACCTTCACAGATGATTCACGTCCAACATTATGAGTAGAACTTTTCACGATATTTAAATATCTCTGCCTTTGAGTTGAGGGCTGCTGCAGAATTCTCTCTCTCTCTCTCCCTCTCTCTCTCTCTCTCTCTCTCTCTCTCCCTCTCCTTTACCCTGTAGCTTTTTCTTATCCTTTTTGCTGCTCTGTCATTTGCGTGGCTCTCGCTCTGTTGTTCGTTTTGCTTGTTTGTTTATTTATTTGTGTTGTTTTTTTTGGATGAATTCACTCTGGTCTTGAAGTGCAGGAGAGCATGCTGAATAATACATGTGTTCATCTCTGGCCAGAGCTGCTGCATTACAGCGATGATACTAGACTACTACTGAGAGGAGACACTGTGTTTGTGTGTGTGTGGATAGCCTGTTAGCAGTCAATAATTCATGAATAATTATCTCACTAACAGATCAGTCATGCCTAATTCTTACTTAATTAGTTAGTAACCAGCAGTGCATGCTGCATCTCTCTACTGAGTTTTAAAGAGGAATTCCACTAGTTTTATTTTTTTTCCAATAAATGTCTAAATTCAGTCATTGAGAGGTAAGCAAAGTCATCAGAGTGTTTTAATGTGAAATGGGTCACGGTAGGGGACTTACTGGCTCTAAGCCTTTATGAGTGCTGGTGATATGAAACCAGGGGTTAGGATCCAAAACAATCACTCGACTTCTTAGGCTGATTTTAAGCTGATTATGGCAATATAATGGAAATATTAATGGGAACTATTGGCATACCGCTCGAAACGTTTAGTTCTACACCAGGAATAACATTATTGCATTAAAGTTTTGGTATAATGGTGTATTATATGATGCAGTAAAAACACATACTGTAATACCATACTACATTTTATTATTATTATTAATTCTTTTATTACATTATGCATTTTCATAACATTTGAGTGTTTTGCATTGTGTGCAGTAATCACAAGTTGTTTTGGGTGTTTTGTAATTATTTCATTTAACAACTTTCTGTGATTTTGAGGCATTAAGCTCTTCAGACGTCTGATTTTATCTCCACCGACGCAAGCACTTCTGACTAGAATGGATTATTTCACATCAAACTTCTCTGAATGACATATACATTTCAACAGTTAACTTATGCAGAATATGTTTTGAAAATTTGCAGCAATTCCTCTTTTACTGTACACTTTTAACAATAAAGCTTCCTGGTTGGTTGTTGATTGGATGTAGTGAAGAACCTAACCAACCTAACTTAGTAGTACATGGAGGCTTCCTGAACTTCACGAACATTCTTTCATTTACAGAAGGTTCTTTAGAAAACCAACCATGGTTCTTCTATGGCGTAGCTCCATTTTTTTAGTACTGTGTAATAAATTAGTGTATTGTATGTCCTCAGTGACGTCCAATCATCAGCTGACACGAATATTCCTGCCTGAATTATTAACCAATCAGACTTGTGTTCTGTTCAGCAGGCTGTGTCCCTGGCTTTATCAGTGCGAAATAAACAGGCTGTGTTGTGCGAGTTTAGTAAAACACCCCCTCCCAACACGTACCCACCGCCTGTGTCTCCAGCTTCCGGCCCACTAGCGCTCTGCAGCTTCACACCACTGCTTAATTAATCCAAT
The DNA here is from genome assembly GCA_021613375.1 of Megaleporinus macrocephalus. Lineage (NCBI taxonomy): Eukaryota > Metazoa > Chordata > Actinopteri > Characiformes > Anostomidae > Megaleporinus > Megaleporinus macrocephalus. The sequence continues at coordinate 32,575,570 of CM038711.1, read as the reverse complement.
TGAGCCGCTTAGTGACTCATCAATAGGCATTGTTTAAAGATGGCTGGGTTAGCAAGGCAAATCCCATCCACTGCCGCTCACTTAAAAAGCCCTCTGTAATCACTAAATAATACTCCGAGAGGAAGGAGAGGGGGGAAATGTGCAAAATACTGAAACGAGGGCTTTGCCAGCAGATTAGAAGTGCTGCAGACTGTCCTCCAGCATGGAAGCACAGCAAGCTGCAAAAGGCCCCACTTTCCAGGCTTGAGATATGGCGAAAGCAGTTGGGCTCGGAGCCTCTTCTGATTGGATTGGATTGGATTGGAATGGATTGGATTGCATGGCTTATAGTTTTAATACGCTGGAAAACCACAGTCTTCCTTTCTTTCACCAGCGGGCGCGTGTCTGAGTGTGTGTGTATGTGTGCGTTTCGAAGCTGTTTAGCGGGTTAATCTCTCTCTGATCTGGTACAAACAGGACTTCAAACTGCCAGCAAGAGAAACCCAAGCTTAAATCCATGCTGGGGAAAGGAGGAGATTCGTGCTGAACTGAATGAAGTGAAAGTAGTGCAGTCTCATGCACGCCTCTGATTTGGAACGCGGGCCACAGGAGCGTTTTAACCCCCTTCACTCACTGTAAATTTATCCCTGCTCATCCCTCTTCAGGCAGATTAGAGTACAGTCTGCTATCTATTCCCTGTACACAGAGCCTGGGTTACGTATATCAACAGCACAGTGAAGAGCATTGCATATGCTAAGATTCTCAATAACATTGATAGCACTATTTAAGGAATAGTTCACTGTCAGCCCAGACAGTCTTGACTCCAAACACAGGCCCTCGGTGAAGACATGCTTGGTAGGTTTACACCAGAGCTGCAAGGCTAATATAGCTAACAGTTAGACTAATGGAAGGATGATATTTTAAACATTATGCACCAACGAGAAATTCTACTTGAGATTATTTAATAATGCATAGTTTGAGATAAGTAACCAATGATTTAAGCCACATTCGATAGTTCTAGTTCAAAGACTAATCCTGCAGGATTTGGACTCTAAAGTATCTTGGCTGATCTATTGATTAGAGATAAGATAAAAATTTGTGGTACATGTAAAGTGGTAGATGAAAATTATCACTTTGTGCTGCACCCTTTTGTCTAAGTAGTCCTATGGGGTTTTGAGAGGGGTGTGGTCAGTACATGTCTTTAGCCTATGAACAGTACAGTACAGACAGTACAGCAGTTAGGTGTACAAGAAATATGAAAATTTAAATGATGCACTGCCCATCCCATTCATCTGGCTGACCAATGGGTATGCTGGTTGATGAGGGGTGGCACCTTGTTTTCATGTGTGTTTGAGAAAGAGAGAGAGAAAGACCCCAGGCGTTGTGAAGACTCAGGCTGGTGTCACCATGGTGAGGGAGGGTCTGGAGCCTCGACGTTCCATCTGCTGCAGCCCAGGCGGAGTGCCCAGAACAGTGCATCACACACACACACACACAAACCTCATCCAATGTATCTCTCATATTATGACAGGCTTGCCTTTGCCCCATTTACACCCTTGCAGAAAATGTCTGCCCTGTTCTTTGAAGCTAAGAGGGGACAGTGCAGCTTCACTTTGTCTCTCTCTCTCTGTGCATTTACACCTCACTGCATGCAAAAGATGTTAAAGGAGAAGAAAGGTGTAGACTTAACTTCAGGTTTAATTTAGATGTCGCAAAGCAGGTCTTACAACTTCTGCATCATTATTTTCCTTTGAGCATGAAACGTTAAATGAATGCTTAAACAAGGGGCGGGGGAGGGAACGAGAAAGGGGAAATACTCAAATGAAGCAGCTCTCTGTTGGCTGGCGGGATGATCTGTTGTCCTGTCATCATCTAAAATGCTCTACGCTGGACTCCCAGGGATAATCATAAGGGATTCTATTAGAGCTCAACATTGGTTTCTTGAAAAGCTTCACATTGGACTCCCTACTCCCTACTGGAGCTCCATACTGGTGTTTACGTTTATGCTTACATTTACGCATTTAGCAGAAGCTCTTATCCAGAGCAAATTACATAAGTGCTATGTGTTCAGTCAGAGTATGTATTTCTATCTAGTACAAACAGGTTTAAGTCCAAACTACTCAAGCTCAAACACTGCCATAAACAAGTGCCAGTGCTGTTTTTTGGTGTTTTGTAGAGCTTTACACTGAACTTCCAAGAAGGCCCATCAGAGAACTCCACGCTGGACTGCATAGAGCTCCCCATTACACTCTAAAAGAGCTACGTGCGGGGTACTCATAGAGCTCCACAATGGACTCCCCAGTCTTCCATACTGGTATATGATAGAGCTTCAAATTGGACTACACAGTGCCCCACACTACACTCTAATAAAGATGCAGGCTGGAATTTAATAGAGGTTCACACTGGACTCCCATAGGGTTCTATTCTGGAGCCTAAAAATCTCATACAGTGTATCACATTGGTCTCTAATTCAGCTTGGTATTGTTTTCTAATAGAGCCCCAGATTGTACTGGAATAGAACTCAATAAGGTTAAATCCTGGTTGTTTATGGAGCTTTATGCTAGATTACATACCTAGACGTTAATATAGCTCAATACTGGGCTCACATAAATCTTAACATAGGACTCACATAGGGTTCTATTATAGTCTACCATAGACCTCTACTCTGTACTCTCATAGATCTCCACAATGGGCTATCAGAAAGCTCCACACCGGGCTATCATACAGCATGGTCAGGGCCTGGATGCCTCTACCCTGTGCAAAGATTAAAATAAGGTCAAAGCAAGCAGAAATATTTTTCTTCTGTTCTATCAAACGCATGTGTACACATGGATGAGTGGACCTGGCCACAGGAGCGGACAGGAGAGCAGAGCGAGAGTGTGTTTGACAGCTCATTACTCGCCTGAGAGCCACACAGATCATGGTGCACTTACCCATCCCATCACTTTGCTGCTACACACACAGACAGGCCGTAAATGTATGTGTGCAAGTGTGTCTGTGTGTGTGTGTGAGTGCGTGTGTGAGTGTGTGCATGTATGAGTGTGTGCCTGCCTGGGGCGAATGTGTCAGACAGCGGGTCATGTCTGACGGGGGAGGGGACAGAGGGGTAGTGTAACCCTGGTGTTCGGCCGGTCCTGACCGCCCACGGGGGTTTGAGCCAAGGACACTCTCATTCTCTCTCTCTCTCACTCTCTCTGTATTTCTCACACACACACACACTAAGATGTGGATATACACTCTAAAGGCTGTTTAATATATATCAATGCTAAATTAAACACTGCAAATTGAACAGCCGCTGCATAATTGGCTCTGTTTGCAAACATCTACTGCTTTCCTTCTTGTGTCGTATATTACACATCTCTCTCTCTCTCTCTCTCTCTGTTTCTGTCTGTCCCTCTCTCTCTCTCTCTCTCTCTCTCCTCTTTAAAGTTGTAGTTCATCAACAAAACAAAAGAATCTAATTTAGTAGTTGGATCTCCGGTGATGGCCTGGGCATCCAAAAGAACATAATTGGCTTGTTTTCTCTGGGTGGGTCACATCACTCAGTGTTATGTTAGCTAACGCAGGCATCTGTTAGCTGACATAATAGAACTGGCAGTTAGTGTTCTCAAAACATGTTGAGCAGTCAATGTACATGGTGTTAAAAGCCGTTCTAAAAGATGCAATAGCTGGTTTCACATGTCTGGGAGGAAACCACCCAAGCCACCCTTCACCCTCTCAGCCCACCATACATCAACCCTATATCTTCTGTGCCAAACTAAAGAAGTAAACCTCAGACATGTCTAGGCTGATCAGTCATATCTAGAGTAATGCTGACATCAGAGTACACAAGTTTAGCCCACTTTAGACACAATTTTGTCATAGCTGATACATGGTGAGCACTGGGCACAAGGAATGGGCTGTCAGAAATTAATCCGCTTGTTTTTGCTTTAATTTTTTTTCTTTTTAAAACTCAAAGCCATGTAGCCATGACTGGCAGTTATTTGACCCTCCTCTATGATGACCTATGAATGCAAGGACGTGAACAATGATGGGTCAGCATCAACCATGTAGTGTTGTCTCCCAATCAATTAATGGCACCTTAACTGCCTAATCCGTCATAGTGAACGTTGTGAAAGACCAAAATCTCATGTAATCTGATCCAGCGTAAGAGGAACAAATGAGTACATTTGATTTGTGGGGGACTTTAAACAGTCCTGAGGGGGAAGTGTTTCCAGGTTGGCTAACGGTGTGTTAAGGGCAATCCAGTGTGCCAGGTGCTCTCAGCCCTTCCTGCAGTAACAGTGTAGGTGGAGACGGAGGATCTGATATCAGAAAGTGACTGTGTGTGCGTGAGTGTGAGAAAGAGTGTGTGACCCTGTGCGTTTGTATCTCTCCTGTGCTGTGGAGCGTGTAACAGGACCACACACAGTATTAGCATGCCCCACTGACTGCCAGAGTGAACACAGACACGAGTGAGGCTGAGGAGAGCCAAGAAGCCTGTCTTGCACCCACATACGCGCACACTACATCATGCACGAGTGCTCAGGGTCAGAAGATGAAGCTGATGAACAGTATCAGGCTCTGAGCAGAAGGCAACCTTTTAAAATCACCTTGCCTTTTGCCTCCCTTTTCCATATCCAGCAATTCTTGCTCTTTTTATCCTTCTTTTTATTGCTTCTTTTTATCTTGCTCTTTATTCCTCTGTTACTTTGGGGTTGGTCAGGTTCTAAAACAAATAATGTTTACTTGTAATGAATCTGCACTAAATACTTGGCTATTTGCTTGATGATAATGCACGTTATAAACACTCTAAAAAAGACTGCGCTCTAAAAAATGTCTTACTCATGGTAATCTAACAACCTCTAACATCTTTTTTGTCTCTAAAATGACCCACTCCTACGTGCCTTTTAAATTCCCATCTGATCTTACTGAAGCTTACTTCTGGTTCATAAAATCCCCTACAGCTACTGGTCTCTAAAATATTCTACACCAACTTATCTCTAAAATCTCTTACAGGTCTCTATAAAACTCTTCTTACATATATCTCCAAAATCTCATACTGGTCTCTAAAATATTCTACACCAACTTATCTCTAAAATCTCCCACTTATCTCTAAAATCACCTACTGGTCTCTACAATATTCTTTACCCACTTATCTCTAAAATCCCCTACTGGTCTCTACAATATTCTACACCCACTTATCTCTAAAATCCCCTACTGGTCTCTACAATATTCTACACCCACTTATCTCTAAAATCCCCTACTGGTCTCTACAATATTCTACACCCACTTATCTCTAAAATCACCTACTGGTCTCTACAATATTCTATACTCACTTATATATAAATTCACCTACTGGTCTCTACAATATTTTACACCCACTTATCTCTAAAATCACCTACTGGTCTTTAAAATGACAATACATTATTGACAATACATGACAGAGCCATGAATATATTATTTGCATTTTTTGTTACACATATTTATGTAACAAAGTCTTAGAATAAACTTAAGTCTTTGAGTAAATGGTTCTTATAGTGAAGAAAGAGCAATGTATGCTTTGGTAGTCTTCAGTTAAGTCTTTAACTGGTTAATCAAAATTTGTAAGATCACATACCTATGGATCTGATTGGTCACCACTCAGCTTTTGTATAAAATTTGTCTGGAAGGAGAGAGAGCAGAGTGCACATCAACAGTTTGATACATCAGTAATATGAGTCAACTGTCAGCTCCTATCATTTATGACACATTCCACTTAGGACTCCAAAAAACATTGAACATTTCAGCACCCTCAGCTTCCCAAATCCCTGCATACTTTTGCGGGTGTGATGTACTTTTTCTTTTTGAAAACATAAAGTGCAATTTAGACAAATATCTCAATTTGGAATTTATGAAATTAAAAAAAACATTTAAATATCGAAATTTTATGTCATTTTATGATATGAATTTTATATTTTAAAAGATGATGCACATTTGATTTATTAATTTCTGAAATGCTTTAAGCATCAAACTTGAATTTGTCTACTTCAGTTTTGAGTTTAATTTTGAAAGCTACACTTATAAGTGGAAAAGAGGACAAAGGTCAAGAGTTCAAGCTCTTTGTGGAAAAAACAATAGATCACCACATTCATATTATTCAAATATTAATAATTCAAATTCAGATGTTTTTGTCTCTTCCATAGTGAACGACAGAGGGAAGTGCAAGTGAAGTGAAAGAGTGTGCGGCTGCCCGTACTGAATGTGAATGCGTGTGGTGGCGTGCCAGTGTGTATTAGCTTGTTTAAGCTGGTGTGTGGTTGTCATTGCTGTGTGCTGCAAGTGTGTAGCTGAAGCAGGATATTCCTGCTGTCTCAGAGCTGGAAAGCATTCTTGCTTCTTTTTGCATAGCATGCACCTGCCTGCAGGCTAAAAGCCAGGCATTTGTTAATCAAATGAGATGGGCTTTTAAAGAACCATTCCTTCCCTACAGTTACCCTCCAACCCCCACCCGTACACCCGCACGCTCTTTCTCGCTTTCACAGTGCACAGAACAAAAAAAGCCAGGGGCCTGTTGAAAGATTGATGCTATGAAAAAGAAATGTGATGGAAAAGAACCAGTCGAGTGGGCTAACAGGTAAAGGTAGCATCAGAAGAACAAAAGGAAACCTTCTAACCTCAGTGAAACTCCAGGTGATGTGAGTGTACACCAGCAGGCCTCTCAGATATGCAGCCAAACACACAGCTTCTATGGCAGGAAAATGCTACAAGGCATTGTGGGAGATATCCTCTTTGACAGAGTGTCTGTCCACTTGTGTGTGATTCATCCTTCCCTTGCTTGTCAGCTGAGCACGAGTGTGTGAGCTGCACTTGTGAAGGTTTTTGTATGTTTGTGTTATACAGTGGGTAGGGTAGATAGGGCCAGTTGCAGACTTGGAGCCAAGGCAAAAAGCAACATTCCAGCTACAAGCGGATGTCCTTATGGGTTTATTGCTGTGTCCATATTAATGATTTTAAAATTTAATTGTGCTTTTCCTTTTCTTGCCTTCACATTCCAAGTAATTCAATAAATGCTGTTTGATAAGTAATTCAATAAATGCTGTTTGATAGATGAGTTTATCTTATGTGTCAATCTTATGTAAGTCAATGAAACAAGTCATTTTTGGCCATTTATTTTGGTCCATTCATCATGAAATGTACACTCGATGCAAAGGACAACATGTACTTATGTAAAAACAGAAAAACAACAAAAATAAAATGCAAAAAATTGCATTAAGGTTTGTTTTAATCAAACTAAAGTGTAAACATGCCCTCAGAAACCTAGATGCTTATTCATAATGCTTCTCAAAATAGGAGTGCTGATTTAGGATCAGATTACGCTTTTCTTTATGATGACCTTACTTTGGAGAGCAGGTCCTAAATCAGCTGTACTCACGCAGTATAGTTGGAATACATTCATGTTCATGCTGAGCATAGTAAAACGTAAGAGCAGGAACTGGAGCAGTGTGCTAACGTTTTCTGTCGTTCCATAAAAGAAGCATAAGGCTGCCTTCATTACAATAGTTTCTTAGTGAGTGTGAGCACATTCAACTTGAGCTTATTATTGATTTGTTTTATCAAATACTTTGAAGTTACGATAAAATCTGACAGAAGTGTGAATTGTATTCCTGTTCATGTGTATTTGCTTGCCCAGAATAATAAGTTGTGGCATAAACGGAATCAAAATGGATGTATTTTGTATCTTATCTATATATATATATATATATTTATTTTTTACCTATCAGAATAAATCTTACAACCGCAGTGAATAATGATGTTATTAAAGAAAATGTAAAGATCAGAGTATAACAGAAAGTAGAAATAAATCTCTTTAGCCTCAGCTTAGCATTCGCCTGCTCACTTTAAAAGAAATGTTATGGATGTAGGTGCTTCATAATGACCCATTATAAATCCAACACAATGCAGTGTTTCGTGCTAGGAAAGAAGTAGAATAGATGATGTTCCAGATTATTAGTCAGCATATCTTATGACGAGACAAAGGCAGGTTTTTTCAGCGGCAGTAGATAAGCATATCCAAAAAGTACACGTTTCAAGCTGTTCAGCCTAAAGAAAATACATCTTACTCACTTACCCAGCTTTTGCAGATGGTATATTTTAAGTCAATACAGTTTAACTAGCGTATGAGTCTGTTCTTCTTTGTATCTGTATGTGTCGTCTGGTGTCAGTAATGGGTAAATTACGCTGGTCTGAATCAGTGCTGGGTCAGGACAGTGAGAGGTCTCCGCTGCCTCTGATGTGTGTATGACTGGCGGCAGGGATGGTGGGTGTTGGGGAGAGCGTGTGATCTTAGAGAAGACTCTATGATAGTATGTCAAAACGGCTTTGTCTGCAGACGCATCATTGAGGCAGAGAGAGTGACGGGCCCATGACAGACAGATTAAAGAGGAATTCCACATATTTTTCAAAACCTCTGCATAATTCAGTCTCTGTGATGTAAACAAATTCATCCAGAGTGGTTTAGTGTGAGAGGGTTCCTTGTAAAGACACTTGCCTACTGTTTACACTGGTGGTGATAGGAATCAGGGGACTACTATATAAATATAGCATTAGTATTTTTTTTTGTTTGTTTATCTAAAATGATGAATGCGCCTACATATGTCTTCTGAGTTTTTTAAAAAAAGTAGGTTTTAGCCACATGCATTTACACGTGGTCAAATGTGTCTCCAGTAAGTTTGACTGAAATCCCGTCACTGCATAGGATAAAATTGGCTGCAAATCCACTTGTTATGCAGCAACCAATTTTTATCAATCATCTGCGATTTGATTTGCACAGTGCTGACTGTGCATATTACAATTAAACCTTTCGTCCAGTCGCCAACCACGTTTGTCCTCCATAATATCTTACTTGCATGCACAGATCACGTGCCCAAGGATGTACTGCATGGTGAGGAGTTTCAGTTGTACTGGAGGAGGTGTTGGTTGTCGAATGTGTCTTGGAGAGACAGATGTGATGGCACTGCTATAACATGTTGCTTAAATGCATCTCAGTCCACCTCCTGAATGGTTTGAGTAATCAGGTTTGTAACTGTTTTAACGTGTGTTGAGTACATTAATGCTTGCACTTTTTGTGTGGCTTGGCCTTATTTAGAAATAATCCTGAATATGCAGCAAGTGACCAAGCGTAAACGGGGACTTTGCATCTCATTCATTGAGTCATGCAGAAATTTTGAGCAATTTGTGGTATTTCCCTTGAACGCTTCTATTGTATGCTCTTCTATTATGTTTATGCAATTATGTAATTTTTTCTCTTTCTTTTATTTCATGTGTTCCTGTCACCTCTCTGGTTGGCCCTTGTCAGGTAAGTCCCGCTGCTTTTTTCTGTCTTTTTTTTTTATTTACGACTTTGCTGTGATTTGCACTGGAATTTTAGCCATTGGAATTTTTTAAGATGGTTATTGCACATTTCATTTCAATAGATAAACAGGGTGATGAGCCTGTGATTGTGATCATTGTCATAAACAGCAGGCGGAAGGCATTTGCATACAAAATGAAAGCTTTCCTTTTTTTTGTTGTTGGAATGTGCTCTTATTAATGTCAAGGCCAAAACGTTACAATTTAGCTCGGTGTGTATTTCCTCATAGCGAAGGCCTGCAGCACACTTTTGTTGACTGTATCACTCCATTTAAACCCTTAGATGAATCTCTTTGGAGTGAATTAGTTTAGTTATGTGCTTGATTACAAATTTGCATGCAATTAGAGATTGTAATTGAACAATCTGGAGGAGCTCTGTGTTTGCGAGCAGAAGTAAATGACTTGAATAAACCTAGTGGAAAGAAGAGGGGGAATGGGGAATGCTTTGCTTTGTGCAAGGAAAGAGCCTGACGCTGACCAAGGTGCTTAGTTTACTTCTGTACCCGGAACAGCTGTGAGGTGGAGTCTGAAAGGTTAGGATAGGTTAGCATGCTACTAAAATAATGCTGTCTAGGCCTGACATGTTGTGAATGTGAAATTGACAGGTGAATGCATGAACTCCAGCTGCTGTAAACAGCCTGATTTAACAGACATGTCATCGACAAACACACGCACTCCCTATGGGACCAGGCACGTGCATACGCACAAATGGAGGGTAGAAATACTTCGAAAAAGCGAGCAGCTGCTATCTCTCCGACTTGACACTCCTTCTCGCCTTTGAGACAGCATGAGAGTGTGTGAATTTACATCAGGAGATCAGGCTGACCCCGTGCACGCCGATCTTATGCCGTCACTCTAACCCTTCACATCACGCTGCATCTCTCCATTCACTCAGTCTGATCTTAGATCAGATCAGTGTGTATCAATGACCCGGCCACCAGTCCAGTGCTGTTGCTAAGAGACGGTGTGGACAGGGTCTTGGTGGTTGAATTAGATGCACTCAAAGCAGACATTGGCTTGTACGTATGTGTGTGTGTGTGTGTCTGTGTGTAAAGCTGTAAAGAGTGTGCAGATCAATAGATCAAATCATTACACAGCCAGCTGAGTGGAGGAGGAGAAGGAAGATGAATTTAAGGAGAAGAGTAGACAGCTGAGAAACACTGGACAAGTAAAGGGCTCCCTCACTCTGTAACCAGTGCTCTGACCTTAAGGACTACACCACTGGCCTCAGGCTCAAAACTGAGCAAAGCAACCTACAGTGATTGTTACTGAGTAGCTAGCATCCTGGATGTGAGTGCTTGACATGACAGAAACAAGCAGTAACTTTAAAAATCTATTGGTATTTTTTTTATCTCAATTTCAGACAGTTGTTGGTAAGTATTGTTTTATTCAAACCCATAAGTGTTGCATATTTGTTATATCCAGTACACTTTCCATTTACACCAGAGGGAGTGACAAGCCTGAAGGTCTTTTCACACTGAGAAAGTAAATAAATTAAAGGAGAAGCTCACCACAAATCACATCTGATCCGTGCTAGATGTGTTTTGAATGTTTTCTAGATTCACCAAGCAGTTTATACTGTATATCGCACATGCAGTTTCATGATGTTATTTGTTGGTTGATGAGTTTTTTCATCAACAGTCCCTGTTTTGCAACTTAAAGTACTGTCAGATGGATTTATCCCTGTGTGTATCTTTATGTTAATTGATTTGTAGATCAGTTTCGGCAAAATATATTATGATATCTGCACTTGCCAAGCAGCTGAAAAGCAGGGTAACACCAACAGCTACCAAAATCCCTCACATATGATACATAGCAAGCCCAACATAGACTACCCACAGCCCAGCACAGACACTACATATGCACATCATTTAGCTACAACAATAACTGTTTACAAGAGACCCAGGGTGCTCCATGCATGGTCATGCCTCCCAGTAGTGAGACACTACAGTATTTTTAGAAACATGATTTTAAAAAAAACAAAACAACAACTTTTCCTGGCTAAAGGTCAGCATATTCCCATTGTGACTTGGTTTATTCTCTTCTTTGGAATTCATAGTTTTGAAGTGCTGGAGGTGGAACAACATCTGATTTGTTTTAAAGTAAATTGCATCAGAACACACTCACAGCCAGCTTTGTTTTGGTTACAGCCTGTGGTTCGTTCATGTTTCTCTGTTTGCTCTCTCGCTCTCTCTCTTGATCAGTCAGCTTGGTACTTAATCACAATACATATATATCTTTAACATGATGTCAAAACTCATTTCTTTACATTCTCTTGCTAATTTTAGTTAATTTTGGAATATAATTTTGGAAAATGATAGCTTTGTCATCTTTACTGCTGGACAAACCTATTCTGTCTTCCTCCTGTGTTTTTAGCGTAAAATATAAAAAAAATCGGTGTGAGAAGATAACACAGTGACTGAACAGTGTGGTATAATGAAGCAGAAGAAATACTGTTTCTGATCATGTCAACCCAATTTTTTTTTTCATTTTTTATTTTTGAAATAAAGAATAGAACCTATACTTTATGTTGCACTGTCCAAAGAAAAACAAGTCTTTCCAAAGGAAAGAACTTTCAATGTAAGCCAATGGAACCAGACATATTTCCATCCTTTTTTTGGGGGGGGGGGCATTTCCATTGGTCCACTTTTCATGAAACCTTCAAAGGATATAAAGAGCTGTCTGGTTCAAATAATATAGAAAAACAAAAATCAACAAAAATGGAGATATGGATATCAGTGGCAATATACTATATGCATTTATCACGAGGCTGAAGCTTTAATGTTGCTAGAAACATAACTAGTCATAAGCATTAGCCAAAAAATTCTTAGTTCAGTTACGAAGTCAATAAATGACCTGGGAAATACAGCAGACTACTGGAAGACTCTAAATGAATTGTTAGATAAAACCCATGGATAATAGGCTATCAACAACAACATCAATTGATGACAACAGACATATCAATTACAAAAAAAAAACAATATCAATTAAATCAGCCAAACTAGCTTATTGTCATGTCTCCTGTCCTAAGGGCAAACATAAGTCAACTCAACCCCTCTTTAAACTAATGAAGGGGTTGTATGAGGCTTAAGAAGAAGTGCTCTAACTATAGGGGGCTTGTAGAGCATTGTGGAACAGCAGGGAGTCCCTTGGGCCTAGGAGCCTGAATGAGAGCTTGGTGAAATAGAATGGAGGAGAATGATGTGGTGGAACTCCTCTCTGGAGATGACCGCTCTCCCCCAGAGCCTCTGCTGTCAGCTGCTGACTCCAGAGAGCCCAGTAGGCCTGGCCCACGGGAGCAAGGGCGCGTAAATTACCAAACAGCAATCTGCAGTACTCAAAACACATGGCAGCAAGCAAAACAAAGAGGACAAGGTTACGACTTCCGCTGCGGCACCGTCTGCTAGGCTTGGGTCAGACACAGAGCAGCATTCTTTACACCCTCCCTGTGTGCGTATGTGGCTGTGTGAGTGTTTGTGAGTGAGTGCGAACATTCTTTTGGTCCTCAGGGGCCGAGAGAGTGGTTAGAGGGTCAGTTCAGGGGTCATGTTAGTGTTATCAGTGATCAGTGGAGACGAGACAGCACATTGAATGCTGCCTATTTTTCTCTCTCTCGGGAAAATGATGATGAAAGAAGAGAAGCAAATTTGCGCTGTCTTTTCTTTGTGTATGAGAGGTTGTGGTCTACGTTGTAGTCATGTTGAGTAAAAATTACATTTTATAAGGGATTTACATAATTATAGTTATTACTTATACATTATTCATTTTACAGACAACATATTTTCCCAGTTTGCTGGCAGGTCCAGACCTCAATTCCTTACTTCTATGAGAGGTTTATGAATGTAAGGGTTTAATAACTGGAAAGCTTCTCTAAAAGTTTTCTTCTTTCTGGAGCTCAGTTTGGAAGGATGTTTTGCTGTGGCGTGGCAGTCTGCTGTCTCCTCCTCTCTTGGACCCGGCGGCTGTGGTCCTCTCCCCTCTTGCTCTGCTACATGCGGGAACAGCTTGGCTGGGTCATCGGGGCAGAGCGTCTGCCGGGCGCCGTTCTCCTAATTACCACACTCACTCCGCCGCCTTCTGATGCCTAATGACACATTTGCAAATTAATTCTTTGAGCTCGACCACAATTAGCATATGGAGCAAGATTTACTCCCGGCCACCCCCAGAGCAGAGCGAGAGAGAGAGAGAGAGAGAGAAAGTGAAGGGAGATGTTAGAGGTCTGTCTTCATCTGGACCACAGTCTGGACAGATGTACTGGCAGTTCATTCTATGCGTACCTAATGTTGGTTCATTTGAGTTCCGTGATTTGTCTTGTTGAGCCCTCCTACCTCCACCCTCACTCTCCTTGTGTGTTTCTGCTCTCTCCACCTCTTATTCACCCCTTTTTCCCCCTCTTGCTTTCATCCTCTCCCTCTCTCCACCTTTCTCTCTCTCCTCCACCCCCAGCCTCATTCACATCCTCTCATGTTTGATGAATTCCATGCTGTACCTCCTTGATCAGACAGCGCGTGTCTCACTGTGTGTGTGTGTGAGTGTGTGTCTCAGACACGAGTACTCCTCTCTAGGGTCTTTTTAAGGCCTTTGAATCACTGTCTGACTCATTACACATATCCACAGGGACCACTACTGCCTCCGGCCAGCAGGGTAAAGCAGTCGATCGCTGATTTTCCTGCCTGGATTGCAGCTCGGTCTGCAGCACTGTCTGTTTCTGTGGTGTCCTGGCACTCATTGCGGTGTTTCCATGTCAAGGGGGGTCATCCTTACACTAATCGGCCCCTTTCATAGCTACTGTTTTTAGGTTGGACAGTATTTACCAAAAAACCAAAATGCAGGCAGACATTTTTATCTGATCTGGATGAAAATCTATTAGCTATTTAAACCAGAAGCCATTCAAACCAACTCTGTCAGAAATGTGAGCCCCCCCAAACAAAAGACAATGTTTGTTTACTTGTTTACACACTGTTGTTTTATCTCAAACAAACTAATTCTCTTGTCTGCTTGTCTCTAATGGCATAGATGCAGGAAGTAGGCGTGTTAAGGGGGCTGCAAAAAATAAGTAAATACTGAACTGAATTTAGTGTTGGGTTGTGAAGACCCTATTAGAATGAATCATTCTGTTTTGTGCTTTTAAGACTGATGTAAGATAAATGTGCCTCATTGTGCCTCATTCAGAAAAGTACTCAGAGCTGAAACAGTCCTTAGAACTTAAATATAAGTGGATTAAGCCAAACTGCTATTAACTGAATAGCTGGATATTTGTAAATGAGTTGACATCATGGAAACAATACATTTAAAACATACTGTTTTTGTATATATGGACTGTATGGACAGGAGAGTGACCGTTGAAACTTTATTAACATATTCTCATTTATTGAAATAAAACAAGGGAAATTTCATTTTCCATAATATAGCTTTTAAATGCGGGGCTTCACTATAATTTTAGCATTCCCAACTTCCCACATTCCTGTCTATCACTGTGTTTACATTAGACTACCTGTTTATAGTAAATACATAATAAATATATCACGTTGCAAGTGGAGAAGGGCCCGTTTTAAAATATATAATAAACTTGGAAGCTTATGTCAGTCATGGGTTCTTGTATCAGTATCAGTATGAGGGCTCGAAAAAGATTTCTAGCACCATCATTGTGAGCAGGCGGGTCACTAGGGGTTCAGGGATAAGGTGGCTTAGCCTCTACTGGGGGCTCTTGGGCATGGTTCTCTAGGAGATTTATTTATGGCTCCAAAATGTTCATCCTTAACTTTTAAGGGTAGCAGCAACCAGAACTATACTATTTAGCTACATTGTTCTATCAATCATGACTGGCCTTCGACTGAGCTGTTTCCTCTTAATTTCCACCTATAAGCTGAGGAACATCTTTACTGACATGAACTTACTGTAATCACTAATATATGGCAATTCTGGTGTCATTGCTCCTTTATTCTCATTATGAAGTAAACCAGTTAACCTAGCCTTATTCCTTTACCTCACATAAACCCAAAAGTTACTAGCTATTCGGCTATACTAACCATAATGTAGCATGAATCTACACTGTGGGTGAGTATATTGTTGCTGTCTAATGAAAAACAACGGATGTTTACATTGTGTAAGTATTTCATGATGAATGGAGCAATAGAAATGCTCCACAATAGCTTGGAAAACATTCTGGTTTAATTGACTTCCATTGAAAGTAAAGAAGGTTTTGGCATCTCTTATAAAGTTGATATTTTGTAGATACTTGTTTTCATTGGACAGTGACGATATACACTCTGTGTCTGTTTCATTCTGTATATTATGGATTTTGAGTATTTTTGTTTTACTGATAAATTTCTTTAGCCAAAAATCTGTCACAGATTCAGCCGTTGCCAAAGCAATGAGGACAAGTAAAACCAGAGACCCTCCCCTAGGTCTGAAATGATTGGCTTACAATTTATAAAGTCTAATATGACTGGACAGGGCAGGTTTTCAACTTTTCATATTACGTCAGAGGCAGTGCTACTCGAGAGTAGCTGCAGTGCCTCCCTTAGGTCACACCCTGCTCTTACAGTATATTGTGGATATTGTGGATATTATGGATGATATAAACTACTAATGAATACTTCTTTGTGAAAAACGGCCTAATGACACTAACGATTTGAAGCCATTCCACTCCCAGCATTAGCTGCAATCTTCTGGAATGATCACATGAATCATATGAACATTATAGAGCATAGCTGAGTGCTTTTGTTTTCTACAATGACTAATCGACTTTGTTGACTAATTGTTTGAGGCCTATTGCTGTTTGAGTGGATATATTTAGAGGTGTGTTTTTGTCAGTGTTGTGGTGTCAGCGCTGGCCTGGAGTCAGTATTTTTAGCTCAGTCTCTCTTCTCTTGGCTCAGTGGAGGTGGCTGAAGCCGCCCGGAGGGATCACACAACACCAAACCCATTTAACAGGGTGTGACACTCTTCAGCACCTGCCTCACCGAGCGCTGTGAGCGTGTGTGTGCGCGTGTGACAAGAGTCCTCTAAGTAAGCCAGAACGTTCTCCTTTCTGAGCTGATCCGACTATAAATGTTCCTCAGCAGGATTGTGCCACTTCTCTACTATCTCTCACTCTCTCCATCTGTCTCTGTCCTCTCCTCCATCCTCTCTCCCTCCCTTTCTCCCTCTCTCTCTCCCTCTCTCTCTCCCTCTCTCTCTCTCTCTCTCGCTCTCTCATGCTGATCAGTGTTTATCTGGCCTATTTGCCTGTGAGCATGCCTCTCCCAGTGTGGCTGTGATGTCACCGAGCCTGACGCACATAGCTGAATGTGTGAATCTCCAAGATGGGGGAGAAGGAGGAAAAAAAGAGAGAGAGAGTGAGGGAGGTAGGGAGGCAGAGAGGGAGTGAGTCGGTTTTTTTTGTAGTTGTTTGTGTTTTCTCCCAAAAAAAATTTCTCATCTCTTCTCTCTTCTATTTTATGTCTTTTCACTTCTCCTCAGTTTTCTTCTTCTTTATATTTCCTTTTTCTCTTCTCTTCTCCTTCTTCTCTTTTTCCCCTTCTCTTCTTTTCTCCTTCTTCTCTTCTCCTTTTTCTCTTGTTTTTTCTCTTCTCTTCTCTTCTCTTCTCTTTTTATCTCTTCTCTGAGTATGTGTCAGAACATGACAGCCTCCAGAGTATCCTCCCTTTCTCCCTCCATCCCTCTCTCTAACTCTCCTCCTCTTGCTTTCAGTTTCCCTCCTCCTGTCCTCTGTCCTGCCCCCTCTCTCTGTGTGAGGCATGTCCCTCTGCCTCTGCGTCCTTTCCTTTCCTCACTCCCTCTCTCCCTCTCCCTCACCTCTCTTCTCCTCTTCCTCCTGCTGCTTTTCTTTCTGCACTGCAGCCCCCAACAGATAGTTAACTCCCAACCCCTGCTGCTTCACAGGGCCAGCACGCTCCCGTGTGTGTGTGTGCCGGGGAAATGGAAGTGGGGGTGGTGAGAGGAACGAAAGGAATAGGAATAAAAAAAACAAGAGACGCCGCTTCTCACATCATTTTCCCCTCTCTGTACGTCTCCGTACCTCTCTTGTTCATTTCTCTCTTGATTTTTGCTCTATTGCTTTTCTCTCCTCCCCATCTTCTTTCTCTTTTATCTTTCCCTCTCTTTCCCAGTCTCTGTGGTTTTCCCTCTTTCTCATCTTTTTTATCTCATATTCTGTCTCTCCTGCTTCCTCTCACTTTGTTTCTCTTACCCTTTTTCTCGTTTCTCTTACATTCTCTCTCTTTTTCTCCCTCTGTCTATCTAATTTTCTTTCATTATTTTTCTCTATTTTCTGTCTACTCTGTCTTCTATTCTCTCCACTCTTTTTCTCTCTTATTCTCTGTCCCAACTCTCTTTCTCATCTTTCTGTTTTTTAATTTTGTTCTCATCTTTCTGTTTTTTAATTTTATCTCCCCTTTTCTCTTTTGATTCCCTCTCTTGTTTTACCTCTCTCTTTCTCTTACATCTTTCTGATTCTTTCTCTTAGTTCTCTCTATTTTTTCTTACCCTTTCTATCCTTCCTTCTTTCTACATCTCTTTCCCTCTTTTTTCTGTTTCTCATTCATCTCATTCAATTTCTCTCCCTCTCTCTTCTCTCTCTTCTTTCTGTTTCCACATTTGTACTCCCTATTTTCTCATCTCTCAGGTTTCTCTCTCATTTCCCTTTCTCTGATCCCTTTGTCCACTCTTTCCCTTTTTTCTCGTCTTTCTGATTAGTTTTCTAATTTTACACTTTTCTTCTTTCTACTTTTCTTTCTTTCTCTCTCTTGCACTCCCCCATTCTGTCTTTATCTCTCTTTTTACTCTCATAACTTTCCCTCTTTCTCTCTCTAATTCTCTTACATCTTTCTCTCTCTCTCGTTCTATTTCTCTCATGTCTCTAATTCTCAGTCTCATATCTCTTTCCTTCTCTCTCATTCTCTCACGTCTCTCTCACGTCTCTCTCTCTCTCTCTCTCTCTCTCTCTCTCTCTCTCTCTCTCCCTCTTTCTTACTTCCTCGGCCTCCCTCTATTTTCCCTCTTTCTTTCTCTCTTTCTTTCCTCTCTCTGGGAGGTGGCGGATCTCTTTTGTGTTCACGTTTTCTTCCACACGTCCGTGCTCCATTGTCACGCTGCCCTTGAAGTGCTATCTCTGTGTGTGAGCTCCTGCTCACTCAGCCGAGCGCGCCGCTCCTGTGTGTGTGTGAGAGATGTGCGGCGTGTAAAGGTGCTTTGGAGTGAGGGTGGGTATGGCAGCAGGCACGTGAGCAGATATTGCCCTGATGCCCAGTCATGCCCCCCTTCTCACACCCCCCACCGACTAGCCTTGACCAATCAGCTGTCACTCAAGCACGATTCCAATCTCCAGATAATGATTCTCGCGTGAAGAATCGGAGCCGGAGCGGCTCATTCTCTCCTCCCTCTCTCCCTCCCTCCCTTCCACGCTCTCTCTCTCTCTCTCTCTCTCTCTCCCCCTCCCTCGCTATCTGGCTGTGTTGTAGCCTGGAGGGACTTCATTCTGCCCTCCTCCTCCTCCTCTACGCTTCCAGTTGACAGTGAATGAACAAGGAAGAAAAAAGAGGGGAGACGAGAGAGAGAGCGCGAGAGAGAGAGCGAGAGAGAGAGAGAGAGAGAGAGAGAGAGAGAGAGAGAGAGAGAGGAAGAGAGAGAGAGCTCTTCTCAGATCCTCTGTCTGGGGTGAGGGGTAGAAGATAGAAGTGGCAGCAGCAGCGGAGGAGAGAAGAAGGAAGGAAGCTCTCGGCAGGATTATTTTTTTCTTCATCTCTATAGAAGTCTATTCTCTTCTTGCTAGATCTGGACTGCTCTATCTGTTTTTTTTTTCTTTTTCTCTCTGTACTGGATAAGTGGACGCAGGCTGACCCCTGCCACTCTCTCTGAGCGGGCTGATATAACACTCCTCCTGTCAGTGAACCACTGACACACACACACACACACGTATTAACCGTACACTTCGCGCTCCCTCGCACTAGCCGGGGATCGGAAAGCCACCGGTCAGCGACCTCCTGACCACACGCACTCCATCAGCCAGGGAGAGCGGGGAGCAGAGATGAAGCACTGACCGATTAAAGTCTCTTCCCCCAGTCGGCTGACCCTTGGTCAGGACTGACCGCTCTGCTGTTTTTTTCTCCTTCACTGGACAACATGACACTGTAAGAGCCACCATGTTCGGACTAAAGGCACCTCTCTACTACCTGCCGGGTAAGCTTCAACGTAAGCGTGTGTGTGTGTGTGTGTGTGTGTGTTTGTTTTTGTATATTTACAAGACAAATATGTCCTGATTTGTAGCAAAACCAGGTCAGGAGCAAAAAATGACATTTTTTAATTTATTTTTATTACTGGGTTTAAAATTAGGGTTGCATTTAAGACATATATACAAATGGGATCTATATGTGATCTCACGTCCTGAGGTTGTTTAAAAATGAGCATGTATGTGCGTTCATGTGAAACTCATGGCTTGAACTCACCGTCTGGGTCACAGTGCGGTAGAGGTAGTCGTTTTTGACCGAATCCACCTACTTACTTCTTCAGGCTTGTCTTGATCTAAGCAGCTTAGCAGGGCAGCGTGATTAGCCTCTCCAAACACCGAGAGAACTTTATTCTTCCATTATGAGCTCAATAAGAGCTTAACGGCTACGCTAGCTTTTCAGTTGCTCTGTGTTTTATATATCAAGTGTGTTTGCTGAGTGCTGTGTTTTGTAGGGAGCAAGTAGATGTGTGTGTGTGTGTGCGCATGTGAGGTTACCGGCAGTCGGTGCTTAAGTGTGTGTCATGCCTCGCTGCGCTCCCATTATGCAGACTGAGCTACTGCGAGAGAAGGGAAAAAGAGAGAAAAAGAGACACTAGGGGGCTCGGCATGAGAGAGAAATAGAGAGAGAGAGGTCAAGGGGGTGCATTGATGAGTATTGTCTAGTTTTGTTTACAGTATGTGGTGCTATTCTTAAAACAGTGATCTATCCATGATGCACTGTTGTCTAGATTCTAGGTGTTAATAATATGTGGTATTGTTGATGTTATTATTAGTACAAGTGCATATAATCAGTGAATTATCAGGTCATGACCACTAAGTCTAAGGCCTTTTGAGTCTAAACACATGACATTGCGTTTATAATCATCATCATTTCAGTCACTGTTATTATCTGAGATAATGACAAAGGTCTGAACGTGGAAGAGAACATCTAGCACTTAATTTAAGAGTGTTGATACAGTGATGCTTTTTTTTTTTCTTTAAGAGGCTGACTCTGCTTCCATTGAGTATGTCATAAATCATATGCGCTGCTGTATGAAGCTCTGCCACTGTGAAATTGACTCTGTGTGAACACTGTCTATTTTATCTTTCAGCCCATGCACTCCTATACTGCTAAAGTCACCACATGATTAATAGTCGTCTTGTGTGTATGGAGAGATGAACTTTAGAATAGGCTATTCAAAGCAGACTGAGGTGGGAGATTGAGGGTCTAGCCTGTATGTGTCCTCAGAACGCATGAAAAACGAGTACACCCCCACGCTCACTCTGTCTGACTGTCCCGAGCAATAGCCCCGCTGTGTGGACGGGCTTTCTGGAAACAGGAGGCGAGAGGAAGCAAGAGTTTGGAAAAGATTTTGCTCTCCATTTCCACATGATTGATTAGCGAGCAGGTCAGTGTGTGTGTGAGGGTAGAGTTCAGGGCACTCGGGGCAGCTCGGGGGCAGCGTGGAGCCGCAGCATCAGGACCTGGGTCCTGCCCTCTGACTGTAGGCCTGCTAAGCTGACACTTTAACAGAAATGAATTATTCATCAGCTCAGAGTCCGCGAGGGCCGGGCCAGGAGCGAGCGCTCATGATTATTAATCAGACAAAGACGGATCCTACCACACATTCTCATACAATACCGATAAATACGTAACAACTCCTCGCTTTTATTCCACCACACTTTTTTCTGTGTTCACTGAAAGAAAAGGTGGTTGGATCAGATGTGTATATCAGTGCCAACTAAATGAATTATTATCACCACTGTTGCCAAACTAAACTAAAATAACACTAACGCTGTTGATATATTCTGTCCAAGTGGAACAAATGCACTTATATAAATGTACTCCAACCCACAACCATTTTCTACCCCAAACAAAATGTTTCTTTGTAAAGGATAAAGAAACATTAATAATATTTTTAAAAGATTAATGACTGCTTCGGTTTATATAACTATGCATCAAGAAAAAAATAAAACAGTCCCATCTTTCTGTCTAGATTTACATTCATATTCGTGTTTGTAACCTATAAACTGTGAACACAGACCACATATGATCATGACTTTAAAATGATTTGAAAACCTTTAATGTCGACACAGCTTTTCTCTCTGTCTGACTCTCTGTGTGGTTGATGGATACTTAAGCTTGGGCTTGTAATGGAGATCTAAGGGAAGTGACCAGTGAGAACTGTTATTTAACCAGCTTGCAGTCTGTGAGAAATCCCAAAGGTCAGAGTAACAGTGAAAGAAAGAAAGAAAGAAAGAGATAGAGAGGGAAAAGAGGGAAAGAGAAAGAGAAAAAAAAGAAAGACAGATGAGAGACAGAAACACTTAAGACGGATATTCAAACAACAGAAAGAAATATAGAGAGGGGAAGAGAGTAAACAAAACAGTCATAGAACAAGAGACACAGAGAGACGAAAGACAGAGAGAGAAGGAAGAAAACAAGATATGAAGCAATAGAAAGACGAGTGTCCGAGAGAGAGAGAGAGAGAGAGAGAAACAGGCAAAAAAGAGAGATGGATATGAGAGACAAGAGTGACGAGACAGAGAGAGAGAAGTGACAGAGAGTACGAGAAAGAGAGATGAGAGAGAAAGACAGAGAGAGAGAGAGAGAGAGAAGTGAGACAAGAGAGCTAAGATAGAGAGAGACAACAGGGAGAGTGAGAGAGAAAGAAAAATAGAGAGAGAGGGGCTGTTTCTGTATTACAGTGAAAAGAACCGGAAACAACCAGGCTTATTGGCCTCGACTGTGTCTGTGTGTGTGTGTGTGTGTGACTCCCTGGCCTGCCCTCTGCTCTCTCTCTCTACTGGGTCAGCCAGAAGTGAAGTGCTGGGAGGGGCAGTGGGCAGCAGCCAGAATGAGAGGTCAGTGTGTCAATCCAACTCACTGAGCAGACACACACACACACACACACACACCCCACAAAAGAGCAAACACTGAAAGAACACCTAGTGTATACACGGGCTTGTGCTTTGTAAAAGGAATCTTTGTGTTACGGAGTGTGTGATCAGCGCACAATGTGTGCGCGTGTGTGTGTGTCCTCTCTCTGTGTGTGTGTGTGCCTTTTCCGTCATACACACACACAACGATCCCCCGCCTGCCTTCCCGTCTTAACTGCCGTTGCCTTGGCGACGGTGTCAGACACATGCTAGTTTTTCAATGATTACTTGACAAGAAAAAAAGGGGAACATTAAAGAAAGGGAAGAGAGGCGCGGAGAAGAATGGAGGGATGTGGGAGAGAAATTGCTTGCTGACTGCACCAGGCTAATTATTGCTGGCGGAGGGGGTGGGGGTGGTGGGGTGATGATGGGGAGGGTTGATGTCAGTGGCCTACTGTCAGGTATGTTTCATTTGGCTCTTAATGTAGTGGGGCAACCGGGCTAAACAAGCCCCTGCGCCCCTCCGCCCTCTCTCTGCGCATCTCACTCTCTCTAACCTCATAGCTTCGCAAAATGGAAGTCAGAGGGTGACCTCATGGGACATGTCCTGAGCATGGACCACTTTTAGTGCGAGCAGTCTGTTCAAACTGGGGGATGTAAAGAGATGTATTGTATTGTCTGATCTCTGTCTGTCATATTTGTGGTATACGGTTGAACCATGGACGATAATTTCTTGTTGTGTGATCGTGTGCTAGTAGATGTGAGTACAGAAAATATATTAGAAGCAGTAAAAGTGTGTCTTTGCACACCGTTTGCACTCACAGATTGCTCACAGGTTGAGTACTTAAGCTGGCAGTAACTTTAACAATAGAACTAAATGAAAGCACACTACTACTGAACATGCCATTGAAGGTATACTTCAAAAGGATTCAGTGTATGTCTCAGCACTGTTAGAAACCAACTATTTGCATTCAAGGGGAGGTCTCAAAGTGAATGAGGTGTTGATTAGGACCAATCACAGCCGAGGGTTTCCAAAAAGATTGATGGTAATGTTACAGGACCATGCAGTGAATAGGAGTTCTGTTCAAACTGAATTCACCATTTCATTTTGGCAAATGATGCATATATGTGTATCAATATTTGTCTTTTTTTTTTACCTGCCCTTTATATTCTGTGAAAGATTCATAAAGACTGGACCAATAGAAATACTTAAATAAGGAAGTGTTCAGTTAGTATTTTGGATATATGTGCTTTTCTTTGTAATTATTTGTATTATAATTTTTTTAATTGGCACAAAGCCAATGCACACTTTAAAAGGGGTGGTAAAGGTGGCCTCTTCCACCCCCTGAAATGTAATTGGCCACCTCAGATCCCACACTAAAATCTCCACCACGTCATTGGCTTCCACCACACAGTGTTTAGTGGGTGTTCTGCATCTTTAAGAGGAGACTTGTTTTGCTGTCGGTGGAATATCTCTCCACCCCCTATCCCAGCCCCCAACACATTGCAAGTACGTCTCGCTTTGCCTTTAAGGGGAGAGTGAATGGGCTATCAGGAATCGACAAAACAACTGCGTCCCACTGAAACTCCCTGCCACCCCATTGCCACCCCTGGTAAAATCATTTTCTGGAACTGCCACTGATGGAGGCTATTCAGGCACGATTCAATGTCATGAGGCAGCTCCCGGTAATTTGTCGCTTCTGTAGTGTAAAACGTTATTGTTCAATTTGAAACGACGCTGCCCCATAAAAAACAAGTACATACTGTACAGTGCGAATACAGCGCAAAGTGCCTGAATTGCCTGAATTACGACACTAGGCCAGATTCCCACTGGGTGGATGCTAATCTTCTGGGTGGTTGTTTGAGGTTTGGTGGTGGTTTTTTTCATGATACCTTTCACTGCACAGCAGTGCACACAAACAAACACGTAAACATATTGCGCATCATTATAGCCCTGGCCTCGGCCCACAACAACACAAAAAGCCTTTGAAGTACACTCCCAACACCCTCTGTGCCCTTTCTCGCTCTCTCTCTCTCTCCTTTCCTTTCTCCCTCTGGTAAAGCCCAGCACTCTCTCTCTCAGGGGAGCAGTAAAGTAGAGTCTCCTTCAGGTTCAGCAAAGCACTGGGTTCTCTGCTGCTTTGTTTGCCTGTGGGGACGCGAGAGACGAGAGGATTCCCTCACTGCTCTTCAACAGAATAAAAACAGAGAGAGAAAAATGCTGTATCAAAGTGACAAGTGTCAGGATCCAACCTGCTGCTACTCAAACCTGTCCTTCAGCTGGAAGCACTCACCTGCTCACCTGTGCTTTTCACTTTAGAATAGGGGGGATAAAATTAGATCTCCATATATTCTGTGATCAAAATGCATATTCAAATGATTCCAGTGTTTGTACCTACTTATTGCCTCCTGTTTAATGTTAGACCTGCAAACATGGCCTTTATGAACACATTAAAATAAAAACAGCTTGCGCTGTTAGGGTTCGTAGCATTTACACAATGAAAAGAGTGTTTTTAGCAATACTT
Source organism: Megaleporinus macrocephalus (assembly GCA_021613375.1). Lineage (NCBI taxonomy): Eukaryota > Metazoa > Chordata > Actinopteri > Characiformes > Anostomidae > Megaleporinus > Megaleporinus macrocephalus. The sequence continues at coordinate 32,550,607 of CM038711.1, read as the reverse complement.
AACACACTTAACATTACTGATGTCGTGATTTTAACAGTGAAATCAATGCTTTGTCTTTTAGCCAACTCTGGCTAATTGATTTAAAATGCAGGTTAAAACACATGAATATTACACAGTCATTTCTGTCTCTGCCAGGCCTGGTAGTTTATTTTATGAATTTGTTACAAAGAAAAACCTCATTATTCTGAAGATTACTGGGAACTTGACCCAGAATTAATATTCCACATTAAATTAAGCCTTGAATAAACAGTGAAGTATCTGAGCACTCCCTGCTTGCTTATTAGAGACAGTAGCTGCTATCAGGGCAGGCTTTCCTTGCTTCACTGCCAGCGTTTGACCTGAGTGCTAATCAGGAAAGATCAGCTGAGACATGTTCATGTAAATTGTCCAGGGTGCCGCTGGCAGGTCAGAGCACCTTGTGTCAAAACCGTGGTCAGGACCTTCTCAGGGCTTCCACAGAGGTCAAAAAGACATCTGACAAGAAATCTATTGGAACGGATTACTGCTGGAGAGCTCCCCCAGTACACAGTCAGTCAAGTGCTATTTCTAACACCTGATTGTTTCTCCTCTTTTCATGCAGCATTAGATGAACAGGGATTTGACCTTGTGTTCAAAGGAGAGATAGACAGATAGGCAGACAGACAGAGTTGTATGTGTTGCAGTAAAAGTCTTGGCCCTTAGCAGCTGTTCAGGGGCAGGTGGCAGTGCCCTGCTTTGGACCACCATGTGGGAGGTATGGGCAGCTCTCTGTCTGGCCCCGTAATGAACCTTGTCTGTTCTGGCCACTGAACACTATCAGCTCACACACCTGTGATTCCTGGCTAACGCAGACACGAGCATGCAGAACACTAACACTACAAGCCATGTCCGCTAATCACTCTCTGTATCCATCACTGTCTGATTCTGTATCTCTCACTCTCTCGTTTTATATCTCTATCTCTTCTGTATCTCTCCCTTTTTCTTTCTTTCTGTATCCCTCACCCTCTCCCCTCACCTGTCTCTCCCTGTATTTTTCTTTCTTTCTCTCTCTCTCTCTCTCTCTCTCTCTCGCTCTCTCTCGCGCTCTCTGTCTGTCTCTCTCTTTCTCTCTTTCTCTCTCTGTTTCTCAGCCAACAGGTGTTGTGTAAAGGGAGAGAGATGGCTGGCGGAGTGCGAGTAGTCTCTGATTTATGGTGGTGTGTTAAGCGTGACTGGTTTTTGTGGGCGGTCGGCTGCTGCTCTGTCCAGTTTTAGCTTCTCTTTGGCTCTCTTCTATTCCACATTCGGTCTTTTTATTCATTTATTTAATTATTTGATTCAGTGCCTGAGCCAGCTGCGGCATACACGTTGTTTGCAGACAGTTAAGGTTAGGCTCGTCTGTCCTCTGTCTTTTCGGTACTAACGTGGGTTTTTGTATGCCCGCACACACACACGCACATACACGTGCACACATACACGCACACACACACACACACTCATAGACACAGATGGGGGTCATGCTGGCCACCCCTCTGTTCTACAGTAAGTCATTAAATCTCTGAAGCCTAGTGCAGTGCTAATTGCCTTTATTCAGCTCTGTCACTGCTAATCAAATTAAATTGGCTATTAAGAGAGAATTAAAACGTACAGCTGGCTACTCCTCCAGTGACTTATTGTGCCTGTTTGGACCCTAAGCTGCCAGGCTGACAGTGTGTCTGCACATGTGTGTGTGTGTGGGTGGGCAAGCGATACAGATGGTAGCTGAACAGGTGCAACTTAGACATACAGAGCAAAGAGGGTCAAGTGGAAAAAGCTGTGACATTTCAGCTATGCTTCTAAGCCTGTGTCTGTCTACTTGTGTGTTGGTTTTTGTACCTTTTAAAGGTGAAAGTTACCTGGCTATGCAAAAAAAAGCAAGGAAAAACAGGGTTAATCTGCAAAGGTCTTCAGATCCAGACTTCAGATACAGTTAACTCTTGACGTAATATATGCGAAACAGCAAGTCATATGCTAAATGATTTTTGTTCAGCAAATAAACTGTAATTCTGAATTGACGTGCAGTGTTCTCTGTAGTGGATGTGTACATATTTTTATTTAGATTAAAAAAACATAAACCAAAACTGTGTTACAAAATTCAGGCCTGAAAACAAGATTCAAGGTCCTGATTCGAAGACCTTTAAGTATTTTTGGGGGTGCCATAGAATGGAAAACTCGAGAGGAGCAGTTCCACAACCCCAATCAACCTATAAGTAGCAGCCAAGCTGTGTGATTTTATCCTGCGGGAGCGGGTGGTGGGGTGGGATAGGGTAAATAAGGTACTTACTGCATTAATGATCTGTCACACTACAATGCGTCAAACAAGCGGCTGACCTGGGAAGCACTGTATTCCTGAAATGTCCTTAGCCTTGAAGGGGTAGCGTTTTCATGCGTCTAAACACCACCAGTCCAGGCAGTTTCAATGCAATGCAATGTCACCCAAGTGTCCGGCTCAGGCCGCCATTTAGCTGCAGTGTAGTGTTGCTTTGGCAGCCAGACTAAAAGGCCTTGTAGCTCCACCATAGCGCTGCTAATGCATGCAGCCTAACACAGCCGGTCCAGGCAGTCATCTAGACAGCCAGCCCAGGAAGCCATATAGCTGTGTTGTAGCTTCTGGTCTGGTCCAGGCAACCTCATAGCCAGGAGAACCCAACTCAAGCAGCTGATCCAGGCTACATCAAAACTGTGATGTAGCGTTGCTCGACAAACTCCGCAGCCAGCAGGAAAACATCAAAACATATAGACAAATAATACAAAGCAAATATAAAATGATGTAAAGCGGAAGCCGTATTGCGTCAGTGTACTCATACGCTGATTTTGAAGTGTTGCTTCTAAGTGAGCCATTGTGGTGCCTCACTGTATACCAGCATATCAGATTTAATTCATGAGCTCACTAAAAATTAGAAAACAGCTATAACAGCTATACTAGGGTGTAAATGAGCATGTAAAACCTCACCTAGGAAATTATTACCCGGACCAAAGCCTTCTATGTAGGCAGTTCATAAATGCATATGGCACTGTTAAGAATATTTTATAATAATTCTTCTTAATTCCTGTTATCTTTTTCATTTTCTTCCTCTTCTTCTATCTCTTTACACACCTTAATGTTAGGGTAAGGTGTAGGCTTGAAAAAAAAAAACATATGCATGTGCTGTTTCTGTGTAATATGTTTCTTAAGGCCGCAGGTGTACATCATTAAAGGTTGCGTTCATTTGTGGCTGGAAAGAAAGGAAGCCTTTAGTGTGGTTTATAGAAATGTTTACGCTGTGTTTCTAAAGTGTCCTTCAGCCTCTGAGAAAGAGCGAGTGTATCGTTTACTCTCCTCCTCCACTCCCCGCTGAAGACGTATTAGATCTGTTTGCTCTGAATTACTGTTTAATGGCATTGCTAATGTGTAGGTGGACGGTGTCGTCTTCAGAGAGGCTAATGCTAATTACACTCGCCCAGATATCATTTAGTCTCCACTGCGGCCGTGACCTCCATCTGAATGCAGCGGGAGTTATCTGTGTTTTAAAGGGGAATTCCACCACAAAAAAGAATCTGCATAATTTAATCATTAATATGTAAACAAGGTCATTCCGACTGATCGCATGTGTTGGAAAAAAAATACAGACTCAGATTTCTTTGTAATGTTGGTAATTAAAACCAGGAATTGCAATATCTATAGCACAAAATGTAATCATTTTATTCACTGTCCAAACTGAACAATGAATCTTTAGAAGGCTTCTGAGTTTGCATGTAATGTAGGTATTATATATGAAATGTTTATGAGGATAAAATAATGGAAAAGTTATCTTTCAGTACTTTTTCCCTTGCAATAATGTATCTCACAGTAGCTTTCTGAGCTACTTTTATTTTAAAAAAATATACACTCTTCTTGTATTACAGGCAACTAGCAACATATTTGTAACAATTTTACATCATTTCAGTGGTGCAGCTTAACATTTAGGCATTAAAGGGCTATATTATACTTATTTTTAATGAGTATAACTTAGAACTTTAAGCCCCACTTATGATGAGCCTAGATTGGTCAGCGCATCCAATCTGTTTTAAATCGTTCCATCATGCTACAAGTTCTGCCCACCACACCATTGTGGCTATTCTTACAATGGCGTCAGTTATGCAGTATCATTTTAAGCTAGAGTCTAATCCTAAAAGTCTGGTAGAACAAACAGGTAGACCCGATTCACCTTCACAGGCTAGACTGGAGCAGGATGTTTGACTGTGTGAGGATGTGGCAAGCTTGCCAGTGGGTGGGCAATAAGGATTGTGCTATGAGGCGATGTCACCTTGTAACAGAAATAAGGTCTGGGATTACAATGAGGCATTTCAGGCAGCTAAAAAACATGGTTTCTGTGGAAGAGGGTTTCTCCATCTGGTGTGTACTTTGGGCTTTATAACGCTGCAGACCATTTACATGCACAAAAAGCCTCATAACACACAAGAAAATAAAAGGTCCTCTTAAAACACTCCGTTTACTTCTTATCAGCCTTGTTGTGAGCAATTCTGACTCAAGATTGGAGCATTTCACCCCAAACTACTCTGAATACCTATTATTACACTTTAAAGATGGATTTGAAAATTGGTTGAGTTTTCCTTAAACGGCTTGTGACCACTAATGTTTCAGCTTTTTGCTTGTGTTCTGTAGCATGTCCTCTCGCTGGGAGCGGTGCTCTGTAGAGCTAAGTGATGCTCTCCCAGCACTGATTTGATGGACTGGGTTATGCGGCTTCCTGCTTAAACAATCAACACGCCAGCTCTGCCAACAAATCACACTGAGCTTTGAATACTGTGTATGGCTGATCAACAGCACTGACCTACAATGTCACCTTCATGCACAAAGTCATGGACTAGAACGGGGACAGAGAGAGAGAGAGAGAGAGAGAAAGAGAGGGAGGGAATGAGAGAGTCAGGGGTAGAGTTAAGGCGCTAATCCGGCCCTCCTCTCTCTGTAATTAGGAGCAAAAGGCAGGACAAGAAGTCAGTACCACACACCAGGCGGGAAATGGAAATATCAGGACGTCTCTCTTTACTTATTTATTCATTTTTTCCTGCAAATTTCTAGAACTATTTAAAGAGAGGATGCGTCCAGGGTCGTATTAAAGCACTCTAAAATGACAGAATCTCATTTTGCACTGTTTCTTTCTTTCTCTCTTTTCCTCCGTGTTTTGTTTTCTGAATCTTCCCTCTTTATCTCTCTTTTTCTATCTCCTTTTCTCTTCTCTCTCTCTCTCTCTCTCTCTCTCTCTCTCTCTCTCTCTCTCTCTCTCTCTTTCTCTCTCTCTGGTTAAATTGATGTCCCCTTTATTTCCCTGTGGTACAGTTTTTGTAAGGGTGTAGTGCTGTCTTGCTGTTAGACATGGATGCTTGTGTGTGTGTGTGTGTGTGTGTGTGTGTGTGTGTGTGTGTGTGTGTGTGTGTGTTTGCGTGTACTGAACGCTCGTCCATGCATGGAGGAACGGCCATGTTTTTCTCCATCACTTCCTGCGCTCACAGCAAGACTCCGACGTGTGAAGAGACAGAGAGATCTGTGGGCTGGATCTCCAGCTGTAAACATCTCTGTTCACTTCTCGCTGACTGCAGCTCTGTAGTCTGCCGTGGAAACTGTGTGTGTGTCTGATGCGCTCATACCGGCGCAACACTAAAACTCCACCGCCACATCACTGTGTCACTAAGGATGATCCATCACACAAATATTGCGTGCTCTGTGGTGGTCCTGACAGGTTGAAAGGGGGTTACAAAATATGCAGAGAAACAGTGTGTAGATGTAGAACTACAAAGTGCACCTTTATGGTAAGGACAGCTGATAAAATGGACAATGAGTGTAGGTACAGCGTAGACGTACATAAAGAGGTACTGAAGTTATATCGCTGAAACTTCATAAAGATTAAAGATTTTAGCCTTGACTGGTTTTGAATGAGGCACAGTCCCAGGCAGCCAATCAGAACAAAGGTCATTAGCAGTAGCAGTAGTAATGCTTTTATTAGTGCTATGAATTCACATGCTGGGTACAGACCCAATATGACTGTCCTGCAAAGTCCTACAAATGCTTTTTTATTTTATATAATAATTAACAGACATACTTTGATCATATATCTACAAAGGAATGTATTAAAGTTATATAATTAAGAATTATTGATGCACATTAAATTACATTATGATCTCAATTACAATGTAAAATTGGGTATTCAGCACACTGATGCTGCCTGACAGCGTGTTTATGTTTGGGTTTATGCTCAGCGGCCTGTAGGCTGACGTGTGAAGTTTGTTGGTCTAGCCTAAGTGACTTAACCCTGTTGTTCCGCTTCTTCTGCGTGGCTCCACTTTTAAAGAGAGAGAGACACAACTGCAAACGTATCAGAGTAACTGTGGTGACATGTTAAGAGACCGCACTCTGCTGCCTCATCAGAGCCATTAAAGGCCCAGCGTGACTGCAGACAACCCCTCTAGAGTCTCTAGAGGCCTGGTATAATTTATTTAAGCCAGTGAACCCCCCACACTGGCCGGCCTCGTTGAGTAGAGCAGGCTTCGCCCTGAGCCAGGCTTAAGGAGAGCAGCTAGCTGTGTGTGATTTGGGTAATAGCTTTCGCTTGTGAAAATCCAGTGACAGAGACTTGAGCGGATTATTGCTCTATCAACATCTGTTTATTAGGGGATAGGAGGAGTGATAAAGCAAATAGCAGCGCGAGAGTGCGGCTGCTTGCCTGCTTGTTTGTTTAACTGTCCTGGATGATGTGCTGCTTTAGTCGGGATAAGGTCTGTTTATGTGGATTTATTGGTAATCAGGAATCGCTGCTGTCAGCAGCACGGCTCAAGTGGACTGTCGATAGAAATAATAGAAAAAATAAATAATAAAACAGAGAGGATTTTAAAATTCCCTGAGAGCATGGATAAGTCACTGCATGGAGAATGGTCACACCAACTAATCTATTTCTCCGCATGTGTTTGATCTGACCTGCAGAGGAAGAGAGAGAGAGAGAGCAAGAGATATAGTGTCTAAATCTCAAATGACTCCTTACCACCTGTGCAGTATAGTGCACTGCACAAGCTATGAAGTGATGGCCTTTACATACAAGTAGTGCATTATAGGTCCAAATGGGCCATTTAAGATTAAGCCATAAACTACATGAGTAGCTACTGGACATATAGTGGGATGCATGATATGGATACCATACTTTGATGACGTTGCTATGTACTGTGATTGCATTATGCATTGCCAATATAGAAATGTGTTTTAAACATATAATCACACTAAAGCTTTAAAACATAAAAAAATAGTGTTGTATTTTTACAATACTGTTATCAGTGTCTGCACTGACACTGGCACCTTACAGCCCACCACAACACCTGACATGCTGAGGCATGCATGGCCACATGTAGGCAGAACGTAACATCATGTCAGTGCAGTGGTGCAGTATGACAAGCAGCAGTAAAAATGCTTCTGGCTAAATCCCCCCTTGTGACCCTATGTTGTAACCAAGCTGGAAAAAGTCACTGCTGCTAATACCTAAGGCAAAAAAATATCTTAAAAATGTATTTTAAAGACTTTGGTTGGTTACCTTCGGTATCGTATCTTAATTTCTGCCTATATTTATGGATTAGGTATGGGAATGTTATTACGGAACATAATATTATATAGAAATACCCTTATATAATTTACTATTTACATGTAGAAGCCATCATTATGTGAGCTGTATAATGTAATACATAGGGAGCCATTTGACATTCAGCCAGAATTACAGAGAGAAAGAGAGAGAGAGAGAGAGAGAGAGAGAGAGAATATATGTTGTGAGAAGAAAGGAAGTACAGATAAACATTAGGAGAGAGAGAGAGAGATAGACACATTAAGAGAGAGGAGAGAAAGAAGAAAGAAAAATAAAGAGAGAAAGGAAAAAGAAAAGAGAGAAGGAGAGAGACAGAGGGGGCAGGACAGGCTGAGTTCAGAAGGAAAGGATGGATGAATAGAGGAGGTTGCAATGGTGGGAGCCTCCATATGGAGAGGGTGGTCTGCTGGCCGGTTGGCGGGGCAGAATGGCAGAATGGCACTGGGGTCCAGGACTGCCCTGCTGGCCTGGCATGGGCACACGCAGCCTGGGCACGGAGGAGGGAGGGGGCCCAGGGCACAGGGACAGATTTGGGTGTGGAGTGCCAGCTCTGCACCCGGCGGGGAGTGGCGGGAGAAGGCTGGCAGGCAGGAGACGGGCATATGGAGGGCAGGTTGGCACTTTGGCTGGCGCTGCGGCATGCACCTGCAGCGGAGCCAGGCTCATGCCAGGAGTGGCCCCACCCCTCCACCAGACTCCATTTTAGCTCCTCTTTCTTTTCCCATCACCCCCCACGTCCGCTATTGGCCCACCGGCATTGCTCACAGCCAGAGGGAAGGAACGCAAACACAGCGAGAAACTCTCTCTTTCTCTCTCTATCTTCGTTCCCTCCTTTTCCCTCTCCCAGTTTTGCTCTCTCTCTCTTTCTCTCCCCCTCTCTCTCTCATTCAGTATTGCTGCCTTTCTCTCGATTTCTGTTCCCTGCTTCTTTCTCTCTCACACTTTCTCTGTTCCATCCTCACTCTCTCTCTTTCGCTTACTCTCTGTTCCCTTTGTGTCTCCTTTTCTTTCTCTCTCTTTCTCCCCATGTTCTTTTCTGTAATACTTTTTCTCTGCTCCCTCTGTTGCTTTCTTGTTTCTCATTGCCGCCGTCCCTTTTTCTCAATGTCTCTGTTCCCTTTCTTTTTCTGCCTCCACTCTTTCTTCTCATCTCTCTCTCTCTCCTTGCTCCCCATCCTTTCTCACTCTCCCTTGTTCCGTGTCCTCTCACACTCGTTCGTCCCAGCCCTGCAGCGTTCGCCTCTCCACAAATGTGGATTAGCTGTGCTGCTCTGTTGATGCAACTAAACGGGTGACTCAGTGAGTTAGCTGGAGCCAGGAAACAAAGCCTGACTGCATGCCATGCCTTTCATTACTCCCCCCCCCCTGTTTTTTGGTGTCTCTCTCTCTTTTTTCCCTTTCTCTCATATCCCTCTTTTTATTGTTCTGACTCTTCTGAATCTTCTCCCTACATCTCTACGGGCAATTGTTCAGCACCTCTATGAAGCACAATGTCACCTTAGGTTCTGCTCTCCAACACTCCAATTAGGGCTAGACTGAACACGGTGCCTTAACAAGGTACGCGCCTGTGCGCATATGCATGTGTATGTACTGTGTGCACATTTGTCTGTGTGGGTGTATGTTTATGTAAAAGGCCATACTTCACTGTGCATGTTCATGTTTTGTATGCGCTGGTCCAGATCAGAGGTTATGGATCCTCTCACCAGCGTAGCTCTCTGAAGGGCTGTAATATTAACGAGGAAGCTAAGTGCAGCCGACAACTGTGGGCGCGCACACGCAGGGCTCAGCGAGAAGACAAGGTGACTGCTATTGAACCCTCACTCTCGCCTAGACGAAAATAAACACTTGCCAAACACACGCGCTATTTGTCTTCTGTGCCGACAAGCGATATGAAAAAAAAAAACGGGGGAAAAAAAGATTGAAATAAATAAATAAAGCATCTTGAAAGCATTTGTTAAATCTCAGGGCCAACAATGGCAGAAAAAAAATGGAAAAGCAAACAAAAGAGGCAGTGTTTAATTGGATTGAACTGCTTTGGTACTAATGAGCTGTTAATTGGCTTTTGTACTTTACTCTCCCACTTCTCCTCTAACCGTGCTACATTCAGCTTCCCTGTGTTACAAACAAACACCGCAAGGCGTTAGGAGAGGAGACATGCTGGTGCTACTGGTGAATGTGGTCTATATTTAATTAGTATAGATTAAGCCAAAACATTCACCTATAAAAAGATATAGTCGCATTAGTGAACATTTGCCAAATTAACCTCCAAATATTAGATATACATCATGTATTAACTGAACTGTGTGATGTGCTCTGGAATTCTCCTCCTGACTCCTGAGATTCAGTGATTACAGCTAGTTAAGAAGCATTTACGGAAAGCAATGAACAAATCAAAACATAGAAAAACACCAACCCCAGGAGCCTATATGCAATAATTTCCAAAATGCAACTGTAAATAAAAAAAGCAAGTCAAAAAATGAGATAGCAAGTCTAAAAATATATCAGGAAATTAAAAATACATCGGCAAATTGAAAAATACAATTGAAAATCTAAAAATACAATAGCAAATCCAAAAAACAACAGCAAATCTAAAAATACAACAGCAAATCTGAAAATACAACAGCAAATCTACAAATACAACAGCAAATCTGAAAATACAACAGCAAATCTGAAATACAACAGCAAATCTGAAAATACAACAGCAAATCTAAACATACAATGGAAAATCTAAAAATACAACAGCAAATCCAAAAAACAACAGCAAATCTAAAAATACAACAGCAAACCTGAAAATACAACAGCAAATCTAAAGAAAACAACAGCAAATCTAAAGAAAACAACAGCAAATCTAAAGAAAACAGCAAATCTACAAATACAACAGCACATCTAAAGAAAACAACAGCAAATCTACAAATACAACAGCAAACCTGAAAATACAACAGCAAATCTAAAGAAAACAACAGCAAATCTAAAGAAAACAGCAAATCTACAAATACAACAGCAAATCTAAAGAAAACAACAGCAAATCTAAAGAAAACAACAGCAAATCTACAAATACAACAGCAAATCTAAAGAAAACAACAGCAAATCTAAAGAAAACAACAGCAAATCTACAAATACAACAGCAAATCTAAAGAAAACAACAGCGAATCTATAGAAAACAACAGCAAATCTACAAATACAACAGCAACTCTAAAGAAAACAACAGCAAATCTACAAATACAACAGCAAATCTAAAGAAAACAACAGCAAATCTAAAAAAACAAAAGCAAATAAAAAATACAACAGCAAATCTAAAAATATAAAAGCAAATCTTAATATATTTCAAAAACTAAAAATATAACAGCCAATCTAAAAATACAACAGCATATATATCAATATTTTAAAAAAGCAACTGCAAATCTGACAACAGCAAAAAAATCTAACAGAAAAATGCCACAGCAAATTTACAGATATATTCATGCATATTTCTGTGTGAATGTGAAAACTAATGTTAGGCTTGAGCTAAAACACTGACTGTACAGTGTCTCATGAGCAGCTCAGTAAAGCCTCTCCGGGGCGTATCAGTGTGTAGGGGGGTCGCAGCAGCGGGCCGCTCCGTATCCAGATGGCAGGTAGACAGAGCCAGGAGAGAGTATGACATTGCTGCGGTTCACTGGAGCTGATGAGTGGAGGAGGAGGAGGGAGCAGCAAGAGCACTCAGGTTCAGCTCTTTCGGCACTGAGGATTTTTTTTTTCTTTTTTGGAGGCGGCATGGCTCCTCTGATTGGCCAGCATGCCATGGGTACCAGGCATGCTGTGGAGTGGGCAGCACCCTGCTGGTGCCACTCAGATGAGCAGATGTTGTTCTGGGCCGGATGACGGGCTTTCCGGGCCACGTGTGTGTTGGCTGAGCAGCCCACTGCATTGGGGGGGAGCCAAAGGCCAGCGGCCCCCGTTAAGCCCCTGTCACTCCAGGTTTGTTCTGACTGAGCTAAGCCCCTCCTGGAGAATTGGGCAGTTTGAGCCAAAGACTGTTCCCCTGTCCGCTTCCTACTCTTATACAATAGCATTCAAATGAGTGAAATGACATGTCATATTAATAAATGGTTTTAATAAAGTAATATCATTTGCAGAGAGTTATCCTCAAAAATATTTAATTCAAGATTTTTAGGAAGTTAAAGATCATTCTGTATTTATCTCTTTACTCTAGCGCTACACAATATAGTGCTAGTGGGATTATATTGCTACATATTATTTCATATATTAAAATGTGTTGGTGAATCACTAATGCATCATTTTTGAAAAATATAATACACACTTACTGGATATGTGATGATCACAGATATTGTGATGATGACTCAATACATATTGTAACCTTTTGTGATATCAATATTACAATAACAAATAAAAGGCTATATATAGTTCAGCCTTTGGTCCATAAGAGGTGCAATGGTCTATATGTTGGCCAGGGTGGATTCTTGGGTTAGGGTTATGTTATGTTGCAGCCATGTGTTTCCAGCATAACTGACCTTGCTCTCTCTAAATGGCTAAGATGGTCAAGGTTGTATTCCATCTTCCCCATCACCCAGCACCATGTCTGTACCAACATGATCATTTTTAGCTGCCATAACAAAATTGGCAATTAGTGTTCTCCTCCAAGCGTGTTGAGCTGTCCAATTATGTTACATTTGTGAGTTCGGGCCTTCAACTGTTGGTGGCAGTATGAGGGAAGTCTGATTGAGGGAGGAGAGATTATTATTAATGTCATTTTATCTATTTTTAGAAAGTTTGTACATGTTTTATCATTAAATCTTATCATAATATCAACTATAAAAACTACATTCAGCCCTTTCTGAAGTATATAGAAATTTCAGGATACTTTTTGCTGTGTATTATGGAATCATCTACAGTTCTGTTCACTTTCTACACATTTAAATCTATATAGAGCTAATTAAAATAATTATATACATGTACCATGTAACATAATATTGTTTATATTTGACTGAAAAAAGCAGTTGTTCCATTTTGAGAGGTGGTTACAAGCTTTTTAAAGATGTGTGCATGCACACACATCTATACATGTCAGGCCTGGTGTCAGGGGGTCATTTAACAAGTCGATAGCACACCAGCTAATAGTCATGACCCATCAGGCCCACTATGTTTTTGTGCTTCTATGGAAATAATACTGTACTGAGATGTAAAAGGCCATCTCGATGAACATAGCAGGGTTTGTCGTGCATGGGTATTATGCAACTCTTCCCCAGTCACGCCGAAGTATTCAGATGATACTCATACAGAATGTGAAACGACAGTGGAGTTCCTAGATTAGCATTTCTTTACAGTAGTTAATGGGAGTAAATGATTCTGTCACTCCCTCCCAGGGTTTCCTGTATTTGACTGATGGTGTAAAGATTGGCAGAGTTTCCGTTGGCCTTGATGCGCTCTTGTCAGTCTCTCGCTCGCAATAGAGCGCTTTTATGGCACCAGCTCAGTGTGAGAGAGATGGAGTCTTCCGTGCAGATGGCAGATGTTAATAGCAGTAAAAGGGAAATTCAGGCAGTAAAAATTGCGGGAGTTAATTCCTCCTCCCCCAAGGTGCGACCTCACACTCTCCTCCGCTCCTCACACACCATCTGTGCACACAAGGCAAACAGAATGCACTGATCCACCAAGCTGACCTGCCTCTTAACGTTTCTTAAATGCCCTGGTTTTAGAGAGGTATGTGTGTGTGTAGGGGGCGGGTTGCAAGTGTTTGCGGGACACAGGCAGAACACTGACGTTACAGATTTTTTTTTTCAGTGCTATGCTACCAAGTGGGACCATACATTGGGGTGCTCAAAATTAGATGAAAATGACAATGATGAATTTAGCAAAATGCTAATATTAGCTTGATAACACAACTTTCAATGCCCCACCAGTATGACCTTGTCCAGTTGTTATAAAAAAATATTGTTAGTAGGATAATGGATCCTACAGGTGTTTTACAAAACCTACAGACACTACAGGTGTTCCCCAGCTTCTACAGACACTGCAGGTGTTCCCCAGCATCTACAGACACTACAGGTGTTCTATAACACCTACAGACACTACACGTGTTCTATAACACCTACAGACACTACAGGTGTTCCCCAGCTTCTACAGACACTGCAGGTGTTCCCCAGCATCTACAGACACTACAGGTGTTCCCCAGCATCTACAGACACTACAGGTGTTCTATAACACCTACAGACACTACAGGTGTTCTATAACACCTACAGACACTACAGGTGTTCCCCAGCATCTACATACACTACAGGTGTTCTATAACACCTACAGAAAGTACAGTTGTTTCCCAGCATCTACAAAACCTACAAGTGTTCCCCAACACTTACAAAACCTATAGGCGTTCCTCAGATCTACAAATCTACAGGTATTTTATAATGCCTCTACAGGCCATATTCAGGATATAAGGTAGAGTGTGATATTTTTGATGACCACTGCTCAAGAAATAAGCTTTCTACTGTCAAACCAGCCATGAGGATGATCAAACATATCCTCTATTTGGATTGCAATAGATTCTGCCTCTCTCTCTCTTTCTCTCTCTCTCTCCCTTTCTCTCATTTCTCTCTCTCTCTCTCTCTCTCTCTCTCTCTCTGCCTTGGAGCAGAGAGGCTGCTAGTGGTGGTGATTGCAGTGAGCAGGCGTACAGGGTTGATTGCTTGGCTCGATCACTGTTATTCATTAACCCCTGTGCCTGTGGGGAGAAGCCAGTTCACAGTGCAGTGTGCAGGGGTTAGGGGTCAACCTCCATAGCCCATCATTAGCAGCCTGCTCCAGCAGCACACAGCCCACTGTGACCGCCCCCCCACCACCACATTTACTCTGCCTGAGATAGATAGATAGATAGATAGATAGATAGATAGATAGATAGATAGATAGATAGATAGATAGATAGATAGATAGATAGATAGATAGATAGATAGATAGATAGATAGATAGGAAAGACCAAAATAACTAGAAACAGAAACTGCAGAAAGACACTGTAGTCATCACGATGAGAGGACATTTTGTGCTCTGGGGGTATGAGAGCCATTAGGTTTTTGAATTTTGACTGAGCACCACCTCTACTAGCACCAGAAAACAAGGCACTATGATTTCAATATTTCATGCTGTTCTGTTATTGCTCAGTTATTAGAGAGTGCAATAACACTTTCTTAATATAAGCTCATATTCTCTTTTTTCTTTGAGCTGAAGTCATAAACCCTCGGTACACAAATACATACATATATATATATATATATATCACTAGGCAAAGAAAAGAAAAAAAAGAACACTTCTCTCATTTTGACAGTGGGACATTGACCTTGGACTGACCTAGTTAACAGCCTCGAGTGGCCCCAGTGGAAGCTTTAATCCGTATGTCTCCTCCGCTTTTATCCATCATTCTCTTGGCGACTGAACCCTCTGGATTCTGTCCAAGTCAGGTGTTTTTCTATTTATTTCACTGCTGTGTTTCTAAGAGTGCGTATTGGGGCTGAATGGTCTGGACAAAAATACTACTATTGTGTAGACTATGCTACATTTCCCGAAGCATCTCAGACAGCAGCAAAGGCCCACGTAACCACCTGCGTCATCACAGCAGAACAAAATGTAGCTTCTTTCTTCACTTCCTCTCCAGCTCTCCTATAAGTTGTGTTAGTAATCCATGTAGTCTTAACATTTGTAACAGCCTGTACGTTCACAAGGACTTGTGGGTCATTTTGGTCAGCGAGAGACTAATGTAGTAAAAGTGTGTGCTGCCTTTCTGCACAGAAGCCACTGGAGACGCACTCAAGGCCCATGAAAGTAAGTGCCAGGTGTAAACTTCTACATCTCCACTTGTTGAGAGAGATGTTAATAGCAGGTTTGAACAAGCTTCCTGAAAAAAAAATCTGTGCTACTGTTTCTAGGTCATAACTTTAGTCAGTTCAGCCTTGCTGGCTTCATGTTTGTCCTGCTCTCTGTATGTAGCATTCACAGAAACCTCCTGAGCTGATACTTGGACCTGTCCTAAAGCACCACCAGGCTGATTTGGAAAGAACAGAGCCTGTCCCATTTCCTTTTGTTGCCGCTCTTTTCAGCTCAGTCTGCAGCTCCGCTGGTGAGGCCGCACAAACCTGAGCAGTTCTAATATCATGAGTGCCATTAGCTTTTTTGTATTAGAGGCATTTCAATGCATGCTCAGAGCAAAGAGAGCTGTGATTGTTAAAGGGTTTGAGATTAAGTCCTACGTGTTCTTAAAAGCTTCCGTTTATTGTTGCGGTGACAGGCAGCGGAGGGTGGCGACCCTAGCACATTAGAGCTGGATTTTTAATGTCCTTTAGTCACCCTATGGTGCCTTTGAGCGCTGGAGAGCTTTGAAAAAAAGAGAGCAAAAGAAAAAAGAGAGAAGCTTATTGAATTTTATTTTTTCAAACAGATACTTTTTGCCCCGTCTCGCATTCACTCCCTTTCTTCCCCTTTGTCCTGCTCTGCCTGATGGTCCTGTAGTCCTGCACACTCCTGCTGTCCTTCCAGACATGCCGTATCCGCTCCCTGTGCCGCATGGAGAGGCGGACTAATGCTAATTTCCACAGAGAGGACAAGATGGAGCCCTGCGATAAGATGACCACGGACATGATGAACACACTAATGCAGCACATATATATGCAAGCATATTGTACAGCTAAGTAGAGCAGTCTGTCTCTATCTTGCGTCTTATCTCCACTTTCCTGAGCCTTCATGTCTCCAGGTCCATGGAGGCCAATTTAGTTTAGCTCCATTGTGATTTGAAAAAGTGAAGCATATCTGAGCAGAAAATGGGTCTGGTTAAATTCAATTAGTCTGTATTCCATATGATCACCTCACAACCTCTGGCTGCTTAAGAGCCCAGTAATGATTTAATCAGGGCTCAGATTGTGCTTGCCTGCCAGTCTCCTTTCTGAAAACATGAAAATAAGTCTTGTCAGTAATGATGCAGCCAGATTAGGCTGTCTGAACAACTGGCGGAGTGTTCCAAACGCTCTGTACAGCTGGTAGAGGAGTTGTGTGGTAATGTGAAGGCATGGTGCTGTGCTGGATGTGTAGTCAGCAGACCTGCTGAAAGATTGAAGGATGATATGTTGAGAGTATCAGAAGACTGGTTAGAAGGCTCTTTAATGCATTACAGTGTTTTGGCAGCTGAGAAAAAGAGAGAGTGGGGAGAGACAAGGAGAGAGAGAGAGAAAGAGAGGACAACATGTCAGCGCTGTTAAACATGGGGTTGGGGAGAGGCCAGGGGGGGAATCTTGGGTGGTTTTGTTAAACGCGATAAATAACATGAGAGACGGCGGCTAAATGGAAATCAATGTGATTAGTCCATTAGCGTGGGCTTGAACTCGCCGGGCTTTTTAACATCTCTCTCTCTCTCTCTCTCTCTCTCTTTGTGTGTGTGTGTGCTGCCCTCTTCCATTAAGAGCTTATCAACCAAGAGGCCACTTTGGTCCACTGTCTGGCATGATTTCACTACTGTTGTTTTTCTTTTTTCCTTCATCTTGCTCTGTTCATCTCTTATCCTCTCTCTCTCTCTCTCTCTCTCTCTCTCTGTCTCTCTCTCTCTTTATCTCCTGGTCTTTCTCTCTCTCTGTCTTACATTATCTCTTTCCTTATTTTTCATTGCTCTCTCACCTTTCTCTGTCTCTTGTCTTTTCCTCTTTTTTCTTTCTTCTTCCCTCCTGTCTGTCTTTCTTTTTCCCTTTCTTTTTTCTATTTTTTTCTCCACTTTTCTCTCTCTCTCTCTCTCTCTCTCTCTCTCTCTCTCTTTTTCTCTCTCTGTTTGATTTCCTGAAGGTCTCCCTCCTGATTGATTTCTGTATAACTGGTTTCTTTTCATCCAGAAGCTACTTGTTTCTCCGTTCCTCTTGGACTGCGTCTCTCTCTAATGGACAGGGTGTGGCTCTCATCTGGAAATACCGCCATAAATATGCCACTTTCTCTTTGAATTGTTTTGTTCCCAATTTGCATAGCCCCCTAATCGCCTTTATTTAAATGATTAACTGTTCTGTTGAAGATTATGCAGTTAAGTAGTAAGTCATAATTAGACAAATAATTGCATTGGCTAAGGCCACTCTCTGTCTCCGGCCTGCCATCTGTTCTGGGGGAGGAGTGAGGGAGTGCGCAGGAGGAACGGAGACGTTTTTACCCTGCTATTAGTGTTTTTACACCACACAGAGACACACACACACGCACAGTGTACAAACACAGTATTAGGATGTGCTGGATTAGCCATTGGGTATCTGCTATATATATATATATATATATATATATATATATATATATATATATATATATATATATATATATATAATTTTTTCTTCTGTACCAAGGCCTACTTACAAATGAATATACCCCAAGCATTTTTTGAGTGATGACATCAAATAACATGGTTGTAATGAGAGTGTAAACACATTGAACCGTCCATTAAAAGGTTCTTTGCAGAAAGAAAATTGGTTCTTCTGTGGCATACTGCAAATAACCCTCTGTGGCACCTTTATTTTAAAGTCAATGCTGGCCAAAATCCCACTAACAATATGCGAAATTTAAAAATAAAACAGTCTCTCTGCACTGCATTCTCATTTAGTCTCAAACTGTAGCAAAGAAAGTGGGGATGTAGAAACAATATTGTTTTTTAGAAGGGGATGAGGAGATTTAAAAATGAAAATGTGCTGCTGAAGGATTTGTGTTTGGCAGATGTGTCAGGCTTCATTGGCTGTTTTATTTTTATTTCTTTTTTGGTTAACTGCTGGTGATTAGATTGCAGTGCAGCACTCAGCAGCAGCGTCGTGTCCCGGTCATAGTCGCTGTCTCTTTGTGCTGGGATTCCCCACACAATATGCTATGTCACTATTGTTAAGGAGAAAAGAAGGATGGATGGAGTGTCAGGGGAGAGATGTGATGGAGCTTAGTAGGCTGTATAGAGTGGCTGTCTAGAGAAAGCTGTTTATCAGCACAGCTTGGCTGTGTAGCATGCTGGACAGCACTTTACAGACTTTACACGTTTTATATTAAATACATGTACTGTACATGCATTCATAGCAAAATACTTTCTTGGCTATATGTATATATGGCTATATAAAATAGTTCTATATAGATAGCTCCAGCAGGTTCTCCATCATAATTACGCATGCAAATAACTATTCAAACTTTTGGTTCTTATGGTACATATAAAGCTGTTTTACTAAAGAACCTAAGAAGAATCCCCTTTTATATCACTGTGCAAAGTCCTCTCTTTTTCTGCTGTAGTATTTGCCATACACTCTTCAAAATACTCGTGGCAAGAAGAGTTCTTTGGAGTGAAGAACCTTCTTCAGTTCTCTAATGAACTTCTATGTAGTTAAGTGAATGATGTTTTTAACTTCTATGTTAAAGATACTTTATATATACATGTGAGATTTTTCTTCGGCCAGTGACAATATATACCTTTTTTATCTGTGTCACAAGCACACAAGAGGAGTGAGCGTTTGATACAAACGATGAAGGCTGATGACGACACCATCATGACTCTCAGACCACTCTAGAGATTGCCACTGATTACAAGTGCCTTCATTTCCTAGTTATCTAGCATTGTTTTTTTTCTTTCAAAGAGAACTGAAAATTGCCAGAACGTGCTCTATCACATTTCACTGCCTCTTATCTTTGATCATTCGCCGATGCCAAAACAATCCCTGCAAAACTGTGTGTAGGCCTGTGGGAGAGTGTATGTGTATGATAAGAGCTACATTTGGTTGCTGAGCAACAGGACAAAAGCAAGTATTGACCCAGAACTATATTGCCATTGATAGCCTTTTTAAGGTCAGGGTTCAAGGTCAAAGCTGTTTTACGTTCACCTGTGTGCTTTCTTCCGTCGCACGCCTCTGAGCTATGGGGCAGCTTGTTTCTTCATTCGATGCCGCATTATGTGTATACAAGTCAAGGGAATTAATCTGGGGTCGTGCTGCAGTAACAGCTTTTGCTCTTTTGGGAAAGCTGTAACAACCGCAGCGGCAGTAGTGAGCTCAGGTACTGGTGTTGGATAATTAGTTCTGGATCACAAATGCCACTCCAACTCATCCCAAATGTACTGAATGTTGCTGCATCATTACAGAGAACACAGTTGCACTGCTCCACTGCCCAATGCCGGGTAGCTTTATAGTCCTCCAGCTGATGCTTGGCATTGGTCAAGGTTACCTTAGGCCTATGTAAAGCTAGGCCAGAGTTTCTCATTCTGTCTGAGTTCAGTTTGGTTTTTCCAGTGTCTGGTCTGAATGTGAGCTTCTGGAACAAGGACAGGTGAATACTGTGACATAATTGACGATGAGGTGCCCAATGAAAAACCTAACATGTTAGAACTGTTTTGTATTTTTCAGCCTAGTTTAGTGTTCCATGAACAATCAAATGATAGAGGGCTCTCTGGTGCACATATATAAACATGTAGATGAGTAAGAGGGATGCTGCTGCTGCAGCTGTTCAGGTGAAATTTAACAGTGCTAATAAAATGCTAACGTTTAAGTGCTGATCAGAGCAGCTACCAAATAATAGCTCACTACAACCACAATTTAAACCACTTATGTGAAGGGAAACTGTGAAATTGTGTTAAACATTCATTACCTCACCTCTGAGTTCTCTTTGAAGAACAGCCCATAATGTCCTCTTTAACTTTTGAAGCACAAAACCGTTTTCATATTCAGTAGCCATGACCCTCCCGTTTGACCTCATGCAAGGATGTGAAAGATGATTCGCTGGCATCAAACATCAACTGTTGCCAGCATTCTGACAAGACTCATTAAAGTAACTAAATTCACTAAACAGAATGAGGGTCTGGATACTTTTAAACAGCATGTGTTGATCTCTACGCTAGTATCAAAATTCACTTGTTTACAATATTGCAATGAAGAAGTAGAAGGAAACTAAAGCCTGACATTGACAAAGTAGAAGGGCTATTGGATTTGTGGGAAATGTAGGCTTAAATTCAGAGTTTCTTTAACTGCATCATTCCAAAATCAATACTACTCCACTTACCGAGGCAAATTTATGATAAACATCATCCCTGTTACATTAGTCACTCTGTTATTGAAAGTGGAATGTTCTGAAAATGTTCCAACCTCTGGAGCTAAAACTGACACATACATTTTCAGCTTTCTTTTTTTTCTGTGTGTCCGTCTATCTCCAAGTTCTCATCACTCATACAGTAAAATATCCATTAGGATCCTCTCAGCTGGGCCGCTAATGATAGGAGCAGACGGTTTTTGAGGTTGAACATTCCATCTCAGCGATTAGTGTGCGAGGTGAGAACACTGGGGGCTAATTACTCTGAGTTATTGTCTATGGAGCTTTGGCACAGTGCTAACCGGCCCCATCAAAACAGCTGAAGCGTCCTGCTCCGCCGCAGGAGTGGCCCAGCTTTGTTTCAGGAGACAGCGGCTGTGATCTGAGAGCCTTCTTCGTGACAGGTAATGATTAGCCGCAGAACACACTGCTGAATGAATCTCCATCTGTGCAGTAGTGCACAGGAGGTGGAATGTATTTGAATGAGGAGTTGAAGATGATTTCAAGGTGTGTGTTCCATCAGCATGACCTGATGCTAAAGTGTGTTCAGCCTGTGTGTGTGTTTGTGTTTATGTCTTCTCACAACCAGGGTGCAAAATACATGGGGTTTGGGGGGTCTGGACATAACTTCTTAACCTCTTAGTTGCCTAAATAACCTCTTAGATGTTGTAAATATCTCAGAATCATTCTGAGGATCCCCTGAAAATAAACTTATTAGGCTGGGCTGTCTGTCAGTACTGGTCTACCTCAGGGTGTTATTGTTGCAGGTTGGTTCACCCAGTGGGACCTTTATAGCCTAGCAAGTGTAGCTTGCAGGCAAGTTAGATTTGTTTCTTCAACCAGTCTTATTTCATTGTAGGTTGGTGTAAAGAGGTTTTATGCTAAGTGATTATGGAACATTTCTATTGGTCCGTTCATCATTAGCAGCCGTCGTGCTAAAAAAAGATAGAGAAAAATTAAAATCAAGAAAAATAGATACGTTATTCTTTGGACAGCGACAATTTGTTGCTGTGGTAACTACATAGCAGTACATACATAGCGTAGCATGGCTATGGACTTGACACTGTTGTTGTTTGTCATATTGTCTGTAACATAAAAGAAACTTGACACATATGTGATTTGAGTGACCAGTGCATCCACCGCATCAATGCTGCGACACATCTATAAAAGAATTCAATTAAAAATCACATTTCCACATTTGCAGAATCGGATTGAATGTGTTTTTCTCTGCTTTCCATCAATCTGTGCTGGCAGTTTGTATAAGGGTCGATTGACCGCCTAGTGCTGAGATCTTTCAGACCCTGAATTCAGTGTCTAGACCTGTATTTTGTGATCACGTGTACTTAAACTGAACTGTTAATGTAACTGATTGCCCACCAGGTACAGTGTTTCTTAATGTTGGTGCTAAAGGCCCACTGACCTGCACAGTTTTTCCATGCTTTAACAAACTCAATAAGGGTTTTAAAAATGAGCGGATTAGTTGGATTAGGCATATTGGGAGGAGGAAAATGCTACAAAATTGCAGAGCAGTGGGCCTCCAGGAGCAAGACTGAAAACTGAGTACTGGAACTGGAGTCTATCTATCTATATATATATATATATATATATATATATATATATATATATATATATATATATATATGTTTGTATGTGCTTGATTTGCAGACATACAGTGAGCGAGAGAGAAAGAGGGGAGAGAAAGAGGGAGGAAAGGAGCAGGAGTGAGTGAGAGGCTATAAGTACTTCGCTTTCGGTTGGTTTGCTAAATCAATGGTGTGTGGCGGTGTGATCGATGAAAGGGCTTAGGAGAAGGGAGCGGGCTAATGGGCAGGTCAGTGGCTCCAGCTCAGCCCGCACTCTCTCAGCTATTACTGCTACATCTGTTAATAGTCCTCTCTCCATGCTCCTTCCCTCAGTCGAAGGAGGAGGGGAGAACAGGCAGTTTCTCCCTTCGTATATGTGAGCATTTGTGTTTGTGTGTGCTTCAGAGGTCACGATCATGGACGCCGGAGTAAGGCGGGTATATCCAAGAACCTTTTTTCTTTTTATTGTGGGCAACATAGCTTTCTCATATCAGTGTATAAAAACATTTTTTTTTATTAATTTCATAGACATTCTTATCCACAGCAGCATATGAAATGTGAAATTAGCAGAGATACTACAAAGATCTACAGCATAAGACTACAGCTGTAGCTCAACTCTGTGGCATAGAGAGAAAATAAAGATGCTTTACATAACTTATAGGCAGATTTTGTCTACCTGTATCACAATATATCCAGTAAAAATATTCAATTTCTACCTTTCTATAGTTGACTTATTCAGTTTAAATTGAATTCAGCCAAGAAGGCTGTTCCCTGGAAGCAGTGGCAAACTAACACAGGAGGTTGAGAGCAGGTAAGTGAAGTGAAGTTTGATTTGGTTTTATGAATGTGTTCATTCAAAAGACATTTTGATAGCAACTTAAGCTACAGGCCCACAGACTATGCAGGCTACAGCGACTGCAGTGATTTGCACTGGCCCGGTCTTTCAAAAAATACATTCTGTGGTTACTGATCAGGATGAAGTGAACATCAGAGGGAAGATAGAGGTTAATCTGTTTTTATATACATTAAAATTGCTGTCTAAATCTCTGTATCTTCTCCTCTTCAGAGTGAACAGACTGTCCTCTGAGGGTATATCGGTGCCTTTCAACCTCCCTCTCTCTCTCTCTTTCTTTGAAAGACAGCATATGGTGTCAGTAAGGCAGGGTATTTACAGAGACGTGTACAGTAAATACTACACAGATTACTGAGCAGCACTCTCATAATCCCTTCAAACCAGGCCCCCTCTGTGCAGGCTTTTTCCCTGCCCTCCCTCCACAGCATCTTATTGGCTCTTTTTTCTCCCTCTCTCTCTCTTGAGGATTCACTAAGAGGTGATTAATCATCTGTTGCTGTCCATCACAGAGGAGCAGCTTTTTTTCTCTTTTCTTTGTACGGCTGCCCCGACCTCATGACCTCAGGGGTCAGGCAGTTTGTCGCAGTGAATGCTTGTCAAGGCTTTTAGTGAGGTTTTGGAGTGTGTATGCTTTCAGTATTACAGTGTCAGTTTCATTTTGCTAAACCCACACACATGGTGTGTACAAAGCAATGGAACCACATGAAACACTCATACTTATTGGCCATTTTATCAGAAACATACCATACTGAATGTCCCATATGTGTCTAACCAGTTTATCAAACCCACTCTTTAATCACAAGAATTAAAAAAGCGCCCCCCTACAGGACCATCATCCCATTTATGGAAATATATGGGTGTCCTGGTCATATCCGCTCATTGTACTGTGATGTACTGACCTTATTGTCCAGGTCTAAGCCTCTACTGAGTTGGCTGAAGCTCTTGTTTGAAAAGAGAGTGAAAAAAACACTCAGTTGTCGTTCCACTGGCTTCCTTGCAATGAGAAAGAAAAGAGAAAATGACTGCAGTTGATAATGCAAGTTACACCTCTGGTGCCAGTGGCCTCTAATGTTAGCACCCAAACTGGCCCTTTGTAGATAGGCTTGATATAGGCTATGAGTTTTATAGAGTGGTTATTGCTACAAAGCCACATCTTCATGTTTTGGTCGTCAGGCTTGACAGTCACACAAGGGCAGATGAAGATAGCCAGCAAGCTAGTTAAGGTGGAGATAGTGAGCTAAGTCTAGCTACCTTCACCCTAGCTGAGCAGCTATGATGAGCATTCATAGCAAGAAATGCACCATAACCTGCAGCTCATATCAGGGGTATCCATAAATGGCTCGTTTGGCCTTTGCCAGTGAGTCTTGGGCATGGCCGCTATAACAAGTGCATTGGAGTGTAACGAATTTAGATACTTTTAAACCTTGAATGGTGCCTTAATAAAGAAGGAGAGGTTATGGAAATGTTCACAGGTTGTAGAGGTGCTTTTGGACCCCGAAATGCCTATAGCATCAGATTTAACAAGCATAACATATAAATTGTGTCCAGGTTAAAATAAGCACACAGCTTCTAGAGTTCAAATATTTTTAAGTACAGTTCTTATTTGTTAGAACAAAATAAACAACTGGTGTATTTGAACAGATTACACACCACATAGTTCACTGTTTCTGTATAAAACACCACACGTGATCAGAGCTTGAGATTTTAGGATGCATTGAATCACTGTAAATTAATCTTTTGAGGTCTAAAATTGACACTATATTAAGATATATACAGATATATACCACACACATGTTCTTTTTTCTACTTCTATATTCTTTGTGTGTGTGTGTGTGTCTGAAGAGCAGGGCCAGCAGAACTTTGATGTAGTGTGCAGTGTAGTCTAGTGTAGTGAAGTGTAGTGTAGTGGGAAATGGCTGCCTCTTCAGCAGCTGTGCATTAGCAGGGCCAGAGCAGTGGGTCAGAGAGGGAGGTTAATGATAGCAAGGCCTTCATCCTCTAATGTCTGCATCTGCCTTTACACACACGCACACACACACACATATATACACACACACACACAGAATCCTGTACAAGATAAAAGCACACAGACAAACACCTTTGCTCTCTGTTAAAACACCCGGCCTCGCTGCTACCAATCCCTGGGAGCCTTTGAAGTATGTCACTAGCATCCCCTTTTTGTTATGATCTCTTAATTGTAGTTGCCCTTTATACAGAATACCACACGAGGATGTAAAAGAGCACCACAGTAACAGCATATTCATTTAAAATCCTGTATTCAAAGTGCTCTGACGAATGCAAAGCTTTTATTCCCCCTCCCCGGTCCAGTTTTTATAGAATTCGTTCATTTCAGCAGGCTTTTTTAACTGTAGCGAGATTGCGCATTCTGTCCATGCAGCCATAAATCAGGCACCCGCCCGCACTCCAAATCCACTTTGCGCATGTTTGATGCTTAACCGTGTTGACAGGCTAATATATCTCAACGAAAACAAGTACTGTAGGTGGCCTGACTAATAGATTATTAGCCTGAAGTAAATTCCTAACACTAAAGCATTAGCAACAGATTGCTAAGCAAACTCTGAGAGCACGATTTATCGTCCCCTTGGGTATTATGTTTCATGCACTTCTGATTCGTCAACCAGCGCGTGGAAAAAATCTGTCAGATTTTCTTATTAGAAGACAGAAGTCACCCATCCATTTATGTAATATTATAAACAATAGTAAATTATTATGTTTCACTGTGGTAAATCTGGAAAAAAAACACATTTAAAGGAGCTGTGTGAAACATCTAGTGGTGAAGTTGTGTATCGTAACATACTTATTAAAAGTCCAGAAGCTGTCATTTTTTGAATGTTTAAAAATAATAAAAGGGAATAAATGGAGCTACAAGGCTTTTGATATGACAATGACAATATAGCATTATGGCAAAGTACACTCAAACAATTGAAGCACTCAGCTGAGGGCCCCGTTATCCTCTTCCCATCTTCCAGCTTTGCATTTCCTTTGCATCTTAATTGCCCGTTTTTCCCACCCCAGCGCTAATGTGGTAACACTACCCCAAGGCAGGAAACAGAAGCCCCCAGGGGCCTGTGAGAACCGTGGCCCTTTTTTATATTCACTGTCCCTGGGGCCCTCAGAGGATTAACCCAGTCTGAGGACTGGCTGGCTGGTGTGATGGTGAAGTAGCACACTTGGTGAACAAAGCTACCCCAAACCCTCTCACTACCCAACATAAGCGCTCTTATCAGTTTCAATAAAGAATGGACTCTCTATTTCACACAGGTCTGTACACATAGCATACAGTTCAGCCCCTCCTCACTGTTATTTCATATTTGACCACAGCTTTTGGGAGGGGCTCAGGGGGCCTCTCGGGGTCGGGGTTCTTTTCTGTCCCCTTCTTTTCTCTGTAGCGAGCCTGAAAAGCCTGATACTTGTAGTCTGTACAAAAGGAGAGAAGTAGGGAGGTGGTCTGAGCTGTGAGCTTTTCAGTACATAGAGGGCAGTTGAGAAAAGAAAAGGTGAAGGAGGCATTCTGATCCTCAAAGACAAAGCAAGCAAGAGGAGGGGAGCGTAAGAGGCCTGCATGCTTTTGCTATGCCTACCAACATCGTGTCTCCATGCACTCATATGTACATCAGCACTAGGACAGTTACTGTATAGTGGAGATAATAATTAAAGACTACTTTAGTATTTGTCATCCTACTGAACTTACTAGGTGTAGCCAGCCAAGAATATAAACTGTTAGTGCAACTTTTCTGTACATTTGTATATCAAAAGCCACTTGGCACTTGAGTAATGTAAACATCTTAAAACTAAAAAAAGGGCAAAGGGGATAAAAAGGGAATTTAAGGGCAATGATTTTATCTTTTTAACCATTTAACCCTCAAATTAAGTGCTGAATATAACAACATTTAACAATGTTCTATCTACATATACCCATATATGTCATTATATGTATCATATGATGATTACAGACTCAGGTGCTATAAATACTGGTAGCATTCCATATGTATGCAGTCATTTTTTGGAAAAAAAAAATAAAATCCATGCGATATTGATGCCCACTGATGTTATTTATACTTTATGTGGACAGGATGAGATCTTTTTTTAGTTATATACTCTTAATTAAAAATCTTTTTTGCTTTAATAAATTTTGCTTTTATAAAAATGTTATAATTCTTACATTTCTTTACCTAACAAATCGTGGCTTGCATTTATACATCCTGTTATGCATATAAAAACTGAGGTGGTTACAGAATGATTGATTACAACAGTTTCTAATATTATAATAATATAAATAAAATGATAAAATAAAATAAAAAGTATATAAAATCACTCTGTCCCACATGAATGCTACTAAGGCCTACTAATATTTAATGCCTATGTTCCTATATACATTGTTCTCTATAAGTGTATAAATTATTAAGTATGCACGCAATATATGTTTTTTTTATTTATATATCATAACAATTATAAGTATGATCATACCTGTTTCTTAATAATATACAAGAAGGAAATTGTTACCTTTGTTATGGTGGAGATCTAAGAGAGAGGTTAAGAGGTTCCTGGAGCCCTCTACATGGACAGCAAGGTGGGATCAGAGGCAGAGGATCGCTCTTTGTTTTTGATTTATTCATTAATGCATTCATTTATTCACAGCCCACTCCATGCCCACAAGGTCCTGTCTCCTGTGGGTGATATATTGTAATGAATTTAACAGCAGTGAGATCCTTCAAAAGCTCATCATAAGCTTAAGCCCCTTTATTGAATTAAGAGAAGCATGCCCAAGGCCAGCATGGAGCAGTTCTGGAGAGAGTGAGTGAGAGAGTGAGAGAAAGAGAGAAGGAGAGCGAGAGACGTGGGGGGGCAAATTAGACGATGAGCGAAAGGGGGTATGAATGTCCCATAGGCATTCAGACTTGCACTGCACCTGCAGCTTTGCAGCAGAGTCTGGTAATTGCACTCCACCAAATGTTGTACACCATGGAATATAAAATGTAAATGTGTGTTTTTTTAAAAAGCCAAAGCATGAATGTTTAATGAAACTGGGTGCGCAGGTACGCGCTGTAAAGTTTGAGAGCTTCCCCAACACTTTAAAGGATTTGTGTGTTACTTAGAAACCTTCACACCTGCCATTAACACGAGTGTAGGTGATCCTGTCGCGATGGGACAGTGCTAAGTACAGGTGTGAATGCGGTACAACACGTCTGAGAGGTGGATGCTGATCCAATTGATCAAACTGCCTTTAGAGGTGCTTATTCAGAACAGTCTTTATATAGTCTGACTTCATGGAGAGGAGTCAGACTGAGACTGTGGAAAGATGATGGGGCACTATACCAAACATGGTATTGAATGAGTGTTATCAATAACATTAAAAAAAAACATGTCTTGTTATTGATGACTTGGCTTAATGATGTTTGTTCCTTTTTATATCACCAGACTGAAAGAGGGAAAACACAGATGGTGAAGGCTATTATACAGTGCTGTGCATGACTTTGAAAGTTTAAAAAAAGGAAAAACTTCACTTTAACATTATATTATAACATTGGAAAAACTGGCCTTTTTCCATGCATGGTTATTTAAATAATTGGAAGCAAAATGAAATTAAGCATTAATTGATTATAGAGACCACTGAAGTTTATTGCAACCCTAGTAGTAATGTTTGAGTTTACACACAATGTGAAGGCCAACAAGAGCTTTTAAATTATGTAAAAATCTGAGAACCAAAATCAATAGACAGACATGATTTTGTTCAAAGAGCAGCCTTATCATTACTATTTAATAAACATCTTGTATCTTGTTTTTTGAGGGGGGGTTGACAGTTTTAACAGATGTAAGCTTCCTCTAAAGTGTGAAAATTCTGTGATTAATGGACCAATAGAAGTAAACTAGAACTAAAATTTAAACTGTAAAATACGTGTTTATGTCTGTCTTCTATGAAGTTACTATTCCAGAGGTACAAGGTTTTGTTATGACAGTGACAGTATAATGGGATATTTAAGCCAGAAATCTGAAGCCATTTACCTTCAGATTCTATGTGGGAAATAGAGGGCTATCCTTAAAGTCTTAAAGGCATGCAGACAGCAAGATTAAAGCCATAATGACACACGCTTCCGCGCACACACATACGCACAGTGTTTGTACATTTGTCAGGATAATGTAGTCAACTCTACCTGCTCTCCTTCGGGGTCACTGAAAGTTGAGCTCCAGCTTTTCAGATGGATGAGTAACCTGACATCCCACACACACGCGCGCGCACACACTTCCACCAGGGATGCGGATTTGATGTTTTGACAAGAGGAGGGGTCCCTCCGACGTTTCCTTCGCCCCCTTTGCCTGCCAAAATCCCTGAAAAGTGAGGGTCAGGTTGCTGCAGAGACAGGGAGCGTCTCGGAAGTGCGCAACAGCGAATCGTTTCTCCAAGTCCTGATTTCCTCCCCATAATCCCCCCAACACAGTCTGTCCCGCCAGGGAGGCCCATCCTCCGCACCGTCACACACGCAAAGCAATTAAACCGGCATCTTTCGAATTCATCTGATAGCAGCCCTGCGGAGAGGTTATCTACAGTTTATCACTCCGACTGGGCGTCTCACAGCTTTAGGCCTTCAAGACCATGTTTGAATAAGCAGAGAAATATGTGATGAAAGCTGCATGTCTTTCCTTTTGTTTCACAGGGCTATGTATGTATTTAAACTCTCAGAACCTGTATGTAGACACACTCTTCCGTGACTATAGTAATCACTGTATAATAATAAGTCTTATGCTGAATAACATGCTTGCAGTTTAATTAACTATTACAGTAGCTTTAAAAAGCTTACATTACCTACTAAAATAGCTTTTACTTCTCCTGGCTTTGCAGTTTAATCTACAATAAAGGTGCCCGGGGAAAGAAAGTGACTGGGTGGGGAACTGGTGAAGGAAAGTGCTCAAAAATGTCATGGATGTGGGCAGAAGAGAAATGTCGGAGGTTCAGAGGGGAGCCATTACTTGCAGACTAAAAGCACTTTTCCCTGTCAGGGTTAAGGTACGGCATTAAAAGAGGCTACAGCCCTTGTTCCTGGAAGGTTAAACGGACATTCTCACCTTCTATTTGAAAGCAGGCAGTAGATAACAGGGCACTCCCTCATTTTACTCTGCAAACAGATAAGAGTTAAACATGGAACACCAGCCCTGCTCTCTTAAATGAGGCACCTTGCCAGTTATTAAATACGCTTATTTATTGGTTTACTTACTTATTCATGACACTCTAATGCAACCTTATCGAACCAGAAATCCATACTTGCTATAGCACAGCTTGCCTGTAGTTTGTATTCTTGTGCCTATTCTGGGTATAAAGCACACCTCATCAGCTTCTCATTTCAGTTCAGCTGAGCCATCAGAGTGTGTTTTCCTGCCCTCCTGACCTTCGCCCCCTCCAACTAATTGTTCAGAATGAATTTCCTTCAATTTGAATATTAAAGAATGGGCATGGACAGTTTCAGTCACACAGAACACAGAGATCCATTGCACCAGTGCCAGAAGCCAGGCGCCTTGCATGCAGTTCGTGTCCCAGGGGAGTGATTTACTCTTTGTGATGTCCATGTTAACAAACACTGGCCTATTGACTGCTTGTCCACAATAAAGCCATTGATAGGGAGGGAGTGCTAGAGCAGCCCAGGCAGTGTGGAGCGGCAGCCCAGGCTGTGTGGAGCGGCAGCCTGCTCTTGGTAGATGGCTGGCCTCTAGTGGCTACTTCAGGAAGCGTCTTTTCAGGGTGCACTGCTGCTGTTGTGACACTCTTCCTGGTCAATTTGCATGTCCAAAAATCACATTTGTCTGTCATCATGTTTCTTGTAGCCTATAGGCTGTTGTTGCCTAATAATAGCACATTTTCAGTCAGACCTTCCTAGCAGCCATTTTCTTGTGTTTTCTTTCCACTTTTTTAAATATTTGTGTGTAAAACCAGCCATTGTTTTTTTTTTACATGGCCATTGTCTAACCCCTTTTTATTTCTTGGAATTAAATAGGCTGCTTTTGATAATACTGAAATGTGGCAGTACTCTTTCTGGTGGACTTGCAGTCATTCCATATTTCCTATAAGAACTGGATTCATTCAAACTGCTGAATGGATGGATAGATGTTAACAGTACATCACAAAAACAATAAATTCAGTTTAGTTTACAGTTTAGTTTGCCCAGAATTTCTGAATTGGGGCGAAAGAAGTGAAGAAGATACAGTTTTTCATGAGATGGCCCATTAACATGTAGCCTGACGCTGCTCTGTCTATCTGTCTAGTCTCTACTAATCTGTAGATCGTTTTCCATTCACTGCATTGGGGTTTTCTCCGTTACTGACAAAGCCTAACAAGCCATGTGTAGCCTAGTCATCGTCATCCCAGGAATTCAAAGCACTGCTCCTCGTGCCTCGTCGTGGCTCCGGGGGCGGGACGCTCGAGCAGGTGCTTTTGCCCCTTATCCCCCCCCGCCCCGACTTCCCCACCCCCCTCCCTCCTACCCCCCTCGGGGGCAGGAAGCTCCTCCTCTCAGCGGGACAGCCAGCCGGCGTCGACTCGGAGCTGAGCTCCTTCTCCCGTGTCAACAAAGTCAAAGCTTACGGACACGAAGCGCGCGCCGCCAGAGATACGATGGAGCTCCGCGTCTGCTTTAAAAGGGATTTATAAGAGAGAGAAAACAAGGATTATCACTCAGTTTGGCGGTGAGTTTGTATATGAATGGCTTTTGAGAGAGAGAGAGAAAGAGAAGATAGAGACAGAAGCGAGGTGCTGAGAAAGAGACAGAGAAAGAAAAAGAAGCGGCGAAGTCGGTACAAGCGAGCGAACGAGCCGTGTGGCGCGAGCTTCTTCTGTTTTTTTTTTTTTAAGAGTAACCGCTCTAACCGATTCTAGCCGCTGCTAGTCACAACACGAGCCGGTGGTGAGTGTTCGGGTAATTATATTACATTCTATTAAAAAAGCACGCCTATTAAGAGCTTATTTGCTTAGTAAGTATTTTAACTCTAATGTGCGAGCAGAGAATACCGAAAACACCCCCGCGCTGCTGCTCGTCCTTCTTGGTTCTCGGTTTCGTGCCACCTAGGTCACATTTAATACGAGCTCTCTGTGCCAATTCCAGTCAGCTAGTTAGCTTACAGTGCTTACAGTAGCCTTTCACGAACTCTAACCTCTTTGGAAACTGCAGTCTCAGCTCTGTAATCGGCTCCTTTGGCATTCAGACGAAGTTATTTCAGCGCCGCTGAACAAAGCGGACCTATCTTGTTAAACCACGCAGCCGAGCCGACTAATAATAACAGCATGCAAGCGAAGTGATAGCGTTAGTTATCTCTGATAACCCTCGAAGTAGCCTAGCTGGCTAGCCCCGCCGCCTAATCAGTTTATTTCCCTTTCCTCGTGTGTGTCGGTTACCAGAGCTCTTCAAAATCCCCTGTCCACATCTTCTCTGACGTGTGAGAAATTGGGTTTTCTCATGACTCGTTCGGCCAGTTTTAGTTCGTTTCTCGTCACTTTACTGTAGTATATTATTGTCCGCTCGTGTTTTATTCCTGAGGCTCACATCTGTGGGAAGTCTTTCCTGATCCAGCTGCCTGTGTTCACCGGGCTAAGCTCGCTGCCCTTTTGTAAACAGTTAAGTCGGGTAAATACACGGGGGCAGTCGGCCAGCGGTCAGCTTCGCCCTCTCTGCTGGGATGTAAAGGAGGTCGGGACTCAGGTCTGCTTTCTGTAACTTAAAAGTGCCTAAGCGGTAAGCCCTTATAAGCCATGAGAGAAATTAGCACAGAGTAAGGGTGGGCGATATGTATCACGGTATTTATTCATTTGGTTTGATAGTTTCAAATCGATTAAAACCCACTTATTTGTATTAAGTGTTTAGTGCAGTACACTAAATCTAGTTAATCCAGTCTAGTTCTAAATAATGCTATCTTAACATGTAGTCAGGGAGCATTCCTTTGCTGCCTTCAAGTCATCCTTGGAAGTTCCTACTTCCGACTTTGGATTTTGTTCGTAGGATTTTGAGATCAGGTGGTTTTGGTTGGAAACGAGATAGACACGCTAGAGATAATGTTTTTATTGTTTATGTTTGTTTTTCTTTTATTTAAGAGTCCAAGTATGTTGCGTTACTACAACAAAATGATAAGCAGGGGATTTTTTTGAGATGAGTAATGTTTTTTATCTAGTCGGATACATCACATAACCTGCGCTTCTATTTTTTTTACGTGTGGCTGCTGAATAACTGAAAAACACCCAGTTTACAGGAAAATTATACAAGCTCATTGAAGGCTCAAGGAGCGATTACTAAATATGACATTGTGGTTCACTTGTCTCGTAAATCTGATATTTGCGACAGGACTTGAGGGCAGCATTTATGTCAACAGTACTCAGAAAAGTGAGTTACTTTAACAGTTAATAGAATGCAGTTGCCCAAGCCAAACATTGATTTGATTAGTTGGAGATTTCTTGACTGAGAATCAATAGATTCAATAAATAAATAGATAAATATTTTTCTCATTTTGTATGTTTTTTTAATAAGATATTAGGTACTCACTGACTAATCTTGGCAGTGACTAATTGTAAATAACTTAAAAAAATAAGAAATGAAACAACAAGGCCAATTGGTTTGAGTCACCATCCTTGAAGACACAGTTTTTCCACAATTTAATATCTGGCTTATATATATATATATATATATATATATATATATATATATATATATATATATATATATATATATATATATAATTTCTTATTTTGTAATCCACAGCCCACATCTTTCAGAAAACCATAAATATTCATTGTTTAGCTATGTCAGAAGGCTGGCCCTCGCCACTATTGCACGCCTGAGCCAGCCTTGATGTGGTGACAGTTTGTCAGCTGGAAAAGGCAGCTGTGGATTTTCTAAGAGTAATTAAGCCTGCCTCTGTAATCTCTGGTGTTTACGTTCGCTGCCTAAAGAAAAAGGTGACCCAATTTTGCATGTTCTTATCACAACCAAATGCTTGAAAAGCCTCCCATTAGAGCTGGCTCTAGCACGCCCTAAGAGTTTGCATGTGTTCAAATGGCACATTTGCCTTTGCTGAGACTGTATTTGACTAGCATTAAAAGCAATGACTTCCTCTCTCTCTGTGGTGGCCTGTGTGAAAGTGTCGAGAGCAGCAGTTTGGGCCAGTCTCAATGCTGGTGGATCGATCACCTAAACCACAGTTAGATCCTGGTGTCAGGAGGGTGCTTTCTCGACAGTTTTTTCTTCCTTTCTTCCCAGGCATGACTGTGACAGATTCTGTGGTGTTTCTCAGATGCTTTTGCTTTGGACAGGCATTATGTCGGGGCACCTATATCAGGGTTGTCCTAGCTGCTGATTGATGCTTGTTTGAAGCACAGATAAACAGGAAGTGGCAGGGCAGCTGTGTAAATGCTTCATAAACCACCTGTCTGCAGAAGGCTGTTATAAGAGCAAAGCCCTTAGGTACTTGTAGGACATACTGCCCATCACCCCACCTCTTCTGTCTCTCTGTCTCCACCTCTCTCCCCCTTTTTCCTTTACTCTTCAGCCTTAGCCAGAGAGGAAATGTGTCTGGAGTTAACCTATCGATTCTCCACCCACAAATGTGTTTTTTCATGGTAATTATTGCGTAGCTGGACAACCTTGTTCAGGAGTGTTTAGGTTGGAGTTTAGCTTCGTTACATAACAAAAGGCTTCTGGTTTTAAAAGCTGTATTGCCAAGTTGATAGTCTAATGAATGGAGACTTCAGCTAATTTGTTAACATGCTAATGTTAGCACTTGTGCACAGCCTAAATATCCATAATTTGTTGAAACCTTCTTCCTTTGCTTCTTAATACCCCTGTTATAAAGCAATATGTCGTCTTCAAACTCGCACCTTAAGCATTGTTCTCTTATTAGTCAGCACTGGATTGTCAAGTACCTAATACAGCACCAAACTTCCTCATTTCTTCTTTTGAACTTTCTCATGAAACTCAGTGTTCGCTTAAGACTGACCACACAAACTCCACCCATCCAGACAGTTAGCAGCAGCACAAGGACAAATGAGAAGAGAAATATTGTTGGAAGCCAGTTTCCCCCTTAGCACTCACACAGACAGACAGATTTCCCATCCACCCCACTTTTGGTCCTGCTTTTTGAGAATGGGTGTCCATCCATGTACGTGTTCCATAGTGCCCTCTGGGGGTTGGTGTTTTGTTGATACTCTGCATCAGCAGGCTCCTCCAGATGCACAGTATTGTCAACCGCACAGTGTGTGTGGGTACAAACAGGAAAGACAGGCTGAGGGAGCTCTTCCGCTGGCAGTCGGGTGATAGTCACACAGTGCAACACACACATTCACACAGTCGTCAGTTACACATCGTTTGATCTCGATTTCACGCAGAAAGCCAGAGCTGGAGAGCGGCTCTGATTTGCCTACCCTCCACATTCAAATACGGGGATGGGTGGAATATGCAAATTTCTTGGTGTAATGGTAAACAGCCTCAGCAAAGGGCCTGAGCCGAGCCATGCTGATCTTATCCTTGACACCAGATAGGTCTAAACATGCAAGAGCATTCAGTGGCCGGGACCTGGAAACAGGACCTTTCAACGACCATCAGATTCCCCTTGTTGTGCTAGCAGTCAGTGGGATGTGACTCGGTACTGATGACGTAGCAAATCATTTGAATTAAGGCTGAGATGCTTAGTTGACAGAGCTGATGATGGATAAAGCTGTTGCAGAGTAAAAATGAAAGTGCTTCATAATGCACTGTATTGTTCATATAATTTCTTATAGACTGCAGTTAAAGGGCATCTTTAGTTTTGTTGTAGTGTAAAAGAAGAAATTGCTTGTTGAACTGATCTGAATGAAGATGAAAAAGGCACAGTGGAAAACACAGATGGTAAAAAGGTTTGTTTTATTGATTAACATAATAGTAGTTAATTGATTCATCCAATATAGACATAATTGTTGCAGCTCTAATTAAGAAATCTGTTCTAAGCAGTAATTGGAATAAATGCGCCAATATATTGCTCCATAGTTGTGGTAGAATTTTGACTAAATTGTTTAAATACAATCAATTCTAAAAATTGGCATTTAAAAATCAGTTTATGAATCTTGGTTGCTTCAAAGCCTGTTATAATATAGTATTAACCTGGTGTTCCTTTGCTGTTGCAGCATTTCAGGCCTGTTTGTTTCTGGCGATTTTTGTAGGGCCTTGGGGAAAGATGTGTTTTCTTACTGTGGGTGTGAATGACTGGGCTGAGTGGGCTGTAGTGGGCGTGTGGAGATGGAGTGCTCCAGCGCTCCTCACTGAGCTCTGTACTGCAGCAGCAGCACCAGCACACACAGGCCAGGGCCTGAATGAGGGCATTAAGAAACGCAACAACAGTGTTTGACAGTTGCTCGGTCTAATCCCTCTGGAGCTGATAAGCAGTGGCTAAACAAACGTAGCGCAAGCAACACTGGAGTTGGAGATAAGAGATACATACACACACACTCACACACACACTATGACACACTCACCCATACACTGTCTTATCACCCTCTAGTTCGCAAAACACACAGCTGAGTTCACAAAGCTTTTGGCAGGAAGCGTTTACGTGCAGCGTGTGTTTGTGTTTTGTGTGTTTACGTGCAATGTGTGTTTGTGTTTTGTGCATTTGTGGGAGGTGGGAGGCTTTTGCTGGCCCTTTCACTGCATAGAAGTTCAGAGGCCTTACAGCAGTCGCAGGACTATGTGTGTGTGTGCAAACCTAAGGCAGTACCCATTAAAGTCTCATGTATCAATTACAGCCAATTCAGCAGGAATGCCAGCACTTTCAGTGCTCTGTGTCCTATTGCTTTGCAGCGCTGTTTTCTGGCCAGCACACATTGCCTGTCTACCCCGGGGGGTGGGGGTGGGGGGTCATTATAGTGCTGGACAGTATCTCTAAATTTCAATAGCTCACTGCTGTCAGAGCGAAACCCCATCTTGTATCTCCAAAATAACTTTACAGGAAAATGAAAAACTTCTAACAAAAAACAACGTAAACAACGTAACAATATTTTTTCCAAATAAAGTCAAAAACCGAGAAGCTGTTTTCCTCTGCCAGCAGTGATGTATAGGTATCACCGCATCAGATGCCGATATTAAGTCAAAACCATAACTCTATTTGGCTTTTACATGAGAAAAAAGTAATATGTCATGAATGGGTCAAGAAATGGTTTGAAAATAGTTCAACTAAAATTTTGTTACAATCACAGCAATATTCAATTAAAAGTTAAGATTTTTTTAAAAAAGAGATACAGATAACATGTAAGTTTGCTTTTATGATGTTAATTAACCTGTCCTTTCTAAGTACTGTCACTTCATGCTAAAATACTATCTTACCAAGCTGATGTATCTTGTCTTGACTGGAATGTTTTGATTTGTTTTAAAAAATTACACCAAAAGTGCCCTTATTTGCGATGACACTTATTTTATGGGACAGCATGATGATATATGTATTGTCAGATATTGGCTTTGTACAGAGGTTTAGGATTTTTTGAACTGACATTTGTTTCACTCAAGAAGAGTTCAATGTTTTAGAATTACAAAGCAAGTATATATAAATGGTTCTCTTTTTACTGCACTTGTAAGCACATGTATAAATAATTGTTACCTTTCTCTAAAATTCTAACCCAGGTAGGTGTAGTGTCTATTTTTTAGAAAAGTTAGTACATCAGCATTGTTATTGGCAAATATGTGCTGGAAAAATATTGGATATTAACGTCAGTCAAGAATTCTCTTATTGGTGCATACCTAGAGGTTATCATATATACCTATATATATATATATATATATATATATATATATATATATATATATATATATATATACACGCACACACACACAGGTACACTCAAAGTCATTATACAGTGATCACACCCACTTTTTTTAAGTCATTATGACAAACATTGCTTTGACACTCATGCAAGTACACACACATACATACACACACACACAAACAGTCAGATGGCTAAGAGCAGGAGAAAGCCTTCATTATAAGTGGCCTGAAAGTGCCACAACCAGATGCCAGATCAGCTGAATGTCATATGGTGTGTACTTTTGTGTGTCAGGGTGTGTGTGTGTGTGTGTGTGAGAAAGAGAGAGAGAGAGAGAGACTGCGTACTTGTTCTGCTTGTTTATGTGCGGATTGGGCTAGCATAGCTAGAATGCCTCTCATGCATTCCTCTTCTTTTCCACCAGTATTTAGTATTTAACGGTCTTATTCTTGATGCTGATACCAGCATTCTGCATGAGGGTGAGGTTTGAGTATGTTGAAACTGCATTACCCATGATTCTTTGCAGTTTTTGCTCATGACTTAGACGGAATTAATTAGCTCTTTTTGGAGATGGCTGTAGTTCGTTAATTGGAGCACGGTGCCAGATCGGACCCATGGGCCGCTGTATTCCAGTCATGACTTCAGGAGTGTGGCCATGGAGACGCGCTCAGCATGTGTCTACAGATGAGTCTGGAGAGAGAAATGAACCACCACCAGCTATTTATCATTCACACATGCACACACGCGGCTTCCCTCTAAACTGGTTCTTCCTCTCCTTCGGATGATCTCTCTCTCTCTCTCTCTCTCTCTCTCTCTCTCTCTCTCTCTCTCTCTCTCTTTCTCTCTCTTTCTGCCTGCTAGGCTATTAGGTTGTAATTGGGGCATTCGAGTGAGTGTGTATGTGTGTGGCACGGGCTACATTCAGCATGCTCTGGCGGAGTACAGGGAGCAGTAATTAGCAAACCGCAGGCAGCATCAGAGCTTTGATTAGCGATGGCTCTTGAACCATTAATGCTGGAGACCGCCGTGTCGTCTGCACCTCAGAAAGGAGAGAGAAAGAGAGAGGGACAGGAGAGAATGGAGGAGGTAGATAAGAGAGAGAGATAGAGAGAGAAAGAGGGACAGGAGAAAATAGAGGAGGTAGATAAGAAAGAGAGAGAATAAGAAGATGAGAGAGAAAAGAGAAAGATGGGGAGAGAGAGTGAGAAAGCCAAAGGTAGAGCAAGAAGAAAGCGAGGGGAGGGGTGGTAAGAGAAAGAGAGTGAGAAAGGGTCAGGAGAGAAAGGAGGAGGAAGATGCAGGAGAGAGTGAGAAAGCCAAAGGTAGAGAGGGAGGAGAGAGAGGCAGGTATGAAGAGCGAGGGGAGGGGTGGTGAGAGAAAGAGAGTGAGAAGGGGGCAAAAGAGAAAGGAGGAGGAAGATGCGTGAGAGGGAGAGAGGCAGGCAGGTATGAAGAGCGAGGCGAGAGGTAGTAAGTGAGAGAGAGAGAGAGTGAGAGAGCGTTGAGCTCAGTGTGGGACTGACACAGCTTGGTCCAGATTTGAGATTGATTAGCATTTGGCAGAGTGGTAAAACATGCAGTTACACACTGAAGAACACACACAGCCATCTAAGAACCATTACAAGGCTCAGGAGAGAGGGAGCCGGAGAGGAAGAGAGGGGGAAGAAGCAGCACATTGCCCTCTTTCGGAAAGGCCTATAATCACCAGTGCATTATACCAGTGTTCTGAAAGAGGCAGCTGCAGGCTGCCGCTGTGCAGCTGAGGATGCTGCTTGACTCAAAGGTGAAGGCTGCACATGGTGCTCTCTCACCCCGAGCAGGTGCAGCGCCAGGACCAACACTCCCCTGTGGCCCGTCTCACCCCATGTTGCCGAAGCCCAGCTCCACCCTGTTGCCTCCTGACTGCAGCTGGGACTGGTCTCATCCAGGACCACGAGGGATAGGCCCAAGTAGCTGGAGACCATAAAAAGAGAACTCTGGTCATTTTGGGCAATGCTGTGATTATTAATCTATGTACATAGCTTTCCTGTTAACCCAAGCTTAGTCGATATCTTGTACTGATAAGTACTGATATCTTGTAGACTTCAAGCAGTGTTCTTGAGATTGCTGTACTTAATGCTGTTTGAGGAGCATGTGTGGTGATTTAGACACGCAGATTGAATTAGACTAAAATTGTTTCTGTTTTAAGTAGGTGTAGCCATTCTGAAACCTATACTGAAGCCGTAATAACAGCAGACTTGTTTTGTGGTTTAGAAGACAAAACCGCGATTACCCCACCACCCTAACGACAAAGTGTTATGAACTGAACCATGGCTCAAAATTTAAAGTCTGAACCTTTAGTGAAACAACCATACTCCAACTGATAAATTAGACTTGATTTAAGTTTGTTTGCTTTAAATGCACTATGCACTGATATTTTTTTAAAACAAGAATATAATTGTTTGATTAGTCAATTCATTGAAAAAAAGTAGCTGATGGATTAACTGAAATAATCATCTGCTATGCAGTCCTGGGTGGTGTGTGATGGGCTGGTGAGAGATTAGCAGTGGGTGTTGCTGCGTAGCTTTGGAAAGCTCTTTTTAGAAAGCATTAATTGCAATCTTTCACAGATCACTAATTACACAGGCCTAAAATATCTTTGAGCTGATGTGCCGCCTTTCGTGCCCTCCTCAGGAGATGCCTATCTAGTGACTTGTTGCACGGCAAGTGTGTGTATGTGTGTTTGTGGAGGCGCAGGTGCAGGTGCTTGGGCGTGAGTGGTATTTATTTATGTAGAACAAAACATCCTAAGATGTTTACCATCCAAACTTCCTGCACTGAGGAGAGTACCATGG
Source organism: Megaleporinus macrocephalus (assembly GCA_021613375.1). Lineage (NCBI taxonomy): Eukaryota > Metazoa > Chordata > Actinopteri > Characiformes > Anostomidae > Megaleporinus > Megaleporinus macrocephalus. The sequence continues at coordinate 32,509,919 of CM038711.1, read as the reverse complement.
GGATGCATGTAGATCTGGCAGAGAAGAGAGTGAATGCGGGAAAAGAGGAGGAGGAGGAGGAGGAGAGAACTGCTGGGGACTGCGAGAAAGAGGGATGAGGAAAGAAAGACAAAAATGAATGGAGGTGATTTAGCTCAGTGTGTTTTGGAAGGTAGGGCTCCCCACTGTTCTCTTTTGTGCTCTGCCAGGCAGGTAGAGAAAGGAGTAGGGGGAGGTGTGCATGCGTGAGCGTGTGACAGTGAGGGAGAATTACTGAACACCCTGCTGATCTGAAAACGGCCGAGAACAAACGTGCGCCTTTGTCTCCATGTTTCTGAGGCTTTCTGCAATTTGTGTGTGATTTTGTGTGATTATGTGCAGTATTGTAATGCTCATCTTTAGCCAGCAGAGTGCATTAGGTAGGATCTGGAAGGCGATCCTCTGAGCTGTGTATATGTGTGTGTGTGTACGTGCACGCGTGCCTGCGTGTATGTGTGTGTGTAATAGCAAAGTGCAGTAGGTGGAGAGAGGCTGTAATGGTTCCTCTGCTGTCTGCTGTAGCTCTTTAATGGAGCTGGATGCAGGCCTGGGGCGTAATGATGGAGCACACAGACCTCTATAACTTTCCATCATTTAATCGGGAGAACTAGCCAATAATGTATCTCTATCTCTCTATCTCTCTATCTCTCTCTCTTTTTCTAAATGAAATCTATACAAGATATACAGATCAAGGTAATTCGATTGTGGTTGTTTTGGGCCCTACATGGTTCTCCAGCTCATTTGCATACTCCTTGAGCCCTCCAGGAAGCTCTTTGTACTGTAAAACTGTCTGTAGTTAGCCATGTCATCTGCTTCAGGCAGATATGTAATATGCGTGTTATGTAAGCTAGGTAGCAAGTTGGGATGCTCATGGTTTAGGTGCATATGTGTGAACTCGCTAAATTCAGTAAGTCTCCTGTGCTGTTGATACCCACCAAGCGTACACCTTGTGCTGTAAGTGTTACTATTAAAAAGAGCATTTCCAAAAGCTCAGAATGCTTCCTAGTCTTATCCTAGGTACTTCCTAGTCACAGTTAAATTGTATATTGTATTATTTAAGTAGGACTGATTGTATTGTATTGATTTTTTTGAAGAATTTAATTAGCTTATTTGGCCCATTAAAGAGTTAATATTGTAGCTAACAGACAGTACTGAAAATGTGCTTTATTTTGCCCACACAGTGTAAGATTCAAGTTTTAAAAAAGGCAAATGTAGCAGTAAAGAAATCAGAATCGGCCATAAAAATTAAAGATTGGTTTGTCCATAGTGTGTGTACACTGTGTATCTCCTCACATTTTTTTAAAACAGCACTGACAGAACCAGTCAGTCCAGGTCAGCTGTGTGTGTGCGTGTGTGTGTGTGTGTGCCATCCTCTGCCTCTCAGAGGTGCGTGTGTGTCTGTGTGTGTGTGTAGTCCTCAGGCTGAAATGCTGACCTTGTGGGCACATAGATGCCTCTCCTTTTCTGTCTAATAAGCACGCGGATGCAGACGCACACCCACACGCGCAGGCAGAGTAATTTCCAGGTAAGGAGAGGCAGATGAATTACACTAGATAGCAGCATCCACAGCACTGGGCTTCTTTTAACAAGCTGATAGGCAAATCTGTTCCTGGTTAAAGATTAACGGCTCTCTAGGGCACCCTGCCTGTTATCTGCTCAGCAGGCCAGGCCACACCGGAGCCGCTGGGGATTACGCTGTGTGTGCGTGTGTGTCCCTTTCCTTATGTATTTGTGTATTTGTTTTGTCTGTGTGGGTGGGTGTATTTGTGTGTCTCCATGCATCTGTGTGAGTTTGTGTGTACTTTCATGTTATCAGACAAGACATACGCTAGCCATGGCTCTCCAGTCATTTCACTTTAGATCGGGCTTGGCACAGATAGTCTTGTTTTCTATGCAGCTGAGAATGTTCCAGGCAAGCGTGGGTGATATGGCAAAAATGTCACGTCATGATACTTAAAGATATTTTCATGTTACTCAATATGAATCACTATATTTTATTTATTTATTTTAACAGATAAAATGCAGCTGCAAAACAGTAACAGTGCTTTAAATCTTAAAGAAGAAAAAGAAAACTAGTTCATGAAATTAAATAAAGATAAAAAAAGGCTTAAAGTCCATTGAGCTACTTTTCACTGGTTATTGGTGCTTACAGGCTTTCTATAATAGGTCTAAATCTGCATTTTTGTATGTGGTTTGTAGTCATTCAATGTTCTAGCACTGGCCATGTGTATGATATAAATAATAAAATCACACGATTGCACTTTATGATAACCATAACATATCATCGTGTTGCTCACACCTGGATTCTGTTCTTACCACTTGTTTCTTGGATTACCCTACTGTCTGTACTGGTGGTAACTTTGTATACTGTCCTCAAACAAGTTTTTACATGACACATGAAAGGGTGTTAATAAAGGATCCACGTTGTCCACTCCAGTTGTTAAAGAGCTGTAACTGTTTAGTCTAATGAAGGGTTCATTTAATTGTAGGCCTCTAAGGGCATAAATGAGGCTCATAAAGAGTGATATAGCCCCCTCTGCTGGGGAAAAAGATGCAGAACGCAGTGTAGATAATGTACCATGGTTCACTTAACGTCGTCCGTTGTTACAGCAAAGTTTATTATTTTTCTTCTTTCAGCATGGATCCAGAATAACTAGTTAATACCTTAATCAGTTTTATCATCTATAATATTTTGCTACATTTAAGCATCTGCTTTTAATAGGCCACATGTTATCCTTGTCATTTATTTCCTTTTACCTTTTTCGTATATATATAGGAGTGCAGCACCTCTGGCTGACTGACTGCATCTGAAACCTGATCAACCCCAAGTCCACTGGGGTGTCACCATCTGTCAATGCAGCAGCCATATTAAAGAATGCATGTGGTTGTTGGGTTGATGTAAACAAGATTGAAGTTTTAAAACGGTTCACTCGCCAATCCGCACAGTCCATATATGGAAATGAAGCTGCAAACAATTCACTGCTTTAATTATTTTCATTCATTTGTGATGTTGCAAATACCAGTGCATTCAAATATTCAGTCCACACAAGTTCAGCACTGCCCATTCATGCTGAAGTTATGAGGGGTGCTTCAGCTTGGGTGGCTTTATGAATGATGCACAATAAAGGGCATCCAGTCAGAATAGAGGTCATTTACATGTACCAGAAACAAAAGAGAGGATGGAGAATGATTATGTTAAAATTAATTATCGGTTTGGGCAATAATAACATCAAAGAAAACTTTGAATTCACGCCATGTAATATCACCTGAAAGCATATCATTCTGCTTAACTAGCATTGCTGTAACATATTTAAAAGGCCAGTGGGTTACTGTTGTTGGCAGCATTGCTGACTGTTGTCAGAGGTGGTGGGAAGCCAGCTTTCTAAGTGTTTTTGCGTACCTGCTCACAGTAGAAAGGGTGTGTGTGTGTGTGTGTGTGTGTGTGTGTGTGTGTGTGTGTGTGTGTGTGTGTTCGCGCATGAGGGTTGGGGGGGTAATGGCCAGCCACACTGCACTGAACTGAGGGTTGTCATTGACATGGCCCTTGGCTCTCTGCGGGTGGTGAGTTGTTCTCTTGGGTAATCTCTCTCTGCCTCCTCTCTTTCTTTCATTTCTTCTCCATCTTTCCACTCCCTTTTCCTTTTTCTCTCTCTCCATCCGTTTATTAATCTCTCTCTCACTCTCCCTCATGCTCTCCCTCTCTCTCTCTCCCCCTCTCCTTCTCTCTCCCTTTCCCTGTCTGAGAAAGCTGTGAGCAACAGAACAAGGAAATGAGTAAAGAAAACAAGTTATCATAGCCCATGATATACCAGCCTTAAAATAATAATAATTAATAACTACTACTACTACTACTACTACTACTAATAATAATAATAATAATAATAATTCTTCTTATTATTATTATATTTCATGTATAGTAAACAAATAAAATGCAAAAAAATTGAGCCTTACTGTTAAACCTCTACACTTTTTCAAATGTTTCTAAACAAGAACCACATTAACACCAGTATAACAAGAAGAAAATAAAACAGAACAATATGAAATAAAATCCTTAAGCACTGTTAAAGACTGGAGATCAGGATACAGATGTGTGTCCTGTAGCTTTCCTTTACTGCTGTCATAACAGCTGAATTTAAGTTGTTGAGATCTTCATTCAGTTGAGATAGTTATTTCTGTCTGAGTCATAGCCTCAGTGCATATTCTGTGTGTGTGTGTGTGTGTGTGTGTGCGTGTGGGAGGTGGGGCGGGACATGCTGCTAGTAGGAGAGAGAGAAAGAGAGAGGTTGTTGCGGGGCAAGGTCTTAATAGTGCACGCCAGAACAAGCCTCCACCTTTGCCTCAGGCTCTATCTTTACAGAGAGAGAGAGAGAGAGAGAGAGAGAGAGAGAGATGCACTTACATCAGGTAAGGGTGAAACAGTGACCTCTCCTCATGTTAGACAGAGAGATTTAGAGAAGTAAGACAGGACAGAGAGAGAAATAAAACAAGTGTGAGAGAGAAAGTGAAAGAGAAAGAGAGAAGGAGAGAGAAGACAGGCGGGTATAAAAGAGTGAGGGAGAAGCTCCATATGAGAGAGAGAGAGAGAGCGAGAGAAAGAAAGTTCAGTGAAGAGAGAGAAGAAGAATGGGTCAGATGTAGTGACCGTGTCAGTGTGGCAGAAGAGGCAGCTGACATACAGGGCACACTCCACCTCCCTCTCCTACCACCACCCCTCCCCCCTACCCCCCCAACCCCTCTGCCGGGCCGCCCCTGGCAGTGGGAGCATGCCTCTGTTATCTCTGAGAGGCTGAGGAATTATAGGTTGAGAGGGGAAGAGGAGGAGGAAGGGGGTCATGTGACATTGCAGCAGCTGCTAGGCTGAGAATTTCTGTTTTCACTGAGAGAGAGAGAGAGAGAGAGAGAGAGAGAGCAAGCAAGCGCAAAAGGGAGAGATAGGCAGTGTGTGTGTGGTGTGTTGCTTTGTTAGATAAGCTCCAAACGTTCTTTGTGAGAGAGAGAGAGCGACTGAGCGCGCGTGTGTGTTTGAGAAAGAGAGAGAGAGGCAGAGCGAAAGGGAGAGAGAGAGAGGAGGAGAAAGATGGTGATTCCCCCGGTTGCTCGGATGAGCGAGGCTTGCTGGAAGATGCCACGATGGGTGAGAGAGGCTCCAGTCCTTTGTGCAGTAAGCAGACGCTGCTTTTTTCTTTACACAGCGAGGGAGCGTAGAGGAGCAGCCGGCACGCATGTCGCTCTTTTCTCTTAAGTGTGAATTCCGGTGTGTGTGTGTGTGTGTGTGTGTGTGTGTGTGTGTGTGTGTGTGTGTGTGTGTGTGTGTGTGTGTGTGTGTGTGTGTGTGTGTGTGTGTGTGTGTGTGAACTAAAAGCTGTGACCACAGTAGTAGATGAATATGCTGTTTCTCAGAAGTTCCCTGCGCTGAACTGAAACATTCTCCCAGAGAGCGTGTTCTACTTTGTGCTTTTTTTTTTCCAGCCTTGCTGGTCTGATACCATCTGCCTACTCTAACATTCTACACACTGTTGCCTTGAACTGTGTGTGTAGTGATTGTGAGGATTCTGTGTAAGTCTTGTCATTTACCAGCACAGACTGGGTGTCTATTCTGTCTAAAGTGTGTGCGTATGTGTCAAAGACTTCGCCTCAGGCTCTCGTAGAGTAGCGTTTTGTGTAGTCCTGTTTGATGTGGGTGAGCTGGGACCATTCAAATGACTGTCTAGGGCGATGTGTTGCATTATGTGTTTGGGTTAGCTTTAGCTTAGCTTAGCAGCCTGAGTTAATGGGTTGAGTGTGTGTGTGTGTGTGTGTGTGTGTGGGGTTGTGGGACCTTTTAGGCATGTTGTGGTCTGCCACATTTATAATTTGTAATATATGTTACTGTACTGTGTTAGCTGCTTTGTGTGTAAAGATGCATACGTGTTACTGATTTAGAAGTGTTTTAATTACTCTAATTAATATTAGCCTAAATGATTGGTCCTAGGTATAATTGATAAAACTTTCCAAAAATGTTCAGCATCAAATAGACTTGACAGATACTTCAAAATGTTGGTAGGACAAGAAGAGAACAATAGAACCTTTCTCAAGAACAAATTTAGGAAAAACTTGAATGAAACCCATAGTGGGGAATTGCATTGTTTTGCGTGGCAATGTTGTATTGATGCACAGATGCTTTTGGTTATTGTAAATTTTATTATATACATTTTATGACAGTGTCTCTCAGCTTGACAGTATATGTTATCACAGTATTGAGCACATCACATTATTGTAAATTCAGTCATATCATTATCGTGACTAAGGTATTGAACAGTGACAGCCCTAGTGTGTTTGTGGTGTTTCTGAGTTCTGGTTTGTTGTGTCGTGTTATCTACTGTGAGTGTAAAAATGTGGGATTCTGCATGTGAAAGGAGCATTTTAGAGTATTCCTTGCTCAGTTAAACTCAGTATCAATTATTATGTTAGCTACTATTTGATTATAGATGCATGTGTATGTGTTGGGGCATTTAATGTCTGTCAGGGTTGCATGACTTTACTCGAATAATCAGTCTAAATAATTGGTAGATTCCTTAACTGCTAATTGAATGTGTTGTGTGTGTGTGTGTGTGTGTGTTTGTGTTTGTGAGTGTAGGTAGTAGCAGAGACAGTAGCAGAAGGGGTCAGTGGCAGGTTTAGTGCTGTGTTTCACTGCACTGCACTGCAGTGCTGGTGACATTGTTAATTTCATTATTAATTGCTCTGGGAGTTCAGCTGGAGTGCAGTAGGTGAAGCAGAGGTTATCTTTACAGAAATGACACGTTGGGAACACAAATGTGCTCACCCACACACATACACTTACACTGCCCGAATGACCTCACACCTCTCCCCCCAGAAGAAACCTGTCTCTCCCTCTCAGGTTCCACTCATCCCTCTGCGCCCTAGGCCTGGCCTATATATAGACCTGCCTGATTTGATCATGGACTACATCAATTAGTGCTGATCGGTCATATAACATCAGCCACAACCGTTTGGTTTAAGAAGCCAGACCCAATGAAAACTTTTTTTGTGTACTAGCGTGTGTGTTTGGCCATTAAAGTGTGCGTGTGTGTTTAGTGTTTGGGGATTCCACCTTGGCTGTCATTGCGGTGTCTTCTTTCACTGAGAGCTGGGGAGTGAAGGGTGTGCTCATAAATCCCTCTCTCTAAAAACAGAAAAAGAAAAACACCACAGCTCACATCAGCCCAACAGATAGGTGTGTGTGTGTGTGTGTGTGTGTGTGTGTGTGTGTGTGTGTGTGTGTGTGTGTGTGTGTGTGTGTGTGTGAGAGAAAGAGAGAGAGAGAGAGAGAGAGGTGAGGAGGTCCAGATATTGCTGTCTGTATGGAAACTTTGAGCCCTTTCACTTAACAGAGCTAATTTAAGAGCACAGTTTGAATCGTGTTCGACTTCATGTCGAGATAATTGTAGAATTCACAAATATGAATTACAGTGGGTTCTCCCAGCCAAGACAGCCTGATGGATGTAAGCCCCAGTCAAGGATGAGATTGATATTAAAAAGCCTAATTAGAAGGTACTGGTAATTAGTGTTAGCTCAATAATGATGATGATTTATCATGCAGCCTATTACTGATGAAGATTATTAGGTAAGCACCAATTCAGGCTTTGTCTCTCCTGATACTGATTCTGATATCTGAGCTTGGCATACCGACCAATACAGAGTGCTGATCTAATAAAGGGTGCTCTTTTAGAGTTAAGTATTGGCAAAGTACGTAAGTAAATTATGCAGTAGAGGTAGAGATAACTTATCAGTATTAGGGATGCACTGATATGGGTATTGTGTGTCGATAAACATAAAAAAAGGTAAAAAGAAAATTAAGATTATGTCCGCCTGGATTAGCATTACAAAGAAATATAATAGTAATTTCTAGAGAGTTACAAATGCAATACAAACACTGATAATTGTTTAAGTGGTTTAAAGAAAAGATATCTGGAATCCAATGCTACTTAAGGTTTTAACATTGCTGTGGCTAAAGTACCATAGAGAAGAACAGAAATAATATTGTTCAAAGACTGTTATCATATTGCATTATTATTATTGCGGATATATATATATATATATTGTGGATGCATCTGAGAAGTTTTTTTTTCTATAAAGCCCTAGACTGTGCATTCGCAGACACTGTGTTAACCCCCCCTTCACAAAGCTGTGGTCGTGACTCACCCAGAGCATAACCCCTGACCTCCACCTCTTTCACCCACAGCTGTCAATGGCATTCAGGCTCTCTGTGATTGTGTGTGTCTGTGTGTCTGCTTTTTGAGCTTTGGCATGCTTATAAAAGCACAATTGGTCTGTGTTTGTTGGTCTGTGTGTGTAATTTGTAGCCGTGGGGCTGTTCGCTTAAATACATGACTCAACAGCTACTGACAGAGTGAGTGTGTCACAGTCGACTCAAATCCACCCTTGGTTACGAGCTTAAAACAAAACCAAACAGCCCTTCATTATGCCCGCCTCTTATCGTCTCCTCATTTCTGTCTGTTCTTGTCTCACAGGCATGAGCCATGAGCCAAAGTCACCATCGTTAGGCATGATCTCCACGGCGACTCGCACCACGGCGACGGTCAGCCCCCTCACGCCGTCGCCTCTTAACGGCTCTATCGTGCCCAATGGCAGCCCCGCAGCCCAGTCTACACACTCCGGATTCGCAGCCGCCCTCCGTAAGCTGGCCAAACAGGCTGAGGAGCCTCGAGGTAAGCCCCGCCTATGATGGCCCTGAACCAAATGAACCTTCACCTTTGCCCTCTGACTGAAACGTGGCAGAGTGTTGTGCTGTGTCTGCGCGGGGGGGCACCTGTGTCTCTTTTGCAGAGCTGCTAATAGCCCTTAAGTGGAATTTGCACTGAACTGAATTAAGTGACGTTCCCTTGGGAAGTCCTCAATGACCCACTTACACTACTGTTCAAAAGACTGGAATCACTTGTCATTTTAATGGCTGTTATTTTATTAAATAATGATACGGTTCATATCGACGTATCATAAACTGGACGCCTCAAAGGTGCCAAAGAATGCATTCATTTCGCAATTTAAATTGTTCTCTGAGGTCTACAAAGAAGATATGTGACAGATATGGGTGCTAAAGTTGGCTTCTTGCTTGCCAGCTTGATATTTCCTGGCACTGGAGTTACATTTAGGGGCTGTTTGAGGTGGAGCGAAACTTTCACTTAGGATGCTGTCAGATAGGAAGGCATACCATTTTCATTGTTGTTGCTCTGGGAATGTTGTTTATGTATATAAATTTAAAGGGTGTAAATAATACAGAGTGAATGTTGGGATGTTGAAATCAGCTCTTCTACCGCCCTCTTTTGCAAGTTTATGCGAGATTTGTATTTTAAGAAGACACAAGTGTTTGAGGCTCACGGTATGTCAGTTCTATGTACCGACCTCATTCTGTGGCACCTTGAAGATTTCATTAGAGTGTTTTCTTGAGTATGACAGAGTCTTTGACTTTATCCATATATATTGAAAAAAAACTGCTACAGAGTTTACTTTGGAATCTATTTAAAGAGACTGAAGCTGCTGTACTGTTAGCTCTTGGCCTGTCCTGTTTGTGGCCCGGTCTGGAGAGAGCCCCATTGTCTGAGCGCTCTGGCTGTGTGGACATGGTGGTTTGATAGCGTAGACTTTATTAGGGGATATTAAGGTTAAAAATAGTAAGTAATTTATCCTTATTTGAAATTAATCACCACAGGGTCGCTTGCTTCTTTGGCTACATGTGTAATTTAGTGATTTTGATTACATTATCTGGGATTGGGGACGGAGGATTATAGTTATTTTGGTGTGTGTGTGTGTGTGTGTGCGCACTGGTGTGAGAGTTAGGGCAGAGGTCTGTGGTTGCTGTGTGTAATCTAGAGGAAGCGTGGAGCCGCTGGAGCCTCTCTTGTCTCCCTCTCTCTCTCTCTCTGGCTCCCCTCCAGCCGCCCTCACTGCCATCATTTAACCTCAGCTACAGCGAGAGGAGCCTCTGTTTTCATAAATACAACACACACACTTAAACAGATGTGTGTTTACCAAAAAAAAAAAGAGTAGTGAGTGATTGAATGTTTGTGTATACACACACGCTGAATGGTGGGTATGTGTGTCGGAATCGTCTGTAGGGAGGAAGTCTTGAAGAGTTTGCCAGGATCATTGATGTACTGCAGGCCCCCTGCCCCCTACAGTGAGCTCTCTCCAGGGGCTCCAAGCCCCCAACAGCCTGAAAGAAAGAAAGAGACACAGACAGAGAGACAGACACAGGGAGAGGTGTGGCTCCGGCACCCTGCTGAGCAGATGGGTGGCTCTAGTATGTCTGCTCCTTAGAAGTAGAGAGCCATTACTTTTGTTTGACTACACAATTAGAAGGTAATTATGTAATTGCATAGTTAAATACACAGTGGGTTGTGAACATTTATATTCCATTTCTGTAGAGGTTGGAGAGTCAAGAATTTAGTAAAAGGTCAATGTTTCTTTCCCCTATGCTGAGAGCAAGGCTCACATTTATCATCATTGATTAATCATGATAAATTATTAGAGATGCACATTGAATGTTTAATATTAGTAGATGTTTACATGTGACACATTTTTAAACAGATATTTGAATTTGACTGAATTTATACCAATTGTAGATTACAACTGGGCTGTTTACATGCACAGTCTACACAACAGTCTGGTAAAAATCTTTGTTTACATGCACACTACAAATAATCAGATCCAAAATGAAGTGCATGCATAGGGCACCACTGTGTGTACACTGTTCCATACATCAGTATGTTACCTGGACTTTCAGTTGGGGTGCTTGTGTTTTAATTGTTTAAAAGTAATGGCAGACTCCATGTTAGCAAGAGACTGGTTTTCCAGGAATTTGTCCCTAATTGTCTAAATGGAAAAACCATTCTGGCCAGAGAAATGTATGTTTGTTTAATTTGCATTATAGTTCGTGTCAAGCCACTGTTGTTGTAAAGCCACTGTCGTTGTTGTAAAGCCACTGTCGTTGGTCTAAAGCCACTGTCATTTGTGTAAAGCCACTGTCGTTTGTGTAAAGCCACTGTAGTTGGCGTAAAGCCACTGAAGTTGGTGTATAGCCACTTTAGTTGGTGTAGAGCCACCATTGTTGGTGTGAAGTAACTGTACAGTGTGGAGCCAGTGTACTTGGTGTAGCGCCACTGTTGTTGATGTAAAGCCTCTGTCGGTGGTGTAAAGCCACTGTAGTTGACGTAGAGCCTCTGTTATTGGCGTAAAGCCACTGGAGTTGGTGTAAAGCCACTGGAGTTGGTGTACAGCCACTGTAGTTGATGTAGAGCCTCTGTTGTTGGCATAAAGCCACTGGAGTTGGTGTATAGCCTCTGGAGTTGGTGTATAGCCACTGTAGTAGGTGTAAAGCTACAGTAGTTGGTGTATAGCCACTGTTGTTGGTGTAGAGCCACCATCATTGGTGTGAAGCAACTGTACAGTGTAGAGCCACTGTACTTATTTAAACATTCCTATTGTGAATGTCTGTTGATACAGGCATTTACATGACTATTCTTGTTTTCAATGGATGGAATTACCCACCTTGTTCAATTGGATGGAAATTACAATCAGGGTGTATACATGGATGTATTTTATTTTGCCTTAACGAATAATTGGATTTTTATTGGATAATCAGGCTGCATGTAAACGTGGGTGTGGGCGTCCACGTTAAAATGTCAGCATTTTTAAAATAAACCTACTGAAATAAATGTTTTATTTCCTCTTTAATGCTGATCTGGATGTAGTTTAATGATGTTGATGGAACATTAGGGATTTTTATTTCTGTACTGGTTTCAGTGAACTTTGAATTAAAAATGAATTCATATCACAGCAAAACAGTACACTATGCTTTTATCACTGCTGGTACTGATGACTTTCTAATGTTTAGGTTTCTTGTCTCATGTCTCCATGTTGAAGGATAAGGGGTCTCCGTTAGTGGAGATCACTGATTTGTTTATTGTTCCATAAAAAGCTGTTGTGTGGCATGAAGATCTGTTCAAGTTCACCAGATCTTACTACCACACGACTGTACTTAACTGATTCACCCACCCCACAACCTGACACCTACTGCTCCAGTCAGCCACCCCTGAAACAGGGCTATTAATCAGCCTCTCTCTCCCAGCCTCTCTCCTTTCTCTCTCTACCCATCTTTCTCTTGCATGTGCTGCTCTTTTCCTCACACTTTCTTTCTGTTTGCTTTCTCTACCCATCTTTCTTCTATCTCATGCACTCCCCACTCTCCTCTCTCATTTTGTTCTCGTTCTGTCCCTCTCTCTCTCTCTCTCTCTCTCTCTCTCTCTCTCTCTCTCTGGAGCTGTTCTCAGGACTTTGATTTATGACTCTGTGAGGAGTGCACACAACCCCAATCTTTTACAAATCCACCCTCACAGACACTCGCACTCCTTCTGTTCCTTTTTTTCCCTCCCTCACACACTCCTCCTGCGCAATATACACACACAGTTCCAAAACAGAACACACACCTTATGGAGCCTCTCCCTCATTTTTTCTTGTCTCTGTCCTCCCTCTCTCTCTTTCTCTCTCTCTCTCTCTGTGTGGGCAGCTTGCTGTTTTCCTGCTATTTTAGCCCCCTCTCTCTCTTTCTGCGGGTGGGCGGTGTGTAAAAACAGACCACTGGGGGAAGACACACACTATGATTAAGCCACAAGCTTGTTAAAAAGAGAAAAAGGCCTCTGCAGAAGCTCCATCCGGCCGGCTGATCGTGGCTGAGGGCAGACTGAGTCACTGTCCAGACAGCCCAGCCGAGCACAGCACAGACAGAGAGGAGCAATAAAGCTGGACACACATTGACCCCCAGCACACATTCGCCCTGTCATGAGTGCGTCTGAGTGAGGGCAAGTAGTGCGTGGGAGTCATTGCAGGCTTCACCCAAAGAGTGGGTGAAATAGCAGAAATAGTATCCGTATTTTAAGACATGTATCATGATATTTCATGAGAAAATACAGTTCTCTTCTCTAGCAGTTCTGTTCCCTTCTTTTCAGGCTAATTTTTATTAGCTGATTACTTTATTGCACTTCGGCAGAAGGAGGCATTTTAATAGCATGGTAAAAATAAATACTGTAAGGCGGACTCTCCAATGGCTCCCTACTAGCTATACGTTGTGCTATGTAGGGCATGAAATAATGGCTTCTGCACCTGATTAGTGTATTATGTCTTATAGAAAGCCGCTGCTGCTCAGCCAAGCAGTCCCTATCTATCATTTAGTGCATTGTTTATATGTAGAAGACATGTGCAGTGTGCTATATTGGGAGTAGGAAGTCATATGAGTATCAGCTTATGAAAATAATGTCATAAATGGCCAGCGCTCCATCAGCCATGCAGTTTATACACTAAGAAAATATGGGCTGTTGTTTATGCGCCCCGTAATTTGTCTGTCTGTTTGACATATGCAGTTGTTCAGTGTTCCTGAAGTTCTAACAATATCCAGAAAAGGCTCATAAAAGCACACTGTGACGTCATTTTTAACCATCACGTATCAGCATATTGCTCAGACCTACTTCACCCACACTCTTTCCGAAAAGTGGTATTTATAGGTTGTTGCTAGAGGTACAAGCAGGCAGACTTGTACACTCACACACACGCAGAGTCAGCAGTGTAATCCCCTGTGGTGCCTGGCAGGCATTAGCCTTTTAGCATACGCTCTTGTCAACCAGCATATGTGCTGCAGCCTGGCCTTACCATGCCCTAAACTCACACTGTGTGAATATGCAGTGTAATTCTAATAGACTTCTATTCATTTAACCTTAGCAGCCTTCCTCCCTCTCTCTCTATCTCTCTCACACATACACACACACACACAGCCTGCCAAGCCCCCAGACTAACAGCACACAGCTGCTGCCCACAGTGGACACTGTCCCACCTCAGCCTTTGATGAAACACTGAATCACTACACTCTGACTGGTGACTAATGAGCAGCTCTGAGTAACTGATATACTGATGATGTGTCTGGTTTTCTTCTGGTGGCTGCTTTAAAAAGTCATGTTTCCTGTGATTTTCACAGGAAGTTTGCTGGTTTCCTGATTCATACATAATATCACAGTTCTGGGTTAACATTAACAACAGCAGCATACATTACAGTCCTCGTCTGATGTCTTCACATTTATTATTTACATTCTCTTTTCTCCTGTTTTTTCTCTTTTTCCTTCTTTCTATTTTTCTTTGGTTCTCATTCTGTTAATTCTTGCTGTCCCTTTCTCCTCTTTTTCTTTTTTGACTTGCTTTCTGCTCTTTCTACCTCCCATCTTTCTTATGATCATTCTTTTCTTCCTTTTTCCTCTCTATTTTACCCTCCTCTCTCTCTCATACTCTCACTCTTTTCTTTTGCTTTTTATTTTATTTCTCTTCTCTTTCTGTTTCTCTTACTCTTATTCTATGTTACACATTCTATTCCTTCTTTCTCTCCATCCTTTTGTCTTTTTCTCGCTCTCTTTCACCCTCATTTCTTTTGCTCACTCTCTTCCTTTTTTCCACTTGATTTTATTTTTTTCTTTCTCTTACTCCTTTTATCTGACACTTTCTCTCGCTCTCTTTCTATCTCACATTTCCCTCAATCTCTTTTGCTTTCATTTGCTCTTCTCATATTTTCTTTAATTCTCTCTCTCTCTCTCTCTCTCTCTCTCTCTGTGCTGTGGGTCTGCAGGTGTGGTGCTGCTGTCTGATTAATTATCCTGCTCCTTATGGAGTCAGATATTAAAGGGCTCATCCTTTTTCTGGGTGGCTGGTGAGAGAAAGAGAGGGAGGGAGGAAGGGAGGGAGGAAAGGGGGATGAGAGAAAGAGGGCCAGTGGCTGTAGTGGGGGAGGAGTACGGTGTTGCCCTGAGGGCAGCCATGTTTTGTGTGGCCAGAGCAGACATGAGGAAAATGGCCAAGTAGAACTGACCCCTCCATCTGGAGCAGAGAGAGCAGCCTGTGCACAGAAGGAACACTTACTCGCGATGACTTCCATTTACTTCTATACTACTATAGTACAGTATTGCTAAACATAGACTCAAACCATAAGGTAACCATTATTCCAAAAGAGCACCACAGTTTATGAGGACCAACCTAATGTCCTTACTTTGAAAAAAAAAAAAAGATCATCGTCATGAAAATATTTGATGCCCACATAGTCCTAAACTTACTTATAAGCAGAAATGGGCCATATGGCTTCTTCACATTTCTATGGTGCATAAATTGCATAACCATATTTAGAGGTTAGCTGTCTTCGTAATGAAACATTGGTCAGCGTTCTGATATCCACAATAACTTAAGCTTAACCTCAGTCACCAAAAGTCAGTCTTAAGTTCCCAGAATAGCTGTATTTGTGACCTCACTGTGCAAGTTTCCTGTCACCATGAAGACATTTGGTCTTAATAAAGTGCTTAAAACAAGCACACTGCTGCTGTCGGAACAAAATCTTGTAAATAATAACTTTAGAGGCGAAGGATCAAAACATTAAATGTTGGTTAATGAACCCGTATTTCCAGATCATTCTGGGCCATTTGTTTCTGTCCATTCGTCCTTACATTTACACACAATGTAAAGGACAACAGTTACTTTCTAATTGTGTAAAAAGCTAAAAGCAAGTTTTTTTTTTTCTGAGAGCTATGATGCTCTCACACATACATACATATCTTCTGTTTTATCCAGGACCCTGCCCAGAAGCACGACTTCCAAACTCCGATGTGCAACACATAATGGACACAGACAGATAAAGTGCACAGATGCACACGGAGCAGACCGAGTGATAACACACCAGATACAATCAGAAACACAAATACAGGCAAACACTCGTCCTCAGTGTAGTTCTTCAGAAGACCCGCATTATCTTCTGCTGCTCTTGTGAAAACATGCAGACAAACAGTCACGTAGACACACCTTCCAGCTGCGCTCTCTCTCTCTCCCTCTCGCTCCCTCTCTCTCTGTCTGTCTGTCTGTCTCTCTCTCTGTCTCTGTCTCTCTCTGTCTGTCTGTCTGCCTCACACACACACAGCATACATTTCCTTACTCTCACTGTGGAAGATGAACACTCCACTTCTGCACAAACACAGCCTTGGTGTGTGTGTCTGTGTGTGTGTGTGTGTGTGTGTGTGTGTGTGTGTGTGTGTGTGTGTGTGTGTGAGATTCAGATTAGCAGGGCTTTGTGTGGTGTTGGCAGTGCATGACCAGAGGCAGCATATGGAGGCAGGCTTGTCGGAGCACTGCTATGCACACCAGGTGTGAAATGGCCTGTTTAATTAAGTGCTGATGTTGTTCTAATGCAGGCCGGGAGCACGGAGGAAGACGAGAGCAGGAGGAGGAGGAGGAGGGAGTGGGAAGAGGGAGGTGGGGAGTGAGGAGAGTGTGTGTGTTGGGCAGGCTGGGCGGTCATGCGTGTAGGCAGTGTGAGAGAGAGTCTGGGTTAATGGGGGAGCCCACAGAGAGCAGAGCTACACATTAATCAAAACGACACACACACTTCTCTCCTCTACTCCTCTCTGTCTCTCTTTTCCATGTTCTCTTCTCACTCTCTCTGTTTATCTATATCACTTTCTTTCCCTCTATCCTGCTCTTGTGCGCTCGCTCCTCTTTCTGCCTCTATTGCAGCCTTTCTGTCTTTCTCTGGCCCCCCTCTCCACCTCTCTCTCCTTCTTCCATTTACTGTTTCTCTTGCTCTCTTCTTTCTCTGTTTATCTGTATTTTTATCGTATGCCCTCTTTCCTTTTTCTTATTCTTTCCTTCTTGATCTCTTGTTCTTTCTCTTCTTCTCTATCCCTGTCCACTCATCCATTTGTATTTTTTTCTTCTCCTGTCACACTCTCTTTTTTGCTTGCTGTTCCTTCTGTCCACGCTTGTCCATTGCTCCACCTCGATCTCTCCTACTTGTTTCTTTCTTTCTGTCTTGCCACCTCCTACCTCACTCTCTTCCCTCCCTATCTCTCCGTCTTTCTGTCCCCTCTCTCTCTCTCTCATACACACACACTGTTATGTTAACACCTCACATACAACTTCATTTGTGGCTTTTATTTTCCTCCAAATGAAGCTGTGCTTCCTCTGCAGTCTCATCGTATCAGAGATTCCCGGCTATGGGCATTACTTCCTTCTTCGAGCAGCTTGCACAGACCAAGCCACGCCGAATAGATTTGAATGTTATTAGCATATCATAAAATGACACCAGTTTGAGGAGCCTCAGATGGCGTGTGTGTCGTTGAGAGGCCCATCTGCCTGGATGACGTTTTTGGGGTTGGGTTGGTGGGGGGGGGGTGGCTTGCGGCCATTCAGGCATGGACCTCCAGGAATTCAGCTAGGATGGGCGGAGAATGGTTGCAGGCAGCAGGAGCTTTGTTTGGGGGCTGGCTTGTGTGTATGCGAGTGTGTGCTGGGGGTAGAGTTCAAAGAGAAGATGAGCAAATAAAGAAACCCACCAGGGAGAGTGTTTATCCCCCCGCTAGCCTGTCCTGCTCTGTCCATTTTAAACCTTTCCTCACACCCCCACTCTCAACAAATCATGTGCGGGACGTAATCCACAGCATTCAGTAGTAATTCCCCAGCTTTGACTCACTGTAACTGCTGTAAATACATGGATAAAAAATAATGAGCATGTCTCGCTCCGCAGACAAGGAGGCAAAACACGCTAAATATGGAGGGAGAGTGGTGAGGGAAGGATGCTGAACGAAGAAGTGCCTGCAGGAATACGCACAGAAATCGGAGGGGGTGAGGAGCGCTGCTCGAGGAAAAAACAGAGCGAGAGATGAGATGAAGGAATAACAAAAGAGAGGGACGGGGACTCTATCACTTCTCACCTGCCTGTTTTTCCTGATCCTACTGAATTATTCACAGTGTCCTGGCTCACTGCAGAGCAAAGGGAAAGAGAGAGTGAGATCAGGAAAAACAAAGAGTGCTAACGAGAGAGAGCAGAAGGAAAGAATGAAGGGGCTTCGTTTTGGATGATCATGATATCTCTCTTTCTTTCATTAATTTCATTCTTCTCATTATTATTGCTTCTCTGTCTGGTGGCTATATTGTACACATTGCATTGCTAAAAGCACCTTGCATACACTTAGACTGTCCTACAGCCATCAGGATTACTCAATCAAATAAAAAATGTACCATCTCCATTCTACAGTTTATTTAACTGTAGAAAGAACATCATTCTGTTTTAATATTTTTTATTTTATTAAAGTCTAGTATTTTATATGACTAGATTTCTAGTAGCTTACTATTGTCCTGCAAAATATATATTTTTTAAAAAGCTAATAAAACAAAAAAAACTGATTACCCGATCATCAATCCTAATCAGCAGAATAGTTAATTACTAATATAATCAGTAGTCACTGTCTGTGTGTTGGTGCTTTATAACAACATTTCATAGTATTGTGATACATTGTGCCACGATATTGCCGATGTCAGCAGGATATCAGGGATATCAGCAGCACACTGACTAACTGCATGTTACATTAAACAACTATAGCATTATTAGGCCTGTTTATTCAGTTCTAATGCAGTGCAATGCATGTCAAATTTGAAATTATAGTGACTGATCTCAGTGCATAGCTTTTTATTGTGGCACTGTTTGTGCAGTGTCTCAGTTTTAATTTATTAAACCTCAGATAAACTAAATATTATAAGGAAAGGTGCATCATAACACAGTTATTTCCCTGATACATGTTATTTATTTTTCTGATATCGGATCAGTTAAACCTCATCAAGAAAAGGAGTAATGTGACATAAGAACATAAGAAAAAAGGAAATGCACATCTCTTCCTCCTCACACCTACCATCTACTATCCATCCAATATTCATCAGGTCAACAGAAAAAGATGCCATTCTTTATCATTTTGCTTTTCTCTCTCTCTCTCTCTCCCTGTCTCTCAGAGGTGTGACGACTGTATTAAAAGCCTCTGTGATTTAAGTGTGTATTGATTGCTTGAGTGAAGAAGGGCAGACTAATGGCTGCCTGTGCTGGGAGTAGGCTACTAATTGTTGTTGTGCAGACACAACATGCTTCCTTTTTGTCTCACCTCACAACGTCCCGTCGCCTTGTCTCATGCTCCCCTTCTCACACCTCTTCATCTTTCTCTTTCCTCTCTCGGTGGTTTAGCCATTCTCTTTTGCTGCCACAAATAGCTACAGCTGACCTTAGCTCTCTCTTTAAAGAAAAACAAGGTGACCTTTTTGGTCTCGAATAAGATCATTGACCATTTTTCTCTCACATGTTCCAAAGATAGGAGGTCGGACCCTTATCTGGATACTTCATATGATCTGTGGTTCAACGCTAGCTTCAGAACTGACTTCAGTGCGTGCAACTCAGGGTTAGACCTGGCAATACTGGATATATTAGTAATCGTGAAATACTTTTTTTTCAAAGAAATATACCAATGAAAGTGGACTTAACTGAACAATAATGAATGTATAGTAAAATCAAACAGATAAACTAGGAAACCTTTAACAATATTTAATTAAAATGAATGATTCCTGTTGGGAATTTCGGGTTGAAGCTAAGTGTAAGATCAACATGACTGTCATCAGCAGTGATAAAAAGCCACTTCAGCATATAGTTAACCTAGCATTGAGTTCACTGGTTTGAAAATATTTGAAAATGATAATATTAATACTCATATGACTAGTGTTGTTGCTAACAATTGTTGCTACTCCATTTCATGGGGACGTCAGGGTTTTTTCCACTATCTGGCCCTGTTTCTCAAAGTAATACAACTAATAATTAATTTTTAATTAAGAAAGCAAACGCACACATGGATTTATTCACAAATCCCAGCTGTATAAAAATATAAGAAGCTGGTGAAGTACAGTAGATCATTTAAGTCTGTGGTCCACAGATAGACAGTTCGGTTCTCTCTAAAGGACATGTTCAGTAGCCACAGGTTGAATCCAGCCCATACATCATTAATGACAGCTTTTAGTCAGCAACAGCTCTATAATTACTCCATCCAGCCGCCTGGCAAATGCCACCTCTCCTTCTCCACCTCCTCTTCCTCTTATGACCGGCTTTGTCCCTTATGCACTTAAAAACCTTCCTCAGAAATGTCAGTTGTTAATGGCCTTCCCCAGGACAGAATGTTTTAACACGTCATGTATTGTAGTATGGCCTTGTAGTAGCTAACCAGAGATCAGTGTTGTGCATTACACCAGTCAATAAGTGTGATGGCAGCTCTTTCACCATACGCTGCTGTCTCAATCGCTCCACATGACTGGATTTCTAGGACGACAAGGACAAAATTAAATCAAGTGCTGGCATAAGGGCTTTTCCAGTAAATTGGGCCCTAGGGTTTGGAGTTCAGTGGCCAGGTCTGAAGCTCTCTGAGTGTAAACACTTCCCATGTGAGAGATATATGAAGACTCAAGGAGAAAAAGACCCTGCTAGGATATTAAGAGCTCTCATCCGTTTAATGAATTTCTCCATACTCATTTAGTGTGGATGATCTTATATATATATATATATATATATATATATATATATATATATATATATATATATATATATATATATATATAAATGTGAGGAACGTGCATTATGTGTGTATGTGTACATGTTGCCATGTTGGAGAGGCTGTGATAAGGTTTTACCGTTGTGGTAGAGCAGTGTGGATGGCTGACAGAGCTGAGTGACAGGGTTAATGTGGAGGGAATGAAGCTTAGCTGAGTAAAAATGCTGTTGATGGTTGTGGCTTACTCCCATCATGACAGCATTTCCTGCCAGCCCACGCTAGGGGAGACACACACTCAACTGATGGCACAGCTACAACAGAATACAGGTGGAGAACAGCATGACAATATATATATATATATATATATATATAAGAGACAGAGAGACTTATAATGCTGATTGAATAATGGAAGCATATGCTTGCACCTTTTGTTGGATGCAGTTCGTACCCCAAGATCATATCCCAAGTTGACCGGGGCAGTAGAGGTTAAATAGCAACCAGAATCTTGGTTGGGTCAAATCCCAGGACTGACCAGGCATACCTGGTGGTGCCCTTGGGGTTTCCTCTGTGTTAACCTCCAAACACCGATCTTGTTCAGTAAATTTCTTGTTGTAGACTCATTAACATACACCTTGGCAGTTGTTTGAGGAGGCCTAGCAACTATAGCAACTATAGTTTCTTCCATTTATAAACTGTTTGCCAGATTGTGGACAGACAGAGGTGCAACCCTCTTTTGCAACCTTTTCCAGAAATATGAGCTTTAACAGCTCATGAATCTGGAGTATAGAATTTACATGCTTGAACACTGTGCATTAATGTGTGTTCCCTGTACTTGGTGTGAGATAGTATAGCAGCAATTTATGTGGTAATCCAGTTAATTCGCAGATGTTTTCTCTGTGAACGGTTAAAAAGCAGTGTTGTTTACAAATAACGAGCAGTTTTGGGTTTTGTTTCAAAAAACATTTTATGTATTGTATCAAGGCTATTTCATGATTAATAGCATCTATTTAAAAGAGATACAAATCAGCTCTTCTTTCCCTCTCCTAATGTCCAAAATTGTTCCAAGTGGACAAAATGCAGCTTGAACTGTCTGTAGATGAGTTAGATCAATAAGAGCCAGACAGACACCCACAGTATGTGTACCACTCAACAGAGCAACAAGTAACTGTGTGTCTTCAGTGTTCAAGCCGCAGGCCAGAAAAGTTATATATACTTCTCGTCCTGGCTGAAACAAAATGCCCAGACTCCTAGATCTGTTGGAAAAGCCCCAGTCATGATATTGGTTAGAAAACAATTGTACGTAAAGTACATAATTTGCGCAAATAATTCAGCCCTAATTGTTTGCATGCTAGACTTGTTCGAAGTGAGCTGAGTAAATGTGGTGACCCAGTTTGAACATGCGTATTGAGGCAGTCTTAAGCAGATGCTACAGTGATGATGAGGAGAAGACAAAGAGTAGTGATGAAGCACGGGACAGATCCCATAGGCACTGTATTGTTGGAGGGCTTAGGCGTGGGAGGTGTGGACAGGCAGTAGGCAGAGACCATGGAAGAGGGAAAGGGTAGACAGCTAGCGTGAGTATGGATAGAGAGAACAGTGTGATGAATGGAAGGTGGAAAGAGAGAGAGGTTTACAGCAATTAGGATTGCATTTGACTAAGCATATGACCAGACTGTGACCCAACCCCATAGGCTCCCTGAGGGAGAAGAGGAGTCTCTCTCTCTCTCTCTTTCTCTCTCTCTCTCTCGCTCTCATTTTGTCATATTGCACATCTCCATCACGCTTCCTGTTTCCATGCGCTTCATCCCCTTCCCTGTGACTGTGTGTGTGTATGTGAGACACAGTAAGGGTGAGCAGCGTATG
Source organism: Megaleporinus macrocephalus (assembly GCA_021613375.1). NCBI lineage: Eukaryota > Metazoa > Chordata > Actinopteri > Characiformes > Anostomidae > Megaleporinus > Megaleporinus macrocephalus. The sequence continues at coordinate 32,487,612 of CM038711.1, read as the reverse complement.
ACTCTCACAGGGCTGCTGCTTCTCCAACGATTGCTGTCAGTATCTAATGGCTGCCCAGGGCCTTCCATCTGTGCCCTGTGTGTGTGTGTGTGTGTGTGTGTGTGTGTGTGTGTGTGAGCAGTCTATTTAACCACTGCTGTTCTCTGTCAAGTCCTGCACTGCCCGCAGCCACGCCACAGCAGCCCAGCCCCCAGCCTTCTGCCTGCCTGCTAGACCACAGATCCATTACTGACTAATCTACAGATATATCTACGTCTGTTTCTTAGTGTTTGTTCATGCCTGGGTGAATAAGTGCCCTGTTTCTGTAAAGTAATTGAAGAACAGGTTACAGCTGTAGCCAATTGATTAGCACTTATTCAGTACTTTGCTTTCATATGTGCGGCATTTTGTCCGTTTGAATTGACGTTGAATTGAACTAAATAAACAGATGAATAGTTAAAAGAGCGCTTCTGGTGTTGTTGGTAGCTGGTATGTTTTGGTTTACTCATAATGAAACTACTGCAGTGTTGATTGTTGTGTGGGTGTGCATATGGCAGTATTGGTTTGACAGAATGTGGTTTCCTGTGTTTGATCATACTGGCAAGTCGCACAAGTTATATAGCACTTAAAACTAGAAGGAGCCTCCTGTTGGATATCAGCTTTTGTTTTTATCTCTGATTTATCTGATTGTAGTTTTGAGACAGTAGGAACAACTCTGTTACTTATCCTACCCTCCCCTCTCTCTCTTTCTCTCCCTCTCTTTCTCTCTCTCTCTCTCTCTCTCTCTCTCTCTCTCTCACTCTCTCTCTCTCTCTCTCTCTACCTTCCTACCTCTTTTTCCTTCACTCAGCAGGTTCCTCTATCAGCAGTGAGTCATCTCCAGTCTCATCTCCAGCCACTAACCACAGTTCTCCAGTGAGCACGCCTAAGAGGGGGCCCCTTGGCCCGGTGATAGTGCCCCCTGGAGGCCACAGTGTCCCCAGCACGCCACCTGTGGTCACCATCGCTCCAACCAAAACCGTCAACGGCCTGTGGAGGAGCGAGAACCGGCCTGTGCGAGAGGTAACACAATTAGTGAAGAGCACATAACCTATGTCCGTACATATGTATTCTCTCCCTTTACTATTTTGTTTTTGTGTATTCTTCTCCTCCATCTTATTAAAGCTCAATCACTACAGCTATCGTTAAGGGTTATATGCTGGGGCTGCAGCTGCTATGTAGAGCGTACACACAGATATTTGTTGGGGGATTAGCGGATTTAACGGCTGGCCTATAACCCGTGGCATGGCAGAATATATGTGACATATGTACATGTGACACAGCCAGTGGCACCACCCCCACCCATTCCCCCATGTTAAACAATGACAGCAGGCCACAGAGTTGACCGCTTCAACGGCAGCCAACATCTGTGCCCTCTCCCTCGCTGCCCCCCGCCAACCCCCCACCAGTATCCAGACCCCAGCAGTCAAGTGCATCCCTTCCCCAAGCCTCCTCTTTTCATTGATCTTCTCTCTCTCTCTCTCTCTCTCTCTCTCTCTCTCAGTGTAAGAGAGGGACGCTTGCTTTGATAAGGGCTAAAGGATTATGGCAATCCTCTAATCCTTCTTATCTGCACCCACTGGCTAATGGTGGCCGCCACTACACAGCCACAACACGTTACCTTGGAGACAGGCTCACTCCTAGTGACAGCCATGGCCATTGTCCGCCCAATCTCGTTTTTGCCCTTTGCCCCCGTGTGACCGGCTCCATTAGTCCAGTGTCCCAGAGAAGGTCAGAGGTTAGCTGGACCCCTCAGGCAGAGAGTGGATGAGGAAGTCACTGTGAGACAGTGTTAAAATGCAGAGCACTATCGACAAACACATAACCACAAACACAAAGCATGCACAGACCACAGAACCAGTAAAAACACTGCATTCCTACTTGGTCTGGTCAATATGTAGTTTGCTCATTATTGTCATAATACTGATTTTTACAATAGAGAGTACTGAGTTTACAGAAAAATCAACGTAATATGCACATGATAAAATATATATATATATATATATCCAATACAGGACTGCTCAAAAGCCAGAGCTTGCAATTTTTTAGGAGATATTTAAGAAGTCAGGATGTAATCATTAAGAAGACCTTGTTGAGAAAAAAAAACAGAAAAGTTGCAAATCAATGAAACAAAACAAACCACTAAGAAAAGCAACCTTATGTTTAATTGTTGGGGCTTCTTTGTAATTTCTTGTCTGTAATGTTAAAATAAATAATGGTTAAATAAATAAAGTCTCTGACTTTTGCACAGTCCTGTATAGTCAGATTAATCATTACATAAAGTGTTCACGAAGGTGTTATAAACACATTCCAAGGTGTATTGCAATCACAATGTATAACATTAGGTCATAATAGTTCAGCATGCAACATGCTCAGGAACAGCTGATAACAATTAAATCCAGTAATTAGATGTTTTTCATTCCATATTGCTGAGTCCTAATTCCTAGCACATCCCCAAGAACCAGACTGTGGTGTTGGCCATCCTCTTTTTTTAGTAAGGGTCAATTTGGGACAGAGAGGTCCTCCTGAATGTGCTCTGGAGCTTGGACGTCCATCCCACTGTAGTGGGGTCAGCTAGGCCGAGGGCAGGAGGGCGAGCTTAGGGCAGAGTGGGTGTATCAGGCCCAGCCAAGCCCCATTCAGCAAACCCTCAACACACATACACGCACATACACCCCTCACATACTGAACAAAGAGCGTTCTGTCTGCTCTTCACTCTTAATCAGCGCTGAGTGAGGGGGTCACGCTATCGTTTGAGTTGGATCCCCCCTCCCTCCCCAGGCCTCCCCTAGTGAGTGTCCTCTACCCCTCCTAAGCTGTCAATTCAATTAGTGCCTAAGCTGGGGCTCGGCTGCCTGGCCTGCCTCTCCTGGACCCTGACCCGAGGCTTCGCTTGCATAAGCACGCAGAGAGAAGCAGGGAGGCCCCGCCATTTACTTGCATTGATATGCAGGGCCAGTCGCCCTTTCAGTGGCCAGGGTCCGTCCGGCGCCTAATTTACTGTGAATGGCTGGAGCATCTGTGTGTGTGTGTGTGTGTGTTTCCAGCAGCCCCAGGTGTGCCTCGATAGCATGTGTGTGTGTGTGTGTGAAAAAGAAGATGCAAAAGACCGTCTTGGTGTGTTGTTTTGCTTTTAATGAGAGGGCGTCGTTTTGCCTCTGCAGCTTGTAATTGCTTTTTAATTGGCAATTTGAATTTATCGCTCCATCTGAGTGACGCAAATGAATACCATTCTGATGCATGGAGGTTTCCCACCCCCTCCCCACAGAGAGGGCAAAGGACCAGGCCTTCACACAGCATGAATCGTAGTTTGCACACAGCGTGTGTATGCAGTTGAGTACACTTTTTTTGTTAGAGTCCTCAGGTCAAGGAAAGATGAGAGTTCCTGAACCCTTTTTTTGTTTTTTGACAAAGAATGAATAACACACATACCCAAACAACGAAAGAGCCACTTCCACTAGTATTTGCAGAAGCGTCTGAATTCTGAATAGTCATGTAGCAATAAAGCATTTCCCTTCAGTGTTATTGCATTTTCATAGCTATTGTTTGTGATGCTATTTCACGGTAATAGAACTTGTTCCATCAGTGTTGGGCCTGTTGTCTTGTTGGTGTGTATTGCTCCTGTGGGAGGGTAAATAAGTACCCTGCTACAGTGGGGGTCGCGCCTCTTTGGAGGAGTCATCTCTTGTTTTGCCCGAGTCGCTGGCAGACAAAAGACACAAAGGCAGAGCAGGGCCAGGCAGCAGGCAGGCCCCAGGCTCCTACACAACATGCAGCTCTTTCATTTTTAATGTGGGCTGGCCCACCGCACACCTGCCAGCCCTCTGAGACAGAGACACACACACACACAGACACACACAAATGCACACATACACACAAAAAGCAGACTGCAGAGATGTTGCTTAACTCAGTGCAGTATACCTAAATGACCAGCAGAGGGCACAAAGGTCAAAAGCTATGCACAGTGGGAATCTTTTTACCATATCCTACAGTTTGTTTGTCTTTATTTATTTTATATATTTTATTTTCCTCTCATGCTATATAACAAAAAATCATTTTCCAATCTGTCTATATACCTCAGATATACACAGGCTTTTTTGTTACTGTACCTTTAATACTGTGTATATGTAAATAACCTCTGTTCTGATCGACTGCACAGTATTGCGCCTCACTCGGAAGACTCTCAGGGCTGGAACGCTCTTTAGCATTTCAGTGTTAACTGCTGTTAACTGAACAGGTGCATATATAAGTGGATTCACTTTTGTGGTGTCCTTCTAGAATTTGTAATGAATTTAACAACCTTCGTTCTTCTCCCAATCACAGTGTTGTACAATGAAAAATTACATCAGATATTTGGCATACTGTATTTACAAATAAATTATTTTCTACTAAAATAAGCATGGCTTAAAATCGCCTTTAGTTGGCTTAAGTGTGGTAGTACTGGTCTTTTATTAGAGCACCTTCCACGACTGAGGCCAACTGACCGTGTAAAGACTCAGCCTTATCTGTAGCACGAAAATAGCCCTTAACAGATGGTAGCTATAATAGAATTATAATAGAAGAATCTATTAATTTTTTATTTAAATCGTATATCACATGATGTTTCTACATGTATATCGTCGCTGTCCAATGAGAAACGAGTATCTTCAAAATGTCAGCTTTACAGGAGAGGCCACTTTTAATGTAAACTAATGGAACCAGATTTTTTTTCAAGCTATTTTGCAGAATTTCTTTTGGACCATTCATCATGAAATTGTCCCACAATGTAAACATCAGTTGCTGCATTTAAATGATGTAGAAAAATAGAAATCATCAAAAATGGAGGTATATGTTTTTCATCAGACAGCGAAGATATGTAGTCCCACTTCTGCATGCACTGGGTTGGTTAACCACCCGCTCATGCACATGACCTTGAACTTGAACTAGTCTTGCTCAATCTCAAGTTATTGTAGTGGCAACCAAAAGCCCCGCAGAATCACTTGGAAATGCAGACCTCTATTTTGTGGCATCACAAAAAAACAATTCATTCAAATTTTGCAGTTTAGTTTCTATAAATTGACTTCATGGACTGGAGACTAAATCGTATGTTTAAAAAGTTGACATGCTTAACTTCCTTATCAAACTATGTTAGGCAAGTGAGAAAAATGTCGTATTCCATGAAATGGGCCCTTTAAGTTGTAGATGATGGAGAATGCTGATGTGCAGTAATGTTGGGGGCTGCACGATCTCCTGAACCAGCTCGCGGCAGAGAGTCGCCTCGCGGCATAGCGTCGAGCACAGCCATCTTAATGAGGCAAATTAAAAAGCAATCAAGACTTTACTCGCTGCTAACACTTCGCGGTGGGGAGTGATTGAATCAGGAGCAGGCGCGCACACGCATGAGAAGCATCAAATCTTCTTTTTCCCCTGGCTGTATTTTGAACAGATGTCGTTTAAAAATAGAAACGGACGCCCTGTCAATTTCCAGAGAAGGAGAACGAGAACACGCAGACTCATGATCCGAGGCAGCGGCAGCCTACTAAAGCCCAATCTCCTCCCCCCCACCCCAAAAAAAAGCTCAAACTCCTCTAATACTGCTTTATGGCTGTCATTGAGCCTAGGGTGCAGCGACTAAATGTCAGTAGCCGCGCCACAAATAAAGGAAAAGCAGCAGAGCTAATAGCCGGGTGTGTACCGTTTCAGTCTGCCTGATCCCTTTGGTCGATAACTGCAGACAGGGGGTGGGGGGGCGGGGGTCTGTCGTTGGAGTTTCGAGACGTGGCTCAGGTCGTCCTGCCGGCTCTGTGATTTTGACTTCTTTTGACATATCTGAAGCACTTTTCTGGCCGGCTGCACATTGAGAAGCGCCCACCCTCCCTTGCCTCCCTGCCAGCGCTTACAAAGCCATTAGTGGAGAGGGGTGCTCAGGAGAGGCGGAAGGGGGTCAGGGGGCACATGTGGGCTGCCTCGCTGCTAAGTGAAGCGCGTTAAACAACACGAAGCAAAAGGAGGGGGGAGGTAGGGGAGGGTGGAATGAGAGAGAGAGAGAAAGAGAGGCTGACAGGAAGGAAGTACAAGCAGTGGAGGCATTTAATATTACATGTGAGCAGTGTTGAGTGGGAACGGGTCATTGGCTGGGACAGGAGCGCAGAGGTAATGGTGCTCTAAATGGGCTTTTCTCCAGCACGGCCAGCTGAGCGACACTCAAATGCTTTCCTCTAACATGCCGCCAGCCCCCTCTGCTGCTGGAGGAAGTCTACAGCTTAACTCTTCAGTCTATATTGTTTACGCACTGTCTTTAGGCCCCATCAATTAGGTGAGAGGGGTGAAAGAACATACAGAGGGGGCACGTCACCTTCACCAAATCAACTTCCTGCAATATAGATTTATCTTTAATATCTGTCATTCTTTAAGCATGGCCATTACTGCGTCTAGTTAAGCAGGCTAGCTAAATGGTGTCAATGAAAATATTAATCAAACAGTACGTATATTATGGCAAATAAAAATATTATTTTTATTTTTGGACCATTCTCCATTCTCACTGTCCATTGAAAGCTCTAAAAGGCTTGCTCAGCCAAGAAATGTGGTGTGAAGGGTAGGCTGCATTGAAGGGCAAAATAGAAACGCAAAGCTGAAGGGGCACAATATTTCAATTGAGAGGGCATTGCCCCCACACTGTCCGTGTGCTGCGAGCTCTGGCTCTCTCCCTCTCTACCTGTCAGCAGTCTCCCTAGGGTGTTGAGACAGCAGCTCTTTGCCTCATCAGCTCTCACTTCGTCTGTCTCTGCCTCGCTCCCTCCCCATTGCCTCTTTATCTCCTCTTCTACCACGGCTCCTCATTCTTCTCAGAGCGTCTGCCAGACCCTCACTTGTGCAGATAAAGGAGGCATAGCCAGCGTCTTTGGCTCGGGCTTACGTGCAAACTTCGTGTGAATCTGATGAGGACGAAACCCTCATCACTTGCATACGTTATTCTGGCCCTTTGAATTGCAGCGCTCCTTTCACTTACCCTTCCCTTTTTTCCAGCAAGGTTAACTTCACGGTTTGAAACAGCGTCTTTCAGACCTACATGGCTCTTCTTAAAAGTGTTTTGAGGGATACATTCCTGAAGAGAGGAGTTGGTTGCCAGGCAGCAGGTGTATGTTTGTGCATGTGCTTGTGCGCCTGTGTCTTCAAACTCCTATTCGCTGTGAGCCCAATGTAATCAGACAACCGTGTCATTCCCAGTATCTCTACAACAGTAACAACCTCTTTCTCCCCATCTCTCTCTCCTCTCCCTCCCCCTCACAGCCAGAGTCGGGCCCTCGTGGGGTGAGCAGGGACCGGTTAGGGCCTGAGGCAGTTCCGGCTCAGGAGAAAGGAGGGCCCTCAGTTCCAGCCCACTTGATAGGAAACCCGTACGCATTTGGACTGCCCCCGGGATCTGTGATGCAGGACTCACGCTTTCAGCCTCTAAAGTGAGTTGTCTGTAAAATGCTGAGAATTCACACAGCTGACTGTGCACTTCTTTTTCTTTGTGTGATCCTATAGAAGACTTTTAAGCCTTAAAACTGTGTACATATGTCCAGTACTAGTCAAAATATGGCATGTAAACCAGATGGGAATTTTATATTTATTCTTTTAAGAAAAAGTTAACATACAGACTGAACAGACTTCTTTAGTCTGGAAGTATTTCAGAAGGGATTATGCCAGTTACACTGTCAAGTGCAAACTGTGTAAGACTATGCTGACACATAAAAAACACTTGCTATGCATAGTCACCTCAAAAAGAAGCATCTGCTGGTAAAACACTTCTTATAGATGTCCAGAGCACGTTTGTTCTTTTAGCTATGGCAAATGATGACCAGTCAACTACCGTTTTAAATAACTTGTCTGGTGTCAGTCTGTCCTTAAGTATCAGTGTAAATCACCACATACCCACTTATACTCTTTTCAAAGGCACTTGGCTTATCTGCACACTCTCCCTCTTCTAACAGCCTAATCAGTCCCCCTTCCCATATCATGCCCACTTATTCACAGCCCTATCCTGCAGCTTGCATCAGAAGTCACACACAGTTGTTTTTTTCTTTGCACAATGTCTTCCCTCTTCTGTTACATATTTATCATGCAATGAATTTTCTAGACTACACAATCTGCCTTTAGTGGTAAGAGGTAGCGCACCTTGTAAGCTGTTCTGCTGACACCCATCTCTTCTCTGCTTTTCTCTGTGTGTGTGCGCCAGTCTGCCCAGACAGATGCCTCATGCAGTGCCCCCTGCTGGCGTGCCAGAGGAGTACTTACGGGGTTTCCGGCCCTATGCCACACCAGATGAGCTGCGTATGCCCTCCCTGCCGTTGGGCCTGGACCCAGCTACTGCCGCAGCTGCCGCAGCCTACTACCATCCTGGTTATCTGCACCACCCTTCCTTCTCCCACTACAGGTAACACAACACTAGAAACTGGGGTTCCACGCAATATGTAAACTTTAAGATTTACAAGAAAGAACTTATTTGCGATGAAAGTGCAGACCAAATACAGTCTGGAAGTTAATTTAGATATGCAGCATGCTCAGATAACAGTATGACATACAGTGTTGGAAACTACATAAGAAAATCTTTCAGATGATATGATGTGATAATTTAGTTGTGTAGTTTTTATGATCCTGATTCATGGAGTAAACATTGACTATATTGACTGTGGCTGTTGTTGTATGTGAATAAATGGCCTTGACCCAGCCCAAAATCTGATATATTGCCCTGTTTGGCTCTGGTACAGTAGTACAATACAGTCTTTTGCAGTTATTGTTAATTAAAATTGTGGTATGTATGATTCTTCATTGCTTGAATTAATTTCTATTATTATCACTCCAATGTATAAAGGTTATATTGTGGAATGACAACAAAGACAATGTGGCTTGACTTACCTTGACTTGACTTACAGAGAATGTATCCTAGAATAAAAAAGTTTGTTGAGGTGTAGACACACCTCACCTACATGTAGGTTGTTTGTGGTCAGCATACAGGCAGCATCAACTTTCATTAGGGCGTGGATGGGCAATAATGTGCCCCATCGGAAACTAAGAGCACACGTTCATCAAGCTAACACAGTGAACTCTGTTTCTCAGGATGGATGACCCCTTCTGTCTTTCGGCTCTGAGGTCTCCGTTTTACCCCATGCCTGCTGGGGGGGCTCTTCCCCCACTGCATCCCTCTGCTGTGCATATGCACCTACCAGGAGTTCGTTACCCTGGCGACCTTAGCCACGCCTCACTTTCCAGTCTACAGTCGGAACGTCTGTCTGAGAGGTACACGCGTATGCACACAGTTTTCTATACATGGACTATTTGTACTTTCCAGTGTTAATAAAGCTATTCCTTTCTTCTTCTCTGCCCGTTTCCCGTCCACAGACTCCAGATGGAGGATGAGCTCCGTCAGAGGGAAAGGGAGCGCGAGAGAGAACGAGAGCGGGAGAAGGAACGAGAGAGGGAGGCCGAGCGAGAGAAAGAACGAGAGAGGGAGAGGGAAAGAGAAAGAGAGAGAGAAAAGGAACTTGAGCGTGAGAGGGAAAGGGAGAGAGAGAGGGAGCGGGAGAGGGAGAGGGAGAAAGAGAGAGAACGGGAGAGGGAGATAGAGAGACAGAAGGAACGGGCAGCACGTGAGAAGGAGCTCCAGGTGTCGAAGGCCATGGAGGGGCACTACCTGGCTGAGCTGCACGCTCTCAGGGGCCAAGCTGATGACAGAGTCAAGGCGGGAGAGAGACTCACCCCCAACAGACCCGGTAAGATGTAGGGCTGGAATTTTGATTCAGTGGTAGCTTGGCACACTATATTCAGTGTTGGAGCATAATTAATAGAAAATTATTACACTGTAATCACAATTCATTCAGCACTAGTAAGACTTGCCCTCCACTTACCACTCTATATCAGTAAGGAATCTACATGCACCCTAACAAGTCAGTTGTGATTGGTCCATGGCTACAGCAAAAACCAGCCTAATTGATTTTCTACAGGTCAGTTCAACTCAGTTAAATTTATTTTTAATTAATATTTGTTCAGTAGAACCAGATGTGAAGTTGAGTAGAGAAGAATACTCAAGTAAAAAGATTGTTACTTTGGTGAAAGTATGATTCAAAATAGAATTAGTGGAATTAGTTAAGAAAGTAAACAAATGCATAAGCGTATATTCATTTTATTAGTATAGGCCAGCTGCTGTCAGCATATGAACTGAAGTTACTCTGTGCTTCTTTTTTGATGCATTCTTAATAAACCCCAGGAGTCAGACGGGTGATTAATCACAAGAAAAGAACAGGTCACATGCATTCACATAAATAAAATTAAACGAAAAACAAAATTAGTAACCCAATGTCAACAACAAAACTGTGAAACAGTGAATCTCATTTCCTCAGCCGAAGTAATTATGTTTAAAAGCATTAAGTAAATGAAAAAAAAACATTGCAGCACATGTAATTAAGTAACAGGAGCTGCCCACGTCTGCACAAAGCTCAAAGAATAGTCTGATGCCGTATATTGTATAAAATGTAGTTATGATACGAGCCTTGGAAATAACACAGAAAAGGATAGTGCTGTTTAAAGTCTCCTTTGTGACCAAGCAGATGCCTTCTTATGTGGGCGACATTAGTGAAGTTATGATAAAAAGTGTTACAAAACCACTTGAATCAGACAGAAAATTGATGTGTTAAGATAAGCCAATGATATTGTCAGAAATGCCATCATCTCCACCTCTGAACAGCAGTCTGATCCCTGACTCACTGTTTCTTTATTCTGCAGATAAAACCAAAGAGCCTGCCCTCGCTGCTCCCAAACCAATCCAGCCAGGCCTCCACCCCTCAATTAGCTCTGCTCACCATCCTGTGCCCACGCTGGTCTCTGCCCATGGCATGTACCTTGGTCCTGGAGGTGCAGGGCCTGGTGCTTTAACATCGGCCCTGGCACTTCAGCGCACCAATGAAGAGGAGCGGTGGCTGGCCCGACAGAGGAAGCTACGGCAAGAGAAAGAGGACAGACAGTATCAGGTGTCTGAGTTCCGGCAGCAAGTCCTAGAGCAGCATCTAGACATCGGCAGGCCGGGTGAAGCAGCAGAGCTACGAACGGAGGGGCATAGGTATGAGTGCTTCTCTTGCTCTAGCAGCAGTTTGAAATAGTATACTACACTCTAAGGTGAGAAAATGTGTAATAATACCTGGAGACTAAAGCATAAGTTTAATTTATTCTTTATTTAATATCTTTGCTGATAACTCATTATAAGAAATATAATAAAGGAGGTGAATATAGGGGTTGTGTTTGCTGACCACAACAGACTGCAAACTGGAAGAGCACTAATGCATGCAGATTGTACTTTAGACTATCAATCAGCAGTCTAGATGGACTCCCAGACGCTGAGAACACTGACTACTTATTAAGATTTGACATGAATGGACATGTGTTTTGAATTTAAATGGACATGGAATTTTTATACGCTTCCCTACCAATAATGCAGGTGGTCAACTTTCTGGCCACATGTTCAGACAACATTGTGCGACATATTTTTTTGTATTAGCCCCTTATAAATGCCTGCGGACACATCTTTCTCTTGAAGCTTTTTCTGGTGTCTGTGGGCGCGGAAGCACAATTCCCGTGTCCCTTTAGTCAGTGACATGCTTTTTTTCCGCGTGTGATGTTCCCTCTGTGCTGTAAATCAGCTGCTGCGATGTGACTGGAGGGACTTTGAGTGCTGTTGTTTAGCTGTGAAGTCTGCTGCACTCTTCTCACAGACACCTTTACTCTTTGTCTCACTGCAGGGAGTTTTTTTGAAGTGTGAACAGGAAGGATGGGAGAGGAGGAGTGAAAGAGATTGTTTGGTTTTTGATATCAGTGCGATTGTGAAGTGACTAAGCTGTCACTTTGGGCAGTGAACTGTTTTGCGTTCCTAGAGCTGATTTGGCACAGTGGCAAGTAGCAGTCACGAATGTGGGTAACACATGCAAAACACTGGTCCTGACTATTGGTCCAGAGAAGGTCAGCCACCCCTAAGCCCTAATTCACTACTAAGTCTCTGCACCTTGTTTAAAGCTGACCTTTAATTCCTGCGAAACAGGAGCTGTACGGCTTTGGCTTTTGATGCATCGGAGAGGTCAGCTTTAATAAAGGTTTTGGAGTCGTGTGCACGAGTGTGTGTGTGTGTGTGATCCAGACCGATAATTACAGTGCTCCTGTTGTCTCTGCCTGTGGGCCTGCAGATGTCTGATAGCCAGCTGGGCCAGAGGGGAGTACGCTCAGATCAGATTAGCTTATTTGAGATTTAATGAGCCAGTTTCTCTCGCTCACACACACAAGGGCAGGAGGGGGGAAAAAGAAAGAGAATAAGAGAAAACAATATGATTTCTGATCTATTTGTAATATATTTTCAAAGATCCTGAGCACTGTAGCCCCCTGTCTGTTTTTGTAGATGATAATTTTTTTTTTCTGTCAGAAGAATATGTCCACTTCTAATAGCTGTCCCTGCAGTGGGAGATGAGCGCACACTTCAAAGGCCTACAGTTGGAGCTGAGAATCACAGCGCTGTGTGGTCTGAGCCTGGCAAATCCCCTCTGTACCCACACAGCCCCAACTGCCCCGTCATTAGCCTTCCTTTTTTCAGCCTTACCCATTATATGTGTCTGAAAAAGGAAACGTAGTGCCAGCTATATATGTATTTACATATATGTATTATTTCTATATAAGGAAACTAAGCTGCAAAGGAGTCCTTGCTGAATTAACTGGTTTTGTGATGTCACAGAAACCTACACATTTACATTTATTCTGCCTATATCAATTTAGCTCAGTCATTTATGTTCCACAGTGTTTTTGAATAAAGCACAATACAAAGCAGTCAATCAGGGCAGAGGCAATTTACACATATTAGTCTTACTTGGCAAAGGAGCCATAACAGCCAGTTTAACAGCTCTTTTAAATTCCGTATCAAATACAAAGTGTATTCTTATAACATTAAGAGCTCATGCTTTGCTGATCAGTTAAAATATCATAGATCATTTTATATTACTTCTGAACTCTGAAACGTTAAACCATAGAATATTACAAATGCGAGGAATGACTGCAAATATTTTAAGGAACAACAAGGTTGTAAAATGGTTATTTGAATCTAAAAAATAGTTGGCTTTGGTATATGAACCTACACAAAAGTAAAAAATGTTTTTCAGATACGTTGAAAAATAACATGCGAGGAAAATATAGTTTGTGCTTTAATACTTTTATATCTTTTGCCTACACAGGTCCGTCCAAAACCATCATGAGCCCAGTAGCAGAGAGCGAGACATCCATTCTCATCTTGGAGCTCCGCCCCCTCTCATCTCTCCCAAGCCCCAGCACAGAGACCATGTCCCTCCTCCGCCCACCACCCTTTGGAACCCCGCCTCACTTATCGAGACCTCCTCCGAGTCGCGGCGCTCCCTGCATGACCCTCCAGGTCTCGGCCACTATGAAATCAACCGGCTTCCGCCACCTCAAGCCAAGCCCGACCGTCACTATGGCTCGGAGAAGCTTGACGATGGGCCTCGTAGAAAGGACCTACTGGATAAATACCCGCCCATCCGGCCCACGGGCTTCTCCGAGCCCGGCACCTTTCTGGCTGAGCTGGAGAAGTCCACCCAATCCTTCTTAAACCAACAGAGGGCGACCATGAGCCTTAGCAGCCAGTATGGAGACCTGAGTGGTGGTCTGAAGAGCGGTGGGACCCATAAGGGCCTCCAGATGCCCCCACGCCCAGGGCCTGATTCAATGCTGGTGTACGACGAATTCCTACAACAGCACAGAAGGCCAGTCAGCAAACTGGACTTGGAGGAAAGGCGGAGGAGAGAAGCCAGAGAGAAAGGTGGGTCACAAAAAATGTTTCTTAAGTCATGTTTGCATTACAAGCCGTTTCTGAATTACTGAAGGTTATAAATGATAAATTCTGAGACTTTATAACATTTAGTCCTATCATGACTGGACTAAATGACTCTATTTGCACTATGGAGTATGTACAAATGCATGAGAGATAAGAAGTGGGTTGCTTATGATCAGTTGTGCTGTTGTGTGTAGGTTATTACTACGAGCTGGATGACTCGTATGATGAGAGTGATGAAGAGGAGGTGAGAGCTCATCTGAGGAGAGTGTCCGAGCAGCCGCCACTCAAACTGGACGACTGCACTGAGGTAGTGCGCTGGTGAACACTTCAAACCCACTCCAAAACACTTCATGCACTTTATTCTGACTAACTCAACTGCTGATAATTAGTAGCCATGAGAGCTGTGTCAAAGGAGGTTAAAAAAGTATTTGTTTTTAACTGTCTGCAGAGGAGCCTGATACTGATGTCAGATACAACCTCTCTGTTGTCTCTCTGTAGAAAGTGGAATTTCTACAGATCTTTGGTCTAACCACGGTGTCTCGACGGGATGAGCTGCTGGAGCAAAAGAGGAGGAAGAGGAGGAAGATGCTGAGAGAAAGAAGCCCCTCCCCTCCAGCTGTGGCCAGCAAGCGTGCCCCACTACCCCCTCTCACCACCCGCTTCACGCCAGAGGAGATGGACAGCAGCCCGGAGCTGGAGGACAAGAAACGCTTCCTCACTATGTTCAGCCTCAACCACCTCACCATGCAGCAGAGGAGAGGTACTTATCACATGCAAGCACTGAGTACCACAAAACAAAACTGTCAAAAGATGTTAAATGTGTTTCTCATACATCAGCGATTAGATTAGATTAGATAGATACTGTATTGATCCCTGAGGGAAATTCAAGATCTCTGCATTTAACCCATCCATGCAGTGAAACACACACACATACACATACGCTAGTAAATAGACACACTAGGAAGCAGTGAGCACAGAAGTGGGCAGCCCTACCACAGCACCCGGTGAGCAGTCAGGGGTTAGGTGCCTTGCTCAAGGGCACTTCAGTCGTGTCCTGTCTGTTCATGGGATCGAACCAGTGACCTTAACTATTATATTATATATTATAATATTATATTATTATGTCCACCCATGCTACATCTTTAGTACTTCTAGAACACCAAACAACAGCATGAGTAGACTATAGCAAACCTGTAAGCATAAACTAAACATACATTATGCTGCTATCATATTTTACACCAATTTCATTTTTCCATCCATTCCTTTTCCAATATATACCGTAGCTAAATACCATAATACATGTTATCATTTAGATGGCTCATATCCTTTTTTGGCCAATTATAAGGAGATGCTTCCTTTTCTGAGAAGCTCAGAGCAAGCAGCTTTATCTTTACTCTAATCCGACCAGATTTTCTGAATGAGCCCTACATATGGCAGGCATCCTACCACACTCTCAGGAGAGGGCACTCATGCTGTGCATGTGTGCTTCTCTGGCTGAACGTGTTGCTCGCTAAAGCTTTTCCTGAAACTCTCCCTCACACTACAAACCCCTCTCCGCTGTGTGGCCTGAGCCTCCCAGCTTTGCCTCTAATGTGTGTCTCTCTCTCTGCTTTCTCTAATAGAGAATGAAAGAATGGTGGAGTTACTGCAAGCTATTAAACAGAAGAGTGTGACTCTAGACACTATCAGGCATAACCCCTACCCACTGTGCAAGAGCCCCTCGGCCCATCTTTCTGGTGAGTTTCACTCACTTTCCCAGTGGATGTCCATTCTGATGACATGGTCGGTCAGTAAATCATGTCAAATCTTTATGTCTGGCATCATGGGCTCCAAAAATATATCTTTGTAGGTGAAAATGTCTTAAATCTGATAATATATCTTACATTTCTCATTTTGAGATTGTAGTAAGAATATTATACTATGTAACTTGCTTATAAATATTTTTTTTTTACTTTTGGCATCTTATTTTGACTACATGAGCTGTTTTTTTTTTTGCCATTTTTGTTTTACCCTTGGCAGCTTTACATCTTCCTAGATTTAACAAAACATCGACATCTGTAGGAGCCAAGCGACTGTCCACTCTTGTTTTGTCATTTACTTTCAATGAAAAAACAAACACATTAGCTTTTCTGTCAACCATAGCTACTTAACAGCTTGATGTTCAACAAGCTTCTATGTAGTCAATGTACTAGGCATACCTGTAGCCTTCTTTGCTCATTCACTGCCGGCACAGCATCCCACTGAGACATGAATATAACACAATGTGCCATCTGTGGGGTGGTGCTACGACAGCCTGAATCCCTTAGGTGTCCTTGTTTTTTTTAACAATCAGAAACTAGCAGGTAGGTTAGAGTGAAGTTGAACTGCAGAATGCGCATATGCTTACAGTATCTTATAATTAAGCGTTGCTGATTGTAATGAAACGTGTTTTATGGAAATAAACACACCGAGTGTAACAGCGAAAGTTCTGAATTTACCATACTTACACCTATAAATACACAGAGCTGCTCACTCTGTCAGCTCACCGCAGTGTCATCAGTCTTGTTGAGCCAGATGGCGCGTGTTATGTGGAGGGACAGTGACAGCTCCAGATGTTCAAAACTGAATGAGAGCTTCTAACACTTCATTAAGTGCACACATTTTTTTAGAAAAGTAGATGCAATGAATATAGTTGAAGTTTCCTGCCCACTTTAAACTGCTTAGATATTTATCTACTGATTTTATTAATGTGTAATGCTGAACACCATGACCTGATACATGATTGTAGCTACTGCTGCACAGTAATGGTTAACATTATTAGAATTTGTTTGCTTAATATATAAAGAACACATACAAAATCCTAAATGTCATGAAGGGTTTAAAAAGTAATGTTCAGCCCAGAGTCCATGTTTTAAGGAATATAAGCTTATAATATACATTACTCTTGCATATTTGCATACTAATTATATATATATATATATCATTTAGGCTATATATAGCCTAGAGAGGTTGGAGTTGTAAATAGTATGCAAGAGTAATGTATATTATAAGCTTATATTCCTTCAAACATATAAATATTTAAAACACAATAAACCCAAATTTTAAAATTTTGTATATTTTAATTGCTAGATTAGAACAAAGTTAGACTCAAGAGAAATAAATATGCCACCACAGTGTGCAACAAAAATGTATGCCTGCATAAAATAAATTACATTATGCTCTCAGGTCTGTGTCTGAAACACAAGCCTACCACAAAGAAATGCTTTAATGCTCCTGAGTATAACAATATCTAATTTTAGCCAATCGACCAATATTATAGTCAATTTTGTTTAATTAATTTGAGGAAGCCAAATTCATGATCATGATTAAAATGTCATTAATTATGCAGAGCTTCTGTCTGCTTTTCCAGATCCATCGTCATCCTCATCTCCTGGCCAATCCAGTGACCCAGCCAACGCCAGACCTCCCAGTCCACCAGCCCCAGCTGCTGGACCTCCGCTCCCCGCTGACCTCTCTGTCCCCCCTGACCATCCTAGGCCACTCCCAGATCCACTCAGAGCCAAGGAGCCTCCCTTGCCCCTCTCGTATTCAGATAAAGGCAGAAGCAATGATGCAGTCCCTGGAAAGAAGCCCTCCAGCCTGCTGAACAGCATGCGGCCGCCCCTGCACCCTAAAGATGGCTCAGGTTGTCTCAACGGCAGGACCAAACCATGGGAGAGCTTCACTGCGGAGGAGTTTGCTCAGCAGTTCCACGAGTCAGTGCTGCAGTCCACACAGAAAGCCCTGCAGAAGCACAAAGGTAGGCGGCTCCAATTTAACACTTCGCCTTACAGCTCTGTCAGGGAACTGGCCGTGTTGTCACACAGTATGCTTAGGAACAAATGTAATAACCTTGCTACAAAGTCTGGACTAGTAATGAAAACTATGTCACAGTAAATGTCAATAAAAAATTTTACTTTTTTATTTATTTACATTTTGAAATATTCACTGTCCAGCATCAACCAAGGTTAGACACAGGCACACAGATGCAGCATGGAGCAAAGTGTCCTCCCATGTCACTTATTTATAGGCAGCTCCCTACATACAACTCTATGTGTAATATTTTAAGGCAGTATCAAGCACATAGCTACTTTTTTACTGTTATGGTAATACCATGATATACTAATAACCATGATCATTTTGATCACTACAATTTCATCTCCTTATTTACAGGCTGGTAATTCTAGCAAAGAAAAAAGACATGGAAGTATAACAAGGCAAGATTTACTGCCTTACTTTCGTCAAGTGAAATCGTCTGTATACAAACTAAAGAAAAACTGAAATTTATGTCAGCCTGTATCTTTCTAACAGTCTCACAGCTCAATTTAGTCAAAAAGTAGTTTTCAGTTGACATTGTTACAAAGAAGTTTCCCAGAAATCTTGGGTCCAGCCCCTCAATGAGCATGTTGAGGTCGACGGTGTCAGAAGAAACCCCCCCAAAAAAGAAACACTAGCCGGAACCAATACTCAAAAGCAGAACCTTCTCCTTTCTGGTTGACGCTGATTAATTTACAATACTACAGAACGATAGTTCAGAGAATTATAATTTAAGCATTAAGACAGATACTAATGTTAGCACTCCATCACAGATAATACGCTGCAAAAAGATGAGCTAAAATACAAGAAATAAATACTGAATTATGCTATATGATGCGTTATTATTGTTATTATTATTATTATTATTATTATTATTATTATTATTATTATTATTATTACATGAAAGGCACATTCTAAAATATGTAGTCATTAACCCATTTTTAATAAAAAACTAGTCCTTAATCATAGCGCATACATCTTAAAACGGGACTGATTTTTTAATTTACTGACATCACAATCAGGACTGCAAGTGAATCTTCTGTCAGCATTTGTTGACATTTGAAAAGAGAGACTGAGAGTGGCAACACATTTAATAATAATTTAGGAATATACCATGAATACAAAGACAAAAATCAGTAATTAACATTTAAAAAGATAATTAATCTCCATATCTAAATAAATAATTAATTTCAATATCTAAGATTTTAATTGGAGCATGGAGCAATTTCAGCATAAAGGAAACTGAATTGGATCTAGTGGACTAACTATACTGATATGCTTAAATATACTAATTTGTCAATGTTAGTTTAGAATAGAGTAATAGAGGCGTACGGTGTCAGAACACATCAGAAGTTCAAGCCCAGATCAGTAGTCATCGGATTGTTCTTTCTTCATTTTACTTTACCTTTTTCTCTTTCCTCCTTCTCTCCACCAGGTGGCGCTTCATCTGCGTCTGAGCCCAACCACACAGTGGACTCCTCAGTGCACTACAACATTCCGGAGCTGCAGAGTGGTCCAGGCCGTACGACACACCCTCACATACACGCTGCGCACCAACCCAATGGCCAGCACTGCCCGCCCGGACCCCGGCGTGATGGGGCACCGCTTTCCACACGCCCTGAGCTCTCTGCTGAGGAGGACTCAGATGAAGGAGATGAGGAAGAGGAGGAGGAGGACGAGGCTCCAGGAACGAGGTGGCATGGGATTGAGGCTATCTTTGAAGCTTATCAGGAATATGCTGAAGGTAAGTTTTTTTAAGGATGTCACCTTTTATGGGTAAAGTGTTATATTTAGATTGTATTTTAAAAGAAAATATTTGATTCATTATTTTGGATAAGAGATGTTTTAGTTTAAATAGTAAGCAGCAGATGGCACTGCTTTCTACTGGTGGATATTTTTGGACTGTCAAATACTGTTAGATATGTTAACACATTTTATTATCTGTATTTATATATATATATATATATATATATATATATATATATATATATATATATATATATATATATATATATATATATATATATGTGTGTGTATGTGTAAGTGACCCCCAGGAGCTATGTGGCGTTACCATCTCTCTGATTAGGCGACCTGTGTAATAGTGCCACTTTCAATTCTAATGAGAGTCCAGATCATTCTCTCAAACTCTCTTTCTCTCTGTTCCCTCCTTTCTGTTCTCAGAGCAAAGTATTGAGCGTGAGGTACTGCACACTCAGTGCAGGAGGCTGGAGGCGCAACACTACAACCTCAGCCTGACTGCTGATCAACTCTCTCACTCCATGGGGGTAAATGACCATACTCTCTCTGCCGGTTCACTCTCATATCCCACCTTGTTGTCTGTGCTTAGTCTCTTAATCCCATTTCCCCCTTTGGCTACATTAAATCCTCTTTGTGAATAGGCTTTTCTCTAACCAGCAAATGGGACCTCCTTAAATATTTTCTTTGATGTGCTGGACCTTTTTTTCACAATTAGGATGGCGACTACTGAATATTTTCTCCAATATTTGAATATTATTATTACTGTTAAAGTAGCAGAGCATAGAAAGTAGCAATCCTCTAAAAACGGTGTAATAATTTCAAATGTAATGATGTATTAATTATCAAATGTGTTGAAAAAAGGTTCTATCACATCCAGTGGAAGCCTTTTGTATGCTTGTTAAAGGGTCCTTTAAGGAAACTTAATGATGGCTTTCCATCATTTAAATAAATATAACCATTATGCTTATTATACTAACATGAGAGGCTGTTTTTTAATGACTCTTCCTTTTGCTGTAGGAGCTGATGGCTCAGAAGCAGAAGCTAGCGGCCGAAAGGGAGAAGCTACAGGCCGAACTGGAGCACTTCAGAAAGTGCCTGACCCTACCACAAACTCCCTGGTCCAGGGCTCACTTCAAGGGCTATCCTCCCAGGTGACATCTCCACTGCATCATCAAAGCCTCCCCAGCCCCCCTTTCCCCTCGAAAGCCCAGACTTCAGCCCCCTGTGGTCCTCCAGCATGAAGGCAAAGTCTCCTGGTTGCCCTTTGTGGAGAGAGGTGGAGAGATGGTGCACCATAGGCACACTAAGAAGGACTGATACTAAAAGGCCAAGCCCAAAAACGTGCCATGAGTGTAGGACTGGTGCCACCCACCGACACCCTGCCCCCCTCCAGCTTGGACCTTTTCAGCACCATCGGCATACATTTCGACAGTTCTCTGTTCAAAACATACATTCAGACTGAGGTACAGAGCAGTGGTCCAAAGCCCACCATACCTTCACAGAATTAAATCAAGCTTCCCGCTTTGAGCAAACTGAATGGTCCTGATGAGAGGGACCTAAAACCTCGACTCCCATATCTATGAAACCTAATATCAGCATGTGGCAGCCACCAACTCTCTTCACCCTCTCGCCTGGAGTTACAAGGAGTTTTCAACTGGAAATGCACTTAAAAAGACAAATAAAACCCTGAAGAACTACCTGGAGGTACTGTGTTATAACAAGGAACTCCTTTCAAGATAGGGAAGAACTTAATAATAAAAAAATGCACATTTTGTGAAAAAAAAATAAAGGAAAATGTTTTATTCAAGATAGATGATTGAGAATAAAGTTTTTAAAGAGGTGCTTCAGCCTTGTATTGTAAATATCAAAACAAAACGAAAAAGAATTTTGTATGTTTTTATTACTTAAATACAGTAATTGTTCTTTGAAGAAAAAAAAGAAGCCTGCCATTTTTTTAAAAATATGCTTGTGCTTTCTAGGGCGTTAAGCTGAAGCCTTGCTTTTAGTGTTTGTATTGCTGCTGGTCAGGATAAAGAAGGGAGGAAGTGCTCTGTGCCCTCCTCCTGTGTGTGTGTGTGTGTGCGCGCGCCTGTGTGTGTGTGTGATAAAGTATGTATGCTACAGTTGCATCAATCCCCTGAAGCAGCGCCAGACCCACTCTGAGCAGAAAACACCACTCTCAGACTCCTGCCATCCACACTATGACTTCGACCATAGGCCCCCTATATCACTTTTCTGTTGACAGTTCTCACTTATCCGTCTTTTATAATGAAGCAGCATGCATTTCCAGACGACCCTTATTTTTCTCAGTGGAGACAGCTTCATGCATGTCCTCGAATATCTACGCAGTGCACC
This sequence comes from Megaleporinus macrocephalus, assembly GCA_021613375.1. Lineage (NCBI taxonomy): Eukaryota > Metazoa > Chordata > Actinopteri > Characiformes > Anostomidae > Megaleporinus > Megaleporinus macrocephalus. The sequence goes on along the minus strand of CM038711.1, from coordinate 32,465,810 downwards.
TAAGACGCACATGTACAGTACTGTGCAAAAGTCAGAGATTCTCTTCTGATTATCATGGCCAATTATGTACAAGTTATTAGTTTTTAGCATAAAACATATGAAGCTTCAACAACTATCATATTTTTAGTATTCAGTTCATCCAGTCGTTGCCCTCCATTCCTGTCTTGTTTTCATGTTCAGTGACTTCGTGTCAGGTTTTTTGACAGCTATACATCCTTTCAGACCCACAGTACTGGGGTGGAAGAGTAAACAAAAACACTTGGCTTGTTTTTCTAATTTTGGTGCTTTCCTAGGTGCTGATTTTTTCTGTATCTTTCTTTAAGTCCTATTGTATTACTTTCCTCTTCTTTATGCAGCTGGGTTCTCTTATATTGGGTCACTGGCTTTTGCACAATACTGGAAGCATCTGCTTCACGTCAAAAAGCCTTCTCTCTCTCTCGCTGTGTGTCTGCAGGGGTGATATTTCCTCTCATGAGTGAGTACTGTGCCAAAAGTAACCACAGAGCCACACACAGAGATGTCATGCCAAAGGATATTTGATATCTAGAGGAAAGAAAATATGTTATTCTAAGCTAAATTCTAAAAATAAGGCCGTGGAGTGTCAAATATTTGTAAAAGAACCAACTGCCTTTTTTTCTTAATAAGAAATCCTTCTGTACTTATTTTGCCAAGGTTGAACATTTATCCTAAAACACAGATTATTAACCTAACCCCATGAAATAATGTTTTATGAGCCAGAAGGGGCTTTGAGGAATTACAACCAACTTACTCCTTATGATTTAAGGCCCTCAGCTATACACGTGGCTGTCATGTACACTCAGCATATCCATATACATCAGTCTGTTTTACCATTTTTAAGGTGTTGAAGACGATTGTCCTGTCGGCATTAGGCCAAAACAGCAGCAGTCTCTTTATATCCATAGACTGATTTAGCAAACGCTGCGGAATGGTATGTACTGTGGTTCATGTTTAGCGTTACTCCAAACTGGGCCAGGCTGTGGAGTGCAAGGCCATGATATTGTACTTGAACAAAGGCTGTGCTTTTATTCTTGGGCCCCTCACTCCATCCCCAGGTTTCGTTTCATTAGCGCGCTCAGAGGCCCGCAGGATGGGCATGTTTTGGAGGTGGTTCCATGTTTACAAACCCCAGGCTGGCCCTAAGGAGCATTGATTGTGTGCGGGTATGTATGTATGTATGTTTGTATGTGTGTGTGTGAGAATGTCTGCTTCAGCGAGCACTACCACTGCCTGTCCAGGAGCAGGGAAACGCTCTCTCTACCCTCGCCCAACTCACGCACGCACACGCAATAGCCCCCGAATTCAATGGAGGATGTCTAGATGCTGTGAAATCATGTTTTTAAGAAAAAAAAAATGTACTTGTTTGAATTCAATGTAATATATTCTTTGTTGAATGTAGTAATTAGGTATTTATGAATATATTGCTGTAATTTCAGACAAAAAAAAATAAAATTTCAAAAATGAACTTAAGCTTATTTCGCATGGGACAGTGTGATTTAATCAACCTTGATTCTTTTCCTTTTCTTACCTTTATTCTTTCTCATTTTTACTAATGAACTCTGAATTCAAAAATCTATTTAAATTTACAGTTAGGAAGGAGGGTGGGGTATGAAATGCTATACTCTTATATGATTTGCATCTTTTAGAAGATGCACCACATCAATTCTACTAGAATATGCCTCTCTTGGGTTTTACACACGGGTAGCAAGCTAAACCACATCATGATTGTTTACTTCAAAGTACCACCCACTTATGTTTACTCTTCTTCATTGATTGATAGTTTCCTACCACATACTCTTTACTGTTACATCACTGTTATGCATCCACCAGCTAACTGAATGGTCAGTTCTGTTCCATCAAAAGTAACTGCTGTGTATGTAAGCAGCGTAAACACAGCAGATGCCCTGTCTAGGCTGCTTCTTCTTTTAATACTGAAATATCAGAGATACAGAATTACTACTTAATGCTTTTACGCAGTAATTTTGTGTTGTATTACATTACACAAAGAAGTGACTGCTTAAACCAGCAGTATATAGAACTGTATTGTTATACCACTATAGTATATTTACACACACTATATATATATATATATATATATAAATAAACTGTACCCACAACATCCTGTTGAAAGGTTTAGGTGGGACAAGCATGATCTGCATAGAACAAGCAGATAAATGCACTACCCAAGACCTCATTACAGAAATCTGAACTATGCAAAACATCTAAATAAACTTTCAATGAAATTTAGAATCACCAAAAAGAACATTTTGGGAAAGCAAAACAGGGGCAGTAGATGAAAAAAAACATCTCCCCAAATGTTGGGGTCATGTCTTACGTGTCATTTCACTAAATATCAGCAGATTCAAGAAGCACATGTGACACAGCTAACCAGGAAATCAAAGCTAAAAAAGAAGCTGGCTTCTACAACAGGACCATGACCAAAAACATTCCTCAAAACTAATTCAGGAAATTAAAAGCTATTTTTTTTTACTGGAGGCACCCCAACTTCAACATCAATGAACATCTGTGTAGATCTTAAATATGCTGCACATGCAATAAATTCCAAAGATATCACAGAACTACAGTCTGTAGAACTACTCTGCTAGAACAAGTTGTTTAATTCCCAAATAGAAAAACTCCTAACTGGCTACACAAAGCGTTTGCAAGCTATTTTCCAAAGAGGCTGTTACCAAGTACTGACTCAGTAGCGCAACCATGCTTTTACATATTACAATTACATTTTTGGGTCTAGTTAAGCTCCTCAGCTATAAAGTAATTACCAACTGAAGGCAAAAATAATTAAGATCTGAAAATGGTTTACTGTAGATGTTTACTTCCCACCCCCACCCCACCAATAGTAAGGCCCAATAGTAAGCCCAAGCGCTTGAATACAACTGTACACAGAAAGCTCCAAATACGCATGTACTCAACATTAGATGATTTATGTCCACAAAGAAAAACTAAAAGATTTCTTTCATTGATTGAGGACTGCAGTCTCACTGCACTGCAACTTTTACAAATGGAGCCAGTGGAATCAGTCTATTAACTATATTTGTATATTTTTACAAACATTTAGAATCTGCAAAAAAAGACAGACCAGAAGAAAAAACTTCCAATCATTTGAATTCTTAGATCATTACATATGTTTGTACTGTCTGTGCCTTTACACAATCAACATGAGCCGTCAGGCCTCAAACTAAAACATGTAATACACAGTGAGCTGAAGACTGAGTGAGAACCGTCTTAAGGAACACTGGACATGCAGAAGTAGGATGCTCAATAAATTTGCAAGCATTATTTGTTTAACAAACTGGGCTGCGTCGTATTCCTCCGAATGTGCTGCTTCAGTGTTCATGAAATAGCAGAACACATCAGTCCAGCCTCACAGCACCAACAAGTTAGACAGGAGTGAAAGACAGCCAGTTGTTCCACATGAAACAATTAAAAATTATACAGTTTAGAATTCGCTGGAGATTCAGTTCATTTAGAAATCTCAGTAACATGGACTGCAGGGTAGGTCGTCATAGTCCTGTCCTGAGGCACCTCAGCTTAGTAGTCCTGCGACTTGCCCGAGCCTGTGCCTGGCTGGAGGTTGGAGCGCAGTTTGTACATATAATTTAAAGAGTCCAGCAGAAAGCTGCGGGTGGTGTTGATCTCCATCAATGTGAGGTTGTCCAGCTGGAGAGAAAAAAAAAAAAAGATTACATAATCACTTTAGTCTAGGACAGAAGTGCACAAAGATATACCACTCCATATTGTTTTAAACAAAACTAGGCAGTTGGTACAGGGGGCTATAGTGGGCTATAATTACTTCTTTAATTTACTGAGTGGGTATTTGTAGTTTACCCTGGCATGTGCCTCCTGTTGGCTGATGAAGCTGTCGGCGGACAGGCGCAGTTTTGCGATACGGGTGTCCCAAATATCCTTTACCAAGGTCCGGATTTCATCAGCCTTTGGGATGTTGTCTGCAGCGCTGATTGATGGATTACATGGATTAATACAGTAAAAAGGCACACACACAAACACAGTTTTTATATACTATTGGGGACACAACAAAAACAATTAATGGGATAACCTGCTCATTCAGGTAAACAGCTCATTATACTGTCACATAACGTCACTGAGCTGAAACCTGACCAACTGCTGAAGCAACCCCAGCTCATAACACTGGCTCCAGTGGCTTGTGCAGTGAGCATGATGCATAATGGGTGCATCAGTTCTTGCAGTTCCCATCTTAGCATGATGCACCTATCCCTCTAAAACAGGGTAAATTTAACCACATGATCTTTTCCATTGCTTCAATCTTCAGGCTCCCTAACAAACTGGAAGTCTTTTTTTCCCTCCAATTAAGTCTCTCTCACAACTGGATTATTTATGTCCACACACCTGTGCAGTGTTAATTTTGACAGCAAATTTTGATTTAGTCTTAGTCGTAGTCTTTTGACTGAAATGTCACTTCGTCTGAATTGTTTTAGTTTTAGTCTAGTTTTAGTCGACTAATTATCATAAGAATATAGTCGACTAAATCTACAGTCGATTTAGTCTACTAAAATATATATAAATATATTATATATACTTACACAAAATGAAACACTTAATAACCAGTTATGGAATATTAGTTATGTCTTAAAGACCAATACACACACAAACAGATTTAACAAACAACATTTGAGGTCTTCCGTAACTGCAACATGAATAAGAGAAAAATGTAATCCTTGTATCACCTTTTTATTTATCTCACATTATTTAATAATTGTTACTAGTGCTGTCAATCTAATTAAATTACATGATCTGTGGTTAACTAAACTACATTAATTGCATTTATCAAATAATTCAAATACATTTTAGCATAACAGTAAAACAATGAATGAAAAACTGCCACATCTCTAGATCACAGTGTTTACTAGAGACACACTCTGCACATTACGTGCACTAATACATAGTAAATAAAACTAGCTAATCTGTTTTGTGCATTTTCTAGTGTGTACGGAGAGATCTGGGACTTGATCATCAAACGCAGATGGTTGGAGTTCGCCAACTAGTCACTTAACAGCACTTCACCTGCTTCCCACATACCTGATCAACTAATCTGACCATTAACACCACCTTACTGAGTTAATACAGCGCTTCACCTGCTTCCCACATACCTGATCAACTAATCTGACCATTAACACCACATTACTGAGTTAATACAGAGCTTCACCTGCTTCCCACATACCTGATCAACTAATCTGACCATTAACACCACCTTACTGAGTTAATACAGCGTTTCACCTGCTTCCCACATACCTGATCAACTAATCTGACCATTAACACCACCTTACTGAGTTAATACAGCCCTTCACCTGCTTCCCACATACCTGATCAACTAATCTGACCATTAACACCACCTTACTGAGTTAATACAGCGCTTCACCTGCTTCCCACATACCTGATCAACTAATCTGATCATTAACACCACCTTACTGATTAATACAGCGCTTCACCTGCTTCCCACATACCTGATCAACTAATCTGATCATTAACACCACCTTACTGAGTTAATACAGTGCTTCACCTGCTTCCTACATACCTGATCAACTAATCTGACCATTAACACCACCTTACTGAGTTAATACAGCGTTTCACCTGCTTCCCACATACCTGATCAACTAATCTGATCATTAACACCACCTTACTGAGTTAATACAGTGTTTCACCTGCTTCCCACACACCTGATCAAAATGGCCAGTCAGTAGTGTGTGGGAGCAAGCATAGAATAAGACAGTTAGAAGATCAGAATCTATAGATTTTGGAAAATAACTTGTTAATTATTATATTTTTAATAACTTGCAATCTCCTGATGTACAGTGCCTGACACATATTGGCAAAACGAAGCTGTTAAGATGTTCTTTAATGCTTTAAATGTTTTTAACCTTTTATTCACTGAAATATATACAAATCTTCATTTTAGTACATCAATTGGAAGATAAATATTAAATCTCACCATAATTTTTCCCCCTATAATGCTTAATGAGAGTGAAGAACTTGTAGATTGTGTCTCATTGTGAGATGGGAGATGTTCTAAACCCAGCAGGAAGTAGGTACTCAATGCTGATATTTAAGTGTATCTTGGTTATTGCAGAGTTATGCTTTAAAACATAATGTGAATGGAAATATACCTCAGATAACTTTCATCCATAAGACTTTTTAAGGGTGCAAAGCATCGTTTTTCAAGATAATATTTATTTTTTGTGCTTCAAATCAAGGTTAGATATTTGATAATATTGTAAATATCAAATGGTCAAAATAATACCCAATAAAGAATGCACCAGTGTTACATCCTGCTTTGCTCACTTTACCAGGGGTGCCAATATTTGTTAAGGGCACTGTCAATTACACAATGCAGGTAAATGCATTCATACTGTATCTGAATGATGCTGTTAAACCTGACAAAATGTTACAGCATAATTATCACTGTACTTAACACTACAGTCTTATTTTTGATGGGGAACAATTTAACCTGTGTTATTTAAGCAGTGAACACATATTTAACTTAATCTAATTTGTACTGCAGTTTAGAAACTACTGTAGTGTCGACTTATATATATATATATAACTAATATATATATATATATATATATATATATATATAAAAGCTCAAGAAAAAAAAAAAAAGCAGCCATCAGACAATCTAGGGGTAAAGACACCAGAATAGGAATCAACTATAACACATTCATGATCAAAAATGAGAGACCCTATGAAAAGACAGAGGGACGCTTCACCATGTTACATTTTGATGCATTTTCTGTGAACAGCATACTGACACGGTTACACTCTTACTGGTTCAGGAGCAGTTTGGTCAGTTCCATGTAATATGGACTGGGAATGGGCGTGAAGGTGTCCTCCTTTCTCTCCTGCTCCCTGATCTCCTCTAGTTTATCTACAAGCCACAGGAAATGACAAATTACACTTAGTATTAGACCATCCAATCAGATCATAATAAGCTGTGAAATAAGTCAATAAGTCATTACTCCAATGACTCCAAATAATAACAATAACAATAAATAATAATATAAAAATAATTTAAGTATAAAGTGATGCAGATAATCGTCTGCATTCATATGGGCCCTATGGTTTATAAAACACTTCCATTAAAAAACATCCTGTTTACACATTTATATCAAAAATAAATCTTAACACTTAACTTAGAGATACAGTACATCGTCACTGAAAAACAAGGATCTCCAAAATATGCTTCACTTTCAATGTGAACCAAAATATTTTCCAAGCTGTTTTGGAGCACTTGTATTAACCTATTTTGCATGAAACTGTCACAAAGTGTAAACGGCCATGGGCGTGTTTAAAGGATGTTAAAAACTTAAAATAGAGATGCATGTTTTTTTATTGGAAAGCAACAATATACATTGAGGCATGTGCAAAAGTTTGGGCACCCTGCTTAAAATATATACACATCCTCTACAAAGAACATACACACATTTTACTGCACAATAATGTTTATTTTCTAAATACAGCTTGTGCTCAAGTTTTATATTAGGTTTTAATATGTGTATTGTTTTGAGTTTTTTCCCCTGATATATGTTTAACTCAGCAAATAAACAGAAACTGCAAACTGAAATTTTTCATTTTCAGCTCCCTGTAGAGAAAGAGCACCCAATCCTGGTCCCGGAGGGCAGACAATAAAAAGCGTGAGGTCAGATTTACCTGCGTCCATCCACTCCGGAGGAACTATTCTACACTTCTGTCTTTGCTTCAGATTCAGAGCCAGCCATACGGGCACGTCCACTGGTAGACCCGGGTTGAAGGGCCCCAAGTCTCCCTACAAAAAGTGGTCCAGAGCGTTTCGTCATTTTAACTAGAAACTGGGTCAATACGAGGCTGAAGTTGGTTTACAATTCAATAGCGTCTTGTTTTAATGTTTCTGTTCCACCTTAAATGATGCAGCAGTTGCACCATTTAAGGTGGAACGGGAAAATTCGAGCCAAAGGCTGGCAAGCTTCGTTATAAAGTAGATGTATTGTGTTTAAACAGACATTTCCGACATGTGGGATTCAGGCTAAGACGCCAGATTATAACTGCTGCAACATTTAAGGTGGAACAGAAACATTAAAACAAGAAGCTAGCTGTAGTATAAACCAGCTGTGTTGTGTTTACACGGCTACTCAGTACAGACCTCACATTGTACACAGCTCATGTGAACTAAGTTACTCACCCCGATTAGATAAATTTTATCCAGACTGAAATTCGGGATGATCTTCACCGTTTCCTTCTCAGCGAGAAACTCGACTTCCAACGGATCCATCGTTCACAGCAGCGCTGCTCCGAAAACCCTGAAAACAGACGAAGCCGCTTTTCCCGCGTATTATTCAGACATGTTGGATGACGTCACCGCCTCGTGTTCAGCAGCCAGCGCGCGGCTCCACCAGCAGGAGGCGCCAGATCTTCTTCTTTTTCTTTTTAAACGTCAAGAAAAGCTCATTACACATGGCTAACATTTGGTGGCGTCATCACGCAGAGACACCGTCGCAAGCATAGTTAACTGTATTCATAACTACAGCTGTCATAACAGTGTGATTTTAAACGCCACTCGAAGGCGCTGACCTCTGCAGACACTCTTCTTATCAGTGCTGACACTTACAGAATGAGAAGTTCTGGATGAGGCTACTCATGAGTCCAAGGTCACCATGCCAAGTGCTAATCAGCTGGAGGGGTATTAAGCCCTCGAGTACTGTGCTGTTTAGCAGCAGAACTGCTTTCTCTGAAGCGGGTGAGGTGGGGTGTGTCAGAGTCCAGCAGGATGGTGAGCACTGCTCAAGTGATGGGAGTTCTGTCCTAATACTTCGGCAATGAGTAGGAGTGACACAGACCTTATCATCCAGCATCAGAACCTGACCTCTGTAGTGCTTATATGGTTATGTGTAATCAAGTCCTGATAGCCATGTTTCAACATCACGTGTAAAGCATTCCCAGAAGAGTTTCAGACACCAGATGAGCAGAAGTGCCTTCTAAACCATAAATGGGCCTAAATGTGTTACTTTTGGACCTATAAAAGTCTTTCAGTGGATGGAAAACTCATATTTGTATGTGAGCTGTGTGAGTGAGAAAAACCTTTTAAAGGTTAAAGAAAGACATTATAGGAAGAACCAGTAAAATAGATCATTTGCGTGATGTAAAGGATATTTTTTATCTTTCCAAACGTTTTTAAAGTGTTTGGGTCAAGACTGTATGCGCCAATAAATAAATAAATAAAGACAAAGGGAAACAGATTTCTTTAGAAACATTTTATTCTTGTTTAGTTTTACAAAAGCTAATTTAATAATCTTCAACCTGATACTAATTAGGAAATCACATTATATCTCTATCAGGCATTAAGGAGCATTACAGAATTATATTTCCAAATCAGTTAAACACAAATATTATCTATGCCTTAGTAAAGTAAAACCATAATGGGCAGAGCAGCAAAACTCGTTATATATTAAGACTGAACTTCTTTTAATGCTGCATATTAAAAGACATATTTACAGTGAACTGTTTATGAAATGGGGGAAAAACGCTGTTCGTTTAAATAACCTCTGAAGGATTATTTATTAATTCTCTTTGTAAGGCTACAATCACTCAGGAAAAACAAACAAAAAAGCAATTAAGTTAAAACCATTTCAATCATTCTCTAGCATTTCCATTTGTATTGTGTGTGGATCTTAAATTATGTCTTCTAAACTTACTGCGTTTCAGCATATAATTCAATTTAGTTTGCAACCGGTGAACAAACAACCAGCTCTGAAACCATGCTGAGTAATACACAACACTTCTATTTAAATCTCTACACAAAATACACATCCAAACAGTTTTTCCCAGGTTAATAAAAGAAAAGAAGTTGCTTCTGTGCTAATTCAGATTACACTGTTCAAACAATATGATATCAGCAACAATGTGAATTTCAGGTTGAAAATTGTGGTAGTAATTACAAAAAATATTTAATGGCATATGAAAAGGCGGGCCAGTTTGCAGATAACTGCCCCTCGATCAAACTGAAATGCCGTAGTAAGGTTGTGCGTCAAATGGATGCATACAAACTGTTGCTTGACAACAGGTTGAAAAAAAGACAAATCCGTCCCATGACGACCACAATCACCTCAAACCTTCACAGCACATGCTGAACCAACGTCCTGCTTGCTCTTCAGAAAGATTGGATGTCTGTGAGCTTTTCCCACTGGGAAGAACCTTTTCTTTGGGACTCAATACAGTAACAATATGCAACCCATTTTGGCATTGATGGCTTGGACAGGTAAAGTAGACCCCCTGGACAACTTCAGCATAAATGCAACACAGATTTGTTGATTTCAGGATTTGTCCAATCATTCCTGAGGTCATCCAAGTGGTTGTCAAAGTCTATGAGGTTTTCATAGGACCTGCTCTCCAGCAAGGCTGACGTGATCTTCTGAGCTTCTGTCCAGTCCTCAAACGAGTCTCTGGAATGGGGTTTAAAATGTACAAGTCATTAGTCATCTTGTATATCAAAAGAATAAACACTTACTGTTTTTATGTCATGTGCAGAAAAGCTTTATGATCAATTCATGGTCAAATCGATGACACAAAAAACAAAGTAGTAGCACCAGATAGTCCAAATTAACCAGAGATTAATATGACTATTTAAAAGATCTCAATTTTACAAATACACCAATAAATAGGCTTGACAGACACTCCACCATTTAAACCAAATAACTAGATCATAAAACTATTAAAATGTAAGTAAACATTTTTTATATATACATTCACGTTGGAGAAGTACTTCTAAGGCGCTGTGGGGCAAAAATACATACTTAACAAATCTTTTTCCCCAGCCTTACTACTATTGTACCATTATGAGAGAGAGAGAGAGAGAGAGAGAGAGAGAGAGAAGAGAGAGAGAGAGAGAGAGAGAGAGAGAGAGAGAGAGAGAGAGAGAGAGAGAGAGAGAGAGAGAGAGAGAGAGAGAGAGAGACCATGAACTTATGATTCCAATCACACTGCTGGCTCCCATGTTTCAATTCAACCCACCTTTATCCACCAGCTTCATTTCTTTATGTTGGTGGTCAAATTAAACACAACTAATCATATAGTTTCATTAAAAATATAGCCAAAAAAACCCAACATCAACCAATAATATTTCAGCCCCCCCCCTTCCAATTTCCAGTGCAGTAAGTTTACTTTGAGCCAGGTCTCCAATGGTAAATGCTAGCACATGCCCTCTCCTAGAAATAAGCCTATTGCAGCATCTTTTCAAACAGACCATAAACAGTTATGGACTGCTGCTGATTTTCCTGAATAAGGAACTGGACAGAGATGCGAGCAGACTAGTAAGGTATATGTATTTGATGTGCATTCTTTTACAGCTTATGTTATTTGGTAAATGTCTGCATGCTGAATACATGCTGATGCAGACATGGCACATTTGGGGGGAACCATAATATTTTTTAACCTTCAGAAAAGTCTTGCAGTCTGACTACAAATTATTTTTCTTGTTCTGTTGTTGTAGCATCTTAAGCCCAATTCCTGAAGCACAACACATTGTTTTCCTTGTCCTACACATCTGATCAACTTAATTATTATTATTAGTTAGAAAAAAGTGACGAGTTAATGTTGTAAGATTGGTTGGAAGAGAGTGAGAGAAATAATTATCAACATATGTACTTATTGTAACCTTGTATTTGTGGAGACTTACCTAATGGACTTTTTGCTATTACCATCTCATACTACCCTCTACCTTCAGAGAGTTGATCAACCCCCATTCTTTGTTTGTATTTGAATGGCAATTTGTCTCCTGCCTTTAAGGTAATACCACCACCCTCTAAAGTGAAGACCAAAAACCACCCTAAGGGTGAATGCAAATACTATCACCTTCATCCCCCCACTTACCCCTCCTTAACCTCCTCTTCTTCGCCACCTTAATTTTGACACCGCAAACTCCCACCCCTCCCAAACGACCCTTTTCTGAGTTCTACTTAAACCATTAAGTTAGAGATAGACTAGACTGGACTGGCAACAGACCGATGACCTGAGTAAGATATGCCCGTGCTTATGCATGCACGAGATTAAGACTAGGGCTGGGTATCACCACTGATTTCTCGGATCGATTCGATCCCGATTCACAAGGTCCCAATTCAATTAGATTTCCGATTCATTTATGGATATTTCAGTTACAATATGTTTTGTTTGAATATGAAAAGAGATTTTCAGAGAACTAATGTGGTAAATGTACAAGCAACACTCAACCTATCATTACTAAAAACATTAGTGTGTATATGTTTATATTTCTATTAGAACTTCTGCTCAGCTAACCAAAATAAATACAGTTACATGGGTGGAGACCAGAGAAGCAATAAGAATTTCGAATAGGACAACAATGTCTCATCCAAGGTTATTAACACAGTGGGTGGATTATATGAAAAGGTGGTCTGAGGTTACCTGCGGCAACATTTTAATTATTTTGTACTCTCGGAGGGCTAATTTTAAAGATCGATCAATTTTCGATTTGAATCGAAAAATCTATTTTTTAAGCACACCCCTAATTAAGACTGCTTCCCGAATGCTAACAGACTGGTTGTGTCGACTAAGCTGTACCCATACATTTCCTGTGTGTGTCAATAAACTCAAGTCTACGCTGAAGGTCTCCTGACTTCTTATTCCTGAAGGCCAAATTTCTAACAAGAGCAACCACTAAACTGCAATGCAGGAACCAGTCAAGACTGGATCAACTGTTGTTAAGCAAAAGTAACGCAAGCTACTTGAATACAGAGAGATGCAAAGAAGACTCAGAACACTACATGCCAATATCACAAATTGGTAAAAGAGCCACACCTGCACTTCCTCTACAAAGCCTATCAATTGTTACTCAAAGAAATAAGAATGTTTTAAATTATACAGACTGCATCAGACAGGTTGGTAAACTGCTACATATTTATAAACTGTATATCATCTTTACTATTTTTAGCAACTACAATTTATAGTTGTTCTGTAAATTCAGTCCAAATTTACTGCAAACAGAAGATACTCACATGCTTGGGTCTCTGCACTTCCACTTATTGTCAAGATGATCGTAGATTGAAAGAATCGGTGTAAAGCATCCCATGGTAAATCTGCTGTTGTCCAGCTGAAGGAGAAGGCAGTGAAATTTTATTTATTCGACTTTACAGGGGTTGTATTTCACCTTTCTTTTACATGTTCAGAGACTTCTGACTACTTACTATTATCATAGCAGCCTCATTGAAGTTTTCTGAAATCCTTGCTGCTACTTTTTCAGCCACCTGATTTGGCCTGAAAAGGTTTAAGATATGCGCATGACAACATGGTCTGGTGTCACCAGACACCAAAACTCTCCCAAAACTTAAAGCTGCCTACATCTTACCTCACTTCCTTCATGCGTTCATTTGCTTGATAGTAACCAGCGATGACATATTTGTTTTCTTTACACCAAGTGTCAATCTGGGGGGGACAAAATAAGAACACAAACAGGGTGGTCCTCATCGCTTCAAACACTACACAGATATAAACTGTTCACATAAATGCTCTGATCCTAAGTGTTACAACATGTTGGCCCCAATATAGTGTGCATGTCCAATAGGGCTGTGTATTGGCAAGAACCAGGTGATACAATACATATTGTGATACAGCCGTCACGATTCACTATATCGTGATACATTGCAATATTGGAAGCAAAGTAATATATTTCCATTTTTTTAAATCCTACTATCAAATCACACCACTATATGAACAGGTTTGTCAATGCTTACAATAGCACTGCGCCCTTGTGCTGCTTGTTAATGTTGGAGTGGAGCTGAAAATGGATTACAACACTGCCATCTAGTGGTCAGAGGTTTAAACACAACACAGGATGATTCACTGTCTTTCAGGAATCTGTGTATCCACACTGTGTTTTTGAGAATGGATACAGTATCATGTAACGTAGATATTTTACTTATAAGCTGGCATTTCTGCACCAAAGGGTTGGTCTCTCTCATCCACCGAGTTAAGAACAGGAGAAATATCATTCAGCCTAAAGTAAATATATTAATCAGGATAAAACATCATTCAGAATTTCTAACATCAGTTAGATGTAGACTGTTTTAGGGCATTCAAGACTTAACAGTTAGGGTTCCTTCTTTAGTTTATCACTGGAGCTATAAAATCAATGTACAATTGTCTGACAAAACAGACAAAAGATCTAGGTTTACAAAGACGTCCATGACTTTTCAATAGTCTCATAGGTTGATTAACCTATCTTTAGCTGATTTTTCGGTGAACAGCTCCTTTTCATCATTTGAAATGACTCAACAATAGAAGGGCATACATAAGCCAGAACATACAAGGCACACAGTCTCTCTCTTACCAGAGTAAGTGCCACCTCCAACATGGGAGCCAGCGCTAGAGTGCCGTGGAACAGGGGTACGCAGTCCACGCAGAGTATGTGGCCGGTGTGGCCCTCCTTCTTCTTCTCCTTCTGCTTCTCAGCCACTAGCAGCCCGTTGACAGCGCAGTGAGGATATTTAGCAGCGTGCAGTAACATCTTACAGTAGGCCTGAGTCGTCAACTTGATAGGCATTCTCACTGTCACAGGGCCCACTGACCGGCATATAACTAAACCAGAGCGAGTAACACGGCGCAGCGGCTGTAACTACCAGGAGCTACGACACTACACAGAGGGGCTTCAGTGGGCTAACAGGTTGGCTAGCTCGCTAGCTATCTTTCCGATCTCATACCGACTTTCCTAAAGCTACTAGACGATCCGTACTTAGACAAAGTGCCTTTATAATATAATTATTCTGTAGTGGTCTTCTGGTAGACCAGTGCAGTAAGTTTAATACAGAATCCTAAAGATCGTAGATCCCGAGCTGGAGCTCAAAGTGTCTTCTTGCTAATTACACGCTGGTTCAAATGGGTTCTTCTTCGCTGCGCACCGGCAACGACCGTAAACCAACATGACCCTTTGCGACATTTCAAGCTTGCCTCCATTTCGGCTCCATGATTCAGAGAGGGAAAGTGCAGATCTGCACCATCTGCTGGTAACATTTTAAATCGCCATTTATTTCACCTTAGGCGAATTGTTGACCGCCAACCGATGTGAAGAAAACAAGTACGCCACAAACCACAGTTGAACTACAAATCCCACATATGGTGCCTCTGGGGTGCGCGACTGGACGTCATCCGCGCCACAGATTTTGTAGTCCGTTTTGGAGAAGCGCTCTTTCTCATTCTGATATATATATATATATATATATATATATATATATATATATATATATATATATATATATATATATATATATATTCACAAGGTTTCAATTCGATTTCCGATTCGATTCAATATCGATTCATTTAGGGATATTTCAGTTACAATAATATGTTTTATTGAATATGAAAAGAGCGACGTTTTTAATTATTTTGTACTCTCGAAAGGTGTAGACGGTTCAGCAATGAAAAACTATACAAATAGTGAAGCGTATCAGGTATCAGTACATGCATAGTGGGAGGGTCGGCCGTGTACTCCTACATGAAGACGGTGAGTTTAGATTTCTGAAAGCCGGTGTAAACCCTAGTCAGGTGGGCGGGAATGATAAAAAAAAGATCTATCTCGGGTTTATACGAATCAATATTGGATTATTCAAATGAAGATCGATTTGAATAGAAAAAAATATTTTTTAAACACACCCATATATATATATATATATATATATATATATATATATATATATATATATATATATATATATATATATATATATATATATATACTTTGTTAGCCCCTTTCACCCGGTTTTTCAGTCCACTGGCATGGTGGTCTGACAGTGTATGTTGCGCTTGTAGGAGTGGATCAGACACAGCTGTGTTGCTTGCTTGAGTTTTTCAAACACTGTCCACTCACTGTGTCCACTCTTTCAGACATGCCTAACTTGCTGGTTCACCATGCGGATGTAAAGTCAGAGATAATAGATCATTTGTCGCTGCACAGTTTGTGCTGGTCCTAGTTTTAGGTGGTGGACTATGCTCAGTCCAGCAGGAACAGTGAGGTGTTTTTTTTTTTTTTTAAGTGCAGCAGCACACTGCTGTGTCCGATCCACTCACACCAGCACAACACAGACTAACACACCATTTGGTGTCATTGTTACTGCAGTGCAGAAAATGATCCACCTCCCTAATAGTGCTTGCTCTGTGGTGGTCCTGGCAGATTGAACAGATTAAAAGGGGATTAAAGTTGGTATGCAGAGTAACAAATGGACTACAACTACAGAACTACAAAGCGCCCTGTGTGTAACGTTATATATATAAGATAGATTTAAATACGAAGAGCCAACATGGCTGATCCCACTGTTCAGTTTCATGATCCACCGCGGTCGTAAACCTTTGTCGTAAATCAGCGATTTAAAAATATTTTAAAAATACATATGACTACGTTTTATTTAATACAGGTAAAAATAATAAATGTGATAAAACAGTTTGAACAATAAGAGAATCAGTAATAAGCGTGTATTTGATGTATTTATTTCTTAGCTCTTAAATATTTACCCACAGTGCCTAGCGCGCCTTGTTTCCTGCGCGTGTATCCTCCTTCATCCTTTGCGGACAGCGGGTGAGACGGAGAGGTGGGTGAGCGGGGGGTCGGTCTTCATAGTTTATTTTAGGGTTAAGTAATCGCTGTAGCCTGCGTGCAGTGATTGGAAAGCTTCTTTTGGGGATCCGGTGGTGTTTATGTATCTAGCTCAGTCGAGGTGAGGGATTTTATTTGTTTGTGAAGTAGCGAGTGACATTGAGTTGGATGACGGCGGCGCTTCCTTCCGCTGCACAATGCAGGCTAGTTAGCCTGGCAGCTAATAACGGTGCTCAATTGAGTTTGTAAAGCTTCCTGTATCTGGTAATTGTGTGATTGGTGTGTGTAGTATATGCCGAGGATGTTAGTCGCCACATGAACTGGTTGAGAGACTGATTTGTTTTGTCTCTTGGGCGCAAATATAATGTGACCTTGTGACGTTTTCTGGAATCTGCTAGCCGGTTGCTAACTGACTGCATAGCCTGAGCGCGTCTGACTAGCCCAATAGCTGGTGTTTATATTCCCATCAGAATAAACTTCATACGTCCTATTGTTATTTTATAACGCAAACATTACATCTGTGTTAGACCTGCCTATTTGACGTTAAACTGTAGCGTAAATTATTATTAGTGAGCACCATTAAATCATTATTTAAAAAAGTGGGGTATCGGTTTGTTGATTCAGAAACAGCTGCTTTTAAACGTATTGTGAACTTGTTTTCTTTACAGAATGCTGGCGACCAGGGCATTTCGTCTTGTTGGCAAACGAGCCTTGTCAACTTCAGTCTGCCTACGTGGAGGGCATGGTACGTCTTATTTTTTAGCTATTTTTCTTTCTCCTTTTTTTCTTCAATCATTTTAATGTTTTACTTTGTCCAACCAGGGATTTACAAGAACCATGACATTCAGTCTCCTAAATATAGTTAACGCTGTGGGAACCTGTGGCTTAAAAATGTGCCTTCTAAATTTAACTTATCATGAAAATGTCAGGATCCATATTTAATGATTCTGTGGAAACTGTGAAACTTTTTCGTCTCCATAAGCTGTTAACTGAGTGGAAGCCCCCCCACCCCCAAGCAAAATAAGATCTTGTGCAACTTAAGCATTCCTGATGCAAGCCTGCCGGTGGCGTGTCCGTTTTCTTGGTACATTTATGGATGGGAAATGCCTTTCAGTATGATAGTTCCCAAAAATAATTGGCATGCATTTTTGCCTGAGAACTGAGAGAAAATTTTTAATGCTTTGGTCTGATGAAGCCTGGCAGGCACTTCTACTCTATCTCTTGATTTTTAACTTGCATTAAAAAAATTCTTCACCTGTATGGTAATAAATTATCAGCCATTCATGTTCTTGGAAATACTGTTTGAGATAAAACAAGAGATGGGGACATCATAGAACTTGCTTAATGGTTTAATGTAAAATAAGTATAGTATCCCAAAGTTAAGTGCTAGTTCTTTTTTTATTTGTGTGGCTGGTTTTCTTTTATTCTTGCTGCAGTGTTGTTCAAGGTTGTTTGCCACAGTTAACAAATCAAAGGCATTTTGCTGTTTCACTTAGGAGTTGCCAAGGTTGAGGATTACTCTCTCCCAGCATATTTTGACCGGCGGGAGACCCCCCTACCCGAGATCAGATATGTCAAGGAGTTGAGTGCCGAGCAGAAATCCCTTAAGGAGAAGGAAAAGGGATCATGGGCTGCGTTGTCAAATGATGAGAAAGTTGCATGTATGTATCCATCGCAAAAGATTTAATAGCTATCCTCTATTTGTTTTATTTAGTGGTGTTAGAGTTTTTGCTTGTTTGTTGCAGTGTACCGCATCAGCTTCAAGGAGAGCTTTGCTGAAATGGATAAAGGTACAGGGCAGTGGAAGTCTGTGGTCGGTGGTATTCTGTTCTTCATTGGCTTCACAGGTTTCGTTGTGATGTGGCAGAGGAAATACGGTATGGGTTCTAATCAGTATGTCATCTTGTCTAATATTCAACATGTTCCTGTCCTGTGCTGCACAACGCTACATCAGTGATATTGCCACTAAAGAGAAATTGTGTTGGTGTGTTGTTTTTGCAGTCTATGGAGATGTTCCTCACACCTTTGACCCTGAGTACAAGCAGCAAGAGCTTCAAAGGATGCTAGACATGAGGATCAACCCTGTTCAGGGCTTTTCAGCCAAATGGGACTATGAGAACAACGCTTGGAAGAAATAAGTTCGTTTATCTCCATTACTGGACCATGTTACGCTGTTTCTTACTAATCAGACAACACTCAAATCAGAAAAATGTCTGTATTTATGACTTGTCCGCAGTACCTCAGTAAATGCGTTTTGGAAGACCACTTCCTCTTAAGGTTGTTGTATCATAAATAAAATAAAATTCCAGTGTCTACCAAATGTGTGATGTATTTGTATATTTCTAATTTGTCATGTACAGTAGGAGGAGTACAACTAGGAGTAGTACTGAGTATTTCAAATAACATTTGGTCTGCCATCTTTTAGTGGTCACCAACCCTGCATCAGGAGATTTGCCTTCCTTAGGTATTACTTTCAACCTAAATCTCACACCTTATTCAGCCAGTTAAGGACTTCTGAAGATGTTTATTAGAATAATTTAAGGAGGATTCTAGTAAATGTTTATGCATTAACTGTACAATAAGTCATTCAGTGTGATATGCTCTGATGTAGGGAAACTTGTCAAATCAGAGTGTTGAGAACCAGATATCTTAATGACTAGCCCAATAGCTGGTGTTTATATTCCCATCAGAATAAACTTCATACGTCCTATTGTTATTTTATAACGCAAACATTACATCTGTGTTAGACCTGCCTATTTGACGTTAAACTGTAGCGTAAATTATTATTAGTGAGCACCATTAAATCATTATTAAAAAAAGTGGGGTATCGGTTTGTTGATTCAGAAACAGATGCTTTTAAACATATTGTGAACTTGTTTTCTTTACAGAATGCTGGCGACCAGGGCATTTCGTCTTGTTGGCAAACGAGCCTTGTCAACTTCAGTCTGATGAAGCCTGGCAGGCACTTCTACTCTATCTCTTGATTTTTAACTTGCATTAAAAAAATCTTCACCTGTATGGTAATAAATTATCAGCCATTCATGTTCTTGGAAATACTGTTTGAGATAAAACAAGAGATGGGGACATCATAGAACTTGCTTAATGGTTTAATGTAAAATAAGTATAGTATCCCAAAGTTAAGTGCTAGTTCTTTTTTTATTTGTGTGGCTGGTTTTCTTTTATTCTTGCTGCAGTGTTGTTCAAGGTTGTTTGCAACAGTTAACAAATCAAAGGCATTTTGCTGTTTCACTTAGGAGTTGCCAAGGTTGAGGATTACTCTCTCCCAGCATATTTTGACCGGCGGGAGACCCCCCTACCTGAGATCAGATATGTCAAGGAGTTGAGTGCCGAGCAGAAGTCCCTTAAAGAGAAGGAAAAGGGATCATGGGCTGCGTTGTCAAATGATGAGAAAGTTGCATGTATGTATCCATCGCAAAAGATTTAATAGCTATCCTCTATTTGTTTTATTTAGTGGTGTTAGAGTTTTTGCTTGTTTGTTGCAGTGTACCGCATCAGCTTCAAGGAGAGCTTTGCTGAAATGGATAAAGGTACAGGGCAGTGGAAGTCTGTGGTCGGTGGTATTCTGTTCTTCATTGGCTTCACAGGTTTCGTTGTGATGTGGCAGAGGAAATACGGTATGGGTTCTAATCAGTATGTCATCTTGTCTGATATTCAACATGTTCCTGTCCTGTGCTGCACAACGCTACATCAGTGATATTGCCACTAAAGAGAAATTGTGTTGGTGTGTTGTTTTTGCAGTCTATGGAGATGTTCCTCACACCTTTGACCCTGAGTACAAGCAGCAAGAGCTTCAAAGGATGCTAGACATGAGGATCAACCCTGTTCAGGGCTTTTCAACCAAATGGGACTATGAGAACAACGCTTGGAAGAAATAAGTTCGTTTATCTCCATTACTGGACCATGTTACGCTGTTTCTTACTAATCAGACAACACTCAAATCAGAAAAATGTCTGTATTTATGACTTGTCCGCAATACCTCAGTAAATGCGTTTTGGAAGACCACTTCCTCTTAAGGTTGTTGTATCATAAATAAAATAAAATTCCAGTGTCTACCAAATGTGTGATGTATTTGTATATTTCTAATTTGTCATGTACAGTAGGAGGAGTACAACTAGGAGTAGTACTGAGTATTTCAAATAACATTTGGTCTGCCATCTTTTAGTGGTCACCAACCCTGCATCAGGAGATTTGCCTTCCTTAGGTATTACTTTCAACCTAAATCTCACACCTTATTCAGCCAGTTAAGGACTTCTGAAGATGTTTATTAGAATAATTTAAGGAGGATTCTAGTAAATGTTTATGCATTAACTGTACAATAAGTCATTCAGTGTGATATGCTCTGATGTAGGGAAACTTGTCAAATCAGAGTGGTGATGAGAACCAGATATCTTAATGCCTGTAAAAGTTCCCTTACAAAGCGTTATTACATTATGTAGTTTTGCAGTAAGCATATGGCCTGAAATCTATTTTTAACAGCAGTTTATGATATATGTTTATGGTGTTGAGGCAAAACATGAAAATCAGAAGGCACATGCAGGTTCACTAGTAATTTTGGACTTCAAATAAGATGGGATTTTTTGTGTTGTAGATTATGTAACGTCTAATAATTACTGCCACTTTGAAGAAATCAAGTTCTCTACAAAGAAACATCTCTCATCAAACAGCTCAAACCATTGTTGACAGTTTTATCTGTGAAATTACACAGAAATCTGTGGATTTCCCTTTTAAATTAAATGTTCCCTTTTAACATTTAAAGTTGCGGCTATAGCCACGTTATAATGTCTGCAGGGAGGTGGATCTCCAGGAGCGGGTTTTTTTACCACTGCATTTCGGCATGTTTGAGGAAGTGAACTAGATTCTTGTTAAAATGGCCTACAATTTTATTTTTTCTCTTTACAGTCCACTTACAACAATTGTGTGGTTTTATGTACCAAAAATGGTCACAATTCTTTTTAAATGACAATTTTAACTTCATTTTATCCCTTAGAACCAAGTGTGTTGTTTTAGTAACTGCTTCTAAGAGTGATCTAAGATAAATTAACTTTGTTCTGATTTGGCTGTCCTGTATTGCGTGTCATTCAGAAAAACACTCAGGCTGAAACAGTCCTTAGAACTTCAATGTAAGTTGCCGGAGCTAAACTACTGCTGGCTGATTAGGTGGATATACACTATATAGATAAAGATAGTGGGACACCCCTCTTATTAAGTAAATTCTGGTATTTTATTCAGTCCCATTGTCACGGTGTATGAAACCTAGCCATGCAGTCTGCCTTACAAAGATTTGTGATGGAATGAGTTGTTCTAAAGAGCTCACTGAATTAGAGAGTGGTACATTGGTGGAGTGGATGCAAAACCAAATTTCTTCCTTCCTAGATTTTCCACCATCGTAAAAGAAAATGAAAGCGTCTATTAATAACTGCAGAGTTTCAAACCTCCTTAGGCATTAACAGTAGCACAAGAACTGTGCCCCAGGAGATTCACCCCAGGAGATTCACCTCTCTGATGACCTCACCTGGTCCCTCCACACTAACATGATTGTGAGATCTGCCCGTCAGCGTCTCTTCTTCCTGCGCAGGCTCAGGAAGTTTGGACTGTCTTCTAATATCCTCACCAGCTTCTATAGATGCACTATAGAGAGCATCCTAACGGGCTGCATCACTGTCTGGTACAGCAGCTGCACTGCCTGCGACCGCAAGGCCCTAAAAGGAGTGGTGAGGACAGCAGAATACATCGTAGGCAACAAACTACCAGCCTTACAGGACATCTACCAGTCCTGCTGCCTGAGGAAGATCCAGAAGATCAGGTTAGACAGAGGTCGCCCAGCACACGGCCTGTTCACCATACTGCCATCAGGCAGGAGATTCCGCAGCGTCCAGGCCAGAACAATCCGCCTACTGAACAGCTTCTACCCACAGGCTGTCAGGCTCCTGAACAAACTGTGAGGCTGAAAGACCCCAATACCGTTCACTCGACCACTGCACATTGTTACACTTTATATTATTTATTCTGATATCGCTGCTATGGACAATATCACTAAGTCACTTTAAAATAGATATGTCTGCTTAGATAACCTGCCTATGCAAAATTTTTCACAGATGTCCCCCTGTATATCCTATGTATATATCTTGTGTATTGTATAGTCCTTTATATATTTCAGTTATAACTATTTGTATTTTTTATAGCTTATTTTTACTTGAATATTGTCTATTTATTGTATGTTTGTTTTACATTTATAATGCTGCCCTGCTGTAGAGTTGTATCTGAGCCTCACCCCAAGCATTTCAATGCATGTTATGTCCTGACATGATGTGCAAATGACAAATAAACTTGAAACTTGAAACTTCATGATGTTGGTTTCCATGGCCAAGCAGTAGCATGCAAGCACAATGGCAAGCGTTGGATGCAGTGGTATAAAGGACAACACCACAGGACTCTGGAGAAGTGGAAATGTATTCTGTGGAGTGACAAATCATGTTTCTCTATCTGGCAGTCTCATGGACAAGTCTGGGTCTGTCGAATGCGAAGAGAATGATATCTAGCTGACTGTAAAGTTTACCGAAGGAGGGACAATTCCATGGGATTGTTTTTCAGGGACCCTTAGTTCCAGTGAAGGGGAATCTTAATGCTTCAGCAGACAAAGATGTTTTGTACAATTGTATGTTTTCAACTGTTGTGGGAACAGTTTGGGGAAGACCCTTACCTGTTCCAGCATGACTGTGTCCCAGTGCACACAACAAGGTCCCTAAAGGCTGGTTGGGTGAGTTTGGTGTGGAAGATCTAAACCTAGCCCACATGGAGCTCTGGCCTTAACCCCATCAAACACCTTTGGGATAATCTAGAAGGGAGATTGTGAGCCAGGCCCTCTCATAGAACATCAGTGTCTGTCCTAACAAATGTTCTTCTGTAGAAGAACAAAAATTTTGTAGAAGGTGAAGTGATTTTTTGGTCTTTTCCCTGGTATTTCAGTTTATACAAGTAGTTAGGCTAAGGACGAGGTTTTTAGTGCTTCAAAAGTGTAATAAAGAGATAAAGAGCATAAAAATGGCAACATAACTAATTACTAATGACAGGAATAAAAGAAAAATAACTTAATTTAAGTATTAAAGTGACACTGAGTAAACTTAATCTTCCATCTCTAACTAACCATCTTCCCATCTAACTATCTAACTTGGTTCTTTCTCAAATATACTAGAACCTCAGACTAACCAGCCAACCGGCATAAAGCTGATGTAATGCTTGACCTCTTTATTCACCCTAATACATACGTCAAATCTCTAAAGGTGTTTTTTTTAACATATCTTTCTTTATTGTAGAGTGACCTTAAAGTGATGTTTACAGAACACACAGAAGTTACCACATGAAGGTTTAGTGTGTGCTGTAAAATAATTTTAAGGTCACACACTACACATTATTGATCATATATATATATATATATATATATATATATATATATATATATATATATATATATATATATATATATATATATATATATATATATATTACCAATACAGAATAAAATGTGAAAAATAAGACTTAAGAGGTCGTACAGAGGCCTTCCTATAAGAGTGGAAGCTGTTATAGCTGCATGTGGGGGAACTAACTCCATATTAACGCTTATGGATTTACAATGGGATGTCATTAAAGCTCATGTAGGTGTAATATGTAGAAGTCCCCCAGAAGCGTTTTTGGAATGAATGAATGAATGAATGAATGAATAAATAAATCAATAAATGAAGTCCCCTTTAATTCAGCCATGTTCATACTCCAGCTGATGGACTCATTAATAGCAGAGTAGAAACGTCAGAAATTAGTCAGTTACTGAGTGTAGATTTAACATTACGCTGCGAAAAGGACGTCACGTAAACAGAGTGCTGAATGAAAATGTACAGGCTGCTGTTTTCTGGTCTCAGCTGTTTCCCTCTGGTTTGCTAAATGGCTGAAAGTCCTGGCTGTAAAGGGTTAAAATCATGCCCTGCTGTGATGTCACTAAGTTCATGTTGCAGGAATATCCGCTCAATGCTCTCATTTTTAATCCGAGTCCGGAAGCGAGAGTGAGGCATGAGTGGCGGCTTGGTTGGGAAATAAAGCCCGTCCACATCTCGTAGATCCCGGGAAAATCTTTTTTATAGAATTAAAGCCCATTTTTCCACACCGATTTGCTCTCCGTTCAGATGTGGTCTACAGCCCGGGGTCCTCTCAGCGTCGGTAGTGTTATTGTGGGCTCTCTGTAAACTAGCCTTCATGTGAACCAGAGCTAAAAACGTCAACACCGAGAACAGTTGTTGGTGTAAAAGGTCTCTTCCACAGTCATGGGGAACGGAATGAACAAGGTAATTTCAGTAACGCGGTGAAAGCTGTTTGGAGGCGGTAATACAAAAGACTGCAGCTGCTTTGGACTGTTATTGGAGCGTTAACTTGAAGGAGAAAGACGTTGTTGAAGTGAGCTTCTTATTCGAATTATCCGTTCCACCTTAAATGGTGCAGCAGTTTAAGGTGGAGCGGGGAATTCAAAGAAAAGGCTTTCAGAAAGCGAGCAGTTGAACTTCTGCAGCAAACCCCAGCTGCTTCGTGTGTTTGTTAGTTAGCAGTTTGGTGCAGGAGTTGCAGGTGAAGTAAGAGACCAGGCTGCTGTGTAAACTCAGCACAGGTCAGTTGAAAGGGTCACCGTTTACATGGCCTGTATGTCCACACATGAGAATAACGTTATATTTATTTCTGTATCTCTTTAACACCATATTCCAGCTTTAGCCCAGTTTGCATGCTTAATTTGCACATTTGAAATAAGTCAATAACCATTTTTGGACAATGAAGGCCACAGCCAGATATTGCTTTTGTTGTTTTTCTAAGTGGTTAATAAAAACCACTTCTGTGTTATGAAGAACAACATGAACATTGCTTTAGGAAAGGCTTGACATTTCTTACATCTTACCACAAAATGTACTGAATGTATGTTCTTTTGCATAGGTTGTTGATGGTCTCTATTTAGGAAACATAAGAGGTAAGCAGTATACTTCTTCTGTGTATTGGAGGGGTGGATAAATACCTCCTTTATGTCTGATACTGATACTAATAACTAATAACATGATTCCAGTACAGTCTTCTTGTATCTCTATCAACTCGTTTGTCTGGATGCATGTTGCTTAAACCAGCTCACTAAATAACATAATGCTCAAACTGTGGAACTAATGTTTTGCAGCACCGCTGTTTCCCTTTATTTTAACTTCATCATGCACCAAAATTATAGCAGCATTTCCGATTGATTTTGACCATCACTGGACCTTAACTGATACAGAATATTGTATTGGTGCATCCCTACTGTGTTCATCCCACCATATTTTCAATATGTATCTTTTTTTGTTCTTTTTTAATTGTTAGCATATTATGTTCAGTTATATCAGTCATTTAAAAGTAAATACTGCATATTCATCTGTTTGTTTGGTTGTACACATTCTGCCTTGTTGCATTTGTACATGTTTGTTTGAGTTTTATAACCATATTCCATATTATACATGGAATACATTTTTAGTAGTGCAGTGGTCACAACCCTGGTCCTGGAGATAAACCTTCCTGATCCAGATACAATCACGTACAAGTGCACAAAACTGCCCTATGTATTATTTTTGTTTTGAAATGCACTGTACAGATTGGCAATTATGTCAGCTAACCGCATTCTGTGGCTTCCCGCCTGTACTCTGATGACCTTGTTTTCTGATGTTACTAAGCTACTAAAAATAGACCCCAGGAAAACATACTAATGACGCTCACCTTCCAGGCTATGACAGTTTGGCGTCCCATATTATGACTTTTATGATAATAAAATACATCAATCATTTTACGACATCAGCAGAACACACTTAAAGGAGAGTGCCACTACAAATGTAAAGAAATGTTGACCTACAAGGCTATAAAATAAAAATAAAAAACCCAACAGCTTTGAATTCCTCTTCTATCCATGTCACTCTTCACAGTGTTGTTGAGTGTATTCATGCAATGTAACCACTTGCTTCCTAAGTGCTTGCATGCCAGCCAACTTTTGAGTGACACCTAACAGCTGTCTTTAATGAAATTGGACGAATGCCCTGCTCAGAGATGTTCATTTCACAGCATGGCTTCAGGATGAACAGCTTTCTCTCGTGAATGCATACAGAGAGCAGTAATCAAAATAAACGTTTTACAGGCCTGCCAAGCACGTGTACCTCTCCAATTAGACACGGTTCAGTGCTAAGTTGATATGTGATGTTTTCTCTTCAAAAACAACATTTGCTTGCGGGTCACAGTTTTGTCATTGAATGTTTTCATCCACAGACTCAGAGAACAGAGAAAGTCTGTCCCAGAATGGGATTACCCACATCCTCTCTGTGTACAACAATGCCAAGCCTGTGTTGGAGGTAAAAATCCTTTCATAGGCTCCCATATGAGTGCAGAGAGTGGGAGGCTAGAGGGAAGCTATGCATTTCCACTCTTTCTCAATTGTATTTAATTGTCAATGCCCCTCAATCATAACTACTTTATCTGCCAGAATATATATATATTATATTCTGAAGTCTAAGGATGGGCGATACCACAAATTTTATTTTTTATGTGACACAAAGTAAGTAAGGCTAATATCTGATACAGATTCTTTAAAAAAATCCATCTTGTGCAAGTAAAATCAGATCAGATTTTCTACTGTAAAAAGATTAGTATTTGTGCACTTCAGATGCACAAATGTGGACTTCTGTGCATACAGTTGGCATATACAGGAGATAAGTAAATAAATAAATCCAATTTAATGACTATATTAATTCAATAATTGTAGTATGTATATTTATACAGTGGTATGTAGTGGTTTTCCATCCATTCAGACATGTCATATGATAAAAGCTGGTCATATCTATCTAGGATCAGGTGCCCCTGAACAAATTTTGCACAGGTCTTTTAAAAAATAACTTATAACTTCTATTACAGAGAAGATACTTCGGCACATTTGAATGAACTGCATTTACTTAATGTATTGCACGTGTTTGAAATAATAAAACATAATATGGCCATGGCAAAGTCATGGCACTCTTATACTTTGTTTTCCCCCAATATGAGAAACTTGGTGAATAAATATAAATTGCATATTTGTAATTAGGAGAAAACTTCCACATTTGTTGTCTGAGAAAGGTATTGACTGATGTTCAAACTTTCGCATATGATCATATAGATAGATAAGTAACAATACTTTAAGGAAAGCACTTTAATTGGTATTTGCAAATTATTATTAGACATGACAGATGCACATTTAGCTCTGCTGACCTTCATTCATATACATTCACATTCAATGTTGCATAATTCTAGCTACTGATTTAGATGTTAAGGTTGGTGGCAGTATGAATGCCTAAAGCCAGCAAACACACCACACAGACCTGCATAACTGAATGTCGTATTGAACTATTTGCATACTGCTTTCTGTTCTTATTTGAGTTGTGTTTGAGTGAGTAGAGTCATGTATTTTGCATCACAGAACAATGAATGCAAAATACATTAGGTCCACATTAGATCCTCTTCTTTAGATCTCCTTTAAATACGTTTTAGTTGATTAGATATACAATGCATGCTATAAATATAAAAAGTATATAAGAGATTAGAGATATAAAAGAGGTCAGTGTAGTGTGTGTATAAACATGGGCAAGAAAAAGTATGTGGACCCTTTGAAATGACCTGTTTTTCTTCATTAATGGGTCATAAAATGTGATCTGATCTACATTAAATCCCATGTATAGATAAACTCAATGTGCTTAACCTAATACCAGACAAACAATTATAATATTTCATGTCTTTATTGCACACATCCATTAAACATTCACATTGCTGGTGGAAAAAGCAAGTGAACCCTTGGATTTAATAACTGGGCGAACCTCCTTTGGCAGCAATAACCTCAAACAAGCTGATCAGCCCTGCACATAGTTCCGGAAGAATTTAGCACCATTCTTACTTACAAAACTGCTTCAGCTCAGCCATATTTTTAGGATGTCTGGTGTGAAGCTCTCTTGAGGTCATTTCACAGCATCTAGATTGGATTCAGCTCTAAACTCTGGGCCACCCCAAAAGGTGGATTTTTTCTTAGGTCATTCTGTAGTAGATTTACTTCAGTGTTTAGGGTCATTGCCCTGCTGCATCACCCAAATTTTACTGAGCTTCAGTTGGCAGACAGCCACCCTGACATTATTCTGTAGGATACCTTGATAGACCTGAAAATTAATTTTCCCCTCTATGATGGCAAGCGGTCCAGGCCCCGAAGCAGCAAAGCAGCCCCAAATCATGATGCCCCACCACCATACTTCACTATTGGGATGATGGGATAACTTCTAGGGAAAGTAGCCACAGTACTAAATCTTCTTCATTTGTAGACAGTTTGTCTAACTGTGGACTGGTTAATACCTAAAGTCTTGGAGATTACTCTGTAACCCTTTCCAGTTTTATGCAAATCAGCAATTCTTGATCGTAGGCCTTTGGAGATCTCTTTTTTTTTGTGAGGCATGGTTCACATCAGCATCAGATGCTTCTTGTGAATAGCAAACTCAAAAGTTTGAGTGTCTTTTCTAAGTAGATCTACACCTCGCTCCAATCTCGTTTCATTGATTGGACTCCAGATTTACTAATTAGGATAAGAGTTCACTTGCTTTTTCCACCAGCACTGTGAATGTTTAATGGATGTGTCCAATACAGACATGAAATATTATAATTGTTTGTGTGGTATTAGGTCAAGCACATTGAGTTTGTCTATACTTGGGACTTGGATGTAGATCAGATCACGTTTTATGACCAATTAACGCAGAAAACCAGGTCATTTCAATGGGTTCACATAAGGGGCCATTGTATATTGTTGCTGTCAGGACAAAGCCTCCATATCCATACAAAGCCTCCAATATCTCAATTTAGTTATTTACTTACATAACCTGAAAAGCTGCACTGACTTTTTCAATATGAACATTGTGTGCAATTGCATAATGAATGGAGCAACAGAAATGTAAAAAAAAATATTAAAAATATATGTTTACATTAAGTTACATTACAATGTTTTTCATGAGTGTACAGTATACAGCCTATATTTGCTACTAAATCAGGTATTGGCCACATGGGGGCAGCAGTGTCAAACACTTAAAGGCATCTTCAAAGTTCTACATAATGTGGTTCAGTGCAATTTAGTGTTAAATCTAAAGTTACTGAGAAATAACACAGATTTTTTTTTGAGAATGTGCTCTGATTAAGGTCCAGATTTGTCCCAACTTGTACTAAGCAGCACAATTTTAAGCAACAACTTAAGCAAACCATTTTTAAGCATATTGTTCTTTACATCGTTGCTGTTCAGAAAACAAGCATCTTAATTTTTAGACATAATTTGAGAAAATCATCATTTGAGCATGGCAGCTGTCTTTTAAATTATTTGAAAATTTCTTGATGAATGCTCTGCATAAAAACCATTAGTTTAAATTAGCTTACATTAAAGGTTAAGAACATATTTTGTATACTCATGTAAAGTTTTTACTTTGGAGATACTTTTTGTTTTCTTTGGACAGCAGTGCTGTCTTATTTGATCTTTTAATGTTCTTTTTTTTAATTGTGTGCCTAAAATTTTGTGTTTCCTTTCCTAGGACATGACCTATCTTTGCATTCATGCAGCAGATGCCTCTAATCAGAACTTGTGAGTGATGCAAGCACATGCACACTCTTATCAGCATGCTCACACACCCTAACAAGAGTGTACTTGGTATCATATCAGCAGTCCCATAAGCCCTAGATCAGCAGAGACAACACTCAGGATGACCACTTACTCAATGTCTGGCTACAGATGAGCACTGTTGTGTTTCTGAATGTGTCTAAAGGTGATATACATTTGTGTTACACAGCTTGAAATAAAAACAGTAAGTAGGTCTGGGGGTTAATCTAAAAAAGAATCAGTTCTGTGATTCCAGTCATTTGACAATTGAGAGTGGACACAATTCCACTTAGTGACGTTCAAGCTGGCAAGGACCCGTTTGTACCCGATGGACCAGTTAGAGTACAGTACAGTCGATCACATGCTGTACTGTACTCTTAACTGTTTGACAGCACTGAAAATGCATCCTTTCAAAACACAAACATGACTAGGCAGTATTTAACTTTGGCAAAAGATAAATTCCTTTAGAAATGTAATGAAATGTAATGGTTAACACCACAACATCATGATAAAAACCATATACATGATCAAGACTTCATAATTTTCCCATTAATCGGCTTCTGTTGACATGAGCCATTAAGGTAAGGCAGCAGGAACTGTAGCAATTTTCATCTTAGGCTTGTCTGCATTTTATTGTTCTTGCTCGTGTTCACACTTAATCCTTCCTGTTTAACTACTGCCTATAAACGTGCATGTCTGAAAGATGCTTTATGTCTTTGGTTTCATATTGAAAATCTAGAAAATTATAACCATTGATTGATTGGCATGGAATCTGAGTCAGCTCAAGAATTTCTAGAATTAAACCGCTCTAACAGGAGCATCAGATTTCTAGAAATGCCTTTACCAGGCACATTTATAGCTGCTTTATAACTGCTGTAGTTCCTCCAAAAATAGCACAATTTCTTTGTATCCTCAAACCCTGTCAGCGCTGTTTTTGTAAGTGTGACTTTTTTTTTTAAGTTAAATAAAAATATTTCATTACCCTTTGAGGAATTACAATCATTTCTATGTAGTCTCTTCAGTTTCACAGACTCCAAAGTAACAAAACAGTTGTCTGATAAGCAGTTTCATGGCAAGGTATGGCCTGTTCCTTTAGCAACAGAGATGAAAGATCTATAAAGTTTTTTATGTGCCTTGGGTAGCCGTTCATGGGAACTTTCAGTATGCGGTCCAAAGAGGTGCTGATGCAAGTGAAGAGAGGGGAACATGAGTCAACAAACCTATCAGCGAGATAGCAGAAACTTTATGATTAGCCAAATCATAAAAAGAAATAATGCACTGGTAAGCTCTTATAGGTCTAGATGACCTCCGAATCAGAACAGGGGTGTTGTGGGGGGTGTTTTGAGTTCTGTTTCATTAAAGCCTTTAAATTTAAGCTGGTCTTGGCTTCATTTAAAATCCATTATAGTGTGCACAATGGCAATATTACTAAAACTGTGTTGATAACAAAGAATATATAAATAATAGTTTTTTGTGTCATTTTTGTTTGTTTTTATGACGAACAGGCTTGTCAAGCAAAAAAAAAAAATTTACTTTAATAAAATAGATTATGTAAGAAGTATAGAGGGGAAAAGTAAACAGGAGTAATGTATGAAGTAAATTCATGCTCCTGTTTTTTTCTGAAAGTGTGATCTCTCATTGCAGGGGTGAGGTAAGATTTACACCTAACCACAGTTTCTTTTCCTCTCGCATTTGGTTTTACTTTATGGATTAGTTGCTACTGTTTACTTCATACATCTTACATAATCTATATTATTAATTTAAATCCATTATATGTCCTTGACCAGTAGTAAAATTATTATGTTTATTGTCACATAGGCATTGTGTGGCCTAATGGCTTTCAACAGAAGTGAAATAATTGCTGACTGAGGCTGCAAACCTAAATCTTGTTACTTACCTGTAGATACGTGGCCTGATAACCTCAAATATTTCTTGAAATATTTTGGGACACAAATAGTCTACTTGTCTTATATCTACCTAGTGGTAGTCAGTCTATTAGACTGTGTTGTACTACACAGATAATTGCCTGCTCTTATGGGGCATTCTTGCCATTCTTTGCCAACACAGCAGGCCGTGGTTAATGTGTTTGAAGTAGAATTTTGCGGTGTGAAATATGTCAGCAGTAATTTGAAAGCCATGGCTTTTCCTGTTAGGGTCACATGCATGTCCTGTGATGGCTCTGTAGAGGGAATATTGCCAGACTTGGACTTCCCTCCCTAATTTGTGTGTGTGTGTGTGTGTGTGTGTGTGAGAGAGAGAGAGAGAGAGAGAGTGTATGTGAGAGAGAAAGAAAAAGTTGTTGTTTTTTTTGAAAGTGTGATCTCTCATTGCAGGGGTGAGGTGAGATTTACACCAAACCACAGTTTCTTTTTCTCCTGCATTAGGTTTTACTTTATGGGGTAGTGGCTCCTGTTTACTTCATACATCTTACACCCTGTTGTATTGACACTCTCAGCTAGCACTCCTCCTGTATTGAAACTGAAACAAACATTTGTGCATTCAGAAGCTTGAGATTTGTATTGGACCCCCCATCATCTTGCACACCTAATAATGAACATGTTTCTCATGCTTAGGGTGTAAAACATTAAAATGTACAGTATTTGTTGTCTGTTGGACTGGGATTAGGCATTAGTGCTGTACTTTTATTAAATTATTTTATGTCTGGTGTCCCCCAGGGGTCAGTGTCGGGGTCGGTTTTATTTATAGTTTGCTATCATTGAATATTATTTTAGCCTTTTGCTTTGTTTTCATTGTTATTCTCTAATAATCTCAATATGTAAGTGGATTTTCAGTTGCACATTCGTAGGTCTAAGGTCATGCATCTGGACCCCACATAGCATAGCAAAAGGCAGGATTTACTCACTGTGAATGGCCACTCTATTGTTTTCATGTGTTTTAAATCATATAGTTAAACGTTGTGATTTAATTATCATATCGCTTCTATGTCGCTTCTATTTTATTTTGCTAAGGAATATATTGAATCTCACAACTTCTCTTCTTCACTTGCTACTAACTGCTACTAAGTAGTTGATATATCTATTTAAATAAACTACAATAGTACTCTAATGCCTGGTCTTCCACCTAAAACATTCATGGTATTTGCCAAACAGTGCAGGAAATGTTTTAATAAAACGTAGTACATGTACCCATTAAGCTGGTGGTAATATTTTGATCCCTCTGGTCTCTGGCTTTGAAAAGAACTCATTCAGGTTTTAAATACTTTTCCTGTGCAATTACCTAGATTCTTATTTATTTGTGTGTTTGTTTGTTTACTTACTTACATTTGCAGTTGTACACAAGCATTTGTGTGTGTCCTGGTCAAGTGGCATGTTTTGATTGGGAAAAAGAAGTTAAATATTCTCTACAGCGAACACTTTTCCACAGGTTTTAGTACACATTTACTGTTTATTTACAGAATTTCAAATAACATTTTAAATTTATAAATTAAATAAATGTTTTTTTGTTTAACATATTAGAAAACAAACAAAACATGATTTTCTGTAAAATTGCTATTTTGGACAGTGGCAATATCATGCATGTATTCATTAATCTTGTCGGGAGCCTTCTGAAAATTCCTGAAATTGAAAATGGACACTTGTGAAAGTATAATATACAAATTCACTTTTTTTCTTACATCTAGTTTTACACTGGCAGTATTTCTGTTTTACATTGAAACTGTGGAGCATTTGAAATAACATAACTATAAGGTGTTTTCACACTCTTCTTACATTTTCTTAAAGTCATACATGGTTCCACTACAGTACAGAGCGGGAACAGAAATCTCAATGACTTGCAAAGACTGAAAAACGTCCTCACAGTATACACAAATTAAGCATTATGTATACTTTAAAATATGCTTATATTTTTGTCTGTGTTGTTTCACACCGTCGGCGCAGTGATTGTGCACGCTCAAAACACAAAGCTAACAGACACAGTAGCATTAAATGAAGAGTGGCTGAGACGCTTCCTTGTCTTGGTGACTCAATGAAAATATCTACACCCCCTCTTTCTCCAAGCTTGCTATCACTGCTTTACACTTCTCATCTCTTCGGTTACTCATGCTCTCCTCTGATAAACACTAAATAAGTTTGTAAAAATATATATATATATACTGATATATTAGTTTTATATTAGATTAGATATATTAGTTCTTCTGTAAGAGCTTATATGAAGCATATTACTTTTAGAAACCCTTTTTTACTTTTAAAGCTTCATTAAAACATCTCTGCAGTTTAGCTATACCATTGTGATTTGTTGAAACACTTGCATGATGCATATACCCGTTCGAGGGAAGGTGCCCCACAATTCAGGATGATTAGGGTTAGTGCTGTCTGACTGCCGTGAGGGTTACTGGGGGGCTTTGGCCCACTGTTGCAATCCAGCAGGAGGAAGGAAGCTAGCAGTGGCCACCAAACCTATTAAAAACCCTTCTGTCACAATCCTACAGTTTTTAAAAAAATAAGGATAACGGTCAGCCTCCCTGTGTCATCACTGTCCTCTTGGCCTTTCTGAAGCTAATAGCCTTAACATATGTTCACACACAGGTACACACCATGTAAACACTGCTTCCTACACGACTGAAATTAGTAAGTGGTTGTCTGAGTTGTAGTCTGGTTACAGCTATTTAAACAATAAACAAGTCATTAAGGAACTCTGCGCATCTCATACATGTCTTTAGTGTAAATAGAATGATTTGTAGTCTTCTGCATGACTTGCTCATCATTTTCAAAGGTTTAAAGGATTTTGAGGGAAAGAGAGTTGTTTTGAAGCTGAGTCATGGTACAGGGCTCAAAGCTCCTTTGGAATGATCTGAGTGTGTCATGATAAACTGTTCCTTCCTCATTTTCAGACACGAGATGAGGAAAGTAGTTTTGAGCAGTTTTTAAAAATCTCATAAAAACTGCATGCATAGTGATCTTTTTTTCACATTTAACAAATTATTTTCCTTTTAGGTTTAAAGAATTTTGGTTTATAGATGATCCATTAAAATAAATAAAGCATCTGTTTTTTAAGCTTACGTAGAAGTCTAGCTGTTTCATATCACTTCAGAGAAGTCCATTTACAGTATTTTCCATTCCCTTTAGTTCATACGGCTTTGTTTGGATGCATTTGCTGTGCTTTGAAATTCAGTGACCATTCAAACAAAATCTGCATATCTACCCAGAACTCCGGAAATAAGATTGTGCTGATGGTGTCAGTAAAGGAGTAAAACGGCAGGCGTGTGTTGTTCTGAAGCAGTTTTGTTGAGCTTGATTGGGAAATCAGCAAATCTGCAGAGGGGCATAAAGTTGTGCAATGCTGATAGATTTCCCAATAATACCTGAAAAAGAGGCTTTAAAGACGATTATCACACTAATGCCCGCTAAATATATCGTGGCAAATAATAGCTACCTTTCACTACATGTCTGTCAGTTATTAGGCTTTTACTTTATAGCCTGCAGATTGGTAAATTGAAAAAATCAGATCTCAGGAATATAACATACAGTACTGTACAGAAATCAGCGATCACCTCTTTAAAGTTAATTTCCAGTCACAACATGGTAGAAAACACATATTTTAACAAATAAGCTTTATTGTGTTCCCTTTCTTTTAGGGAGACTTGCCCTGCAGGCATATTTTTCCACATCTCCACAGTTCAGGTCAGAGTAATTGTGAAACTACATTATCTGAGATATCTGGTGTTCTAGATCATTATTATTATGTTTTGTCTTACTCAGTGAAGGTTACTTGACAGCTACACATCATTTAGACGCACAGTGGTGAGTTGTCTTCTCACAGTGGAGGAACACACTGTAGATTTGTTCAGATCTGAAGCACACATGGAACTTGATTTTTCTCTGCTGTTGCCAATATAATGTTTCATTCCCAAGGGGTATTTAAATTTCTGGGTTTTCATGAAACAAATGATGTCTTTTTCAGGTTACAACATTTTAAAGAGTGTATCCGTTTTATTCACGAGTGCCGACTGAGTGGAGGAGCTTGTCTGGTTCACTGGTGAGTGAGTAAACTCCTAGGATTACTGATTGTAATGTAATGTAATGTATACAATTAGTAATCTATACTATTAACAGTATCTGCTATCTACTGAGCAAAACTTTCATCTGAAAAGCAGCTGTGTGTGTTTCCATTGGCCTACTTGTAAAGTTTTACTTATTTGAAAAAAGAGGACACGATTGTCTTGTGTTCACACTGAACAGCTATTAAATGTAAGAATATAAGTTATTGTACACGTAAGACTCTGGGACACACCTTGTTTTGGAAGTTGCTTACATGGGGGTTTACTGGAACACTGATTTTGCCCTACTGTTTTTTTTTTTTCTTTCTTTTCTGCTGTTGCATAATTTTCTACCTGTTTCTACACTGCCCTGTCTAGACAGAGAGTCAGCAGTTACTTTTTTTTTTGTTTTTATGTTTTGTTTTGTTTCTGGCTAGTGTGGTAACATCTCAGTTTGATACATTTCAGTCTAGCTGGGGTGTCCCGCAGTACTACAATGGTAGTGGCTTATCTGATGACTGTCACCAATTATGGCTGGGAGGAGTGTCTGTCTGCAGTTAAGGCTGTGCGATCCTTCGTAGGCCCTAACTATGGATTCCAGCAGCAGCTGCAGCAGTTCCAGATGACCCAAGTCTCAGAGGTAGATACCCTAATCACCATACCACAAAGTTACAAAATTACACATGTGTCTGGTGATGACTCTTCTTTAATTACATTTAACAAACTCCAGGAAAGTTAAGCAGACAGAGAATTCTCATGCATGAGAAGTTCCTATTCAAGAGGCTCCAAATATCACATGGTCAGTGTTAACCAACAGAAAATGACCCCCGCTCCCCCCAGTGTCGCAATTCGCTCTGTGCAGTAGAAGTTACCACATCATTTTGATGCTTACAGTACAGAAGTCAAAGACCACTCCTTCTTTCTTTAATTCAATTTACAGTCAAAATGACAATTAAAATTTTCTCAGTATTATTTTTAATATTATTATTTTTTTATTATAAATATTATTAAGGGGGAAAAACACTTATTTGCCTTGCAGATTCCTTCCTTAGGACGTTAAATACAATGCAGTGTGCTTGCGTAAGCAAGGAGAAAGAAATTAAGTGAAAGCAGAAGTTTTAGAAAATTATTGTTCAAAGATTTTTAAATATATAGAGATAATAAGACTCCTAACAACCAGGTCTACCAACTACCAACACTGTCACCATCAGATAAACTTTAAGAGACAGAAGTTAAGTTTTCCTGCCATTAAAGTTACATTAAATCCACAGGTGTTTCTGTCCAGTCCTCTTGTTGTACTATTACAAAGAAGCTGCTACTGGAACAGAAAATAGCTTTGTACTGAAAAACACCAAAATTGGGACTTCTGAGTTATGGAGTATCTGAAGTTTCAGGGGCTGATGAGTTTAAATGTTCAATCAAGATTACTTGGATCACATGGAGAAGCAGATAGTATAACCAAACTGAAAAAATCTCCCGTAGGAATAAAAAACTGTAATAACGGCAAGGAGTGGAGATTTAGGTTTAGTTGTGGATGTGTCTGTGTCACATTCTGTTAAAACTAGTTTTTTATGTTTTTTCCCTGGCACTGAAAAATGAATAGCTTGAAGAATCAAGAAATTAAATCAATGAAAGGGTGGTCTGTGACTTTTGCACATATTACACAGTGTGTATGTTTTATGTTCTTTGCAAACAGCACAGATGTTGGTAGAACAATGAATAAATAAAAATTAACAATGAAATAAATGCAAGTAGGTGCATCACTCATGCTTGCTCAGTATGACTGTGCATGTGTTGTCAATGCTGACATATGACTATAATGTTTCTCCATTCTTTCTCAAATGTTATCTAATGGTTCTCTTAAGTGACACATTGCCGAAACATACAAGCAAACCCTTAAACAGAAAAAAACTCAGACCAGACCTTCCTTTGGTTTCCTATCCAGTTGTATTTCATCCATGACATACACTCCATGATGCAATCACTGAAACATATCTAAAACAAGATGGGACAAGCAGTATTTACTGGTAAATTTGTAGTCATTCACTTTTCATCATTCAATTAGATGTTTTTTTTTTGTTTGTTTTTGTTTAGTTTTTTTTTTTTTACTAAACTGGGATTTGAAAGCTGATTTTCTTGTCCTGATCAGAAAAATGGATCTGGCATAACAAAGCACATGTTCCTTAACAGAGCTCCAAATTAAGTGCACAGTTTAACCCGAATGGTTGTTCACCAGTAAAGACATGTTTAGTATCTGATGTTTGCTTCTTCAGCTTTTCACTGGAGCTACAAAGCAAATGCATCACTGAGAATCATTTGTTAGGTGACATAGACCTATATAAGTTGTTCTATAAAAACTAAATTTGTGGAAAATGTATGTACATTCGTGAAGAATCTTGTTGCTGACCCTTCTTCACACTGACATTTGCAGGGGTTTGAGTTGTGTGTTGCTTTGTCATGTATATGAGAGTTCACACATTGTCTCAGTGAAGGTGTGAGAGAGGTTTTCCTGTGTTTGAGGGTCTGCGTGCTCTTTGCACATCTGCCACGCGACGATCTGTTGCTGTATGCCATTCGGAGTGGGAGCTAAGCGCTGCAGGGGAGGTGCAAAGGGTTGTGGACTCACTTCAGTGAGTAAGGGGAACTCAGGGGGACTTGCTGAAATTGCATTAGCGATGTGTTGCGCATCACGTGCATGTCATTACTGCCAGAAACTTGCAACATTAACATTTCTTTTTTATTTGAATTATGATTTATGTTTCAAAATAAATACTTGGGCATGTGCATAGCTGCTGATTTAAGGAACCAGTGGCTGGTAAAGGGGATTTACTCTTTTGCACCGTCCACACCCCCCCCCCCCCCCCCACCTAAATCAGTTCTCAAGTATTGTTAAAGCCACTGTAATAGTTTGCAAGCTTGCAAATAAATGAATGTTGTGCCAAGTGTTACATTTCTCTGACATTACCATACATGTTTAATACTGATGGGCCCATTTACATCTTTTCTTGGATTTTATATGTAAGTACACTTACATTTTTATGGGTTTCACATTATTTTTTTTAAATTGTCCCTTTCAATTCCATTTGTTTACAGTATAAATGGCCTGTTCTGATTGGGAGACAGAATGGCAATCCCCTATCTCAGAGCCCTGCAGTGGGAGTACAGCAGAATTTAGTGGGGGGACGGACTTTCTGTCAGTTTCCAAGCATACAGCACTGCTGTGTCTGATCCACTCATCCACTCACCAGCACAACATACACTAACACACCCACCCAAACCAACCAAATAATGCCAACCAAATAATACCTGCTCTGTAGTGGTCCTGTGGGGGTCCCCCCACCCATCCCCACAACGTCATTATCACTCTAGTAGTGAGAATGATCCACCAACCAAATAATGCTTGCTCCGTGGTGGTCCTTTGGGGGTTCTCACCATGG
The DNA here is from genome assembly GCA_021613375.1 of Megaleporinus macrocephalus. Lineage (NCBI taxonomy): Eukaryota > Metazoa > Chordata > Actinopteri > Characiformes > Anostomidae > Megaleporinus > Megaleporinus macrocephalus. The sequence goes on along the minus strand of CM038711.1, from coordinate 32,426,031 downwards.
AAGTATAGGGCAAACTGACAAAGTATACAGAGAAACAGATGCACTACAACGTGCACCTATATGGTTAAGTAGAGCTGATAGAATGGACAGTAAGTGTAGATAGTAGGAGATGGTTTTAATTTCATGGCTGATTGGTGTATAGTTCCAGAAACTGCTAATTTCATTGCAATCCCAAAACATATGCGCATGTGTCTCCATACTCCTTCATGGCTGGTAGCAATTGTGCTCTGACCATCGGGTTTTCCCTCTTGGCAGTGGGACTGACTAGAGAGATCACGCACCAGCCTCAGAATGTGTTTGGGATTACTCAGATTGTGAGAAGCAGAAAATGCAACCAGTTTGTATGACTAAATGTTGAAATGTATGAAAAAACTGTGCATATTTTCTTTGGAAAACTGAAAGCAGGTCTCTTGAAAAGACTGGAAGCTGAAAAGAGGAAATGAGTGAACACATAACATACTGAAAATGATATTCAGTTTGGTTGTTAAGGCTTCTGCGTAATTTGTATGTTAAATAGTTTTTTGTGTTGCTGACAAATTAATAACTTGTACTTAATGGCTGTTTGAATAGAAAATGAATTATGGGTATTTCGACTTTTGCCTATTACTATATCTTTACCATTTTACACAGCCTTTCTTCGATGATGAAGCCAGGCCTTACAATAACACCTTTTGACATGTTTTGAGTCATATTTCCTATCAGTAATAACTTGTCTGTCCAGACACACTGCTTTTGTTCTCAGCTTGTATGTGATCTTGTGGGTGTTATACACAAGAGTCTTTTACAAGCTGTTAGTGTGCAGGTTTTCATCCTTGTCACTCTATTATTATTATTATTATTATTATTATTATTACTATTACTAATATTTCTACTACTACTACTACTACTAATTAATAATAATAATAATAATTTGTGTCACTGTTCTTAATCTGTTCTTAATCAATAAAATAGGCTTACTATAGAAAAGATGATGATTAATATTAGCTCCTGGATAAATGATGCAAAATGTGTTAGGAATCAGTCAACCAGTGTCTTTTCCACCAAAACGTGCATATGTGAAAGTATGATGTTGCCTAATCTATGTATCAGTGATCAATCACAGCAGTTTGATTGTTTTTGATGAACAGGATTGCTATCTTTTGACTGAGCTCAGAAACACCACTACATATTTAAACACTCAATATAAAGTGAAGAATGGTCAGTTGTGGTCTGACCGTGCACTGTTTTAAATGTCAGTACTTGTTTACTATCTCCACATTTTCAATGTGAGAGAGTTTTAACTTCTTGCTCAAGGTAGTTGGAGGGGGAACTGAAACAAAGTGTCTGTCAGCCTCTGGACCATAAACGGCATTCACATGGGTATCCTTTAACTGATGCACCTTTATTTAGCTTTCTGTCATACTCAAGATTATGGTTGATTTGGCTGATGTAATTATTTTAAAAATAACTGTAACCACAGTTGCAATGTTTTGCATCAGGAAAAAGATGTGCCTTTATAGTGACTAGTACCATGAATTCAACATATGGAGTACTGTGGCTATTTTCATTGCTGTAGAGCGAACAATTATTTTAATTCATTTAGTATACTTAAACTAAAGAAAAAAAGGCAAAACTAGGGAACGTAATAGCTTGCAGCCCACAGACCTTCCATAAATACATTTCCTTTAAGGTGTTGTTTGAAAGTCTTACTATACCCATTTCATTCTCTTGTTTGTTAAGCGAGCTAAATAGTTCAGTACATCTTGATTGTATGTAAGTAAACATGGACTTACGCATGTACATAATCATACTGGATGCTCCTGTATGCTCCCGGAGTCACTATGCTGCTGTTGTCTTTAGTTACATGATCAATAATGATGAGCGAGTAAATTATAGAGACATATACGTACACGCCCAAGATATTGCTTCCATGACATGCCAACCTTTTTACAACATTTATAGTTACTTTAAATTTATATAATTAGTGTATGCTGAACAAAAGGTTGGCTGTTCATTCTCAAGGTGATTTGTGATTTCATGTCTGGTCATTTCTCTGTCATCAGCCACAGTCATTTCCATTGACCACTTGGCAATTGCAAAGTACACTGATTTTCTCCCTTTTTTTTATTATACTAGATCCCTAATTCCCTGTATCTACTGCTCTCAGCATTATGTTTCTAAATACCTACTGAATAGAAATGTTAACATCCACAGGAACACCAAGATACACGATCATAGTTTGTAATTATACCAAATTGGCAAAGTACCAAAGACTGAAATTTTAAATTTAGGTGATTATATTTACAGACTTTCCTGTCAAAACATTTTCAGCTCCATTAAATAATAATGTTACAGTTGTCCTAACATTGTGTGAAGTTTTCAGATGGTTCAGTCTTTTCTCTTTGGTACACTGACCAAATGTTATGCACCAAACAAACACCAAGAGCCCTGGCAAGTTAAATGGACCAGAGCAAATTAAGACACACAGGTATGGCACCAATTAAAAATGTAATTTTTTTTGTATGTTTTTTTGGCATGCCCAAAAAAGCCCATTAAAAATGTAACGCGTATATTTGCACGTAGCGACACAGTATAAGTAGTCTTGGAAGGCATGTCATCTGCACAGTTTTTTTTGTTTTTTTTTTTTCCCTTCTTTTTTTCTCCCCCTCTCTCCTTCGTCCGGGAAGGAATGTCTGCTTGGAAAGTGACGGTAAGTCGTTCCTCCCACTAAATTCTACCTTACTCCCACTGCAGGGCTCTGAGACAGGGGATTCCCATTCTGACGCTCCCTGCTCCCAAAGCCCCATGCCCCCAACACCTACCCCCCCCTTCCTCCATCCGCCCAAGCAGGCAAATAGTTTAATTTTCCCTAAACCCTACTACAAGTTAGCTTAAATAATTTTAAGTAAACATTTGAAGAGTTAAAAGTGAAAGTATTTTGTTCGTTATTGGCATGTTTCAGGTAAATCAGAGTGAGCATTTCAGAGGGAGCATTTTAGAACTTAGTTGAGTTTCTGTGGTCATCTGCTGAAGTAAGTCGGTGGGGAATAGACTGAGCTAAGTAATCCCAAACACATTCACATTCAGTGACGATGACTCTGGACACTGGGGTGGACAGTCCGTTGTCTTGAGAACAGTAGCAGGTTGATTTGCGTTTTTTGTCTATTTCAGTATTTCGTTAGGAAAAGGATGGACAGAGGTTTTCTGTGCTGTTCATATGATGGTGACAGCTTTGCTCAATTTACCACACATACCAGCAGTGGAGGGTGGAAGTGTGGTTTAATCTGAACAGTTTCTACTTGTTTCCCTGTCTCCCAGTATCGCACTTGGCTGCGCATGAGTTACCGGCGCAACCCATTTAGAGACCAGGAGCAAGTGGCGGCTTTGTTGGTCAGGTATGCAGAGCAGCAGGCACAGGAGCAACGGAGGCGAGGAGAGCACGACTGGATGAACCAGTCCACCGGCGTCTATGCTGTGCCATATGATCGTTACAGCAGCTCAGGGTGCAATAGATGAGTGCCCCATTTACAACTCCATCTCACCTTCACTAAAGAGAGCTATAGGCTCATAATGGTTGCTGCTCACCTGTATTTCAAATTACATTAAGCTTAGCTGGGCACAGCAATGGCACTTGCACTGGCCCTTAGTTGGACCTTTAAATAGGTATGCTTTAATTATCATACAGTTTAAGCCCTGAGTGTGATGCCAGTTCCAGTCAGTTTGTTTTAGGGCTGTTTAGTAGATCTTATGGTCAGACTGACTTTGTTAGAAAAGCCAGTATGCTAAATGTTTGGCAATTAGTGGCTCAGTTCATATTGTAGCTTGTTTTTTCACCCTTTCTCTTTCTGCTTTTTTGTTTTCTGTCAAGTCCTGGTAATGCATACATGTTGTATAGTAGTCAGACTGACAGGTCTCTGGTTATATGTAATCACTATAGATCTGCAAAAGCCATACCAAATATCTTTTTTTGGTTAAACATTCATTTTACATTCTTATCTAAGGATGCTTATTCAGTGCTTTGTTCTTTATCAAATGATAAATAAGTAATCAGAATTAAGCCTGTTATTTAATTTACACAAGCTCAGCTGATTACACTGTCAGAGTGCACTGTAAATGGTTCAGAACTTTATATACAGAAATTTGTACTTTTGTTCTGTGCAAATCTTATGTTAATTAAATTATATTTATGAACCTTATCCACTGTGGTAGCTTTATTTGATTGTGCTCGTTTTACTGTGTCCTGCCCTTGTCATGAGCAAGACGCTTGGGCATGAGAGAAATGTTTAGATAGAGGTACCTGGACCTTAGTCAAGGCCTCTATAGATTTAGAAGACCTTTCAGGGTTACAAAAGACTACCATTCTTTTCATTATAGTGTATGCCATGGCCAGTTTCCCCTCAGAAGGGCTGTATAGAGAAAACACCTCCACCTCAGAGACGAACAAAACCTCAACCTGTGCTCACATCCTGAAATGAACCAAGAACATGTGACTTCGCCTTTCCAAGATCCGCTTTTCATGGTTTCCAGATGATGCTTAACTTCCTGGCTGCAGGTTAGGCTTCAGGTTGGCATGAAAGATTATTAATTTTAGAACATCATCACCCCAGTCACACTGTTGTAGCCCATCATTTGCTTGTATACGAGCAATTTGTCTTTAGCTTGTAGGTACGTGCATATTTCTTCTAAAATCATGAGCAGTGTGAGGAAAGCTTGTCTCTGTTTTGGTGCAATAACAGCCGCATTTACTCACCTACTGTAAAGCTCCACATTCCACAGGTTTCCACATTATATGTTGAACGTTGTGGTGAGGATTGGATCCAGCTAAAAAAGCATTAATGAGGTCAGGAACTGACATTAGATGATTAGCTCGGGATCAAAAATGCCATGAAGCACCCCACTGCAAATGTATACCCCTCTAGCTCAGGCACTCTCACCTTAGGCTCATGTCAGGCTGCTTCAGAGCATCATTATCTTATAAGCAGTGTCAACAATGGATGCACCATTATGTAGCTTAACTCATTGATTAGAAGGGGTGTTGGAATGCTTTTGGATAGATCTCTGGATTTATTGTATGTCTGGTATTGTTGTTTTTCACATTGTGTGCAAATTGTAAGATGTATGGATCAAAGAACTGAACCCAGATGACTTGTTGGAGGGTGGGAGCTAAAAGTTTTTTTGGATGCTGTTATGCTGGTCAGTAGCAAAATCAGCATATTGTCGTGCTCCAATGGAAAACATGTATTTTTGTAGATTTTAAGTTTTCTACATCATTTGAACATGCCAGTGTTCATTTACATTGTGTGAAAATTTCAGGATGAATGGACCAATAGAAATGCTCCAATATAACTTGGAAAAATTCTGGTTCTGTTGAATTCCATTGAAAGTAAAGTATGTTTTTGGTCTCTCCTGTAAAGTTGCAATTTTGAAGATACTTGTTTTTCATTAGACAGCGGCGATATGCTGTTTTTTGATGCTAGTATGCTGGTTAACCAACATGACATCTTAAGCAAGTCTGAAATACACACTGATCTGTGTTGTTTCTTTTCTCAGCAGGAAAACAAATCCAACTATTCACAAAGTGAATCTAATTTAATAGGGGAAAGATTGTAAACGAGTTCTTTCATAGGTCACACAGAACAAGGCACGGCCCTATATCATTATTAAACGAGTCTTGCTCAGGAAAGGTCGAATGAGGCACTGATTAAAGCTTGGTATTTATGTAGTACGGTAAAACACGCTAAACAGGCGGGCAGTCAATGGGTGATGAAGGAACTGACTGGTGTCCAGAAGCTCAGCTTTATGAACACACCAAAGCTGTAAAGTCCCTTTTCCATGTAAGTGCAGCCCACCCCACAGGCCCCGCAGCGAGAACACCTCCGTTCGAAGGGAAAGGCGATTTCTTGTAAATGCCACCGCTTCGAAGAAGTTTTCCGGGCTAGAAGCGTCACGGTGGTGGGCGTGTTTTGGTAAGGTGCGTGGGCGACGGGGGCGGGGTCAAAGGCTCCATTCACACAAAATACACTGAGAGACTTTCCTCTGTAATAAATCACAGAGAGCGGCTAAGCGATCAGAATCCGCCAGTCACAACTCAGTGTTCGGCAGCAGCAGGGAGCACAGCAGAACCGAGGTGAGTAGCCGAGCATCAGTGGGGCTTCAGAAAGGGCTGAAGTTGATCTGTTAGAAGATATAAATGATGAATTGGGCTACGAAAGACACAACTTGTCGAATGTGCTGATTTTAGGATGAATCCAGGAGGACGCAGACTGAAACAGTGGCTGATCGAGCAAATCAACAGCAATATTTACTCTGGGCTTCTGTGGGAAGATGAGAATCACACCATGTTCCGCATCCCCTGGAAACACGCAGGGAAACAGGACTACAACCAAGAAGTGGATGCGTCTATTTTTAAAGTAGGCGTCTATATTCGTGATTTGATTCACAAAAAAGTGATTCACATTTGCGTTTAACAGTGTTTTTGTCTGTTTTATTATCTGTCTTATGAGCAAAGAAAGCAGTGCTGCCATCTGATGGCGTGTTCACATACTACAGTTAATAACTAGATTTTAGAGTTCAGAAATAGAGGCAAAAGTAAAACTGCAGCAGTTTTTTATGTAAGCATGCTAAAAATGGTAATTATTTATTAGTAACATTCACACACACACACACACACACACTATATATATATATATATATATATATATATATATATATATATATATATATATATATATTAGTTGAATTTGGAATACTACTAATTATTGTTGTTATTACTAAGACAGTCTACACAAATAGGCTGTAGGCAATGTTATACATCGCTGCTGTCAAAACAAAACTTTTACAGAAAAAGAGAAAACATACTGTACTTTTAATGTAAGACAAGGTAACCAGTCACTTGGGGTCATTTCTTTTGGTCCATTCATGCATAAAATTTACACACAGTGAAAAGGGCTGCTGTTACTATGACTGAAAAATGACACAAACCGAGATGCAAGGTTTTGTTCCAACAACAGCCACATGTAGACTCACAATGGACCGGTGAATATCCTACGTAACTTTTCACAGCATTTAGTTTTAGTTCAGCAAGTGAATGATAATAACATTAATGAAAATGTGAGAACATGATCATGACTATGTACATGTTGCGTGCTCTAGGCTTGGGCAGTGTTTAAGGGGAAGTTTAAAGAGGGGGACAAAGCTGAACCGGCTACATGGAAGACCAGGCTGCGGTGTGCCCTTAACAAGAGTCCAGATTTTGAGGAGGTAACTGACCGCTCGCAGCTGGACATCTCAGAGCCGTACAAGGTGTACAGGATTGTCCCAGAGGAGGAGCAGAAGAGTGAGTGTGTGTTTGTAAATTCTCTGCATCTCAGACATTCAAAATTCTAGTGTTTCTACACAATATGCACTAAGCCATATTACACAAACAGAGAATTAATGACTGTACGTTCAACACACATGAAATGACTGATTTGTTTTTTTTTAGTATGTAAAAGCACCACCACGTCCATGAACGTGAGCTGCCCGACCGATGTAGACATGGACTGCACCGAAGTAGATTTGGACCTCATCAAAGAGGTGAGCTCCTTTTATTTCTCTTAATCCTACGAGGTTTGTGTTCAGACATCAGCTGTAACCAACACTGAGAACATTTTAAGTCTTAACTGTATTATAGTTAAGCAGAAGCATTGAGCACCTGAGTTGAACTGTTACTGCTCTCATTTGTGCAGCCATTAAACGACGAATACATTGTTAAGAAGAGTCATTCGCCTATGGATGAGAACAGCAACGTGCAGTCGACGCAAGAGTTGTGGCACCAGGTCTCGCACAACGGTAAGACGTTGTACTCTGGCCACCACCCTCATACTGAGACATATATTCACTATTCGTGGGAAAACGGGAACAAAGGACCTTAACCCCTGTATCAGTTCAAAGTAAACAGGAAACACTTTTTCTGATAATAGCATAATAGCAAAGAACTAAGTTTAATTTAACAGCTCATGGATGTATACAAGCCCTGCTCGCATTTATTATTAAAATGTGCAAAAGACATTTAATGAGACTGCACATATGTAAGCTAAAAAAACTTTTGTGCTCAGCTTTGCATGCTGAGGAGGGCAGATTGGCTAATTTCCGTTAGAACGTTGCTGACTTGGCTTCTATATTTGTTGGTCCCATGAGCATTATACTAAAGAGCTGAATAAGGTTTTGTTGCACAGAATAATTTGTGTTAAAGGTCACGTGTTTACTTTGTTGTTGTTTTTTTATTTTTTTTATTGAGTCTTCTAACATAAAGTGGAAATCTAACTAATATACATACTTCTTTTTTTAACATACAGTTCTCCCTATACTTCCGGATCCCTTACCAGTGAACACGTTTAATGCAGGTAGGTGGTGCTTGCTCTCTTGCTTATATAAATGATTCATTGTCATTAAACTTGTGAAGATGGACTCTCTTATGTTTCTTACATTGTCTTTGTTTACACATTGAGCGCATACCAAAACAACTAACTTACTATTAGAGATGCATTCATCTTCACACTTCTTATTAAAAACTGTAATACTGTTGTGTAATTATGAGAGTGAGTGTTGGCCCACATGGAAGTTAGACATGGAGTTAAACATAGCGATAAATCTCAGTATTCTCTTTGTTTCTCCAGCTTTCTCTCAGATGATGATCTCTTTCTACTACGGGGGAAAGTTCATGAACAGCACCCTGACAACTCACCCAGAAGGTTGCCGGATCTCTCCAGGCCAGGTTCCTGTGGCAAACTCGATGCTGTATGGTTCAGACAGCCTCCAGACTGTGCGCTTCCCACCCGTGGAGCACATTGAGCACGAGCGCCAGCGGCATGTCACCCGTAAACTCTTTGGACACCTGGAGCGCGGTGTGCTGCTGCGGGCCAACCGCGAAGGCATCTTCATCAAGCGCCTGTGCCAGAGCAGAGTGTTCTGGAGCGGGCAGGACTCCCAGTACAGCCCCAGTCCCAGCAAGCTGGAGAGAGATGCTGTGGTCAAGATCTTTGATACTGGCAGGTTCTTTCAAGGTAAGATCAGATCTGATCTTTCAATGCTGAAGATGTTCAGCCTGGATTGGATTAAAGGTCTAAGTGTTTTCTGGATTTCTATGTTCCTCAGCCCTCCAGCTGTACCAGGATAATCAGTACCCGGCCCCAGACCCCACCGTTTCTCTCTGTTTTGGAGAGGAGTTTAATGACTTCAGCACCGCCAAGAGCAAGTTAATTATCGTGCAGGTATGAATGTCAGTAATTAATTCCACGGAAATATAGTTGTCCAGTTGCAGCAAGGATTATCTGACTGTTTAATTTAATATCTTGTACTCCATTAAAGTTTCTGGATAACATACCTTAAGATTGTTAACTGAATAATAAGTGCCGAGTTAGGCCTTGCTATAAATTACATATGGAATATGGAATTAATTAATTAATATTAATTAATATAAATGATGTAGCTATGAGATTGAAGAACTGAGCCTACAAACATTTTCTAAGGATTCAAGAGGTTACGCTGTAGGCCTAAATATAAAAATTATGTTTTCTTTATAAATAGATCACAGCAGTAAACTGCCAGCAGCTATTAGAGGCAGTGACAGCCAGGAGGACTCAGTACAGCAGTGGCAACTTGGAAATCTCTGACGAGATGGCCAGTGACCAGATGGCTCGCATTTACCAGGACCTATGCAACTATCCTCCCCAGCGGACACCCTGCTACAGGGACAATCTGCCCATCACTGCCTGAAATGCAGCTCTGACATCAGCTCAAATTAAGAGGAACTTCAAAAACTGACTCAAAATGATGCCTTTTGTAACGACAAGAGACTTCTACAATACTGTACAGCATGTCTATAAAACATGACAGCAGGAAGCATTAGCAGAAAGACACATCGTTAGGTAAAGCTACATGTAGCATCATGTTCTCTCAGGGCTAGGGACAGCATTTGACAAAAAAAATTCTAAAAATGTTCTCAGGGAAACTGTAGCTTAAAAATGTATTTCTCAGTCCTAAAGCTTACATTTGACAAAATTTCTTGCAAGATTTTTGTGGAATTGCATATTTGACCCATGTTTTTTTATTGATTGTTTTTGTTTGTTTTCTATTTTTGTATATAATAAGCCAATAAGTAGATAGGTTTTACTATCCCAAGTTTCTGTATGAATACTTTTGAAATAAACCTTTTTGTATGTATTATGTACTCATTCTTTAGGTTTACCATACCAATTATAATATAATACATGAATACAATTAAAGAAGCAATACAATTCTGATGCTAACACAGACACACTACTACTACTACTACTATCAACAATAATATGGTTTTAATAGTGGTGAAAGTGGTAGAATTCCATGATATGTACATTGTAGTGTAAGTCAGTGTGCCAGCAGTCTTCATATTTGATCTAAGAGTATTACCATTATTATTATTATTATTATTATTATTATTAGTAGTAGTAGTAGTAGTAATATTAACACACACCACAGTTCATCTATGTCTACTTTAGAATGGATGTAACCAGTCCCAGAAAAATAGGGAAGGAAGACAGAGCCAGTCAAGGGGTAGTCAGGGGATAAGAGTGAAAGAAGGAAGAGAAAGGAAAGGAGGGAGACTCCTTGGATATAGTAATCCTAGTCGATGATGCACTGTATACATCCCCGTTTCACTTTCTCTCTGCATGACACATACACTAACAGGGCTATCCAGGACAAGAAGAGGAATGGAATCCATCACTTCGATGGAGGCCCAAGGCTTGCACAATGACAGAGCAGAGTACTGAATATTAGAGGAATACACATGCAGAAATGTGCAATACTCCACATCCCATTATTTGTTGTCATTCTTAACTGTAATGTCTCCTGAGGTGGAGAAATTACATTGCATATGATAGGCTGATGAAGTAGATCAAAATAGATATATTTTGTCTGAAACCTGTAAACACAAAGACACACTCTCTTGCTCTATTCTTTGCTCACTCTCTGTTCCTCTTAAGGGGTTCATGTCGCTTTGATGAAAAGGCTGGGGTTATTTGAGAGAGACTGAGGCGGTGTACTATAAATGCGTGGGCGAAAGCTTTACAGTCCTGCGTTTCCTTGGAACATGAAAAGAGAAGGTTAGATGAGCAAAGGGGATTTCTACAAAGTACTCAAAACGGAGGCTCACAAGACTGGCAACACTCGTGATGACAGAAGAACTATTTGAGCTTGACGGGAAAAAAAATATATAGAATAAGAGAGGGACTGAAGATGACCATGAAAGCTTTTTATTCTGATTTCTGTGGGATAATCAAGGAAACGTGTATTCACAAAATACAGGTATTACTGAAGTAATGCCTGCCTATATGACAGTGTTGCTCTAGATTTAGATATTTCTGATTTAAAAAAAGATCACTTCTTGAACTTGCGCCTAAGGTCAGAAATTACCCGACCTATATCAGTATGGCCAGTTAGGGCTGTGAATAATCATAAAAAACATTCCAGCTCTATTTTTACCAAATCATTATATACACTTCATATTAAGTATTATTTCTGTTGAAATATTAAGAGTTTAGATGATACACATTCATGGCTAAACCTTACAGAGAGGCTTATGCTTAATGAAATAAAAAGTTTGAATATGCTTAATGCTAATCTGTTATACATCTATATTATTTACTCTATAAAATAAATAACTTATAGAATTTTTGATTTTATTGATTAACTGGATGACTGCAAGAAGTATACTATCAAGTTCTATAACATTTGTGACCGCACAAGGTTTTTGATGTTCTCAGGGTCACGGGTCATATGAGATGAAATCCCACTGTCACTACATAATGTATATGAAAAATATTTCAGAATTTAGGAAATTACTTAATTTCTTACTAATAATTGAACAACAGGACTAGTTTTTGGATTGAAAGCTTTCATTTTGCTGTACACAATACTATAGATATTTTAAAACATGTTATGTTTTTCCCCCAAATATACAGGAACTGTGTATTCAAATGTGATGATGTGTGTTCTCTGTAAAGGATCTGTTAATGTCATTTTCACTTAAATTAACAAAGCAAGTTAATTGACCAGAAAGCTGTAACAAAGGCAAAGAGCGGACACAATATATACTGAACATTTCAGCATTATATTATAATTTCTTAGACTTGTAAAGGTGTAATTATTAACTTAAATAAAGAATTGTCACTAACCTTTGCATAGTACGGCACATATTTCAACAATACTTGGTCAAACAAGTAATTTGTGAAACTGAATACTTGGTTGTGCATCCTTTGTGTGTAAAATCACTGTGAGATCTTTTTCATGTTTAGGTGTTTAAAAGTTTCTGTCTCATCTCCACTATGAGAAATGCTGTAAGATTTGGATTAGGTGACTGCCTTGCTCAGTTAAGCTGGCAATTGGTTTCCAGAACTGTCTGGTTTGTACCAGATTCTTTTTGCACTGTGTAATTCAGTACAGCATGATTTGTCATTGAAAAACTGGCACTAAAGAAAAACATGTTGTAACACATGAGAAAAAACAAAGTTTGTATTGAACCTGGGAGGGTGAAGGTTTGCATAATGCTGCCTTCTAGTGCATGTAAAGCCAACAGTTTTATTAAGTAGCTGGACACTTGCACATGGCATAACAGTACGGAGAAAACAGACTTTTCTTCAGAAAAAAACATTTCTGCCTGTTTAAGGTGTTATACAGACCACCTTAATGAGCCAGAAGACTTCTGAGTATCATGGTTTGGGGCTGTTTCCCTGCTATTGGACCCGAAAAGCCAGCCATCATTTGATGAAAGCATTCTGGATTGTATCTAAATATTTTACAAGAGAATATCACTGGACATCCATCACTTAACTGAACCTTAACAGAAAGTGGGTCCTGCAGAAAGGCAATGACCCTAAAACACCAGTCTACAAAAAATGAATAAGGCAGAAGAAATGTTAAATTTGGGAATGACAGAGTAAGTAATCCAATAGAAATGCTAAGGCAGAACCTAAGCTGTGTTGATCATGCAAGAAAACCCACCAACATAAGGAATGGGCCAAGATTTCTCCAAGTCAATGCTCAGGGCTGAGCAGTAGTTACAGGAACTGTTTGTCTGAAGTCGTTGCTTTTTGGAGCAGTTCCTAATAGCAGGGAGGTTTAAATACTTCTGCCAACAAAGACATTTAATGGTAGACTAATTAGTTTAACAAATGAATTAAAAACTATTAATTTTATTTGTTTATTATGGTTTTCTTCATCTATTGTTATGAATTTCCAAAAGCACTGCTAAACAGTTAGACAAACTCTCTACAAATGTAGAATGTTTAGGATTTTCTTAATCTCCATAGGAGTAGGCATCCTGTTAGGATCACTCTAAAAGCACAACAGGCACCAAGAATGGTGTTCATTGAATGACACCACAGAGGACACCACTGCCATCCAAAAAACATTGCAGACTGTTTCAAGTGTGACCAAAAACCCCTGCAAGCTTCCGAGAAAGTGTTCTCTGGACAGATGAGACACAATTGGACAATGCTATGTTTGGAGGACAAAAAGACACTACATACCAACGATAACCTCATTAATTTACAGGTGAATCAAAACATTTAACTGGAAAATGTAAAGGTAGCAGACCTAAGCTGAAGAGAAGTTGAGAGATGGAACAAAAGCAAATCAAATAAAGAGTGGTTGAAAAAGAAGGTTTATGTTTTTGAGATGGCCAAATCAGACTCCAGATCTTTACCCTAATGAGAGGCTGTGGTATGCCCTAAAGCACGCAAGCAAACATTACAGATGTTCTGCAAAGCATTACAGATATTCTGAAGGACTAAAACACACTTACAGGTAGGAGTGTCTAACATTCCTAATTAACATTGTGCAAATCTTATTTGCAGCTACTGGAAACACTAAATTCAATGGTTCACTTACGTTTTCTAGCATGCACTGTGAATATAACATGAAAAGTACAATGGTTTGTGTGTTTCAAGTTTAGTTAGATTGTGTTTGTCTATGATGGCATTTTAGAAAATTATCTCACCCGATTTTATTGGTAATCAATGAAGAAATATATGTAATATATATGTAATTATATACATATATAGTATCTTATACAGCAGCTAGTGTGTTACTAACTGGCTGGAATATCACTAAAGGTTTCTAAAGGTAAAAAAGATTTCACTTCTTAATCACTGCAGTAGTAATAATTCTTATAGACCCAAGAGTCCATAAGAGTTCATAATGTCCTGCTTTACTTTTGACCCCACCTGTTTATTCAAAAAGTCATATTTTTACCAACACATAAATATGAAATATTCAAATTAAGAATTCATATTTGGATCATATTACTGCTGTTGTATTTATTTGAAAATACCAGCTATCCTTAATCTTGTGTAAACATTTTATAATGAATGGAGCAACAGAAATGGAACAAAATGACAAAATGTTGTAAAACTGAAATGTAATTTTTAAAAAAATGTTTATTTGTTTTTTTTTTTCTTCTTATGAAGGTTCTATTATTATAATATTTAATAATAATCATTATATTATAAGGTACAAGATTTTGTTGGTATCAGCAGCTGGTATTATGTGAAGGAAAATTAGTATGCACTAACTACAGTAAAGAGGATGGAGGAGACTGGGGTTTGTGGGTTTGGGCCAATAAACACGTGAGGTGTTTTCTGCTAACTGTTGCACTGTCTGTTGCTTTGTCTGACTTGGATTGCGACACTGCTTTGTGGCCTTCCACAAAAAAATGGCAAAGTTGAGGAAAAAGGCGACACATCAACTATATGCAAGTTAGACATCCTGCATACAGCACTCTTGCAATGAGTTGCCATTCAGCATCAAATATTTAGCTGTTGGAATCTCTGAATGGGCACGTGTGCACTCATTCTTGGAAAGGCGCTATGATGTGACTGTAGAAGAGAAGAGAAGTAAATTGTCTGTGCATGCTGTCCGCTCAGCCTCATGGTTCCTGTGGCATGCACCATTTGCATCACTGTATAACGCTGATGCTAGTTTTTAGGGAAGAATGCTGCTGGACGCGGCTGCAGTGTCAGCAATGATTTCCCCAGAAATAAGCTGAAGATGTGAATCCCCTCAACCAGTTGCATCAGAATCACCGCAAACTCTGGAAGTGTACTGTCTGTCAAGACAGTCTCTTTTCTTTGAAATGTATACGGCTTGAGAAAATGAAAAGAGGATGCACTGTCAATGTGTTTCCAGATGTAGCTAAAAAGCTAAAGCGGATATGATGTATTAAAATAAAATGAAAATGCCATTACAGGAAAAATGAACCGGGAGGTAAAAACTGAAAAACATTTAAAAGCATTCTCAACTGGTTTAACATTAAAATGACAGGAGATTTTTGCAATGGTTCTAGATTAAGTAGTTTAGCCAGATTTAGCTGGTACAAAAATAGAAGAGAACATTCTGAGGTCAGAACAAACCCTTCTATTTCTGTTTTTGTCATCTGTCTATTTTTGACATAATTTAAATAAAACCTGTTGCTCTTTACATTATGTGCAAGTTTCATGACGATTGGACCACAGGAAGAGGCCTGAAGTGCCTTGTAAACCTGTCTGGTTACAGTGACTTGCATTAAAAGTATTTTTTTATTCTTTATGCCTTCTGTTAAGTTAACATTTTTGCAGATGTGAGGTTTTGCAGATATAAGGTTTTGTGCAACGCAGGCATTAATTTATATTCTCAGATTCTTTACAAGCAGATAAATTCTGTAGACAGAACAAACTGTGAATATCAGTCCAAAGCACACATTTTGGTAAACAGAACAAGACTTTCATTAGCATTTCTAATTTGTCAGCACCAACGATCATTCAAAATCAAATGTAAATTTTAACTTTGGGCAAAAGTTTAGTTAAGCATTTACGTGCCAGTTTAGGCTATTGGCTCTTTTCAGATTATTCACTTTTTCCTTCTAATATCAAATCAAGTCACTTACCTGACTGCCTGTCAATATTATTTATTGATAAATAACATGCTGGCTACACTTAACAGTATTGTTACTCATAACAATAGAATTAGCATTCACTGTCTAATAGTTGTATATCTATATTTTCATACTCATTGTTTTATAATAACATATATTTATATTATATATTGTAAATTGTGTATATACTGTTAATATTGTCCTAGTTCTGTCATATTTATGCCTACGTATTGCACATTTGCACTGTCCTGTTTTGCATTTTTGCAACTATTTGAACTTCTGGTAGATGCTAACTGCATTTCGTCGCCTTGTACTGAGCAATGACAATAAAAGTGAATCTATCTATCAAATGATTTTTTCCAGTATCAGACTGATACTGGTAATGTGTATTGTACTGGTGCGTCCCTTATTAAAACAATCAATAACAATAACAATGTAAAATTAATGTTTATGCAATTCATCAGGAAACTAAGTAATTGCTTGCACAGCTCTGTAATTACATATAAATAAATGAAAACCTGATAATTACTAATTCCATTGAAGGACAGATTAAGCCTTGCTTCAGTTAGACAGATCAGGTCCGAAACACTGTGGATTCCTTAGGGAAAACAACTGCGTAAATTATGTAATGAGGCCTAAGAATCAGGGGGGCTTTGGGGTCCCTAGGGAGAGCGGGGCGTGTATGTGCTGACAAGAGAGGGGAACTGTGAGAGCTTGTGTGTGCGTGTGTGTGTGCATGATGTGCTGCAGGTGGAGGAAGAGTGGGGGCTGCCCACAAACACCTGACCACCCCCCCCCCCGCTTACTGACCAGAGGTACCACTGCATTTCCTCAAATCAGTATCAGTTCAGTCGAAACCCCCTCAAACCCAAGTACCCAATTTAAACTTTTGAGGGTCTGCAGTACCTGCACCAGCTTTGGTAGGAACTTTGCTAGGCTCGTTCTGGGTGTAAAGACCATCCCAGCAAGCATTCAAATGAGAATACATGTGTTTACACAATAAAGGGTTTTAAAATAAAAATGTTAAGAATTAATAAAATTACAAAGAATTTAAACATTTCTTCATTTAATTTAGAGGAAAATGCCCTACACATATTTACTGTAAATCTAAGTCATATCTGTGAGTAAGCACGTACAGGATGAGGCATAAACCTACGCACAGTTAGAGGAACACCAGTTTTGTTTTATAGTACAAAGAGGACACTCTGCAAAAGAACATCTTGCCCTGGTAATGACAACATTTTCTTTTTTTAATCAACACCTGGGCAAAAAGTCCCCCTGTCAAGTCTTGATTTGTTCAAGTTTTACAGAAGGGACTCTTTATATCTTAAACCTTTTGTAGTCTTAGTTTCAAATGTGCCACCCTTAAATGTTAAAAGGAAAAAAATGTTACTCTCTTAAAACCCAATGTACTCTCTTTCAAATCCAAAGTTTTGTGGTGTATTTTAATGTTAATTAATCATTATTATTCAGTAACATAAAAATCAACCCCATAATCTTGAATCCTTAGTTCATAATATTTCTGGTGAAAAAAAATATAGGAATGAGCTGAGATGAGATTTGGACCCATCATTTGATCAAGACAGAAACTAGGTCAAATAACATGTTTTGTTGTTTTGTCAGTGAAAGTAAGTTGTGATACATCCTCTACAGAGAACACACTTCTGCATGTTTAAGTGCACAATTACCGCTTATTTGTTGAAAGTAATGGCAATTAAAAAAATAAATATACAGAACCAGAACATGGCTTGTGTAAAATCTATGGCACATTGCTGTTTGTTTTATTTTGTTCCTAATGTTATTTATTTAATGTTAAACTCAGCTTATAAATACAAGTTATGAGGAAAAAGATCATAATTAAGTATATTTTCTAGAGAAGATGTATTAATTAACAAAAGATGTAACGAGACCACATAATTTCCACAAACACACATATTTGTTTTGCAATAATATGATCTAAAACATAATTGGGACACAAAAACTACAATTATATAAAGAGAACACAAACATAGACAAATATTATATGTGGTAATTCATTTATTGAGGAAAATGATCCAACATTGATCCCAGTGGCAAAAGTATCTAAACCTCTAGGAATTACAGTTAACTTGAAGGTGAAATTAGAGTCAATGTGATAACAATCAGGAGTAAGTAGCCACTTATTTAAAGAAGAGGGATCAACCAAAGTCAAATCCTCATAAACCATGACTGTGGAAGTGTACCATGGCACATACAAGGGAGATTCTGAAGAACCTCAGTCTGGAAAGGGTTACAAAATCATTTCTGAAGAGTTTGGACTAACTGTGTACAAACAGAGGAAATTCAAGACAGTAATAATGAGGCAATATTGAATTGTTTTCATACACGTACACACACAGCAGTGCTTAAAACTAAAATATTTTTTAAATACATTCTTCTCTTTTTTCCTTTTTTAGGAAAAGCTTCATGGATTTGAGAACTTAACATTTTGGCCTTTATTTATTTATTTATTTATTTATTTTACTTTAGTCAGATATGACAATATTCATGACTGTAAAAATAGGAAGTAGACAATATATACATGTATAATAGCACTTCCTATGAATGAAGGCACATCTAGTACAGTCTGATACAAAAATATTGAAATATGGCGTAAAAAATATTGAAACGTTATAGCAGCATTTTGAAAAACTGCTTTATGAACCATTGCTCTCTGTTTAGGGGGGCATGGCTGTGACATGTGCCAGAAGCCAGGGCTTGGTCTGAATGCAACTACTGAAACTAGGAAGGAAAGCAGTTGATAGTAAATTGCAACTCACTCTTCTGACATCAGTCAACAACTTTGCTTGGTGACAAGGCAGAATCCACCGTTCTAATGGGAATAAAGGGGGGATGGGAATCCACCAGCGTTGTTAGTTATTAAAATATGAATTAATTAGTTAAATTTGGTCCTGGCACCAGTAAAATACTTTTAATCATTTCTTTAAAAAAGAGAAATAAATGTTATTGAGTTTGGACAATTCATAAAATAATTGTAAAACCCAAAAAATTATTTTGCTGTTTTGTTTTCTTCTGTGTAAAGAATGTTTTGCAGATTTGTAACTTAATGACTTGCTTACTTTAGGTAAGCTTTTGAAAATCCATGTGATTTTGACCTGGTAACTCTAAAAAAATCATAAAAAGGAAAATCACTGATAGTATATCCATTAAGTATATATCTATAATAGTAAAATACATAGTTTGATGCCATTTAGAAACAACTGAATGCAGTTTTTTCTAATTAAAGCCATTCTAAAAGACGAGTTCGACCTCCTCCCCGATGCAGTGTTAATGATGCAGAGTTGTAACACAATGGCAAACTGCAGAACAAAGAAGAAGCCGAACCTTCTGTGCCAGACTGATGTGATCCTTGACCGTGTAATCTAACACACAACAGGAAAAACCTGTGGAGGAGAGACTTCTCTAAAGATGAGAAAAAAGAGGAAGGACAGCGGTTACGTGTGCAACTGGATGTTAGTCATGGAGAGTAGCGTCCACTTAACTGGGACTTTGTGAAGGCTCTCTTAATGGAAAATTACTTGATTAAAACATAGCAACAGGGTGTGCCTGTTTCATTAGCCCTGGTTTCTTCTAAGCCAGGTTTAAAATGCCCCAAACTGTGTCAGTACATACAAACACATTGAAAAGGTTGAGTTAAGGAAGCCTTGAAGAGGCGTTGTTTTTTTTTCTTTCTTTTTTGTAACTAGGCTTTACTGTCCTAAAAATACAGCATTGCTCAATATGTGATTGCATCAAGCTCTCACTCCACATAGCCATATGATACATTGCAAATCATGAACTATGAACAATCCTCATGATTATGTCACATAGTGTTTCTTTTGTGTGCGAATGGTTTTACCTACAGAGAGTGACATGGCTAGAAAGTTTTAAAAATAAAGTCTGCACATTTGTTCACAGAATCCCATCCCTGGCTACTCCACAAACCAGTGTGTGTAATCAGTCAAGTATGCTTTTTTTTTACATACCACAGATACAAAAATAAACATCATGAGACAGTATTAGTTGATCCTGTGCAGAAACGGGCCCGTCCCACGCCACCTCTGTTTCACATTCTGCTGAAAGAAAACTTAATCTGCACATCTCTCAGTGTGGTTACCCATCAGAGGTCATGGACGGGGGATTTTTGTCACAGGTGACTGAGTGACTGTCACACACAGCGACTGTATTTTTAGATGTAATATGCATGCATCTGCCTCAAAATATCACCCTGAAAATACATCAAATAACATTTTACACTTTAAAAAATACTTACGGGTAAAGCTTTTGTTAAGTGACTGCAGACAGACAACCATATAGAAATAGGAAAAATGCAATAAAGATAAAACAAATGAGAAAGGCACAGATGAAAAATGTGAAAGTACCTCTGCTGGGTAATAATTTAATAATGTACAAAAATTATGAGGAACAAAACCTTGAGGTGAAACCAGTGTTTTTCCAGACCCTCCGGGGGTTTGGCCGCATACTTCTGATTACACAACCCAATACACGGGAGAAACCGCAGAGGCCACAGGTGTTGAACTCAGGATATTAAAAGAGAGCTAAATTAATCTTCTGCAGCTGAGAGGAGGCAGTGGTCAAACCTCAGCCAACCTGTTTCAGCACAGCACTCTAACCTGCACAACCACACACTCCTGCTTCTCTTTTCCACATGCTCTCCACCCTCCAAGACACATACACACATCACTGCAAAAAATATTAAAGAATCAATTGATATTGTTTATAAATGACACATAAAAATATATTTGCAGTTTAATAAAATTAAGAATCGCAGTACTCCACACCATTTGAGTCCTCAGACTACCCAGTGTTACTTAACACTAGACAGATTGGATATTAAATACATTGTGGCATTAAAGAAACTGATAATTGATAATGCTGATAACAATGCATCAATGAATGAAAGTGAACAGCCATTCATTAGCATTAAGCCAAAAAAAAATATATATATATATATTATATATATATATTTATTTTTTTATTTATTGTTGTATATATATATTGTTAAAATACATTTTCCTCTTCTGACCCTTGAGACCACCCACAGTTTCATGAAGCGTCTTATTCAAATTTGCTAGTCCACCTTAATGTTGCAGCACTTACATTATTCACTAAAGGTGCATTTGCTTTATTGTAGTTTCAGCCTGAACAGCCTTAATCACAGCTGCCCA
Organism: Megaleporinus macrocephalus; assembly: GCA_021613375.1. Classification (NCBI taxonomy): domain Eukaryota; kingdom Metazoa; phylum Chordata; class Actinopteri; order Characiformes; family Anostomidae; genus Megaleporinus; species Megaleporinus macrocephalus. The sequence goes on along the minus strand of CM038711.1, from coordinate 32,404,917 downwards.
GGCACTGTAACAGTAACATGTGCTGTATCTCTCTTGTTCAATACAGCTTTTGAATGTGAACTTGAATGGAACTCTTGATAAAATCAGTGTGATGTCCAGTTAATGTCACTGTGAACTTGTTTATCACCAAAGAACATTGAGACAAGTGCTGCTGATGCTGGCATTATCAGAAATATCAGTAATATATTAGCACTGGAGGATGCCTTCAATGGACAATAGACAGTGCCTGCAGGTAAAATACAGATAAACAAGGAACAAACAACAGGAAAGTGGAACGCTCCACAATGTAAAGCAACTGTTGAACTATAATCATGGAGAAGCTGGAACAAACTGTCCACTGTGGCATATAATAAAAACCATAAAAAGTGGAAATTACATTTGTACCACTGCAGTGCTGAGAATAATTAACCACCCTAATAATACATGCTCTGTGATGGTCCTGTGGAAGTAATGACTATTAGAAACAACTAAGGTAGATGGTCTGAGAAACTGACATTTTAAAGGTTATTAATCTGGTCTGCAAACATTTTTTATAGGAAAATCACTAATATAATAATAATAATAATAATAATAATAATAATAATAATAATAATAACAACTGGTGACATCTGGCGCCAAGCTTTGTCCTTCTGACAAACACTTTGTACGGTGTTAATGTTTGTTTATTTAAATGATATATGGTTTTATTTTCAAGACATTTTTTGTGTATATATTCATGTTATTTCCTTTATTTCTTTTATCTGAAACAAGAAGCCAGGTTAGTTGGCAGAGACAGGATGCTGATATTTGAATATTCTAAAAATGCCATGAAGTCGAGTCTAACAACAACATGCTTTGGTTGCTTCATTTGCATGATGACCATGACATGCTGTGCTGCACTGCTGGTTGTGTTTACTGCTGCATGTTAACTGAGATTATGTATTATTTTTCTATTACACTCTCAGTACTCAATACTCTACAGTGAAAAGAGAAGGGGGTAAAAAAAGACAGTACAGCACCAACTTTTACCTATGGTCTGACACTTTTTCAGAGCTACAGTGGAGCTATAACCAGGCATGTGGGTTTCGAGAGGAACTTTGCTCCAGCATCGCCCTCTAGTGTTGTTTGCGCATACTCAGTACTGTGTAGTTAAGAAGGGACAATTGCCTGTGCCCAGCAGAATATCACTTATTTAGTCCTAAACTGTTAGTGTACACTGGGTTGACTTGCATTTTTAATGTCACCTTTATTTTATGCAAATAGCACTGAAACACAGTCATGTTTCACTTTTCAACAAGCCGATGAAGAATTTGTGTTATTATTCATTTTCAACCACTTCCTCTATCAGGAAGTTTCATATTTACACAGCAAAATATATGACATTTACTCCATGACATGAAAAAATCCAATTACATTACCTAAGGCAAATTTGATTTTCAGAAGAAAACGATGTGTGAAAAAAATACGCTGAAGGAATCTGGCCAAGCACAAAGCATTTTACTTGAAGTATCACATACCTATTAACAAAACATCTATCAAGCTTGAAGTTTCAGAACTGTGTAGGACTCTAGGTGGTGGAAAACCTTGCCAACACAAAGGCTTTGCGTAAGCGGGAGGCCCAAATGCCTGAGCTTCTGACGCATTTGAAGAAATCCATTCCATTCCCTAATTTTCCAGGTCCAAATGATTCCTTCAGGACAAACAGATGGTATCTGGTAATCAGTATCTACTGCAGTTTAGAAAATTGTTTATTTGGTTTTGCCCTGCAACACTGAACAATAATTTGAGAAGATTGCTTTTTCTTTTCTTTTTTTTTTAGTGGAGAGTGTGCTATACAGTAATCGTGGAAAGATTTAACCTACCCTTTAACTTAGAAGTAAGTAATAAGAGTACTTATTATAAGCTATTATAAATTATTATTATAAACTTATTATAAACTATATATATATATATATATAGTTTCACTGATGTGTCCACCTTTGGCCTATTATAGCTTCCATTCTTTTTTTTGGGAGACTTGCCTGCAGGGATGTAAGTTAGTTGCATATTCTGCTTCTCAAGACACAAATAATCCCAAACATGTTCAGCAATAATGAGGTCTGGACTTCATTGTTGTGGGAGGCCCATTGTTCAGAGAACATCAGCAGCTTTATTGTTTTATTTGTAAAATTTCTTCTTTTGACTATTTTCTTTTCTCATTAATGGCTTATTGACAGCTAAACTTCCCTTCACACTCATAGTAATGAATTGTCTTTTCACAGTGGAAGGTACTGTTTATCTGATGGTGATACGTTTGTTTGTAGTCTCAGCTTTTTTATGTGTTTTAATCATTTTTAACTTGGGTTTGGAAACTCCTGTCTTTTTGACTTCCTTATTCTTATGCAAGTGGACTGTTTTACACGTAATCTCTTCAGAATTATCTCCTGAAAAAAAATCATTTTTATTTGATGGCCTTTTCTCTGGAAACTAAATTCAAAAAATTATGGTCTCTGGCTTAACAGGTTAATTTTGTAACAACTTACATTACATTGTTAGTATAGACGCAAGTGCCTCTTCATAATAACTGTAGTCAAAAATAAACAATATATATGAAAAATAATATTAAATCAAAGTTTAGCTGAAATCTGAGGAAACTCAACAGCACTTCAGTGTATGACTAATGATCATAGTGCGTTTTTTTCTAAACTCAGAGAGAGAGAGAGATGAAAGAGAGAAGAGTATAGTTGCTGGGTAGAGTACCTGGGCAATCCCTATTGTACAGTCCCTTCAGTTCCAACTGTTATTCCAGCAATTACAGTAATCTGACAGGAAACACACACAGGAAAAGCTACAGCAGATAAGGCCTGAGTGTGTCGTGGCCTGATTAACACAAGGCTTATGGGAGGGAGTGGTATCATCATAACACAGCAAAAAATGAGCTCCACGCTACACTCTATAGTGCATGCTGTCTACAGTGTGACGTCTCACTTACCAGACAAGTGACTACTGAAAAATCAGTCTGGTGAGTACTAATCACAGCTAAAGAGCAAAGGTTAAATAGCATCAAATTAGGCAGAAAATCCAGAGTAGTGGCAACATTCTTAACTAACAAGATCTACTGAAATCAGATACAACACTCAGCACACAAATTACATACAAGTAGAAGTCAAAGTGCCCTAACCACTGAGATCGCCTCTACATGTTCTACTGCAAAGTAAACACACATATTAAAAATGCAAAGTGATATAAAATGTAAGTGCATATTATTGCTGTTAAAACAAATACCTCATATCTCCATTTGAAGTTCCATTTGAAGAAATATATAACGGTAATTTTAATGTAACATTAACGTTAATTTTAATGTAAGTCACATTATTTTGCAAGTCATTTTGAACATTTAATTTCATGAAATTTACATGCAATAATAAGGGCAACAGGCGTTTTCAAATTTTGGTTAAAAACGGAAAAAAACCCTTGGAGAAATTTAGAAATTGTAAATGGTTTTGTATTGTAAATTGTAAAATTGTAAACACACTTGTGATGTTTTGAAGTACAAATTAATAAATTTAATCAAAAATGAGTCAATAATGTGATGTCTGGCATTTTTTTATGTTATGGACCAGCAGACAAAAGTATCTGGTAAAGGAATTCTTGGTATCAAAAAGCTTCAGGATCTCCAGACTAAATGCAATTTTTAATATCAAGTGTTTTATATGGTCAATAAAACAAGTAATACAGTAAAATTCACTTACTTTGCTTAAAATGATATAAACAACCAAATCGGTATGAAATCATTTAAATTCCCCCTTTCTTAGCGAAGCCCATAGCTGTGCTGACCACCCCTGAAGATTTCATGTGGACAGTATATACAGTTTATTTGTGCGTCATGTGTTTAAAAAGCGCTCCCCACCGAGTCACCCAGAAACCGCGACAGGGCAAGACCTTTCCCCATTCTTTCCACAGGCAGCCTAATGATGCTTTCTCATTTATCTCCACCACCCAATTGCTCAACGCTCTAATTGAAGAGTTGGCAGCATGAGGCTCATCTCTGCTGTGTAGGGCTAAGTGCCTGCCAAGGCCTCTAATACTGATCAGTCACGGCCATTTCTCTTCCATTAGACGCTAGCATTGACCTATGATGTCATTATTTAATGGACACACACTATATAAATGTGCTTTAAAAGCACTGTAAATCCACGGTCATTTTTATCCACAAAAGTCCAATGTCAGCGAAACGGAACAAGCTGGAGGCAACTGTAGACAGTCATGTGTGATACTACCAGTAGAGGGAGCTAGATGGGTGGTTATTCACTAGGATTTTTCAGAGCAGAGCCAGGTCCCTGTTGGAAAAGAAGATTACTAAGTCTGCAGAGGTTCTGGGCAGTACTGTGGGTTTTAATTTATTTACTGTGCCCTAATATATGCAGCAATACTATTTACTCTTTTTCGTTGCTTTGTGCTTTCCGAACATGCAGACATTTGTGCTCGTAAGACTGCTGCATCTGTATATAGCCCCGAAAATAGCAAATAGCCCTGTTTCCAAGTTCGACCAGTCACCAATACTTTATTATAATTGCGGGGACAAGAGGAACCGGTACATTTTAGGTACATTTTTAAATTTTTAATGAACTTTTTTCAAAGAGTTTGTACTCCTAAAAATGAGCAGTCTGTAAGATGATGCAGGCATCAGCATCGAACTCGCCTCTAAGAGTCGCCTCTAAGCAACGGCAATGTTAGCTCTTGCTTGCTACTGAATGTGGATTCCTGATGTGAGTGGGTGGCAGTGGTTATTATAATGCTCATTTGCCAAGAGCTCCAGCCATCATTGCATTTACTCTACCTTTCATTGGCTACCTGCCTTTAAACAATCTAACTGCGGGCAGCACCTTTAACATGATGTGCCTTTGGGGCAGTGCTACCTCTACATCCTCTCATGTTGGACTGACTGTTATTTCTTCATGTTTTATGGATAACTTTGTTCATTTTGAAATGTTATAAACAAAATTTTTTTAGAAACAAAAAAAAATCTTACACATTGCTTCTTTAATGTTTTTTGATTTTTTTAAATACCTGCCTAATTGTCTAATAATTAGTAAATTACTCTGTTACCAATATAATCATCATTAGTGACAGCCCTAGTCCAAGAATAGCCCTGTCCTGGACATCCAAGCTAACTACATTCTCTTCAGTCTCTCTTTAGTGATTTTCAATCATCATGCTAAGAAAGCTATTCCTCCGACTACGTTATCTGCCATCTGTTACCTCACTATCATATGCAGTCTTTGCACTTCCATCACTAACAGAAATTTCATCTCTGAATCCCACCCTGGAACGTCTGTCCTGGAGATCTAGATACACATCAGCAATGAGGAAACTGCCACGCCTAGCTTCACTGTTTTACTGCTGCACTGAACATGCATGCGCTTTGCTTACTGCCTGTTCACAATAAGCAGCAAATGCAGCAAAACTTTTGACTTCTAATACTTATATTTACCTAAACATACTTTGTCCCCACTTGCATAAAATTATTCTGCCCTCAATGCAAACTTTATATATCGTCGCTGTACAAAGAAAAACAAATGTCTCCAAAATGTTATTGTAAGTGATTTTGAAACATTTTTATTAGTACACTAATCATGAAACTACTTCAGGATATAAAAAGCAGCTGTTGAGTTCAAATGATATAGAAAACTGAAAATCACAAAAAATAGAGATATTGGACAGCAATGATACAAATACTGTTTCTCATTCTCTTTTTATTTGATTGTTGTTTTACTGTGCCTATATGAATGTGTTGTTACAGAAATATTGATAAAACTAGTTGTTTTGAGCAAAACATTTAAACAATAACATGATGTTTACACTGATTAGAAAGAGACAGATTTCAGGACCATTCTCTTTGTCATTGTCATTTTATCCCAACATCTCAGTATGGTTGATATACAAATGCTGTGAATTATTATGGTATATACTGTAAAAACAATATTCAAATAAGTAAAAGTTCAAATAATAAAATAATACAAGAGAAGAAGAGAAGAGGTACTAACAGTTTACTGCACTGAACCTAAACTGCAATAAACTAAGCAGAGGGGGCTCTTAAGCTAGATCCTCAGGGTAGAATTTAGTGATGGAAATAAACTGGCATTGACCACACAGTAACATATAAGACCCTACTCATGTGGTCCTCACCACACATAGTGTAGTGAACAAATTTCTGTATGCATGCATGACTGAAATTTAGACAAACACTGACCAATAGGTATGGGAACAAATTGAGAAAAAGAAGGCTAGAGTGTGCAATTTCATTGTATTTTAATTTACTTAACACTAATATAACAAACTATAACTAACGTATAACTAAAAAAGTTACTGCCAGTTTTCCATGTAGTTAGTGGCTAACAACAAGCATCAGGATGTGGACAGACATGCTAAGAGATTAAGAGGTTAGTCCTTATTGTCAAGAATATGTGAGACGAATATTTTGTAAAATGTAATACTTTGTACAAATACTTTGTATCTGGATTTAATGAACTTTGTGAAGAGAAACTAAAAATTGGCAAATTGGAAACTGGCAAAATACTGCTCTAGCTGTCAAATAAATACAGGAATGCCACAACTTAGGCGTTATCCCGTTATGTCAGTGGCTCTGGTTTTTATTATAATGTAAATAATTAGAAATATATAGTCAATTATATAGTCAAAGTAATCCTGTATATATTGCTTATAAAAACATACTTTACCTTTAACACCAATGTAAGAACACCATTTTTCAAGGTACTTTCTATTTTGATGTTTTGTTCCAACTGCAGCAAATTGTAGAGTGTCACAGTGGCTGGTTTCTGCTCATTGATAATGTTCTCTGGTATGAATACTCTACAAAATGTAAAGTACCTGTATGGTCATGGCTTTGTCCCTTTTATAAAAAAAAGACAGTGACAAAGGTTGGCTATGTGCATGCACCGTCAGTCATGCAAACAGCTTGGAAAGATACTGTTTTTCAATGCCAACCTGCTTTGCCACTGCTGATTGTGAAAACTCAGCAGGGCTGTGCTAGTTCAAGCAGACACATACATGTAATGCTGAAGTTTTATCAATTAACCAAAATCTACTGTAGTATTCTGTCAGCTTGACTGTCAACAAATGTTAGACAGTTAAATGGTGGCTTAATAATTGTGTGCTGTGTTTAATATTAAAAAATATGTTTTGGGTGTTTGCTGGCTGTAGGCAGACCCACTAAAATGATGTTCTAGCTACATCACTAATGTGTATTGACTGTTTGAATTAATGCTATAATTTAATAAAGTTGGCTAATAAAGCTCTAAGAATTTCAGCTAGAGAGAGAGAGAGAGAGAGAGAGACAGAGACAGAGAGAGAGAGAGAGGAGAGAGCGAGCTGTTAAATCCAGCAGCAGTGTAAATCCATCAGTGGCCATCTCCCTCACACTCTGGCATATTTATGGGTCTAATCCGACCTCCATCCATTCGTGTACTGGAGCACAGAATGAGAGAGAACGCGGACAGGGACAGCATGGTATAAACACTCAGACAACTGGGATCCCTCAGGATGACACTGCCTGCAGAGATACCCCACAGGACTGTCTCTGTGTGTGTGTCTGCATGAGTGTGTGTATGAATAGACACATTTATAGATTGGAATTAATGTCTCAAGGTGAATGCGTCCAACAGGATGTGTGTGTGTGTGTATACGAAAAAGTGTGTCGGTCAATGGGTTTATATGGACCTATGCAGAAGTCAACTGCCCCCCTACTGCCCCCGACGCCATCAACATCCAGGGTCACACTCTATCGCTACCTACACACACACACACACACACACACACACAGCTGCACTGTAAGGTTTCACTGTCACGGCCAGGCTGAAGAAAAATCCTACCAGAGCAAACCATCTTTATTTCTTCCTGTATCCAGAAATAGAGTGAGTGGGAAAGACAAAAAAGAGAGAGCGAGAGAGAGCAAGAGAGAGATGGAGGAGAGAGAGAGAGAGGCTAGCTCTGTGCTGTCTGAGTTACGGTTTCCTGCCTCTACTTGCTCTGAGAGAGGCAGAGGAGCACTCATTTATCAGAGGCTCTGTCTAGGTCCCCCTGAACCAAACATGACCTTCAGTAGGGCAGCTATGACAGGGCCAGTGCTGATCTAAAGTAGGACTGTCACGATTACTTGATTAAATCTGATCAGCTGATTAAAAACATCATCAGTTAGAATTTACTCTCTGTGTGAATTGATAATGATTAATTGGCATAATTATAATGTACAGTTTAATTAAGTATAATGTACAATTTCTTTAAGTTAAACTGAAATCTCCTCTTTAAAGTCTTCTGATAAGAACGAGAAATTTTGTGGCCATAACCATTTACAACCTTTTTCAGCAAATTGTTCTATTGTTTTCACAACAAACACAACAAATTTTATATATGTATATTATGGTAGTCAGTATCAATATATATATATATATATATATATATATATATATATATATATATATATATATATACTAGTTTAACTGATACTGACTACCATAATTTAAGAATTTAACCTTAGTGGACTAATTGGAGATTAAGTAAATTAACACACAGTGTGTAACTTCTCTCACTCCATCCTTCTATTTCTGCTTTTTTCTTTTTAACAAACTTTTTAGCACCATTTAAAACGAGCAGGTGCCCCGTACATTGTGTGAATATGATTAATAAACTGATAGAAAATCTGTAGTTGCATTAACAAATGTTAGGGCAAGAAGTTATATAAGAAGTTTTATATATATATATATATATATATATATATATATATATATATATATATATATATATATATATATATATATATATATATATATTTATTTATTTATTTTTTTTTTTTTTTTTTCCCCGTTATTATGTACGGGTACAAGTAGATTAGACACAGCCGTGCTGCTGGAGAAACAATCACGGTCCACTCTATTAGACACTCCTACAAAGCTGGTCCAACTTTAAGATCTGAAGAAAGGGTCGATAGCTCATTTGTGGCTGCCAGGTTTGTTTGGTCATCTTCTAGGCCTTCATTGGTGGTCACAGGATGCTGTTGGCTAGATGGTGGTGGTTGGTGGACTATTCAGTCCAGCAGAGGGTCCTTCTAATTAACCTGTTAGACCCCTTAAATTTCTTAAAATTTAAATTCTGGGGGGTGAGTCCCTGAAAATAAATTCATATTGTCATTGTTTAGACTGCTTTACCCACAAGCTGCAAACATCTGTCCTTCTTGACTAACTAGATCCAGCACTAGTCTGCCTCAGGGTGGCACTGTAGCAAACTGGTTTACCCAGTTGGTCCTTCATAGCCTAGCAACTGTAACCATGCCTAAGACACCTCTAAGAAACTTTACAATATGTCTTAACATATTTGTAACTTGAAGAAAAAACATTCTCGAGAGAGAAAAAAAAGAACAAGCAAGAAAGAGTGAGGTTTGAGCCAAGAATGAAATATAGAGTGCAACTAATGATCAGTAAACTCAGCAACCAGCATTGGAGGGTATTAGAGGGGGGTGTTTTGCAGGATGTTATCAGTATCCTGTCGTACTGACCTGGCGACCAATAGCATGTAAGGAGTGTGACCTCTGTCCAGACCAAGCCTTCTGGAGACGACCCTATGACCTCGTCTGGAGGCAAGCCCGCTTTCGGACAGATAGATGTGTGTCTCAAAGCACTCAAGCCCACCGGATGGGAGGAGAGAGAACCACCTCAAACCTTCGCCTCTGCCTCTTCTAACACTCGGCATCTCAGCATCAGCACTAAAACAAGCACACAGACATAAATCAACAGGGGAGAAAAAAATTGTTTATGACTAAAACGTCTGGTTTTTCATCCCTCATCTCTCATCATGATGAACGTTTGGAGGGTAAACTTCACTCCTAGAAAAGTACTTTGAAAACTTGTACCAGAGACTAAATTTGTCCATACTAAGGTGGTGTATTAAAAAGCTACAGGGCTGAATGTGCTGACTGGCTAGCCGGTGGTTCATGACCCCCTGTCTCTTTACTGTAACTCTCCCTTACACGCTTCTCCTCTGGGCTGCGGCCCGCGCTGCCCAGCCAAACAGCCGTCCTCACCGCACGCCATAAATTAGGCCTGACGCCCTCCGCTCTGCCAGAAGATGCTGTGGCCTTTCAGCAGTAGCGCTGAAAAACACTCTCTGCGTGTGTGTTGACTTAGAAACCCCTCAGGGCTTATCTGTGTGAGTAGTGAAGGAACATGCTGAGTCTAAAACAGCCTATGACAGATTTGAGACTGCTCAGTTTGTGTGGGTTAGATTTAGTGTGATTGTAAATGGGGCTTGTTGATGAAACATTTTTAGATATATGACAGTGAAGGAAATGGATATGAAACAATTTATTTGTGTCACAGTGGTTATCAAATATATCATGGTGGTGACACAGAAGTAGTAAGAAGTTACGAAGGTAACCATTACAATTATGTTTAATTAATAGTAGCAGAACAAACAGGTTCATAACCTAGGCCTTAAGCATAGAGTTCAAGGATATAGAATTCAGAAGGGCTCTTGCCCTCAAAAGCAGCCAGATGAATCATCATGTGACAGGAGACTGGAAATGTTTGACAGAGTGATATAGAGGTGTTTGAAGAGTGAGTGGCCAGCAGGAAGACCATAGTGTGGACCATGAGGCTGATTTGCGTGCAGGAACTGTTTCCTGTGCTTAGCACTGGCACAAGACAGCCACTCTGTTTGGGACCAAATTAGAGACGACCACAACCCTATGGCCGCACATCCATGCTAGTCGCTGGCATGATTCACATGGGAAAGGTGAGCGGACAGGCCAAGCTGGGGCCTTTAGGCAACCCAGTGATGGATGGGGCAGACAGCGGAGAAAACTGGGGGCAAGAGGGGGTGACTTCCTGCTCTTATTCAAGAGCCACAACAATCTCATCTTTTTCCTTTAAGTCCCAGGCTGCCAGTAGAGTCTCTCTGTTTTCAGAGCACCTTTCTTTTCACTCAATTCTCTTGTGTGCACAAACAATCACAGCAGCTGATCATTGATTAAATGGTGCAAGACAAACTTATATTCATAAACATTAATATAATATAACATAATATTAATTATATAATTAATATAATAACCCCTATAATTTGACTCGTTAACACGTAAAGTCCTGTACTGTCATAACTACACAACTAGTTTCACAGTGGACAAAAACTATAACAGTTATAGTATAATAGTTACTCAATAACATATCCTACTATTAAGAACAGAATAGTAAGTCTTGAGAATAAAGGGGTGTCCTCCTAAGGCTAATGCTGGTGAGCAGAGAGATAGGGACATCAGCACCATCAAATTATGGCAAGTTGTTATGCAATGCTTTTGGTTTCCTAATGAATCTTTCAACAGATGATTCTTTAAGGAACAATTTTCGCAAATGAGGTATGTGTGAAGAACTTTACATTATTCTTTAAATTAAACATAATTTATATAAAGAACCCTAAAATTGATACGAACCTTTGCATTATGTGATGGCTCTTTAGTCTTTGAATCTTCAGAACATGCTCTTTTCAAAACATGGTTCATTAGCTAAAAGCACACCACTCAAAGAACCTGTTGTAAATCTCTAAATTCAAAACCATATGATTTAATGTTTGACTTAAAGTTAAAAAACTTGGCATGCCACATTTGCACACCAAATTACCACATATTCTATTTAAGTTATAATTTTTAATTGATACTAACGTTTTATACCTGATGCCAAAAGTTGAATTGCTTCTTCTCAATGCCTCACAACACATTTGTACACTTATACATAGCATATATATTCATTAAAAGATGGAAGAAATTAAAATGAAAAACCTAAGAGCCAATGGTGTTACAGATCAGACTGTAAGATCATTACACAGAAAGCATTATTTCATAAAAATGGACTAAAGGGCAACGTTCACATTGACATACTAATCCATTCTGTCCACTTTCTAGCTGACTCATAGTGGTCATGCTTTGATTACAATGCTGTCACTGAAAGACTGATGAGCTACAGAACTCCACATGAGTCTGCTGAACTATCTGTAGTTCTGAGAAAGAGTAAAAAAACAAAAAACGAGCAAGAGAGAGAGAGAGAAACCAGCAGTCAGTAAACAAATTAGCTTTCAGTCCCAAACATGACAATAAAATGCAACCCCAATGTCAAAGTACACAGCCCTCCCCCTAAGCCTTCCTAATAAAAACAGCTTTGAATTTGAAATAATTCATCATTTTGTGAAATGTGCTGTCAGTGTGAGTGCTCCTGCAGGCAGCAGTGTGGACAGTGACTGCCTGGACTGATGGACGGTGTGCTTGTACAAAGAGACTCTTGCTTGTGCCAACAGTCCTTCGCCCAAAATTTGTCATGTGTGACTGGGGGGAGAGACAGAGAGGCGTTTACGCTGGCTCTCCTCCCTCTATCTCTCCACTCCTCTGCCCTGCGTGTTGCTTTAACCCCAGCGGGCAGTGCACTGGGCAGAGGGCGACAGCTGATTTATGGCCAGCACTCAGCACCAGGCTGTCACTCCCCCTCTCTCCTCCTCCGCTTTATGCACAAACAAAACAGCAGCATGCTAATGAGTGAGGCCAGAGCTGGTTGCTCAGTATCTCTGTGGAGGAGGGTGAGGTTATAGGTAGATTTGCGGTTGGTTTGTTTGCATATAAAATACACTCTGCAATTTGTTGTCATTTTAATTAGTCAATATTTAAAATACCAGTTCTCGTGTAAAACAATAATTACTTGAAGCACATAGAAAATGTACTGAGAAAAGCAGCTTTTTGTTCTCTCCCCTTTTTTTGATGTTTTCTGTTGGCAAATGCCAAATGACTAGACAAAAATAGGGCTATTTGCTGTAGATGGGATGTAATTTCTCTATTAGGGTCCAGTTAGAGTCAGAGCTATACCATTACAAACCATTAGAGGGTATCCTTTTCAACAGAATATGGAACTGCAACACCACTTTGCCCAGAAACAGAGGCATTTAAAATAAGGTAAAAGCCTAAAATGTTATGCATCCATATATATATATATATATATATATATATATATATTTATATGGACCAACAATCAACACTTATTACAGTTAGGTGTATAAAAATTATTTTGTTAAGATGTTTCTAGCTTAATACTTAAATAATTTAAGGTAAGGTAAACCAACAATATTTTAGATTAAAATTAGATTTACAGATTTACAACGGTGGTTACATTTATCGTCATCATATACCATCCAATATATAGTTTAACTAATCAGTCACTGAGATAAATTAAATCAGGTGGTAAATAAACTATCAGAAAACTAACCTGTGTACTTGTAACTGTATTCCTACAACTAAATGATCATTCATCTTCTAACAAAAAAGTTTATGTATACATTTACAGGTTAAATCAATAAAGGCCAAGATAAATACATTTGAACAGTTTCCTTTACCAGTTGTCTAACTAAGACACGGTACAGTACATTTACAGTTCAAATTTATCAACTAAATAAAAAAATGTATAAAAAACCTAAACAAGTAAAGCAGAGAGATTTAACTTACTTTCCTTCCACCTCATGCCCTCACATACACATACAATAAAAAAAGAACTTTGGCAGCATGGACCTGCGCAGTAAGCAGAAATGGCCATCATAACCTCAAGAGCTACATGCAGCAAAGCTACAGCCTAAACAAATGAGCTGAAAAAACAGTAGTACTTTAATAGTAATAAAGGTGGATACGTGACGCAACCCATGTAAGAGAAGTTCCATTGAAATATACCTGGCGCTTCCAGCTTAAACAATATGAGCAATAATTTTACGACATGTCTCCCCCCGAACATCTTTAAAAACAAACATTTAGCAGGGATTAGCAGAAATAAACAGAGCTCTATTTCAGTGACTATGACACACTACACTTTCCCTGGAAAAGAGGAACATGGTCATGAAACGCTAACAAATCAGGCCACACAAGCACTGGTGGTTAAAGAGAAGGGAATTTCTGTTCAGCACACATACGCACGCACGCTTACAGGGAGGAAGAGATGACCAGAAAGAGATGGACAGGACAGAGGCGTGGGTGTGTCAGGGTCTGCTGTGCTGAAAGAAAGAAAAAGGCGTTAGCTCATAATGTCAGTGGCAGGATTGGCTTTTTGCTAAAATGACAACAACAACAACAAAAATCTTTACTGAATAGAGAATACAGGTTTTATGGGCTGTATGTCAGAACATTTTCAAACCCCTGGACCTGCCTCACTTTGTGAGTGCATCTTTCTTATAACCTTGGTTAACCATCTCGTTCTTGTTTGCATTATGAGATAAATATTATGCACCCAGCTCCTGAGGATATCTGTTATTAGGGCCATTACAACTTAATTACCTAAAGATAACTTTAATCCATAAGTTAAATCTTGTTTTTTTATGTTTATTAGTGGACCACAACAATATTACCACTGAATGCATGAGTGATACATCAAAATAACTAAAAAAATGTATTCCAATCACTTTTCATGATTTATTTAAAGTCACTGAGTACTTACTACTCCAATAAGAAAAAATCTAGTCACTTACATAACTGCATCTAAACGTTCCTTTAATCCTTGCAGCTCAAAATGTAAAAACATGACTGGACACGGTGTCCTACACACTAGAAAAGACCAAATACTATACGTTAATCATCAACATTTAGCATGGATTGTAGCATACTTAACTATCAAAAAGCCTCAATCTTCTTTCACAAGATATGAAGCTCTTTTAATCTCCTTTACTATAGAACCAGGGTGGCCAGATATACTGAGAGTGTTGTGAGACTGACCTCTTAATAACCCAGACAAACTGTTACACACACTATCCTCCCCATCAATCAAAGGATTAGCGCCAAACCACCTCCCCTGCATCAATACACCCATCAGCCTGCACCAGTGGGCCGATGTAGCACGTGTGTGTTTATATTGGGACACTGATGTGAGACTGATCATTTTTCACCCAGGGTCACTGCCACCCGCCGCCAGCATCCTGACCAGACAGATACTATCTGGGGAAGGGTGGGGGAGGGTGTATATATTTCACAGAATCACCATTAATTAATGGTTAATCACCATTATATATTAAAAATATATATTTTTTTATACTCATATTTTATCATAATGTAGGGATAATATAGTATTTTTTGCTGTAGCTGAAGCTGAGAAAGCCCAATAAATCAGTGTTCATATGTTGGCATTAAAGTGTTACCTACAAGTTAGGGGCTGTGACTGAAACGGGGGCCTAGTATCTTGGATTCTTTGGCTATGATGCTTGGACTTAAGCCCAGAGGCCTTTAGCCTAAGATGTAAGGGCGTACACACGGAATGCCCTAAGACTGAATGGCATGCTCCCAACTTTACCTAAGGTCAAAATCACCAGCTTGGATTTCTGGGACTAGACTAGATCTATGGGATCCTATGACCCTGGGCCCAGGACTCCAGCACAAACCTTTGATTTAGCCAAGGGTTCCCTCCACAGCTGCAACCCCAGCACCATTCCTCTTGAAGAATTAGACCCCAGAGATGGTTTTAGGTTCATCCCAATTCAGCCTCAATTCAAAGATACCCAACAGATTCATACCAAGATCCATACCAAAAAAAAATTAGCCATTGGAATTTCAAATCAGGCCCTAGGACTACAAACTTATATCACAAAGCCCTGCCCCAATACTTTACGACTGGAGCCTTGCAATGTAGAAACTGAGAAAAAGATAAATAATTTAGAGCTAATGCTGGCATTCTGAGGCAAAGCTCCTTACATCAACACATTGTCTGGGAGCTAGAGGTTAAGGGTGTAAAATTTGTGGCCCAATATAAAGGCCCTAGACTATAGCACATTACTCAGGCTCAGATAGAGCCCATCAGACCCCAGAGGTCCTGTGCCAGTTTGATCTCAGACCAAACCACAACATTCAGCTTCTGGGACATTAACCCAAAATCCATGATTGCATGCCAATGCCCAGGGCTTAGTAGCTTTACTTTGGATAGGTACATTGACATAATGGTCGTGAGGCATGACTCAGAACCTAACACTCCCTAGTCTTAGCCTGAGCTTAAACTCCTGCCCTGATGACCCAAGACTCCAATGCCCATGGACTCAGTTTTCCTTCCCTGGCTATGTTTAGCCTCAACCCGGCTTGTAGTAAATGGCTTAAGGGCTATATGGCTAGGTACAGTGACAAGACGCTTAGCCTTACACTTTAGAACAAGCTGAAAACCCAAAGTAAGCTTTAGCCTCACAGCACAAGTCTAAACAGAATGGCATTAACTATTGTTCCAAGTTTAGTGTTCAGTCCTAAAATTTAGGAATATGGGGACTGGGACCCCCATAGTTTTAATGTTCTGCAACAAATGTTCATGATTCTAACACAAATCCCATGTTGAGTTGCTGCCAATGCCATTGGACCAAACTCAAGTCATATCCCATGACCTAGTTCCAGCTTCTTAGCACTAGAACTCCCAAGATTAGCACCTTGAGATATTGACTCTGAAGCTCAGATGGGAGTTCAAATGACTGCCTAAAACAATTTTCCTATCTCAACACTTCGGCACAAGGAATCAAGAATTATAACAACAAGGCCTGGAACCAGCCACAAGACCCAGAATTACAGTGACTATAGCCCCTGGACACAAAGCCCTATCTAGTGACAAGAACTTAAATTCAAAGCAGATCCCCTGACCCCATCTGGCCACAAGACTTTATACCTTTGCCGTTGGAGAACAAAACTGGGACAAGAGAATGTGGCCAGTGCTGAGTTCCTAAGGATTGTGATAAAGTCTCTGAGAAACAGGACCAAAAAATATTTGTTCCCAGGTTACTACCAAATCCAAGCCCCAGCAAAACCCCTGGCTACTCAGCTTTAAGATGTATGGTCTATGCCTCTTAAACCTCTGTGCCTTTAAGCCCACCTTCCCTTGGCCATAGGGAATTAGGTTCTTGGGGATAGGCTTAGATGCAATAAAGTAATGGGATAATGTTTGCCTAGATTGCAACCCCTTACCAAGGTCTTGGATCTTTAATTCCAAGTCTTATTAAGTCTTAAAAAACAACTGAATTCAGCAGATTATGAACAATAATAGTTTATTTACACAGCTAATTAAATGTCTATTTCTAATCTACTAAATATATTCAGATGCTTCACTGCTGCTATATTATCGGTATGTTGTTGATAGGTTACTGAGAGTCAGGTGATATTATGGAAATATCTGGAAATAGCTATTAAATAATTGGGACTTTACAATATTAAGTGCTATCCAGAATTTAATGATGAAATGCATAACAATCTGATTCTGGTTTGCTCAAATAAAAATGTGCAGGAGGTGTAACCATGCAGAGCAATGTTGGATTCCCTCTAAGGGGTCCATTCTGCTAAGTTACCTTTTTTGTGTTTTTGTACTTTTCCTTGCTTCTCTATTACTGGTATAAAACCTTTGTTTAGGAATAGTTGAGTGTGATAACACCCTCTACTATCAGTCTTTGCGCCTACTTGCTGTGGGAGAGAGTAAATGAAACAGTGCTTTGTTGTCATCTCTGTATGTAGATGTCTTACAACTTTTTCCTCAAAAGTGCACTTCTTTTTATGTTTATTTTGTCTATAATGTCTTCATAATTCAACAGCGGCAACACACAGAGCAGCATGGGAGCACCAGATTTACAAGACTGTAAGGTTGACTTTAATCTATAAATAAGTTGTTGTTTAGTTCAAGATGTGCACATGTGTTTACTGTGTTATTCTGTGCTGGTTTATACAGTAGTTGGTTCAGTGTTAGTGCCTACTGTGAAGGGGAGTTGGCTAGAGGTGACTTGCCTGCCTCCCAGCTAGGGCTGTACAGCCATTTCTCCACTTAAGTGCCCTATGTGCATCATGTTTCAATCTGTTTGCTTATTAGCAAAGTTACATGCATGATTGGTTCACAATTGCAACCCTGAAATGCATGTTTTTGTATTTTCTTCACAGCTAACTAAACTCTCAGAAGACCCTGGGTTCTAAATGTACTACTGTGAAACATGGATTAAAGGATTACATAAAATTTCTACTCAAATAAAAGTATCGTTACTTTAGTGATCCTTTACTTGTGTACAAGTAAATGTATTGATAAAGAAAACTACTCAAGTAAGAGTAAATCGTTTGTTGTAAAACTAGTGGAGTAATCAAGTTACTGTTTTGTATACCCAATATTACAACTTTTCATTGTTTACTTTATTGGAAATACTCCACATAAACATTACTGGAAATACTCTGTCCACATAAAACTACAGCACAATATGCTTTTACATAAGAAAAATGTTTTGAGTATGGAGATTTATTACTGTGAGTGCTGCTTGTGCAGGTTCAAACATCTTTCTGTGTACTTTGTAAAGAACAAGGTCTATATTTAACTATTTATATTCGAAGGATAGAGCCCACTAGTTTATCTGTCCCTGAAAGGCTGTGCAGAGTATCCAGAAAGTATTAGGAATCAAAATTACAGTTAGCAAACTCAATTAATAATGTAATTAATTATGTAACTTTTAGGTCTGAACATCTACAGACAGTAAACCTTACATAAACATTCACATCCTTTGAACTGTGTTAGTACACTGATAACCAAGCAATAATTTTTTCTAACATTAAAATCATTAGCAAAAACGTATCCAGTTGTGATTTTCTTTACTGATTTATTTGCCTCTGTTACTGATCCTAATAACTAATACATATTCATTATAAACAGCCTTTCACACAGGTAAAGATAGAGGGAGAAAGAGAGAGACAGAGAGAGCAAAACTGCTGGAGTGATCCTCTGGTTGCTCTTTACTGATGTGAGACTATGTTTAGTCTGTGTACAGCATGTGCCCGATAAAAGAACTTCTTACTCCACCGCAGTCTGATCAGTTTAAACTTACTGTTTTGGGCCAGTAAGACTTGAAAAAAAGCTAAACAAATCTTAGTGTGACAGTATTACTGTCCAGAGGTTATAAGGAAGCTAATTTAGACTAGATTTTTCAATATCATAGCCCTATACATCGGTTTAAATCCAAACCTGCAAAAAAACCCTACATTTTTATATGGGTAACTGTAACCTACTGTTTGACACCAGTCTTAACTAAAGCAGCTTAACAGACACTCAACATAAAATCTGTGTGACAGATTTGAAAATCACAGCACCCGTTTAGCTAGGATTAGCTAGCTAAATGCTCCCTTAGGAGTTCTTGGCAGGTTCAGTGTTTAGCACTTGACAATAATGGTGTTTTCTTTAGATAATTTCACAATTAATGAAGATGGCCATGTTGATAATGTTCCATGTGTGTGCTGCCAAAGATCTCGTTTTCCTGTCTCCACAAAACTCAGTGGCTTTGTAGTGTTTATGTGTCTGACAGCTGCTCTGTTTTGATAGATAAAGCTTTTTCTAATTGGTTTTTCTAGTTGATATGCAGAGAATTTATTTATACTCTGCAATGTTTTTAAAAAATTAAAGTAATGAAGGGAAAACATTTAATTATAAATGATCTCAAATAAAAGCAAAAGCACTATGATGTAATTTCACTCCATAAAGTACCATTACAGGAAAAATGTACTTAAGTACAGTACTGAGAGCAAGTGTAATTCATTACTTTTCAACAATACTTTGACAGAGTTTTAGCATTCTAGCAGGAACCTTCAGCTGAAGCCATATACGCGTGGCATATCAGTATATATTGATCTAAAGGCATGTCAGTGACTGCATGGTTTATCTACACCTCCGTGCTTCAGCGTCAGCCTCTACAGTCAGTTAAAAGACATTTGCTAGGCTGTGGTTTGCAGGGTCCAGACTGGAGGTAACCTGCTGTGGCCTCTAACTGCATTAATGTCCTTGATCTGGATTCAATCAGATAGCAGAGTCCCCAAGTGACGCACGGCATCATCCTCTGAGAATGCAAAATACATGACGTGTGGACCATTGTTCACAACACGCACGCACACACACACACACACAGTGATGAGGCAGTTCCAGAAAGCCCAGGATGGTGCATGCAAGCCTAGCGTCAGCAAGGTGGCGTGGGAGGTAATAAATGTATGTATCACTCACACAGTGTGTCAGTAATGGGATGAAAAGACCAAAAACAGGAGAAACTGAGGAAGAAAAAGAGAGCAAGGCAGGCAGACAGAGAGTTCAGCCACAGCGTGGGATGCAGTTGCCCTTCTTTCCACATCTCCTTCATCATCGCCGGTTATCCAGTTTCAGGTTTGAGTCATACCCCATTGGGGAACCAGTAAATCTGGGGTTATAGGACATGTGAGTATCTGAGAGCTTACTAAACTGGGAGGGAGTAGCTGAACTTACGGGATAGAGGGTCACAATAAGCTATGAGTGTTTACTTCCACAGGGGGGCACCCCAGTAGAGCAATGCGTCTTCAAGAGACGACTAACAGCTGGGCAACATAGGGATCCAACTACAAACGGCATCAGTTTGTGTTTTGTGATTATGTGGTTGCTAGTCAGGTTTCAGTGACTGATCTTCTGTCCCATATGCAAAGGCCTTGACATTATGTCAACAGATGAGGTCAGGAAAAGACATAATCCATCAAGTTATCTCCTGTCATTCTGAACTACAAGGGGTGATAAAGAAAGTGACAGCAGTGGTACCATGACTGATTCCCTCAAGAAGGTTCACTTCTAGAGTGGAACATTGTCCTGTCTCCTTGAACATCTATAGCTTTATTACCGTGAATACTGTTAACTAATATTCATTTGAGCACACAAAAGCAGGGCTTAAGTGTGACCCCACCCTTTACATTCAAAGTTTTATTAAGCTATGTGAGAAGGTGAAGCAAATAAGTCTAAAGTGATTTTTGTTGTTAAAGCAACTGGTTGTTAGCAGTTTTATAAAAATAAAAGTTTGTGGTCAGCCTAAACTGTTGCATTAAACTAAGGACTACTGTACACTGCTTCATTTAGGTTACTGAATTAGTGTCAACTTGAAATCAAATCCCTTGTCATATTAAGCGCAACTCACTATTTAATATCTTCTTAAAGACAAAAGTTATTGTTCTTCCATAATCATTTATGTCTTTCGTTTTGATAGTATAAATATAATATTAATATAATGACCAGCATGACAAGCATGTAAATACATAAATGCCCCCTAAAAATAAAGAAAAAAAGAAGAAAAAAACACTTTTTGTTTTATTTCCATTCTCTCTAGGCACCAAATGACGCACATTCTGAATAGTTGGGAAAATAACCTCTGTTTTATTATGGTGGTGTCGTCAGGACATTAAAAAACACCCACACAAAAGTAATCATCTGGTTCAGACAGGAATCCTGCCTGGTTTAGCAGAATGACTCAAGCTCAGCTATAAGGCTGCCTGCACAATCTCTTCCACTCTACTCCACTCCGCCGTGCACAGCAGAGCGAAGCTGACATCTCAAATCGCCACTTCATTTGACCAGCTAGGCTGTAATTGCCCTTATGTAAAAAAGGGGGTTAATAGGTTCCCCCTAATGCAATTCCTATGAAAACAACACAGACACACAATATCAGCTGCAGGGCTGAAGCTGGCGCACAGTGCCTCTCTGCAGCCCTGCTTTCCCCTGCAGCCTTCTCGATTAGAACTCCAGATAAGCTCCAGATCCATTTACAATCACAGCTCCCGTGATTTAAGCTTTTTTTGCTCTAAATAAGTAAATTACCTCTAATATGCCCCTCTCCAGCTCTCTGCCTGCTCAGCTCTTAGGTAAACCAGATGTTTCTCCCCTCCTAAACACACACACACACACACACACACACACACACACACACACACACACACACACACACACTGTAGGCATGTACTGTACACATTAAAAGCATGCAGACATACTACATGGAAGAGACTGAGGTTGTTAGTAGCTAAACGGATGCATCATGAAGTCCTAATAAAGTGCCTCACTGTAAAATCTAACAAGATTTTATTCTGAATAATACTTCGCATCAGATGGATTTTTTTGTTTATTTGACAATAAAACAAGATCTCAGCCTGTTTGTCAGGAACAACAATTACTCTTTAACAACAAAACAACAACAACAAAAAAAAACAGTAAAAACAACTGTTTATAGCAAGTGCCACGTCTATTAGCGGCTATTTTTTATTTATTAGTGATAAAAAAAACACAACAAGCAAAACGTTATTACTCATTAAACAGTATGTGCGTATTTCAACATTCTTTTATATTTGCCCATTATATGGCCATAATAAGTAAAACATTTAAGATAAGTAATTCTTTTTAGCAGAACTTAAGTTCCCTTTAGAGTGCATTTGGATATCATACAATATTGTAAAATCACTTTTATTTTATTGAAATGATGCTTTTAAACTCGGTGAGTGTAATTTTTTAGGTATGTATAGTACTTCAAAGAAAGTGACTGTTTGCCCACCGCGTGCAGAGAAGCTAAAGTATGTATTTTATAGGTTGCAAAGCCTGCTAATTTAAAAACATCTACTCATAAGACACACTAATGACTGTACAATGTATTCAAAAGCATGAAGAAATAACAGTTTAAAACGTTGTTTTCCGAAAAATGGAACACAACATGAAAGGTATTAAATATTTAAAATACTATTTCACTTAAAAAAAAAAACTTTTCTTTGTCTCTGGGCACAAAAATCAATTAACATAACCACCCAAAAACAAGATGGGCTTATCACAGGGATTAAAATTCTGCCCTATGGGAGAGAAACTCCTGTAACTGAATATGCAATGAGGCAAAAGCATAACAGTGCAGTGACCGGCCCAGTGATCTTATTATGGGTGCAAAAGGCTTGCAAAATAGGGTTTGTGAGGACTCAAAACATTAGTAATTTTGGCCCTTAAAACCTGCAAATTTCAAGGTTTTATATGAGAGAGAAAAGCTGCATCTCAAATGAGTACTTCTGTAGTATACTAGCCACTTTTCAAGAACAAATGGTGTGTTCATAGTGCAAAATGTTAACAGAATATGGTGTACTGTGCAATGTACTGGAACCACTAAAACATGAGGTAATTTTAAACTGGTGGTTGTTTTAAAAAGCCATTTTCATTCTGTGCAATTTTTAGTGTTCAATTTTATATCCAGGAGCAAGATACAAACTAACACAGGGTAGAACATAACACAGTTAGTGGGGAAACGTCATGGCCCTCTACGCCATATATATATATATATATATATATATATATATATATATATATATATATATATATATATATATATATATATATATAACCAATATATATATATATATATATATATATAACCAATATATAACCAATTACAAAAATACAGGCAAATAAATGATTATTTAAACGTGTCTATTGAATCTGTGTTGGAGCGTGAGGGGTTAAGTGGAAGCCTGTGAGCCTGTGTCTCCCCCTATAAGGACTGTGATGCCTTCGCAGAATGCTGGTGATTGGTGGTCCCGCTGTTCATGTACAGAGGGCCAGGCAGTTATAATTCAGTGCAATACCAATTTCAAATGACAGTAAAATTGACCAATCATGTCTTCCATCTAAGTGGGCCAGTGCAAGGCTACCACCGCTAGCTAGTTTGCTGAGTCACGATGAAAGCCCATGTCCCCAAACTGTCAAAACCACCCCCTCTGAAAACTTGAGCGCAAATATTTCTCTCGCGTGCAGAGACCAGCCGATGGTATTGCATTTTGCTAGCGAGGACTAGTATCAAATCGTGAGAGCAAAAAAGCATTAAAGGAGGACAGTTTGAGCGTGTTTATGAAATTTTTGCGTGTGGTTTCTCTTTCTGTGCTCACGAGTATCACATTTACGCTCACGAGTGAAACATTTACGTGCGCAAAATGTTTAAACGTGCAGCTTTGCTCGGGCGCATCGTCTACATACTCCTCTAAAGCGCAAATGGAGCTGTGTGATGTTCAGTTATTTATAAGGAGGAACCTTGTTTTGCTTAAGAAGTTGTCTATGTTGTACAAATGTTATTGTTTGTTGCATTTCTGCCGTCTCATTTTTGGTTTCTTGACGTGTAGTTTTTTAGGAGAGGAAACAGTATTTTTTTTGAGACGGTGTTGGTGGGGTGGATGGGGGAGAGGGCCGAGGCTTAAGGGTCACGCTACGCTACTGATATAAAACTGTTTTGCTTTGATTTTCCAGACTTTTGAATGACTGTTAAAACTGGCCTCAATTATAGAGTTTGCAGTAAAGTTTATGAAACTAGCTCAAATACTTTTTACATTAGAAAAAAAAACAAAAAAGAGTTACCCAGTGGCAATGTCTCCTCTATTCCCCGACAAAAAGCGTATAAAGTATAAATATAGTGTACAGTAATTTAATTGAGAAACACTGATGCATTATTAAGTATCTTGGGCCTTTACTGTAAGAATCAGATTTGCATTTAACAATACATCTAGCGGCAACAACAAAAAACAAAGCTTAACATGATAAAGACACAACACGCATTAGCACAGCACAGAGATTTGGTTGGTATCGTCAAACATTTTTAAAGCATGCCAAGATACTGTAATTCCAATGTGTCATTTATTACTGATTACAAACAAGAAAAAATACAGGGGTCATTACAGTGTGCAGCATATCGCTGTCTATTAGTCTTGCTGACTACTCTCTGAACTGTGCTGGTGTGGTGAAGTTCACCAGTGCTTGGTCTCATTTGTCAGCCACAATAACAAACAGAGGCTGTGTGATGTGACAGGCCGGCCGAGGTACAGCCTCATATTCATCACTCGATACGGAGGCCGAAAAGCCGCCGTCTGATGATGTAACATGATCAATAGTCCTTGAGAAGCCCTACTCTCTCCACGTTGTTATTTGACAACCTTCAAGTGGACCCATTCAACACTGCCACGGCAAAATGACCGACTAATTTGCTGACTGTAAATAAAATAATCATTACTGATCTATCCTTTTCACTGACAGATTCTAATAATTCCTGGACGGTAGTTGTATATATGTGGGAGACGGGGGTTAATGTATGTTAACAGAAACAGAAGTGCTGAAATCTTACTGTGTGTATTTGGCTCAGAAGGGGCTGCCCCGTTCCCCCTCCCCTACTTCTCTCACGTCACTGAGGTGAGGAAAGAGTCAAGAGCTAAAAAAAGACTTTCACCACGTTTTCCCCATAGCCGTTTCCCACAGACAGCGGATTCACACCCCCAACAGTCCCGACACACACGCAGTTGCAGGCTCTACTCTCAAGGCGTGGACCAGGTGTGTGAGAGAGCCTGTATATGACCCGTACCTGGGCGGCTGGTTTTACTGGCCATCTCATAGCACTGCGTTACGCGTGGCCATGCAGGAGGGCTGTGAACACTGCAGTCTTTGTGCCGCCACAGTGGTGCGTGGGAAGGCATACGGGGTGGGGGTGTCATGGGGGCAGGAGAAATAGGCTGGAATAGACGTGTGTCCATGTGTGTGTCTGCACAGATCTTTTACTCTGTCTCCTCCTGTTCATGTGTGAATATGTGTTTTTTTATATAAAAAGTAAAGCATGGCTAACTTTTAATGTCAGGATATTATTTTTACACAAGCTATATGTTGTATGGTTTAAAACAGAAGGACAAACCCTTTTAGGTATTGGGATCGGCTTAGGAAGTCCCAGCAGCGACTGTACTTTCTGAGAAGGCTGAGAAAATTTGGTATGCCAGCCAAAATTCTCAGCACCTTCTACAGGAGTATGATTGAGAGTGTTCTTACCAGCTCCATCATCGTCTGGTATGGAAACTCTACTGCTCAGGACAGAAAGGCTCTCCAGCGTGTGATCAAAACTGCACAGTCCATCTCAGGAGCAGCCTTCAGCTCACTACAGAACATCTACCACACCAGGGTCACCAGGAGGGCCCACAACATAATCAGGGACAGTACACACCCCCAGCACACACTCTTCACACTCTTTACCTTCAGGCAGACATTACTGGAGTGTGAAGTCCAGGACCACAAGACTGACAAACAGTTTCTACTCACAGGCCATCAGGCTTGTGAACACCTCACGCACTACCTCTCCAACCTCTCCTTTCTGAACTGGTTTTAACTGGTCTGATTTTAACTGAACCTTACACTCACTGTACTGCTGTTTACATACAATACTGTTTACATTCACTACTCGCACAAAACATTATTGTTTACATTTGTTACTTGCAACTTGCACTTTATGGCTGCTGCTCTTCATACTTGCACATAAAAGCACACGTAACTTTTATTTTTTATTCTTTAACTATAAAAATACTTTTATTTACTTCAATTTTTTTCAATTACTTCTATTTTACTTCATACTTTGTATATATTTTTTTATTATTTATTTTTTTGTTATCTATTGGTGAATGGAGGAACAGCAAAGTAAGAATTTCATTGTACTGTAGTGTAACTGTCTGTTGTGCTGTACATATGACAATAAAACTCTTGAATATTGAATCTTATAACTTATTATTGAGTGCTTGGATTTGTATGTTAAGACACCTTTGCTATTGGTATACTTTCACTTCACATTCATATCTTTTGACTTTATTCTTATAAACATAAACAGATCATGTGTTTTTATAAGCGCAAATAGGAATGTATTGAAACTGATTGGGAAAAATGTTATTCAGACACTAAAAACTGAAAAAAAAAAACAGCAAGTATAAACCTGTTGGAAACGGCACCTGCCACCATTATAAAAAAGTAGCTATTAAATTGGAAAACAGCTAGAAGTGAGCAACATGACAAAAATAGAACATATTGCCTTTCTTTAAGAAAAAAATCATTATACACTATATGTCACAATATTCTTTCAATATTCTTTATTCTTTCATTCATCAGTTAGAATAAAGAAAAAAAAAACATATTAGTCAATATTTGTATTGTATTTTGCTCACTTTATAATGAAACAGGCAATGGGTCAGTGTTCAGCAAGTACTGATTGTGTATATGATATGATTAGAAAAGCATACTGTATTGTATTGGACAACACTATAACTAAGACCTCACACATCCCAGTCAGCACAACCGAGTAGATAATACGCAACGGAAAGGATAATGTAACCACAGCTGATCATCATCATCATCATAGACAGGTGCACCACACAAGATTTGACAAAAGGCTCTCAAGACAACCGATGAGAAAGGTAAGTGAGAAGCTAATAACCACTCAGGATGACCTGAAGGCTGCAGGAAATGCAATTACATAATAGAGCAATAAGAAGTGAACAACAACCACAACAAAAATCCCAGAATTACACATTTAACATTTGCACACAAGCAATCACATTAACTAAAGCTATAATTTTCTTGTGTTCTTCTGGTGTTTTCCGTATCATTGGAAGTATATGAAATAACACAAATAAAATAATCTGGATACTGATTGTGTTTACACTTAATGCAGCATTAGGACACACACAAACACACGCATATATGACCTCATGTGCTAATACTGCTTAAAAACAAGTCTCTGCATGTGAGTGTATGACCATGCACAAGTATCTCCCCTTTCTCCCTCTCCTCAAGAGGATGGATGCAGGATGGGCAATTACCAGGCATCTGGAAGCCATTGGTGAGTTTGGGCCCCCGAAGCAAAGAGCTGCTCCTGTCTCCTTATCGACCCAGTGCATAGTCTGTTACACACACACACACACACACACACACACACACACACACACACACGTCTACAAATGTAACAGGGCAACATTCAGTATATTCACATCTGAAATCTGATACTAAAACCTCTAATAAGGACGTAAATACAAAAAGCAGAAATAAAAAGCTTAGGTGGCATAACTGAGTTTTTTCTTTGTATCTGGCTGAGGAGCAGCCCCAGGCTGGAGATGCCTATCAATGCTCCCTCTAGCAGCAATGAGATAGAAAGTCAGAAAGAAGGCCTCTAACAGAAGTTTATTGAATGAGACAGGCCCTGAGGGCCAAAGGAAGTCCTGGCCTATGGAGTTCTGTCTCTTCCCTTGTCAATCATTCCCTATAATAAAAAGGGCAAATGAAGGAACGAGGGTGAGAGGCACAAATTCCAATGTTTTCTTTAATCCACACTGTGTGTGCATGTGTGTATTTTTTCTGAAGGTGTATTATCAGGCTAGGCCGTCCCTTGTCTACAGCCCATGGTCATCCATCAGGGTGATGCTGGACTGGCTAAGTCTTATCACACTTAAACCTGGTTCGACCCGCAGCTGTGGCAGTGATCCATGGCTGTGGAGCCAGAGGTGAGGGCAAAGTCACCGACAGGTCCAGTAAAAATCCCACCACCCACAAGCCAGAGACAGCAGCAGAGCAGAGGACCAGTCAGACCAAACAGAGTAGCAGGATACATGACAGTAAGACCAGGCCATACTAGAGCATCACACAGCAAGTGCTGAACAAACACACGCGCAAAAAACATAACAGACCAGGACAAGACTTTAATCAACAAGCTGGCCAAAAAGAAAATAAAAACACAACACAAAACATAAAGGACAACAATGAGTGCAATTAGTTCTACCCTGACGAGCCATGATTCTTTATCGGCCCAAGTTTGCTCATGGAGATTTGTGGTTTATGACTGGCACAAAAAAAAAAGACTCTACACAATTTTTTGTGCATTTACATTTCCACTCAGCATAACCTTAACCTCAACCACAGGCCGTGTTCATGCCTGGTACTAACATTCATCTGAAGCGAATGAACCATAAGTGGACAGCAAGGAACATAGCAGTTTACACCTGTCCCTTCAATGTGTCTTGAATGTGTCTCCATACACTATGTGATCGGATTTCATGACTGGAAGAAGGACACATTTACTGTGTCGTTGGATTTCATATCAGACAAAAATGTGCCACAAGTCCTCCATTTAGGCCACAAGGACTGCTGGCTTATAAATAGTAGAGAAGATGAAGAAAGATTCTATAGTCTTTGGTCATGAAGTTGATTAATGCAATCCTTTACTGTTCATAGTAGCATTTACACTACAAATACTATGTGGCCACATGCATTCCTGACTACTTTCAAAGATGGTCTGATTGATCGGATCACCTTGCGTCTCATTTACATTTACATTTACATTTACGGCATTTAGCAGACGCTCTTATCCAGAGCGACTTACAAAAGTGCTTAGTGTTGGTTAGAGTATGAATCTCTAGTACAAACAGGTTTAAGTCCAAACTACTCTTATACTCAAACACTGCCATAAACACAGGGCCAGTGCTGATACCTAGAAAAAAGACAATGCAATACCTAGCCAGACTGGAACACCTACAGAGAAGAGAACAAATACAAGACTACATACAGTACAAGTGCATTACTTAGCCAGTGCTCCTAGAAGATAAAGTGCAATTACAGTTTATACCAATACTTTAGTATATTAGTGATTATAAATGCTTTACAAAGAGATAGGTCTTCAGTCTGCGTTTGAAGACCGCGAGAGAGTTCGCTGTTCGGACAGCCAGTGGAAGTTCGTTCCACCATCTGGGTGCCAGGACAGAGAAGCGTTTTGTTGCGTGTCTTCCATGAATATATGTCCTGTATGTCTCCAAGACATACAGGACTAGATTGATATATGCATTTAGATTATATCTTTACTACAGAGCCTTGCCCATTTTTCCTAGAGAGTTAAGACATTTTTGTTCTGAAAATGTGCAAAAACACAAACACTCTTCATGTGCCTTTAGGAAAACAGGGCTGCACTGAGGAGAGCCTGATGGTGAGTTGTGCTTTGGCTGCACCCATTCATTTAAATCTATTAAAACTTTATAATGCAGAAAGCAACCGGTCAGTATGTGCGTCTGCTAGTCTGTGAATGTGTTGCTTGTGAAGATGAGGTGGGTTTAGCAGCATGGTTGACGGTGTCTCTGAAAGGGCCTGGGGGCATGCTCTCCCCCTCTTCCCTGTGCTCCTCTTTGGGGCTTTAAGGCCAGAACCCTGGCTGTTGTGATTTCACTCAGCCTTTTCCAACCACCTTCAACAGTTCACTTCAGACTCAGACTCTATAAAGCCGCCCTGTAGCCCAGCTCTGCTTTCTCTGCCCCACGACCACCCAAGCCCACAGAGCTGAACAAACAGCATCCGTCTTTGTCTTAAACACTCTGCTTGAAACACACACTCAGAAACACGCACACACACACACACACACACACACACACACACACACACACACAGTTTCTAAATACTTTGGTTGTGTTTATACTAATGTTATGCAAAAAATATTACATCGCAATACTTTAAGACGTTTACACAATACACAATTTGCCTTACAATTTTTTTGTTTTTCTGAGATTTAATAAGTTGTAACAGACAAAAGAGAACCTGTAGTGTTACAGAACAAAATACTGTAAAAATAACTACAGTGTTTCTATTTAGTGTTTTAAAATTAGCATTGCACTAAATCTAATCATGCCTGATTATTTACTGCCTCATACTTTACAATGAAGCATGTAGTTAGCTAGTGCTCTGTACTGACGACATCCACCATATGCTTAGAAAAGCATGTTGTGACATAATTTATCACAACGATAAAGTCATCATTTTGCCCACACCTACGTTTTATGATATGAGAAATGTGATGTGACAAAGTGAAAATTCTAAGGTTTTTATTTCATTTGTGTCCCATTTTGAACAAGAAAACACATCAATAGGAATACATGTCAGTCATGCTCATGTCTGTATTGCTACTCTGATTAAACAAATCATAAGCTCTTACTGATCCAAGTTCTATTCTAAATGAGCTTCCTTATAATACAAAATCATGCAAATATATAAAATTAAAAACACGTTAACATGTAGAAAATAGTCTTACAAGCTAAAATTGAGTTATATGGTGTAACTCCTCTGGTTTGGCTAATCAATGCTTCATTAGGGTAAGCCATGCCACATGATGGCTTAGAGCATCGAAGACACCAGTGTTTGAAACCAGACTTTTTCAAACTTGTTCACAAGACTGCTTTTTTTTAAAGGAATTCTTGTTATGTTGTACTCTATTTATGCTTATTTGCATTTGGTCTAATGATAAATGGTGATTCTACAAGCAAAAACACACTAACTGCCGCAATTAATTGGTTTTAAATATTGTGCTTAGGACCCTTAAACTTTGTAACAGTACTATATATCACAGGAACATGCAAACACAGTAATACAGGCCTAGAATTCTAAGCATTGAGGCTGAGAGGAGAGTCATAGTATAACACTGAGCCATACAGTGACCCCCTCCCTGCGAGTTAGCCTGCCTCATCTCTGTCTTTAATCAGTCCAAGCCTGCATTTTCTCTGTGGGTTAGCTCACTAAAAGCTTTGCCCGAAAAGACTTTAAGAGGCAGTATTACACCCACCCCAGTGTGTGTGTGGGTCCTAATCCTTCACTGCATTATCTGTAGTGAGCCAGGCAGCCCTGGGCTGTATCTCCCTCTATCTCTTTACCCTGCACCCTCCTCCTAAACACAAAACACACACACACGCGTGTGTGTGCGCGCGCGTACACACACACACACACACACACACACACACACACACACACACACACACACACACACACACACACACACACACACACACACACCAAGGCCCCTCCCTGCTGAGCAGTGCTGGAGTTAGAACAGAGATCAGATAGGCAAGTCCTGATCCACTCCAAAGCCCTAAAATACAGCTAACAAATGACCTGCGCTGCCCACACACTAAAGCATACACACTCAGCTTCTCCTGCACTCCTACACATACACAACAGGTAGCGTGCACACTCAAACACACAGACAGACACATGCACACACACACATACAGAGCACAAATGATACAAAAATGTAATGTCAAGAAAAAAGTAACAAAAATGATCACAGTTATCAGTATAGCTGCAGTAATATGTACTGGTACACAGACCCTAATCATTTAAGTTTATATACAAACTTAGCAGTACTTTTTTGTTTGCATAAACATAATAATTACATAGCCAATAGCTTAAATGTGCACTGACATTAAACGTGGCACTATGGAGCCATGAGAGGTAAACAGTTCAAACTTTTTTTTTATAAGGTTTCTAATATTAATTCAGTACACTCTTGCCCTATTATTACTACTTCAACCCTGATAAGCCG
Organism: Megaleporinus macrocephalus; assembly: GCA_021613375.1. Classification (NCBI taxonomy): domain Eukaryota; kingdom Metazoa; phylum Chordata; class Actinopteri; order Characiformes; family Anostomidae; genus Megaleporinus; species Megaleporinus macrocephalus. The sequence continues at coordinate 32,372,961 of CM038711.1, read as the reverse complement.
ATTTAGGCTATCAAAAATAGTCGTTATTTTAATGCTTGTAACATTTTCAGATAAGTACATTTACACCATCAAACTATCCCACCTGTAGTTTAAATTGCTTGGTATCGATAACTGTTTTTCACTTCCCTAAACGGTGCAGCAGTTGCACTCCAACGGCTGAGACTTTCAAATAAATGCTGCACCATTTAAGGAGTAATGGAAAAATCTGAACAACAAGCTTGAAGCTGAAATATTGCCCCCTGTTGCTGAGATTTTCTTTCTGTGTTCTGATGAAGGGTCATGTTTCCCTCTGTACGCTTATGAAAACCAGTTTCACTGTTATTTTTTATTGATCTATTTATTTTATTTAGTAATTACTTTTATTACCTATAGCACCGAGCTGTCTTAGGGGGACCGACTGAAACAAACGGATTTTTTTTAGAGCTAAAGCAAGACTGAAGCTTGAGTTCCAAATAGAGATTGAATCCTTTAGCAATTTTAAAAGCACAGAAAAGAAAAGTGCAGGGCAATTATAAGGTGTGTTTGCGTAGTTGCTTGAGGGAACGCATTCTAACTGAAGCGCAACATAATTCACAGCCTTTGTTGGGAGGACACAGCTGTGACTAACTGGTTTTAAGACGACAAGTATACAAGAGTTGAAGTGGCAGTAGAGGGCACAAGAGAGGAAAAACTAAATACAAATAGATCTGATATATTTTTCTGCTAAAAATTTCCAGCTTCTTTCTGACAAAGAAAAATAAAAAACGTGTACTGAATTACCACTTTGATTAGAAGTAAAATAAGTGTGTTTTCTGACTTTTTCACAGTATTGCATCTCACATCACACCTGACTCCTCTTCCAAATGAGGACTACTAACACAAACACATTTACAGACAAAAACGCACATATAGACATAATTTATTACTTCTAATACATTACAGTACAAATGCACCTATTAACCAGTTCATACAAGAAACCACCTGATGCTACAGTCACATCAGTTTTGTATAGAATAAACTATTTAGCTGGAAGGAAATGATAAACAGGACAAGCGGTGTGCTGTGTCTGTGACTGACATCCCCATTCACTGCATTTCACTGCAATCTCACATAAATATTTAAAGTAAAAATGCTGTCACACTGCTAGCGTCTGCAGAATTAATGCCAAAGTGATTGAACTGAAGACAGACACATTAGCTCTGATATGCCTTATAGAAACCACCCACGATGACTGTGTGGCATATGCTTTTAGTTTAACAGCCGTGCTAAAGGAACAGGAGGTACTCTATACTTAAGTTGTCATTGGGTACCATTTTGTTATAAACACTGAATCTGAATCCTTACATTTTATGATTTTCAGAGTTCTATAAACTCTACATTTAATTAAAGTAATACTATACATTATTATAATTATTTATAGAGCACCTTTCATACCAGTAGCAACTCAGTGATTTTTCAGACGGCTGCCATCAATAATTTTGCCACATTCACTTAAAAAACAAGAGAAAAAAAATAAATAAATAAAAGCCAATGGAAAGCTGCTTCAGAACCCGCTCATTAGCTTTACTAACATTATAAAAGTGAAAACGTTTACTATAAATGTGAATTCCTTTTATTAAGTACAGAGAAAGCATCTTGTAGTAATCGACCATAAGCTATAGGTGCAGTAAATAGAGATCAGACTAAAAATTGCATTTCTTTAAGCATGGCACGCTATGACTACTGTTTTGACCAGTTGCTCCTGCCTGGCATAGCAAAAGGGAAAGCACAAAGGGTCTTTAACTCTGTTCTCTTGGTGTGTGGCACATCATTCTGGCAGTCATGTGGTAAATATTGTGTTTCCTGTCTCCTCCTTAACTGTTTTGGTAATTGGCTTGTGTTAACCCGATGACCCAATAAGCATAGAGTAAGGGGGAGAGAAGCACACTGTGTGTGTGTTGTTGAGGGGTGCAGGGCTGCTTTGGGGGGTACATAAGGTTAGTCAGGAAGCAGGGAGCTGAACCCTGGACCCTCACAATGGCCTATGCTGTTCCCTTGTGCCCCAGCTTCAGCCCTTGCCCCAATCCCCGCCGGCAGCGGCAGGCCGGACGACCAACCAGCGACATACTTCACTTTAAGGGAGATAAATGATTCAGGCTTCTCCTGTGACAGCACTGACATCACACACATACACGTTATGGGGTACGAAAATGCATTGATCCACTGTGCATGCAACAATCTGAAGGTGGCAATTTATTTACACTGATTTTGTGATGTAAAAATCTAGAATAACTGTTTCAATTAATATGTACATATTTAAATTCTAATAATATTTTCAAACAACAAAATATATAAGAAAACTGCCACAAATGATCTTTTCCTTTATTCCATTTTCAGTCAAAATTGCAGGGCTCCAGAATAATAGCATCAGCTCATCCTGGGGATGATAAAAATAGCACATGGGGTGTGACCTCCCAACAAAAGATTCCAAAGGATTCATCAACATTATTAAGAAGATCAAGACATACTTATCACATAATGAAACTACTGGTGTTCTCAGAACAACAGACTGGTTATTTCAGAACCCTGACCTTAATATCACTGGGGGCGGTGTTCAAAAAAAGCATGGAAAAATATCCCTGCAGATTTTTTTTAACAACCGAAAGAAAATAAAAGTATGCACAAAAACGTGAAAACTATATTTACTTGTTAAGGCTGTTTTTTTTCTGTTAAACATTAAATAAAGAACTAGTAATTAAAGGCTGTTTTGACTAGAAATTAAAGGAATACTTTGTACTTGCGCTGCACTAATGTGTAAATTTTCCAATTGTAGTTGTACATTTGATTTTTTCAAATAATGTGGAATTGTACCAAAATAATCAAATTAAATCATGATGAAGCTGTTTGCTAGTCGCACATCAAAGCAACAAACAATACATATCTGCAAGGAAACATTTATTTGTTTTTCTTGAACTGACAGTGTAATGCAGCAGCACATTTAAGCACACAGAAGATGAATAGTGCATGTGTAATCAGAGATGTGTAATCTTCTCCTGTTGCTCTTTCATCCACAGCTGTTTTGATGTGCATACAAAGAGGGAGAGTGAGAGAGGGGAGTGCGTGGGGAAATATTACTCTGTTCAGATCACACCTCAGCCTCTTACACTCTGCAAACACATAGCACTTGGTGAGGGATCTATTAGCCTTCCCTTCATCTGTCATTAATTCTGTTGTGAAGTTTAAATAAGAAGGTTTGAAACTGAACAGACTCGAGTGTATGTATTTCTGTAATTCCCACACATGAAATACAGTGGTGCTTAAATGTTTGTGAGCTCTCTCTCTCTTTTATATATATATATATATATATATATATATATATATATATATATATATATATATATATATATATATATATATATATATTTCTTTGTAATAATTTTCTATATTTTCTATATTTCTGTATAAATATGACATAAAATATAATCAAATTTTCCTAAAAGTAGATAGAGCCCAAATAAACGAATGACATGAAATATTATACTTAATAAATACTTCATGTATTTATTAGGGAAATTGATCCAATATTATGCACCTTTAAGTGGCAAAGGTATGTGCTTTCAGTATGTGGTCCCTTTTGTGCAGCAGTAACTGCAACTATGTTTTTTGGTAATTGAGGATGAATTTTAGCCCATCCCTCTGAACAAAACAGCTTCAACTCTGGGATGCAGGTGGGTTTTCTTCACATGAACCATTTCAAAACATTAACTTTATTCCTCTTTGACCATTCCGTAGGAGAATAACTTGCGTGCTTTGGGTTGTTGGCTTGCTGCATGACCCACATTCCACATTAGTTCACAAAAAGATGACCTGACATTTTCCTAGAATTTGCTGGTATAAAACAGGCCCAAACAATGATACCACCACCATGTTTCATAGATAGATAAGGTTCTTATGCTGGAATGCAGTGTTTTCCTTTCTCCAAACATAATGCTTCTCATTTTAACTGGTTATAGAGTGGAAGATTGTATTTACATTGCCATACTTCAATAATTAGAACTTATAACAAGCCATTTCCAAAATCCAAGATTGCTATGCAACAGTTCTGATTGGAAAATATGTGCATAGATATGCCTTTTCAGGCTGTGATCAATTTGTTTCCAATAATTTCTCAGCAGGCATGGATGATGTTAATCTGTAAACAAGGCTAAAATAGACTTCCACTTTCTTGGCTTCTTAATTAAATGTTCCAGAACGAAGCTGCAGCACAAAAACAATCTGGCGAACAGGGTGTAAACTTTAAGAGGGTCCAAAGTATTTATTGTCTCATAACATTTCTATTTTAGAGATATTTTTGCTGTCACAATTATAATGTTATGCTAAGTAGTAAATGTTCTAAGATGCACATACAGACAGAAACATTTGGAAACTAAGGAATGGAATAATCTTTAGATCATAAGTTGAAATCCATGGAAACCTCAGAAAAATTCACAAAATACTAGAGGGAAAGAGATCTCAGCGAAGTAGTGAGGAGTCTGTGGACACACTGTTTAATTCCATGATGACATCACATTTGCGCCAAACGGCCAAACCTGTGGAGTCCAATTAAGAGCTCTTCAATCCTTCTGGAACACACACATACAGAACAATGAAAACAGTCAGTGTGTTTCTCCTGGCACACTGCAGGCCTCAGGCCTCCCAGTTTGCTCTCCAGTCGAAAAGCAGCAGGCGGTGAAGGCAACCCGTCCATTCACCATTACACTACTCACATTGCTCTCTGTCAAGGCCACCATTCAGAATGAAGTGCTCTCACGCGCTGGACAGCTTTCAATAAATCACAATAAACTATACTGTGCTGCATTGTTTGCGTGTACATGCTTGCGTGTCTTTTCCCCCACAGTTTAGAGGAGGAAAGTCTGCTTAGAGCCTAGAACAATCGCTGAGAATTGAATGCTTTTTCCAGCCCCAAAGGAACTGCCATGCCAGCCTTGATGAAAGAGAAGCTAACTAAGTGATACCAGCCTTCTGACAAGATAATGAAAGCCTACCTGCCACACAGACCCACGGCCAGACGCAAGCAGATGCGGTAATAAAGCAGCAATGACACGCAGTAGTCCAGCCTTTAGTTTCTCTCTGTTTACAACAGTCATTTCTTCCACACAGATCATTATGCAGAGCGCCATGTTCGCTCTTTGATCGCTGTCATATTATGCAGGCTATTGGAGACAAATGCTGCTCCTTCACTGTCAGACTTGTAGCATGTGTTTATAAAATTCCAATCCAGCTCTAAATTTTGATTGGCTGATGCACATTTAGAGTCATTGAAAAAATATGTAATAAGCCTCGACAGGTTTTGCACTACAGTGATCGTATTATGGATATACAGTAACAAAAACTAGTTTAACTGGTTAAGTGAATTTTGAATAGTAAGTTAGCAAAACAACAATCTGTGTGACTCTTGTATAACTAAAATGCATGATTTCATGTTCAAATATCACACAATTTAGCTTTTTAAAGGTTGAAACACCCACTTATATATATGTATGTATATATATATATATATATATATATATATATATATATATATATATATATATATATATATATATATATATATATATATAATTTATTTATTTATTTATTTTTCTTTCTTTTTTTTTTACAATGTAAGGGGTATAAAACCACTGTAACATGTGGCGTTATAAGCCAATTACCACATTATCACCTCAATTTTTTATTAGTACCTTGATACAATTAACACCACGCTAAAGCATACACTGTATAAACGGCACTATAAACGTCCTAAAATAGTGCATAAACTGTATGTCCAAGCTCGGTTTCAGTCATTTACACCTAATGGATTTGAGTTTCCTACTGGACATTTATTATTGGAAGTCACAATTCACTCACAGAGTGCAATATATCCCAAGCAGGACATCACTTGACATTCAACCTGAAAGTAATTAAGGCAAAGCTAACCTACAAAAAGGTTGTACTACTTAAGTAATATATTTAAGCTACTTAAGTAATGTATTCTTAAGTGTTTATATTAGATGTATAAAATGAGTCCTTCAGTAAATATTTCAATTCAAAGCTTGACACTGAATATGATCTAACAGACCTACACAATCAAATGGGAAACAAATATTCAGCTGTCTTTTTCAGATAATGAAAAATGATTTTCTGTGAGTGTGCCACTGTTTGGCCAATCAAATTATTACGTTCTCTGCCAAGATCTTTTATTTTCTCAGCCCTTTAATCACTGCACAACAACCGCTGTAATCTACCTCATACTGCCTGAAGCTCAGTTCGTTGTCAGCATGCCAAGCGTTTGAATTTGAAGCTCTTGCTATGTTTAAAAGATGTAACGGAGTATGCGTAAAAGTGGTCTACGATTGTTGTCATGTTTTTTAAGAATTGGGAACAATGCTCTTTTACTACAAAGGCTGTAAAACTGTCAATGCAAATTTTAATTATTAATCCAGTGCATCAAAAATAAGAAATAAATATATTTTACTTTACTGAGTTCTACCTACGATAATTAGACTTCAGTTTTCACCTTCTCTGGTTCCATGTGGCCTAACCACTTTTTCACAGACCTGCCAAAAAAATAAAACAGTTCTGCCTACACCACTTGATCAAACAACAGACTATTGCTTGTTGAAGACCTGATTTAGTTATTGATGGTATTGATGAGTGAACTGTACCTCGCACCACAGAAAAGTGTGTGCTTGAGCTAGCAAATTTGAAGTTGCCAGCACTGTACTTCCTGTTCCACCTTAAATGGTGCTGCATGCAACAGTGGCACCACCCCAAATTGGAAAGTAAAAAGTTTGTGCAGTAATGGAAAGATCCTGAATGGCAGCAGTAGCGTGCATCGTCATATACATATATATATTCTATTTCTTATGTCAAAATGGCAACTTTACAAGAGAGGACAAATACCTTTACTTCAGGTCAAAGGAACCAGAATTTTTTCCAAGATACTTTGGAGCATTTCTTTTGCTCCATTAGATATATAATTTTCACACAATGTAAATGGCAGCTGTCGTGTTTTAATCATGCAGAAAAATAAAAATATGACTTATATACACTATATATAAGCAGTTATAGGTGTTTGTATATTGAGCATTTCATATTGCCTTTAATATACTTCATACACAGTATGCACATCACCATGCATACTTGAATTCTGTTTTAAGTTATGCCAAGTTTCAAGCATCCTGCTCTTCATGGCCAATCATAACTAAAAAAGTGACACTAATGTCTTGCAACCTAATGCTTTAACATAGCACATCGAAGCCTACAGCAAAGAATGACTTATGTGCAAGCATTACAGTATTTGCAGATGCATTTTCTCATGCCTGATGTCATAAAAAGCCATGACTTATGATCACTTAAGTTCTGAACGATGACAGTAGTTATAACAACTTTACAATATTTGCATAAGCATTGATGCATTAATGTGTCCAAGGAAAGCATTACCAGTAAAAATGTTGGTCGCTGGTCAGCACCATAAAAACGGTGGCTCCGCTAGAAAGAGTACGCTCGGCGAGCCCGTAAATAAGACAGTAGTTAAATAGGAGACAGCCAGAATGTACTGAACTTCAGTGCCACAAGCTCGAGCTTAACATTCCACACATAACGAGTGTGTTCTGCATATGGCAAAGGCACAGGGCAGAGAGTCCAGGAATCATGTGTGTGTGACAGAAACACTCTGCAGTGGCAGAATGAAGAGCCACACAGCGCTGCATTGGCCACTCAGCCTCGGCATCACTCCGATATGACTTATATCTGTAATTTCAGAGTTCAGGAACTCCACAGTGTAAACACGGGCGCAGTGTTAAGACAGGACATGGCCCAGCTCCTGCCAAAAAATCCACACTCTTCTGGGCAGAGGCTCTTTTCTCCAAACCAATCCTTTTCCTTGGAGGGAGGAATTGGGTGGGGGTGGGGGGGCTCTTTGGCCTGCTTATCCTCTTGGGTGGCCTCCGTTCAAATGCTAGTATAAAAGCAGACAAATGGGAGGATTACGGATTGTAAACCTGACCCATCACCATCACTCTGGCTGAGCCAAATCCAGCCCAGACGCCACACTGAGGTCAATACCTGTCCACAGACAGACAGCGAGAGATGGAGAGAGACATGGAGACGTGGGATAAGCAAGCAAGAGCAAAACAGAGCCTGGGTCAGGGAGAGAATTTATGACTTATTCTGTATTCAGAGATAAGGATCACTTGTCATTTACTCGCTGGCCAAAGTGGACACAGAATTAGGGGGGCATTATTACTATTTGTGGGAACCGTGGGTTGTTTAGGGTTATGAGCTAAATTATTAGATGGTCAAAGCCCAATTATTTTTTTTAATTGTATAATCATTCAAACATAAAGGCAATTATATTTATCATATGATTAAACTGAATTAATTAAAGCTATGGTATCCAGTATGACTATTATTTATTCAGAAACTATTATGAAAGTGTCTCCCTGTCATGTGTTCGTGGGAGTGAGCAAATGACATACAGGTCAGTACAAATGTTTTGGATTTAAAAGAGTTATCTGATTTTAATTCACCAAGGCATCAAAATTTAAAGTGCACAATAACAAAAAACGAAAACTAAAAGTACACAGTTTATACAAAAAGTTGTTTGCGGACATGACTGGGCATGTCTCAGCCTAATGGTTTTGGTATATCAGGCCTAAAACTGCAAAGCATCCAGTTGCATCAGCAGTGAAACCAGAGAGCATGCTGGCCATCTACATGTCAATTACAAGGTCGGGGCAGAAGCCAGATTTGGATGACAGAGCCCATCCTAATCTCTATAAAACAGAGACGCATGTCCCTCAGTCTGGGCATGAGATGCTTTTTTCCATTCACAAATGTGTGACCCATGTACTGCTGAGTGCACAGTGATGGCCTGGAACTTCTCTGATTTCACTGAAAGACATCTGACTCATTTGGAGAATGGCAGGGAAAGAGGACGACAGGAGAACAGAGAGGGGGCGGAGAGGGGTAACCTAGAGAAGAGACAGAAAGGAAAAGAGGGAGAGACAAAGAGAGTACAGAAGACAGAGCATAAAAAACAAAGAAGGCAACCGAAAATGCAAACGATTAGGCAAGACGGGTTAAGTGAGACAGAGAGAAGGAGTGAGGGAAATAATAGAAGACAGAGGGAAAGAGAGACAGAGAGAATCAGAGAGGAACAGGAAAAGTAACACTAAAAAAAACAATGATGAGATAGACAGAGTGTGACAGAGAGAGAGTGCTAAATGAGGAGCAGACGGCGTTGTGAAACCCCCTAGTCCATCTATGTTGGGGCAGGCAGCGGTCGCCCCCGTTTCCTCAATAATACTAAAACAAACGATCAGCGCACAGGCCTTGTTTCCTGCCGCCCTCACCATGTTCTACCACACAAAGAGGAGGATGAAGAAAAGATGCAAATGACACAAATTCAGTAAAACCAGAATGCAAAAGGATCTTGAGTGGGACACGGGCCGGCACTGTTCATCTGTGGTGGGGTGTCCAGGGGCCACCGGCACAAAGCAAGCCTATACTGTCATCATTTCAGCCAGCAGGACAGCTGGATGCCATTCCCTCCACTGCCACACACATACTCCTTCCATCCAAGAGTGTCTCAGAGGGAAAGAATGCAGCCCCCTAACTTAATGCCACTGTACAGCATCCGCACTCTCTGCTGCACTGTCTATCAACAAGTTGTATAGAACAGCCAACAGTCAGATTTGCGAGGGACAAAGAAACTGGAGTGAACTATTTTAAAGGAAACAAATAACATAAAAATGAGACAGCACCACTAGCATACTTATTACACATATGTGCATATACTCATTATACTATATATATATATATATATATATATATATATATATATATATATATATATATATATATATATATATATATATATATTGAATGTGCATATGTAGTGATTTTTTGTTTTATTTGTATCATAAAAATCTGCTAAAGGAAAAATAAAGTCACCATGTTGGAAAGATACATTATGCAATTAAAAAAAATAGTAGGTTAATTTAAAATTGTAAAAAAAATATAAGTGGGATAATAAAAACAACATTTTGAACAAATATTATTACCCAACAGTGAGCCATGTACTTTAAAAATCAATGATGTTTTTATGATATATTTTATAGGATTAAAAAGAAACAGCTAATATGTACATATGTATGTATATATATATATATATATATATATATATATATATTACAGTATAGTTATGTACAGAATAATATAGAATACATCATTTTAAAAGCTTACATATTGTAAACTTATTTCAACAGTCTACAGTGTATTTAGGCAATAAATCCTCTGATGGATTACAATTATTAAGTCTAAAAGATTATATCTAAAACAAATAGGGTAGAATTAAAATATGATTTCGAAAAGATTTTGCTTAATTGTATTTTTTGTAGATTTTTAAAAAGGGATGAAACATCAAGAATGAAACAGTGTTTGGTCTGATGTGACAGCTTCATAAATTCTTTTTGGGGTAAGACGTCACAAGAGGTGAAGAAATAAATATCTCCCACCTCCCTCTACCAGTCTCCCTGCCTATCAGCACCTCCACCCACACCCTGCTCTACTCTCTTCTCTCTCTGGCAGCTTCGCTTGGCACAGCTTCTGTTGATAGAGTCCTACTGTTGATAGCAGTGATTGCAGCAGTCAATGCCACCCACCTACTGACACACACACACACACACACACACACACACACACACACACACACACACACACACACACACACACACACACACACACACACACACACACACACACACTTGGCGAGATTGACGGACACCCCCTGTGGCCATCCCTGGAGGAGAGTTCCCTGTAGATGTTATGTGGTATTGGCCCCAGACTAAGACTTTCTCTGTCACGCAGTAACCATAATTAGACCTTGAGCATGGATGCATGAGAGTGTGTGCCTTTGCTTTTGTACATTTTTAAGGGCAAAAATGTCTTTTGACCCCAAAAAAATAAAAAAATTCCTGATTTCTTCTCCTTCTTCTTCTTCTTCTTCTTATTATTATTATTGTTGTTGTTGTTGTTGTTTTTACACCATGGCAACATGTTAAGTGGGTTGCACCAAAACATTAAGAAGGATAAATCAGGCTCTAAATTGAGTTTCCTGAGATGGGTTGCACTATTTAACTTTAAACATGGATTAAAACCTTGTGATTAAAACAACGACCTGTGATTAACTTCACTTGTACGCAATGGTGGATTCACCACAATGTATGTAACCTTCGTTAGCTAGCATTGTTAGCAGTTACTAAACAACTCTCTTTACTAATAATTAAATTATATCAATCCATTTTTCCACTTTTAAGTGAAAAGCATAACACATCTCTTGTAATTTGATGTAATTTAAACATCTAAACCGTCTACTATTTCAGCATGAGGGTGGTAGTTCTGAAAAGACTCTCTATAATACACACAAAACATGTTATTAAGCTGAATATTCTGTAACACTTTAATGTAGGGCTGTTTTCATATAGCTACAAAACCCTATATAAGTCTTTCACGACAACAAAGACCTACATAAGCATTTAAAAACAAGTCAAGTTGACAACATCTATCTCTGCTAAGTTTCCACCTGACATTAGGTTTTGTCATTACACTATATGAAGTGAAATGACACTCTGTAGTTCAGAATATGTCACACTGATTTAATGCTGATAAACAAAGCTGGTTAAACAAAGCTGAACATTTTTTGCGTCTCTTGGGTAAAACAAGTTTAATTTGACACATTATTAGAGTTACATCACCTTGATATTCACCAAACTACAAAGAAAGTGCTTTTACCCAAAATTAAGTGTTATGATACAATCCAGTAGCAGAAAATGTCAATGTCACATGCCAAAAGTGTCATGTTAAAGTTGTTCAGACGTAGCCTTTTGTAGCCTTATGAAAACTGGCCTACAGCAAAGTAATTTACATCCACTGGCACCACGGATTTGAACTATAACATAAATGTACCTTTATTATTTTCAAACTAGGTTTAAAATTTGGTGCAGCTGGAGTAATAAATACATCTTGATTTATTTGTAACTCAATTTACATTGGTGAACAAACCCCATGTTTCATTGTTTAAAAATAAAAAGCCGAAATCATTAATTAGAGTAAAAGATAATTAAGGTTAGAGTTAGGTTAAGGGATAAGTTTAGTAAATTCTATGAGCCTACGTCCTAACATTGTATAAAAACACATGTGAATGTGTGTGTGTGTGCGTGTGTGTGTTTCTGAGCATTAGCTAAATGAGTCCTCATCCTCCTCCGGGGAGCTCCAGTTACAGACGCGTCAGAGGCCAGACAAGCTGGGGATTCTTTCAACGAGCAAATTACAAGCAATTAGGGAACGAAAAAAGGATAACATTGAAAAGGCATGGAGGAGGAGGTGGGCCAGGGCAGGGGCGCGGGTTAAGAGGAGGAGCGGGTGGCTCCTAGGGGGTTTATGTGGATGGATGGGGGGAGGGGGATGTTACTAAAAGACTGAAAACATGGGCCAGGCCAGTGCCCTCTCTGTGGCACTGCACCATGAGTAACCTGCCCTGACCTCCACCCAAGCCCTGAGGGCCTGTCCTCAGCCTGGCTGATGACCCTGAAGTGGACATGGTCAGCGCCAGAGCACGATAAGCTAATGAGCGCCATCATCTGAGTGGGGATTATTTAACAAGCTCGGGGCTGAGAAGGAGAGGCTAATGAGACGGTGGTATAAATACCAGCTTAGACAAACTGACCCAGATGAGTGAATACCAGCAATTGGATCAAATAGTCATAACTTCTAAAGTCATGAGAATGTTTTTGTTCGATGATGAAATGCCAGCACACGTGTGCATGCACTCTGCCTGCGTAATAACACCTACACACATATTCACCACTGTGGACGTACGTACACAAACAACCGCAAGCACTCAAACCCAGTCACTCGCATACCTTCAAACGCACACACAGACGCAAGCACGAATATACAAACGCTCACACAAATCACACCCACGCCACAGTCACCAGTCTCATGACCTCCTGCTTGCCAGATCATTTGCACGCAAAGCCATCCCCAGATGATCAATTTAACTGAGTTAATGTTTATTCAGACCATTTTCACCAAGCTGCCATTTCTGTCAAATGAAGACTCTTAGTGACTGACCTACTTCAAACCTCTCTAATGAGGTTACACTATTTGCCAAAGTGGGAGATGGAAAGGGGGGCAGGCCAAAAGCTCCAGAGTCCTTACAGTTCTACTGCAAAGCTTGCATCCGTCTCACCGCAATAATCAAAAAGCCTGAACAAAGGGCGAACAGAAAATTTGGCAAAGACAAGCACCAGAGACAAAGTCTTGAGGTTTCCCTCCAGGAGATGTTTTAATGTAGCAACAGAAAGGCTTGGAACCACACAAGAATAAATGCAGAAATCTTTCCCTGCTGAGGGGCGCCTTGCTACAGCACCATCACAGAACGTATGCACTTCATCATTTGCATGGAAAAAATGCTAGATTAGATCAAAATTTGGAAAAGTCACGGGCAGAATGGAAAAATGTATCTCACTGCAGTCATTTTGAGGGAATTTCAGGGGTTCTAAAATGAGCAGAACTTTTGACAAATCATAAATAGCCATCTGGATTGCAATGATGTCGATAGGAATGTAATGTGGTGGGTCGTTTTGCTAGCTAATAATCTTTTAATGAGGTTGTGTTTCAGTAAGTGCCCCTCAATCCCCTCAAGTGCCCTGATCCACTGCAATGAATTATCTTTGTAACACATACAAACAAAATTATGAGTGAAATACTGTACCAAATATCAAGCAAATGCACTGGGCTTTGGTTTGTGGTTATTCTGATTCACGGGTGTGTACTGAGTGCGCGTGTGTATTCTCACTCGCTGTGTCTAAGAGATGGTGCACTGTACAGCTGTGCATACACTGATCCCTGAGGAGCCAAGATCATAACTCCAGGGCTATCACCGTAATCACAACTTCATCACAAAATGGATTTTGTCAGAGCACGCCAAGACCACTAGAGCTGTCAGAGCAAGATCCTACACAGCTGTGTGCTCTGTCTTACACACTCTGTCTTTCACACACACATACATACGCACTGATCTTTGTCCTTTCACTTACCCAATACTGTCCAGTACCATAAGAGAGGAGAGAAGGAAATTAGAGAGAGCCAGGACACCTATGACCAGGATGTATAGATATAAGTTGTTAATATACACTCTAATATGAACAGAAAAATAAATAGTAACATAAAATGTAAATGTTAACATAATAATGGTGAAAGAGAAAGAGACACAAACAGAAAGTGAGAGAGAAAGACAGCAGGAGGGACCCCTATTACAATGAAATATTGTTAATGTATTTGTTGTAATATCAATTATAAACAATGAATAGTTATATATATATATATATATATATATATATATATATATATATATATATATATATATATATATATAAAATTAATTTTTTTTCTGTTTATATATACATACATACACACACATACACACACACAGAGAAAGAGACAGGAGAAACAAAGAGATAAAGGCAGGGAGAGAGCAGAACAGAGTGGTAGAAGTAACTGAACTTAGTGTGACTAAGGCAGTTCTGCTTTTTAGAGGTCTGCTTTGGGTTAGCTTTGTGTGTCCTGTTCAATCTGACAGCGATGACATGAATGAGGCCCCCCAGTGGCCTGCCCCACACCTCTCCCTTACCAGCCTCCTCAGGTCTAGCTCGAGCACTGCTGGAGAATGTGAGGAATGCCTGGGGAGCTGAGCTGCTGCAGACCCGTTCCCCTGATGCCCCATGGACCGGCCCACTTTAAGAGGGACGAGAAGGATGTGTGTGTGTGTGCTGTGACAGTTATAACACTCACCAGAGCCCCCATGTCCCTAACCAAGAATGGCACCGGCCACCCTCACCGCCAGAAGGCAGAGTTTATTTTTGTAGCTCCCGCACTCCCCTGCACTGGCTAAAGCAGACCACCGAGAGCGGGCGCAGGGCTCTTTAACTCTCCTCCTTCTTCTGTCTCAGGTTCTCTCCTTCAACTGAAGAGATTTATTTGGCCAAAATACAGGAGGGGGAAAAAATTAATTATAAAATTACCGGCACTAAGCTGAGGTAAACACTGATCTTGTGTGGTGCAATCAAAAGTGGGAAGTCCAGCAATATGATCCCTGCATTAGTACTACAACAGGATCACCTTAGCATTAAGATAACAAATAAAAACCATTATGGTAAGATTTTCAGAATTTTCAGAATAAAAGATAAAAATTCATCCAAAAGATACTGATATTGATTTAATACATATCAGTACTCTGTCCATTTTATCGGCTCCACTTACCATATAAGAGCACTTTGCAGTGCCACAATTGCAGACTGTAGTCCATCTGTTTCTTGGTAAGCTTTGTCAGCACCATTTAACACTGTTCTTCAATGATTGGGACCCCCATAGAGCAGGTAGTATTTGGGTGGTGGATTATTCTCAGCACAGCAGTGACATTGACACGGTGGTGTTTTAGTGTGTGTTGCGCTCGCACAAGTGGATCAGACACAGCTGTGCTTCTGGAGTTTTTAAGAATAGTGTCCAATCACTGTCCTCTCCTTCTTGGTCAGTATTCTGTCAAGCCAGGCACTGACAATGAGGTGTTCTAGCACCTAAATAATACCTGCTCTTTGGGGGTTCTGACTATTGAAGAACAGCTTAAAACGGGGATAACAAAGTTTGTAAAGAAACAGATGGACTGCAGTCTGTAATTGTAGAACTACAAAGCTATAAGTGTAAAAAAATGAGTGTAAATACAAGGTAATTGAGCTCTACTCTTGCTTCAGATCTGAAAAATCCACAGGTGTTTCTGTCTGTCCCTCTTCTTGGATAAATGATATGTCTCTGAAAAGATTTTGATGATAACTGAGAAAAGGACAAAAGAAAAAAGGAAAAACAAGAAAAAAATAAAAGCTGCCAGTGTTCTCAGAACATAAATCGGCCGTCCCAGAGTCCACACCTCATCATTAAATGTGCTGAGATTATGTGGATTGTAGGAAGCAGAAAATGCAACTAATTTGTAAGAATGAACTTTGGAGGTGTTAAAACAAATCCAGGCATATTTCAGTGAAAACTGGGCAAAAGCCTAAAACAAAGAACAGAAACTATAACAAAGGCAAAAGATGAACTTACATATACACACACACACATATATATACACACACACACACACACACACACACACATGTATGTATATATATATATATATATATATATATATATATATATATATATATATATATATATATATTTAACTTTTGTTCTGGCACTGAAAAATTGAGATACAGTTTAGATACAACACTAAAAACTTTGCTAATCGCAACTTTAAATTATAATATTTTCTTGCATGGCAATTAAAAGAGACGTGTTTAACAAGACTTGCTTTGTGGGGGCTAAGGTATTTATGTCATACTCAGGCAGGGTCTCAGTTGTTAGGCTGGAACAGATTTCCGTAGTCTCTTAGCAGGAGAACACTCTCCAGAGAAAGCAAGCCATAATTTGAGAGCAGACCACAGGGCAGATCAACAGTAATGGATAGGGACATCTATGTAGAAGACGCTCTACAGACACTATACGCTTCATTCTCTATATTCTTCCATTTTTTTAACTGCATTTTTATCTTGTCTAAATTAAATTTTACACTACGGCAGTACTTACAATTAAATTTTAGGAATATGACTTTTTATGTAGGAATCAAATTTCCTCACAATTACACAGCAGATATACGTTAAAAATGGATTTTGACAGAGTGTATAGAGACTGAATGAGATTACTGAAGTCTTATTCCATAACATTTTTTAAACATTTCAAACTGTTAATGTGTTTCTTATGGGACAGCAAATAAAAACCCATCAAAGGGCATGTTGGTGTCATTTTAATCACAGTCTAGATCAGGGATTCACTACCCTGACATTTACTGCCCTACACGCAGCTTAGTCCCAACCCTAATTTAACACACCTGTCTGTAATGTATGATGTTCCTGCAGACCTTTTAACTTCACATATCATTGCTGTCTGAAAAAATAAGCATTTCCAAAATTATGATTAATTAAAATATTTGTATCTTTTTATGTAAGTTAATGCAAAAAGATTTTATTTGATAGTGACCCAACCCATTCACACATCCTAAAGGGCATCCGATGAGTTCCAATTATGCAGTAAACAAAAAACTGATAAAAATATATGTCATACAATATATTACTTGAACCAATCTTCATGACATCTGCTGCATTACAAGATGTCTAAAACAGCCTCTTTATACATTTATATAATCAATTATACAAAACAACAATTCTGGGACTCATTATCTAATCACAGTCAGAAGTACAAAGCTTAAGAGAGCTGCTGAAGACACAAACATACAATGCATATTGACCAGAAGTAAGAACACACACATAGATATATCATTTAAATATTAGGACCCACATCTTACATTTATTAGATGCTTTATTAAATATATATATATTTTTTTTTTTTTTTTTTGATGTCCAAATTATTTTACTTTACTGAAATCTATATTTATCTATAAACAAATTGGTTTATATTACAGAAAATATTGATCGCAAGCATTTGAACTGTGATTCCAAGTTTTGAAATAATGGCACACTGTATTTGCCAAAGTCCCTAAAACCAACAGTTGCTCTAGGAGTATGATCTGGCCATGAGACGCACTGAGCCGACAGTAGTGGTGGTTGTTCGTGGCCGTTATGGGCCCTTCCTGTCTAGACTGGGGGAGATAGGGTTAATGAAAATGCGGCCTTGCCTGCTGAACGCTGTCTGCAGTATCACTCCTCAGGTCGTTCTCCTAAATCAGACTTAAACCAACCGGCTGGACCTACTGTCACACCCTAGAGACATGCATAAGTACATGTATGTGTATATCCACAAGCACACATGCGCATGCTCTCGCACATGCTCTCTTCCTCACACACACGCTACGCATCATCCCTCCAACACCTAGCAGCACCCTGGCTTACACTCTGTGTCATTGTGGAATTTCAGCCCCCACTACCTCCGGCCCTCTTTTTTTCTGAGGAGAAGCGCCATTTATGAGACGTTCCCAGAATAAATGGTGGTCAACAGTTCAGCGTGTTGGCCCACAGCGCTCTGTAAATATAGATGACTGCGCCCAGCCACGGAGAAAATGTGCGAGCGTCTAAAGCAACGGCGGCCGTTGTTGCCAAGAGAGCACCTGGACGGTGTTAATCACGGCCTAGCATAAACATTTCCTCCAAAGAACATACGGCAGAGCTATTTGCCTCCACGCAACCCCCCCCCCCTCTTACACAGGCACCACACCGCCTCACACACACATACAAAACACTCGGCATACACACCCTGCCTCAGGATGATCATCTCCACAGGGCGGCCCAGGAAAGAGACTGTGTGAGCTTTAAGAACTGTCAGTCACTTTCAGAGGGGGAGTATTGGTATTTGGTAAATTGGTTTACAGGGATATCAACATGCAAGGTAACATTATTAAGGACACTATAACAGCATCACTGAAATTTAGTCAAACAAGTTACAGTTTCACTAGATTTTTTTTTTAAATTTACGAAGCTGTTCTTATTTCACAAAGTCCTACTGCACGGTCAAACTCAGATCATGTGATAAATGCTTTCTACTGAACTGAGCTTCAATCACAACAGCTGATGCCGCCACATCATGGCAAGAATTTGTGGAAGTCTCAAACTGTGTGTGTGTGTGTGTGAAAAGGCCTAAACCTGCTATGCTTACAATCCTGACATACAAAGTAAATTAAACTTGTTTGCTGACTTTGAAACTTTCAATTTAAGATGATCTGCTTCAACCGTCAAAAAGTGGATAAAAACAACAGAGCACGGCAGCTACCCACAGTTTGCTGTTGGGGTTGTGATGCTAATAAAGGTGGAACGGCCCCTCTCTTCAGTCTTTCCAGAGTAAAAAGCCACTGACACTGAGTGAAATGTGCTGAGCAAATCAACAACTTTGGATTTAAGTTATCCAGGATCTTGTTAAATATGTGGGAACTGAGGAATTTTCCGTTCCACCTTAATGATGCAGCAGTTACATGAAACAGAGTATTTGATTAAGAAGCTGGCAAAAAGGATGCCAACTTGAGTCTTTAAAGACGAACATGAACCATGCCCACCCAGTGTTTAGCTCTTTGGAAAGCATATAAAGAGTGCCAACATCATCTTCACAGCCTGGAATGGTATATTTCTGTGCACAGTGCACCATTTTTGCTGCTGTTGCTCCATTATTGCTGTTTGTACGTTTTGGGGTGTAAATATCAAAATGTAAAGACTGTTACATAACAGTAAGGTTTTTGCACATGCATGATTTGTATTTAAATGAGTAGATAGCAATGTTTGAGATTCATGATATGTCAGTTCTATGTACTAAACTTTACTTATTCATCTATGCCAATGTAAATATAGTTTTCCATTCCACAACACTTTCAACAGGCAGCTCAGCAGACTGCTAATGGGTTTACCAGCCAATCCAGAAATATTCAGAGTTAGGCTGGAATACTCTAAATACTATAAAGATGCAACATATTAATTAAAGTTACCCGAGTGTCTGTAACAAGGAAGTAAAAAATAAAAGAAAATAGAGTTTACCACAGTAATATGATATGATAGCGTGACAATGGTGTGATGATGTATAGAATGCTATAGAGGGTATGCATTGATATCACTTTCCCGTTGAAGACAAACTAGCAAAACACTTCATAACAAGGTTTATTATGAGAAACAGCGAAACAAAAAATGAAACAAGGTGATTGGACATAACAATAAAATATAATTTTCTTGTGGTCATCATGACCTTTAATGTTTCTCCGTTCCAAGATCTTCTAAAGCAACCAAGTTGTCTGGCTAACTGTCTAAACCTGCTTTGTTGAATTCTGTCTCAGATGGAAAACTGGGTTGTTTTGTGTCCATTCCCCCACCCCCATGTTCGTGGAACACAAAGCTTATCGGCATGGCTGGTTTTATATAAATGCTTTGCAAAATATTTGATTTATGAGTTAAAAGAAAAATAAAGATAAAGATAAAGAAAAGAAAAGCCAATGAATTACACAAGGCTGAGCGTAAGGTATGTTTTTAACTTAAAATCCAGCATTGCTGCCACAAATCACAGCAGCAAATCTACATTTTGGTGCCTGGAAATCTTTATTTAAATAAAATAATTTAAATAAAATAATTTAAATAAATAAATAAAAATAGTGTAAAAACTGTAGGATAAAGCTAATGTCAGCTCCCTATTCACCAGCTTCTTGTAATTTTTTTTCCGTTCCTCTTTAAATGGAGCAGCAGGTACATTCTAGTGTGTTATAAGGTGGAACAGAAAAAAATCAAATAGGAGTTCAGCCTTGTGTGATTCATTAGCTTTTCTTCTTTTTACCTTTATTCCTCTTATTTTTCATTTTCTGTTATAGCAGCCTGTTTGTTAATTTAAAGAATCACAATAATTTCTTTATCCAGTATATCAGCCTACTTAAAAAGTATTTTGTTTGCTTCTTTTTGGTATATTTGAAAAGTATTGGAGAGTCACTTGGTGTGTGACTCTGTACTTAGATATCTTAATGTTAAATGTCCTGAGCCAGTCTTTGCGCATGCATTTTTCAACAAATTCAGACAGCCACTCAGTCACTTAGTCAGTAAGTTAAAATGCCACTTCTAGGCCAACCTGCTAGGTGGTCAAACAATAAATCAATACTATGATAACATAGTAAACTGTGATAAAAATGTAATTATCACAGAAAAAATTATGCAGTATTGGGCAAAAAAAAAAAACAACAGAGACAATCATCACCATCACGGCCACTCAGGCCTCATCCTCACTTAAGGTACATTAGTGTGCAACAGTTTATGGACTTGAAGGTGTAGATAACTTAACTCTGCCACAGTTACTCGAAGTCCAGTGTTGAAAATGGCTCCACTCAAGAGCAGCTTCATTTAGTAGCTACTTAAGGCAAAGCCTTTTCCTCCATTAATGCAGACCTGTCATAACTTTTTAGGTTCATTCTAAGAGCAATATAAATGAACTTGGACACTGTTAACCTCTTAATCAACAGCAAGCTTATTTAGTGAGTATTCTTAAGACTTATCATTGAGCAACTACAGTAAACTAATTTGTATGGTGAAACAGTAATATTCAAGTCATGCAGTGATGAGATTGAGAAATTTAAGGAGTTGAAAGGTGTAAAAGAAATGCATCCACTGCTGACTGTTAAACAAGTTAGTCTTGTCTTTGCTTAGTATATGCTCACCAAACAATGAACATATTTGTTTGCCGTTCTCTCTTTTATGTTTAATACCCCGTCTATAGTTATTCCCCCTATACCTCTTACTATAACACATAGAGGGTAGTAGTGACTAAAGTTTATCTGTTTGAGCTTGAGGTGCTTCTGTTGCCATCAGCCATTTGTGGCCAGTATGTTGCATACAATGAATAAAAAATAGGCATGTTTTAATCACTACTATATACAGCTATTAATCATCAACAAATATAGAATCGTCTCAGGTCTATAGTCAAGCAACATGTTAACATTATCATTTACCTCTTGTATGCATTGTGTTCTTTGTTTCAGTTTCACTTTTATTAGTGAAACCCATTCTTGCTGCAGGTCTGTTGTCAAAAATGAGCTAACACCTAGCATGACCCTATTGTTTTGTTATCAAATCCCTTTCCTTCCTACTACACAACCCAGAAGAGTAAAATTTACTGTCATGTTTAACACAGACAATCCCTCACTCTCTCCATGTTCTCTTTTTGTGTCACGAACCTTATTCTAACCTCTGGAGAGCAAAAACACTGTAAATCATTTTGGTGGCGTAAAGCCATCCAGTTTCTTATCTGCCCAAAAGCTGGAAAAGCTTAATGGATCATAATTACTGTCACTTTTCATAATGTTAACCTTTCCTCTTTGCTTTTTTAATAACTCACTCTACACCCACCTTACAGAGGACCATACAGAGGACACTTCTCCATGTTTGTGGAGTGCCAGAAAACTCCTTTAGCCTAAGAGGCAGCACTGTTAGCCAGTCCAGGCAAATGGAATTGTGTCTTGGGCACTCTAAGTGCCCATGTTTTACAGTGAGGTGTCTGCACTGTGATAAACATTATTACACCTGTCACATAGGAATGAGATGAATTGTCTGTTTGTTCTCACGCCCAAATGAAGGCATGCTAAAGGCATTTTTGTAAAGTCATGATCATACTAGACATTCTTAAGTATGTTGTTTTGTTACTCATAAGTTATCACTGTTGTAGTGATAATTCATGACTTCATAGAAGAACAAAAAATCTTAAAATATAGTTAATAGTCTTTTCATACTTATTCAGCTATTTATTTCTATAGTGTATAGCATGTTTAGGAACAAATCTTTGAACTTTGATACATACTTTCAATTAAATGTACATTAATTGAAAGTATTTTAAGCACTTGGGCCATTATATTCATTTAAATAATTAAAAACACCCACACAATGTAAAAAAGAGAAAAACTATTAGGAAAAAAAAGAAGAAAATCTGATCACCTATTAATTTCCAAAGACATATGACCTATAGTCCATAATATAAACATGTATGTACTTTACTAGTAAAACATAAAAAGCCAAATGTGAGCCAATACTGTATATTTCTCACCAGGAAGCCATATATGTTCTTAGAACTGTTTGGTTATACTCCTGTGGGATAAGCCCTCAATCTGGCAACCACATTATCCCGGCCACAACCACATGTAGTGTTGCCAAAACTGAGAGAGAGAGAAAGAGAGAGAGAGAGAGAGAGTTTAAACAGACACTCACTGACAGTTTTAGCAACACCTTCGGTGCCCAACATATTCAGAACCCCGGGGAACTGCCAGTGCTACTAATGCTAATATAAAGGGACAGTGAAAGCAGTACAGGAGTATGGCAGTTCTCCTAGCTCTGCCTGTGCTGCTGCACTGTAGCCACAGCACAGCCAGCACATCTCCTCCCACAGCTCATTACAGCACACGCCAAATCCAGCTGCCTCTTGGCATACTTGAACCACCTCTAAAAGTGAACGCATCTAGACCTCATTTTCACACCATTTTTCAACCTGAATTAAATGCAGAACGTGCTATGTGACCTCATATACACCTGGCATGTCTCTCTGACTCCCTCTCTCTCTTTCTCCCTTAATCTGAACGAGGTGTATATTACAGCATTTTGAGTCAGGGGGTGATACTCCTTGCTCATCGCCTAAGTCTCTCCTGCCCACCACATGCCTGCAAAACTCTTTCCCCTGCGTGCAGTCACACGTTGATTAGCCCTCCATGTGTTTGCACATTAAAGTCCAATCTACAGCAAATCAAAGCAACATGGGAACTCCATAATTAGTGTCAAAAGTATTAACATGCCACTCATTCAGAAAAGAGAACCATGCATGATCCTTTTTTATATATCTCTGCAAAAAAACAAATATGTCACAACATTGTGGAGGGGTTTAAGGGTCTTGAGCATTATCACTCAACTGCAATTTTTACAACCACATTTGTGTTTTTTTTTCTTGCAACTTCTATGAGGCACTCACAATCAGTTGAGAAAATATTTCTCCAGCATAAAAATATCCACAGGGAATTTGGGGCTGCATAACTACACCCAGAGGAGCACAGGGCAAAGCTCAATGCCATCCCAGCTCATTGAGATTTACAAGAAGACCTCCCGAAATCTTTAGCCATTTTATACCTGTTGAAGACATAGGCTTTTACAAAAACAGAAAAAGCAGTTGTACAACGTGGGCTTTCTTTGTACAGACCGTCTCTCAGCCTGGAAAAACATTTTCTCATGTCTTTAAAAGCACTCTCTGAAGAAAATGGAAAGGCTCTCTTACAATAGTTTCAGTGAGGATCTTTCCGGAAGTAGTCACACCACATGCGGGGGTGAGGAGACAGAAACCACACGACAGCACACAGTAGATGTGTATTTTCATTGGACCCGGATCGTGCTTCTGCCTTAGTGTGAAACAGGCCTGGAAACTGCACTGGCTTCACACTTGAGCTTTGAGTCCAAGCTTGTATTAAGTCAGCAGTGTCTTTCTTTGCAGGGCAGCAAACAAGCTAATGCAACCAAGAGCTGCAGTTGCGTGATAGGAGATTTGGAACTGCTGCTTTCATGGCACAAATTCTAATTGTCAAAATTCTGAAGGAGGGAGATAATGTCAATCTACCAATTTAACTGCTTGAGGCAAAGGGATTGAGTTGAAAAGGAAGTGAGCGATAGGCGCACATTATCACAAGGAAGGAAATGTTTAAGTCCTGAAGGATGATAGTGATTCTCTGGCTACGCACCATACAAAGCAATTAACTCATTCTCAAAGCAGGGCCCATAGATAAGAAAACTGTGCCACTTATCATCCATACTTGCTATCACATGTCATGCAAAGGTCACACAAAGATCAGCAAATATAAATGGTAAGAGTATTGTACATTTGTGATAGCTACTTTATTTTAACCCCTGAGCCTGAATCTTTTATTTCACGCTCACAAAACAACAGCATTTACATATCAGCTCTACAGTAGACACTGATTAAAGTATAGTAATTCCATAGTAAAGACCAAGGTTTATTCGTAGCTAAAAAATAAGTCTTAAAGGTGCCACAGAATGGTATTTACATTGTCATAAATGAGGAGAGCTAAGTACATAGAATATACATAATATATAAACTCAAACACTGTTGTCTCCTCTTTCAAATACAAATCCTGTATTTGCAAAAGAGGGTAGTAAAATAAGCCTAAACAGTTACATAAAAGTCTTGACTTGTTGCATATTTAGTTAAACTACTACTTTATGTTCTGGCAAAAGGCATCACACCTGAACCTTATGCCGAGAAAAAAGAAAAACAAACAAACAAAAAACAGAAAAAGAGATTTAACACTTGCATCAGCAAGACAAGGCTCTCAACAGTCATCTAAACTAACACATATGCAGCACCCACTACATAAACAGATGTCAGGCAACTTAAGAGAACAGACTTACTAAAGGGTGAACTACACACCAGGGTTACTCTAAATTAATTATACAAGAAATTGTATTAAAAAACATTTGTGCTCAAGATTTACATGCTCTTCCATCATTCTAGTAAAGACTAGGTTGTGACGTCAGTCTTGTCGAAATGTGAATGATAGAGAACATATTGGCTTGATGAAGTACAATGAGTACATTTTTGCACTCAATGAGCCATCACACACTCTCACAGAGGTCAAATTCTCCGTGGTGTAATTATGGTTGAGAAAAATTAATTTACATGACAAGAACTAAAATACAGCAAGCATACTGCAAACTCTCAGTCACCCTTGGACAACGACAAGAAGTCATGATCTACCTATCCTCAGATTTTCTTGGCACATGATCATAACTATTGAAGTAATCCACAAAGCACAAGAACAAATCTTTGAGAACAGAGTCTAAAGCCTCTGAAGTGTCTGCAGGCCTGCACAAAACGTGCCTCTGTGTCCACAAAAGGAAAAGTGGGCATGGTGTGGTTTGGCCCAGTGCTCAGTTTACACTCTTCATTCAGGTCGACCTATAGTAGCCAAAGCCAGGTCCAAAACCTAGCCTTTACGGTCAAAACACTTCACGTATGATTGAACTGAACATCCTGACCCTCACCATTCTCCCACCACAGCACCTGCCTCCATAGAAATTCTCTCCACACCACACAGGGTGGGATGCTAGAGGTAGCCCAACAGTAACGTCATGTAAATGGCTATTTTGGCAACAGAAGGGCACCAACTTTCCATCCAACATCAGTGCTTGATTGGACCCCTTGTATTTAACTGTGACCACTGGGTTTGTAGTTTTATTTACCGTGAAAATTATTTTTTTATTCTAAAATGTACCTAGTTTGGCAGATTGCATGGTGATCTAAAGAGACATAAATGTACTATTCAAGTTAAAATGACGGTTCAGGCACAAAAATATCCTTTTGAGAATTGGACTTTGGAAAAAGGCATCTTTTTTCACCCTCTCACTGGAACCCTCCTTTAGCAAAAGTGACGCAACATTCCAGCCTTATTGACAAGTTTTGGTTGCTAATGGTCTGTATAACGTGGCGCGCCTGGGTGGAAAAGGTGCACATGTGGGCAGCAGGCCTGTGGCTAAAGCTGGTGGCTCCAGACTCATCACTCTACAAACATACATGCAGACTACGAGTCTACGTGCCATACATATGGTGTCCACCATATCCAATTCTTGCTGTCAACATTGCAATGCAATCTATAACACACTTAGCTGCATCTAGGTGCATGACTTTTCAATTCTGAAGCATGCTGTTGCAATGTGGGATCTAATTTGTTGTCATGACAATGAACCAGTAACATATCTTACATATGCAGTAAAACTTTTTAAGACACAGATTAAACTCAATCCTTGACCAAGAAATAGTTATGAAAAGATGTTTGTTCTTCTTTAGTAACAAAATATCTCTGGCTGAATTAAGAGAACATAATCATACAATCTTAACAGTCCATATTTTTAGTCTTATATTCTGATCAAGCAAACAGATACATATAAAAACAACATCACACTTCAATGGACTTATGTTGCTTATGTTGCTCTGATTTAGCTAAAATGTTATTAAATAAACATTTCAAATTTCCAGAAACAGTCAAATGGAGTGAAAGGAAGTATATTTGTTTCAATAATGCATAGTTCTACAAAGTAAAGACTCCCTAAACAATGTCACAAATGTCTTTAATATTTGTAATTTCTTCTACCCCAACATGTAGGCTAGTTTTACCCTAAAAGTCTTATTGCTCTGGAAATTTAGGTAGCATATAGTCTAAGCAATTTCAGCCACTATGTAACATTCACAAGTTAACACTTCTGAATATCTAGTGAACTATCTATCTTTCAGATTTTACCCATAATAATGTTAACACAACAAGAAAGACAGAGAAAGAGAGAGAGAGAGACAGAGCAGCAGGACATATGACTTCAACATTGCTGGAGTACGAATACTTCAATGTCTTGAAATGTCTTCACAATATATCAGGAAACCAGACTTGTGGTTAGTAAGTTGTGGTCTTTTAGAAAACAAAGTTAGAAAATTTAGCTGATTCCACTAACCTGTTGACCCTCAAAACACAGGAGGGCTTGTGGATCTGATTCCCCTAAGAAAGTCTTTACCAAGCCAAAAAATGTACAGATAAAAGATTGATATTGCCACCTTTTGTTAAAAGTAGCGTACAACAGATACTTTATTTCATTTTTGCTATGTGAGCAGAGGCATCAAACCACAGATTTATGCTTCATGTTAGACTAGTATGAACAAAAAGTTAAGCCATGCATAAGAAATTCATATTTTAGTTTCAGAAAAACAAAGTGGTATTTAAAAAGCGATTATTGTTCTTAAACACTACATCACACC
This sequence comes from Megaleporinus macrocephalus, assembly GCA_021613375.1. Taxonomy (NCBI): domain Eukaryota; kingdom Metazoa; phylum Chordata; class Actinopteri; order Characiformes; family Anostomidae; genus Megaleporinus; species Megaleporinus macrocephalus. Next base: position 32,345,553 of record CM038711.1, on the reverse strand, counting down.
ACCTTACCTAAACAAACAAACAGACAAATCAAATAAATACTGTTGTTGCTATTACAGTTGCTATTTACAAAGAAAGAAAGAATGAGCTGTGGTTTGTTTAAAAGTTACTAAACTATTTATACAGTACTAGAAAGTGTACTTTTGCTCACACTTGTTTTGAAAAGTGGTATAAACTACTAACTAAGATTCTGACATTCTCATGCCTTGAGTACCAACTTCAAAACTCTCACGTGTTCTGGCCTGCACAAATCAAGCTTCAGCCTTTCTTATTTTTTTAAGGCCATTTTCAGTCTGGCATGCTGGAGTTACTTCTGATAGCGATGTCTCAGAGTTGCCAGGTTCGCGGATTTCACGCCAAATTGGGCTTGTTTGAAAATTCAGGGGTGGCGGAGTGCGTTTTTTTGGCTACTTTTAAAAATCATCGCGGGCGCCAAAAAACAACAAAAAAGTGGGTGTTTCATTGGATGTTACGTCAACACGGCAGGCAAACGTGTACAAGTCGACACTAAGAACCAGGAGAACATAACGACATAAGGGAGGCCAGTGTGAAGCAGCAGTCGCGAGCTAATATGCCAGGTAAATAGGGGAAATACGGGAGGCGGTATTGCAGGGACTGGGAAAAAGAAAAAGGTTTGATGGAATGGATTAAAAGTGTCCTTAATAACGTCATATTGCAAAAAAAAAGTCATATTGCAAATACTGCAAATGTGAAATATGCCAAATGCCAGAACATTGTTTGACACAGGCAGCGTCGTTTGACACTGGGATATAAAACTCATATAAAAATACTAATGTTACAATATTATTAATGACTTCAATATATATAGCAATATTGATAATAAATCCCTCATAAACAAAATACTAAGTCATAGACTCATAGTTTTTTTGCCATTTGCTTCAAATGTGTGACACATATTTTGGGCTAGTTTACGCTTCTGAAAGGCGGGTTTTAGACTGACTTTGGGCCGGATATTTTTGTAAGACCTGGCAACCCTGAATCAGATCAACGAGGGCAGCATGAGACCAAAGCTTTATGTACGGTTTATCCAGACTAAAATAGTTCTAAATGCCGTTTACTGCATTTATCGATGAAAGTTTGTTGTAGTGACATGTAAACGCAATTTTTCAACAGCTACGAATGACAGCCTCTTTTCGATGATCTGCCAATGTCACGCAATGTACACGCAGGTTCATTAAAACGAACAAGAGCAGCACAGACTTGCTACATAATAAAATATTCAACGCTAAGCTAAACAGTAGCATAAACACAAACGGCGGGATCAGGATTCGTCACAGCCCTTCAAACAGCTCGCACTGGTGAGGCTAGCTGTAGTTGAAATACGTACCACAATTTTTCTTTGTCGGACACCGCACTGCCTGACACTGAAGTATAAACATGTGTTCGTCTGTGTTGTTGTAGAGCTTGATAGCTAGCTAATGAAGCTGGTTAACGTTAGTTGGTATGACTGGCTAAAGAACCAGCTATCCTTAATGTTAACATCGCTAAAAATGTATTAAAATGATCCAAAATGCACCATGTACGCATTTTAATATGCCTCAAGATATATCTACACCAACCTACTGAACCGTTAGGATGAGTGTCCGTTAGATTTTGAATTTGAAATTATTGTTATTGGACGTGCAGCTCAGCTACCAGCCCTGAATGACCACACAAGCTCACGTTGTAGAAGTCATACTGCCAACTGAGCAGTTTGATCATTTACTATTTTACATGTTTTTTCTATTTTTCTAGCTACCCAATTAACTATTACCATTAGAAGTTTAGTATTATTTTCTTAATTTAACGATCCTTAATTAGATCCTAATTCTATGTATTTTTAAATTTTAGAGTTTCGATGATTAATTACAAATTACGAAAATACACAACAGAAATGTGAGACGGAAGCAATGAGGTCGTGTCAACAGTTGAAATGGTATGATGTGCTAACACAGCTACGAAACATAGTTCAGTATATGCAAATACACTATATAAATTTATACACATGTTTAGTATGTGTAAATTCTGATCACTGGCATGGCCCATGATGTTCAGCCACTGATTTTTTTTTCACTGTGTTTTTTTTTTTTTTTGTTTGTTTTTTTTTTTAAGACAAACCATATTGGGTGGGGTCTTATTAACTTAGTTCTAGTTTTGTTCTTGGCTGTTTTAACCAGGAGTGTAGCTAACTTTTACATTGGGGTGACCAGGTGATTCAGATATTTTATTTAATTGGCACAAAAATAGTATTACAAAGTAATATATTGGTTTTTTTGATGTACATAAAGTCCATTCACCATTTCCACATATTTCATCAATGTTGGTGAACCAAAAGACATTAATGTAACATCAGTTGTTTATGAGAAAATTATGTATTTCAGTGGTGACTGCAACACTTGCAGTAAATGCATTACTTTGCTCATTGCACAATGTTTGTTAGCTTGAAGAAATGCCATCTCATGCTGACAGGCCATAGACAGGTTGAATTCACTATGCAGGTCATTTGTGAGTCTAGTTATTAGAAAATTAGCCAGACAGCACTGTATAAGGTACACTAAAAAGGACGTATGTATTCAACTGTAAAACAAAATTAGTTAGAATGATAAATGATCATAGCTAATATATCATAGATGGTAACACAATCTTACTATCAAATTGATTCATAATTGCTTCATAATATAGCTCACACAGCTGCCCAGCTGAAGGGACCCAGCACACACTGACTTGCTTACTTAAGTAAATTATTATGTCATTATTAAATGCAGCAGCATCAGACTCTATAACTGATTGGTAGCTACTCTAATTACAATGTTTTCCACCCTAAAACTTGCTTGTGTGCTTTTCTTGTTGTTCCTGCTTTTCTAAATGTATCCACTGAAACAATTTATCATATGAGTTATTTAACATTTTAACATATGATTGAGTTAATAGAAATGTAGACTAAGGTTTTATATAAAAAAATGATGACTCAGCTTTTATTGCTGCTGACCTGATTCGCTAAACAATTTCTTTGTCAAATTAATTACAACTTTGATTTGCTTTAAAAAGTGAGGTTTTGCTTGTGACATGCCATCATATAATAAAATGATTTCCAGACTGTTTATACATATTTGAAGCAAATGAACATCTTGGTTGAATATTGTGGTGACACTTTCTGTGTCAGTGTGATGACACCTTTGTTGACTTATAGAGGCATAAATGTAACATTTTGGTGTCCTATTTCTGACCTGTGCAGCCATAAATGCATGGGAGGTGTGGCCATGCAAAGCAGCCATGTGCCCTGGCTCACAGTAGGTAATGTGGCTGAGGTTCATTAGTTGTTGGTAATTTAACAAGTGTGCATATGGTATTTGTGCTTTGTAGTGCTAGGCTGTGGCGCCGGTTGGTTTGGGTAGGTGACCTGTCTATTTCCTGGCTGTTCAGCTAGTGCTGGTGGCGGTTCGTACCTGCTGCTTTGGGCAAAAGACTATACACTTTTGTCAACACTACAATACATACAAAAATGTGTACATGATGTATATTTTCCACAGTCTACTTTTTCAAACACAATAAATGCATGGAATGGACACTAAAGTATTCAACAGTCAATGGGACAACCCATACCTGAACATGTCTGATGACAAACAAAATGGGGTTACAAATTCCTGATTGTGGATGTAAACCTTGTATTTTGTAAAAGCCACTGATAAAGACCCTAAATCACTTTATCAAATAGACTACCATATACTGTGATTGCATCAACTCAATTTCCAATAGCCCTATTCTCAATTAAAACCTGCAGTGTAACCCATGCTTTAGGCATATGCTCTGCAGTGGGCAATAAATGCTGGTGAAGCAGAGCAGGTTAGGGCAGTGCAGTTACACATAAACTAGACAGACAAGCCCTAGGCCACAGGCCATGCACAGTTCACCTCACACAACCTGCTATGATAGAGCAGCAGCATACCAGCCAGTTTTCCCAGACAGGGAGGCACTAAAATCTGGCAACAGTGGTGCGATGTGGACAAAAAAAACATCACTATACTTACAGACATCAATTCTACAATATGTTTAATATAATAGTTAATAGTTTATAATAGTTTTTATCTGAGGTTTGCATTCTAAGAGACAACTACGTCAACAAAAAGACATGCTAAAACAATGAAAAGAATGATTTTATCAATCAAAAATAAATAAATGAAATAAGACAATGTCATATTGGCATGTCATCCTACTGCCCAAACCATCCCTAATCTCTCTTTCTGACTGTTATAATCTATAGCACATACTGCAGTATAGAGACCTTCCGGGGAAATTTGCGTGCACTGCGGAGGAGCCAGACAAAAATTTCGGATGTCTCAGCTTCCTGCCATTCTATATGTGTCACCAGGCCTTTATACTGGAAGTCCTATAAGAATGCCAAAGGGCAGAGACCTGTCTGCGTCATAACTGAAGTAATACTTCCATACACTGACCTCGGTGGGGAAAAAGTGACCAACCACACAGTTGCCCCAAGTCTGCTGTAGAATCTGGCCCACAATTATAAGGCCTGACCGCATGACCACACAGTTTCTGTACTGGTCAAAGCATGGAAAAGGGCAGCTTGGGAGGTCTCTTACTGGAGGTACACGTCCAATGACAGGATGTGTTTCCAGTTGCTGGGTTTTTAAGCCTGTAATCATCGTGAGGACCAGATACATTGAATGCACACAAGGAAACTATGTCTGTGCTGTGCCTTTTGGTACAAAATGTGATAAAGACCCTGGATCAGAGCTGTTCGTTGGATCACTTGCCGAACTCCTTTTCCTTTCCTTTCATCACTAAGTCAGAACATAGATGTTAACCAGAAAACACCCTGGAAGTTGTCAGAATGTGATTTACAATCATCATTTACAGAGCAAACAGTTGTGCTCCCCTCATCCATTCACAGGACACAAGACACCTACACCCATTAATATGACCACAACACGTGTTAAACCGCCAGCCCTGCGATGGAAGCCGTACAGTTTTTCTTCTCCCCTCGTCGTCACAGTCCATAAACCATATCCAGTGATTAATGCATCAATCATTCTACATGAAAGCCTGGGAGTCGTTTCACCCTGGTTCTGTCAGGAGGCCGGTCTGTGGCTGAGTGACAGGAATATGGATGCTGTTGGTGGTAAATGAGCTTTAACGGTTCCTTAGGGTCTCACCGCACAGCCCGCCCGACCGGCCGCGCTGCCCCCGGCCCGCTGATAGAATTAAGGAGTCCTTGAACCATGCTGCTCGCGCTTCCTGAAGCAATTACCATGAAGCAGTGGGGCCACCTAGACCAGCGGGTCGTGTGTGTGGAGTGGCGGGGGATCCGGGGGGTGTTTAAACAGAGCTGCACGGGGTGCATCCCGCCACCCACGCACGAGAGGGCTAGAGAAACATATCAGCTCTGCGCACACAGAGCAGGGAGAGTTTTCTCTCCTTTTTTTCACATTGTTTTGTTTTCCTTCTGAGACATCCATCGTGGACGGCGTGGTGGGTGGGAGTTAGATCTGTTTTCATAGAATCAAAGCCATCAGTAGGCATGTAACATGAGGAAATGTTACATTATAGACAGATGTCTCTCATCCTCTGCTTCCTCTTACCAGAAGAAGAGGACGATTCTTTAGACTTGTTTTATTTTAGCCATATAACCATTTAGGAATAATGCTTCCCGGCTTGGATGGAACAACTTCTGAGACTAAACTCTGGAGGTATGATTGACAGTAAATTATATAAATAAAGAGTGGGCTCTGACACAATACTGTTCAGGTCTTAAAAAATGGCGCAGCACATTATGCAAAGGATTTTTTTTCACTTAAGAAAGGTTCTTCACACTTGCTCATCATTAAATTTACAAAAAAAAAAGCATGTCATTCATTTGGTTAGCACATTCATTCATCGGGTTAAGTGTGCAAGCATTATGGCTGTGTTTATTTGTGGAGTGGTCTGCATTAAATTTAATTAGCACAACAGTCTCCCAAAATCACGTGAATTCCCAACTGCCCTCAAGAGAAGGAAACGCTTGGAATTGTGCCCCAGGAAGGTCACTACTCTCCTGCATCAGGCTGAAGCATGTACCAAGGTTAGGGTCAAAGGTCTCAGGGACTAGTCATTCCGCACTGCCCTGGCGCCTGCCGGCACAGCCCTCAATTTGTAATAGGCAAACTCCAACCTCGGAGGGCTTCCCTGGCAAAACAGAAGGCTTAAACACAACCAGCTACCCCAAGGCCCCAAATCTGCCTCCACATCCTGGCTCCAACTGCCCAAATAAGAGGAATTACCTCGGTACCCTTCTGCTCTGTGAAAACATACTTTAATAAGAGGAATTATCTTACTGAAGGGTTAGGTCCAATCAACACACCTAATAAGAGGAATTACCTTTGTGAGGGGACAGCAGGCCTTATTAAGAGGTATTAGTCCAGGGTGGCAGCAGCTCCACCCTGCTCTCCGCCTCATTACCTCCGGATTTATGTGAGATTTTATGCTGCGTGCAGGGTGGTGCACTTGAGTGCTAAACACCACTGACCCTAACTGTAAATAAGGAAATTAATAAAGAAAAAACTAACCTGGAAAGGACAAAGGAGAGGAGAGCAATAATTCAAAAGAAATAAGTGTCAGCTGTCATTTGGGACACGTTGAAATACACATACCTGCAAGCAGCAGAAAAAGAATTCCAATACACAAATATTATATATGTAAATTATTGATTAAAATTCAAATTTATTAGATATGTTTTCCCTATTTCCATACAGGGTTGTAATCTGTTGGCAGAATCAAAAACCCCATACACATAAGACCACTATGTTTCATAAATGCAATGTTAAGATGTAGATATGAGCAGGAAATGTTTCTAATGGTTTTACTGAGATGAGAGAAGGCAGGATGTTCATATCTCTAATTCATCCTGAGATAAGTCTATAGAGTGCCGTCTGGCTTGCCTGGCATTTCCTAGTTTTTCTCTAGAGCTTAACAAATCTGAATGCACTTTAATGGTTTCTTTTATTACAGCAGATTCATCTCTTTGTAATTTCAAAACCCAAAATTAAGCATTTTTTAGCCTTAACAATCTACAGTGACAATGTCACTAATATATGAAGTTTAATATTAAGTAGAGTGATAAGAGTTCAGTTTAGTAACAAAGGAAAGAAAATTTAATCTAGGCACAAATTAAATTTAGTTGTGGATTTGGATGATAAATTTACAGCATAAATTGGACTAATCATAGAGAATATAATTCTATAATTCTAACCATATCAGACTTGAAAGTTATTAATTAATACAAGATGTAATCATGTATTGCTGTAGTGCATTTTTAGAGTGTAACACACTTGCCTTATAACATAGTCCAATAGTAGAAACATATGGAATTTACAGTAAACTTGAACATATGCAACTATAGAAGACAAAACATGTTAAATTTAAGTCAATTTTTAAAGTTTCGGTGGCAATAATTCACATGATCACTCAGGGATGATCTGATCTGATGATCTGGAGATTTTGGAATTACAATTCTTGTATTTAAACTTAAAAAATGTATATATTGGAATGCATATCACTTTTAAAATACCATAAATTATATATTTAATGGTATATGATCTGAAGTTGTTATTTGTGTTTTTATAATATTTTTAACTTTTAAAATTCTGTATATAAATAAAGTAATATATTTGTGTGATGTTAAAATTTACTTATTTTAAAAATAATAATTATGAAATGTTTACATGGAAATACTTCAGTCCCATAAAACTTACCCTTATCTATGGAAGTCTATAAAAGTCACAAGCACTGTTATATAAAAAAAAATAATGAATGAATAATGAATAATTAATCAGGCATAATAATTAATCTGTGACTACCCATTATGTGAACTTGTTGCTTTAACACCACTTTTCATTTTACAGTGATGGACAGGCGCAAAGACATGCAGAAAGACAGACAGGCATTCATTAGTATGTCTTTCTGCTTTCTGCATAGCACCAATGGGGCAAAGCCTCTGACATGGTAATTGCTGTTCGGTGCACACAGGGACTGTGCAATGCATCCAAACCTGTGTCTCTCATTTAGAGGGGAATATCAAGTGTGTTTGGGGGAGGCAGAGGGTATGGATGAGTCCCTAAACCATCGGGGGGCCCCTTTTGGTATCCCTCTACATTTCTGATAAGAGCCTCTCTCCCTCTTGGTTGGTGCTTTCATATGGGCTGGGTCCCGGGTCCTGATTTGGCCCAGCTGGAGGAAGCGAGTGATCAGAGCCGGGTTGGTGCAGACAGAGCTAAAGTAAACAGCCCTGGTGGCTGAGCAGGCAGTTAGCAGCCCTCGGACAGATGATCGGGGGGCCTGCGTGGACCACACACACAGGCATGCACTCCAGGACCACACAGGGGCTGGGTTAGGGGGGTTGCTCAGGGGGCCCTACGCACGCAAATCCACGCCCCATCGCCAGGGCACTCCTACGGGCAAAGGCTAGCCCCGGGTCAGGGCAGGGCCGGCAGAGAGCACGGGGCATTAACGATCCGGCATGGGCCGTAAATGCCCTGTGCAGAGCAGGGCTGCTGAAGTCTCTGCCAAACTCACAGCCTGACACACAGAGGTTTTTTTTTTTTTCCTTTACAGCACAAATAAACTTTCTCTTCTCATAATGCAGAGGGGTCGGGAGTAAACACAAACAGGAAAGGCCTCATAAAGGCGCCATGTTCTGTTGCTTCCATCTCAACATGTCGACTCTATGTCTGTAGCACTCAACGAAACTCTTAAATAATAGCATGAAAAATGTAGAGAGAAAAAAAAAATATCTGTAACAAAATAGTCACGCAGGGGGACCGAAGCCAGCAGGGCAAGAGAAAGATAAGTGGCTTTGACATTTGAGCTAAAACTGCGTGGGCCCTGAATGTCAGTGCTGATACAAGCATTCTCATGAAGGATACACATGAAGGTTTTTCTCTCCATTGCTTTCTTGCTTATGCATACACATAAATTCAGGTTTTTGGTGAACCAACGCTATGCGGGCCATTTGTCTAAGAGTTTATCTGGACAGTGTCAGGCTGACCTGAGGGGCACATAGAGGAGTAATGCTCTCAATCATAATTACTCCCCCCTCTGCCACCAATCACGCCATCTAGAGAGAGTCGGAGAACGAGAGAGAGACAGACAGAGAATGAAGAGTGTGTACACTACTGGAATCAGCACCTCGGCAAGAGATAAGGTGAACTTTATGCTAATGCACCACACACACGCTGAAACATTGCAGCTGGCAAATAGCAGTTGGTCCACGCACACGTCCACACCCACACCAGGGAGAGACTTATCTCGCTATTAAATTCCATGTATTTAAGATGAAATATGGATTCAGCCAAACCCTCACTTCGCATTACACCTGACTTAAATAAATGGTGTAAGTCCGATTTATTTGCCCCAGGTGCAAACTGGCTTTAAGTGCTTATAAATAGCCTCCTGAGGCAGAGAATCAGTCAAGGGTTTTTCTAACTGTCTTGAGTTTCAGGATTGAGAAATATTATGTGCTGAGTTGCAAAGTGAAGTTGAAAAGGTTGAAGAGTGCTAACCTAAAATGGAAAGGCCTCAAAAAAGAAAAAAAAAATTAAGCATATGTATACGTTTTAGGTGCTGAAGACTTTCATTAGAACGACCGTGGGTGTATAAGAGTCAGTGATTAGGCACTTTACAGTCTGAGGACCGCAATGAAAAACAGTTTGGAGTTTAAGGATCACAGGCTACAGAGAAGTCAACCACAGAGTGACTGCATAATTATCAGTAGTACTTGCAGGCCTTGGTACGGCATTTAGATACAAAGAGGTATAGAGAGAATGGCTGCAGTAGGGCTGTAGAGAGGAAGGCTGCTAGAGGACGGAGGAAAAAATTCAGCATATTCCAATTTTCAGGACATAAACAAGGGCATTCTGAGTGGTTTGGTGTAAAATGCGCTATTCTATGCAACTTGCCGAGTCAGATTTGTTCACAGTGGTCGTGATGGGAACCAGACGTACAAAGAATTTAATGCCTCCCTCACAGAAAGTTAGAAATGGTCATGGAAGTAAGATCTAGTACTTGAGGCATTATTTTACAAAAACATATTTTCACAGTACATCCAGTACAATGCACACATGCATAGTACTTTTAATGATGTACCTCTATTTTATTATTATTTGCATTACAAGTAAAAACTCCTGTAGGTCAACTAATCATTTCCCTGCTGTCAGAACAAAACTATGGTTAGTGTCACTTATTTTCAGTTTTTGACATAATTCTAAAACTGTACGTTTCCCTGTACATTGTGTGTAAATTTACTTTTAATTTAATGGTGAATAGACTAAAACAAATCAATGTTTAGTTCCAATGGCAGCAAACTGTTTTGCAAACCTGGGTTCCTATTACCACCTCTGTGAAGAAATCCCAAACATGTTTTTCAACAATGCACCGTTGAACATCAGACTACTCTAAATAAGTCAGACTACTCTAAATAACTCTGTTAATGTATGAATTCAGTCAATTATTATGATGTTTAAAAATCAGTGAAAATTTTGCTTTAAATAGAGAACCAGTGCTGCAGAGGTGAAGAGTAGTTGTTGATCAAAATTGGCCAGAAGATTTTTTACCTCTAACTTGCAATCAGTAATATTCTTATTGTAGCTAATATGTGTTGCAATTTTATGCAATTTCAAATTATGTGTGAGATGTTACATTTCAATACTGTTGCTATACTTTGTCAAAATAAATTACTTGGAGCCTAAATGTTTCAAACTAATGTGTATATTTTAGCCTGTGCTTTGAGTAAAGATCTGCGTTACTGTCTTAGTCTCTGAATGCTTTAAAGGAGAAAAAATAAAATTAAATTCACAATTCACAATAAATGGAATTGATCAATAAAAAAATTATGATTGGTAAACCTCTAGTAAAGAAAGAATGTAGGGTTTAAGAGAGAATGGCTTTCTGTACACTCTTTAATATAAAAGACATGTTCTTTGGAGTGATGCCATATAATGATGGCTTTTGGTTTATTAAAGAAATTAAGGATCTTTGAAGGAATTCTCCAGCTCTTTTCATTCTGTGTCATACAATGGTTTAACACAAACAACAATTCTGCCACACTTCCCTGTACTTACTAAAAGAGGAAAACCAGGAGCTAATAAGGTGTCTGAGTTTTCTGAGTCAATTTGTGTTCTTTTAGAGTTTAATCAGAGGAACAGCTGAATCTTCTATGGCAATGACAGGCAATTCTAATTCTCTGAGGCCCAGAGTCCAACACAATCCACACAAACCAAGTCTGGCAATTAACTGATAAGCACTGAAATCACCAAACTGTGCAAACCTTCAGGATCATAGTGGCCCATCATTGTTCAATAGCCTCTCTCTAGAACACAGCCTTTGGGTATGATCTTTTTTAAGGGTACAGAGAGAGACAGTGAAGCAGAGCCACTCTGAGCTCAGCTATATAAAGCTAAGGATGGCAGCACTTGTATGTGTGCATGGATAGGGTCAGTGTGCACTGGTGAAATATGGCTGAGAGGCAAAGAAAGAATAACACAGACTCTCTCCTTCCTGCAGCGCTCTGAGGGTGTCTGGACCCCGCTGGGCGACACAGGGGTCACGACCCGTCCAGGCAGGGAAGCCTGCTCTCTCACATACAGAGACATACGCAGCATGGGAACTACAGAGAGGCTTGAAAGACATGCATGTGCTCACGCAACAACATCCACACACACAAGCCTTCACCATGAGAACCAAAAGGCAGCGTGGAGTACACACACTTAACATGCACACCTGCACACACAGACTGAAAAACCCTGCAAAGCAAAACAACCACACTGACTGAACTTCCACATGTGACTAATTTCTCAATATGTCAAAACTGTGCAGTGTAGATATAGAGAAAAATATAAAACAGAGAAATATATCATAAATGACTTTCAGTGTAGAACGGTCTAGAATTTCACATATACCTACCAAAAAAAGTTCATTTTACATTTGTACATTTTAAACACCCCAAATGATAAGAATGCTCATCAGAGTTATTGTTGCATTATGTAAAAATCTAAACTATAAACTCTGGCAATCCTACTGAATAAAAATTAAATAGCCAATTATAAATATTTATTCAGAAGAAAGGTTTAAGTTGATGCAACTGGATTCCTTTTTTTATATTTTATGCTTTACTTAAAGAATACCTTTAATCTATATTGAGACATATAATGAGTTTACGCAATACTTCACCTGCTTAGTGGCATTACTGTATTATTTTATTTAGTTTCCTTTCCTTTCCTAAGCTAACAGATGTGAATTCTGTATCAGGTAATAAAAGAAATTTTGAGAACTTCAATTTTAGGTTTGTATTCTTTCTACACAAGCAAAAGGAAAGCAAATGGACTAGTATTTAGTGGTGAAACTCATTACAATAACGCACTGAATCATGTACATGTTAATTTTCTCGAAGAAAATAAAAAGTTGACATTACAGAAAAGACCTCTGGGCATCTAGAGGAAACATCTGTCCTGCAAATTATGGTTCAGATTCAGTGCAATTTCGGTTTGTTTATTTATTTTAACATGTTAGAGAAGGTGCCTTGACTTTTACACAGACTGCATTTTATTTATTTTTTCATGTGTTAAATCCAGCCAAGACAGTGAATGTGCACTAAAGTGGGCAAAAACAAGATTTATTCGTTTCTTGTATAAAACGTGTAAACATATTTCTCTGTAGTGAAGCCACATTTCTATCAGAGCAGAACAGTTCCGTTCATATTTTGGATACGAGTCTATGTAACTACTGTACCTGTACTGCTGATAGCCCGTCTACCTGAACCCATCCACAGTCTACAGGGTGGAGCGAGTGTACAGTGAGCAGAGCTAAAAGGAGGAGATCTACATAAACAGAAGCGTTTTAACTATTTTAAACAGCAAGCTGATATATGACATACATTGCTATTTATATCCATAACCGCATTAATCAGGTTCTGCTGACGGCCACACCGGAGCGCAGGTGAGTGAAGGTGATGAAGCAGGACAGTCTCACAGTTTCTCTCTCTCTGTCTCTCACAGTGCTGATTGTGTCTTCATCAGTCTGTGAGAGAGTTCACTTAAACCTGAATTATACACAGCACACACCGCTGCATTCACCCGCCACCAGTCCGGTATACGAAACTGCAGAAACGATCATTTAAAAACAGCCCAAACGGAGTGATCTGCTCATGATTGTTATTATTATTATTATTATTATTATTATTATTATTATTATTATTATTGTATTCATACTCTTAAATGTGTTTTTATTTCAGAAGAATCATTGAAGTAATAGACCTAGACCTACTTTATTAGAGTTCTATTGATATTATGTTTTTTATGTTTTATTTATTGTTATTATCAAATAGATACTCTTAAATGTTTTATTTTAAATACTTATTGAGGTAGACTTATTAGAGCACTATTATTATTATTATTATTATTATTATTATTAGTAGTAGTAGTAGTAGTAGTAGTAATGATGGTAGCAGTCGTACTATTTCGAGTGTTACTTATTATTAAATAATAAATAAATATAAAAACTATATTATACATATACATATCGTATAATAATAATAATAATAATAATAATAATAATAATAATAATAATAATAATAATAATAATGTTATAAGATTATGATTTGACTTTATGAAGATGCCACTACAGACAATGTGTTTTTAAAATAAATAAAGTAACTTTGTAATGAGTTTAACTTCAGCTGAGAGGAAAGTAGTGGATGAGTTGTATGAATAGCGGAGTGATGGATATATGTTTTAATAACAGAAAATGATCACGTGATCAGAAAGTTCGCGAGGCTGGTGTCAAATTCTCCGTATATGATGGATAGGAGAAAAAACCAAGGCACACAGCTCCGCTGGACATAAGCCCTCAAAGCTGGACAATTAACCTACAAACTGAATAGAAATGAGTGATATGATTATGGTTCGTACAGTCACTACAATATCATCATCACAGCCCTGTCAGTGCAAATCATTCAGCTGTTAAACAATAAACACTGTTAGAGAGAGGGAGAGACCCCGGTTCTGGAGTTACAGTCAATAGAAATAAAACTGTATTTCCCGCCGCTGCCGACAGCCTGTCCCTGCGGTTCACTCTCTCTCTGACGTTCAGAGCGTGTGTGAGTGTGTGCTCTAACCTACACACACTCTCAGACTAACTGTACAGCGCAGACCCCCCGCCCCACACACACACCCCCGAGTCGTTTAAACTGTAGCACAGAGAACAGTATTTAATCCCCCCGCTGAGATGTAATTAAATCGAACTGAGCCCTGATTACAGAAATAAACATCTCATTCACTTTAATTCTACAACAAACCTTATAAACTACCGATAAACACAGCGTCGTTTTTATTAATATGCCCCAATTTATAAGCACAAATTCACAGCATTGTTGTTTTTCTTTTCCTCTTCTTCTTCTTCTTCTTCTTCTTATTATTATTATTATTATTATTATTATTATTATTATTATTATTATTAACAACAGCAGCAGCAGCAACAATAATACAACGCTAAAAAATCAAATAAAATCCATTATTATTATTATTATTATTATTATTATTATTATTATTATTATTATTATTATTATTATTATTATTATTATTATTATATGTGTAATAATCTGGATATGATGCTTATGAGTCTTTCTAAATTATAGTCGTCCAGTCCAACAAAACAATATAAAATAATGATGCTATAGCATAATATAACATACATACTATAATATAATATATAGTATAAAATAATACACAGACTACATTGTATTTTCTTTTATTTGTTGTATGGCAGTCTATCTATCTATTTCTCTATCTATATCCTTATATATTTACTTGTGGTTGTCCTAAATGTGGCCATATATATTTTCATATATCTTTATCTACATCTTAATTAACGTTTCTTTTTGTTTCGTTCAGCTCTTTAATATGAGGTCGATTTTTACTGATTTCTGTGTCAATATAAAAAAAACATTTTAGATTAAATCTACTACTAAGTTAAATGTACTACTATTTTTTTTTAATTGAAACAGTCCGAGAAGGAGGCAGATCAGCCAATAAAACAAGTTTCCTTAAAATACTATACCTAAAATACTTAAAATACAATAAATATAAGAGTTTCAATTAACTCACGAATATCAGCTAATCAAATATCTGTACTGTACTGCATCTGTACTGTATATCAGGCAAATTAATCAAGTTAAAATCAAACATCTACCCCCTGTGCTGTAGAGAGAGAGAGAGAGAGAGAGAGAGAGAGAGAGAGAGAGAGAGAGAGAGAGAGAGAGAGAGAGAGAGAGAGAGAGAGAGAGAGAGAGAGAAATTGCTGTTCTTCTTTAAGGCCCCTCCAGATGGCGTTAATCTACTTCACGGGACTTCAAATTATGTTTGACGTCAGAGAGAACAGCTTATTTGAGCTCTGCTCACTTGAAGTTAGAGTAAACATGCCTCTGTCATTCTTATAATATAGCTGAAAGTGTGCGGTTGAAGAGGGAGACGACTTAAAGGTCCCAAACTTGAGACATTAAACAGCTAATCGACTACATTTGAGGAAAGTTAGAATAAGGTGCAAATCTGACTTTTCTGTGAAACATTCCTTTAAGCCTACAAACCTCAACTATTTATCAACTATTATCAATACATGCCTTGTTATATCCTAGCGCTTATTATTAAGTACCAGCAAACTGAATTACTTGGTAAGTTATAAGTTCAGAGGGAGGAATCAAGGACTGGGCCCACCAGCAGGTCGGTGTTAAACGAATGGGCCATTAACAGCTTGTTAAGTGGTGGTTAATAATCAGCAAGGCTGGTCAAAAACAATGCTATAATCAGCTGGAGATAACCATTACAGTTGCCAGCAAGATCAAAGACAGCATCAAGATACTGTTAAGAGGTCAACATTAAACACTATGTAATGTGATTGACTCTGCTCCCAGAGTGATGCAAAAATAGCCGAATTAGGGAGTGACACTGCCACTGCTGAATTTGCACAATGAAAACCAGCTGGCAGAGTTTCTGTGATGGCAAAGCCTGCACCCTTCTTTCACTCCCTGAGAGGGTTTCAGCTGCCCTGCAGCACAGTCTTACTGCTATCAGCCAACAGCTGATCACAGCTAACACATTGCAATTCCTCCACTCCACATTTAAAACCTGACCATCACGCACAACAATCGTGTTTAACAGCGTGCAAACTTGGTCTGGGGTGTGGGGACCAGAGGCAACAGCTTAAATCAATCATCAGACTGGGTAAACAAAATAAAGAAACAACCAAGACAGATATAATTACACTTATCATATTGATATCTTATTCATATCTTATTGCTACACAAACATTAAAACACAGAACCAAACTACATTATAGGAGGATCATTTATATTCAGCATGGACATCATATATTGTTGCCCATTATGATGCCAGATTTTTGTCACTACAATTTCTGTTGTTATGCCTGTTTTAAAAAATACCACAATACCATAAATAATGATGGATCCAATTTTTCTAACTACCATCCCACAACCCACAAAATTATGTTGTATAATTTAAAAAATACATTTGCACCAGCAGTGTTTACACTAATACTCTAAGTTTAAATTTAGAAGATATCTGATTATTTAATGACTAAAGCTGGATTTTAATAAGTCTGATACAGAGCTTTTAATTTTAGTCCAGGTTATTCAGCATATGTGTACCATCAAAATAGTATGTGTGCTGTTTTACTCTGTACATTTAAACATACTCATCGTGAAAAGCTTGTTCCACAATATAACACAGGAAGTATTAAGGGTATTGCCAGAGTAATGTATATATATACACTATGGTCCTTATTCTGTATCAGGTAATGCAACACTTACTTCTCATTAAATACATTCTGTCTGGGTTACATGCTCATAACCCTTACCCTTTTACTCACTCTCTCTCTTGCTCTGACAAGGATAGTGACCGGGGCATTTGGCAATTGCTTTGCTCTGCCTGTTGCCCTTTCACCCATGCCCTACACTAAATAGGCATAATTGATGCATTTGTCTGTCAGTGGGCAGCATATGATTCGGCCGAGTGTGTCTCTGGAGGCACAGTGAGGCTGTGAGCTCCCGTTTCAGCTCCAGTGCTCTGGAATAGCTTTAAACTGGATCAGATTACTGCAAACTCACAGTGCCCTGACTGTCAAAACAACAACACTGCTCCTCCAACAATACAAACCATTATCAGCATCCTTATTACTACAAATGCATACACTGGAAAAAGCCACAGACTAGATTAATTATGTATATTAAAATATATTACATTATAATTTTGTCTTTCATTTGCACAATATCGTGCTAATGTTATATATCTGGGAAAATTAAAATAGTGATATTTATAAGGTCTTGACTGAAGATTTCTGTATACATATTCACAATTTACTAAACAGAATTCAGTTTATTTGTCTCCCAACATTTTTTCACATACTAAATGATTCCAAAACATAATGCTTTCAAGTAATTTCGTTTTGGCTCATAGCTCATGTCTCCTACATGTGATTTTAATCTTCAAATATACAAGAATAAGTTGAACCCTGTTGCATCAAGGACATGTTGCAGTAAAGATATTTTCACTGTTTTATTGTATTTTTTAAATGTAGACAGTCAAAACTGCTTATAGTTGCAAGAACACTCATATGTTTGTTTATAAAACCCTAGAATTAAAACAAATGAATGAAAAAATAATACATGATAATTTTCCAAAGCTATCCTAGGGAAAGCCAATATTTACAGTTACTATTCACTATACAGTTTATGTAGAATCATTATATATATATATATATATATATATATATATATATATATATATATATATATATATATATATATATATATATATATATATATATATATAATGCTTATTCAGTGCTTTCTTCTATGTACACGTTTGGCACTGCTTTTAAATGATCTTTGGATTTCAACCTTTTTGACTTATTAACCAAAATACTCCCACAATTAACACCCATAGTTGTATTTTAAGCACTGGCTCAATGTATCACCCACACGATGACCCAACATAAAAACAAACAAACATTAATTAAAATAATGAACAGCCAAAAGTTTGGCATTTTTTGCATTTCCATATATAGTGTTAAACTGAAAGCCAAAAATTCCACCTCTTTTACAGCATACTATAGGGGGCCTGTGTTCGAGCTGACGTGCAGTAAAAGTGAGGGAAGAGGTCATTGTTTTGGGGGTTTTCGTGCAGCAGAAAGCAGGCCTCTGGTTGTTTATGAGAGGAGGCTGGTCTGAGAGGGGGAAATGTGTTGGGCGAGCGCTGGGCTGGAGAGGAGCAGGCTGTAGTATAAGCAGAGAGAATCCACTGCAGCAGGACTCCAGGGAAAAGACTTCTGCCTCTGGCAGTCATCAGTGGGCAAACAGACGCAGAAGACGGCTCTTATCGCAGCGCAGAGTGTCAATCACAAACCCAGCCATCCACCCACACATACACAGATTTGTTTTTATACAGTGTCAAGCCACTGGGTTATACGAATGTCCTATATTTATTTTGAATATGTCTATATCAAACTATTCATTTTACATAGGAAAAAGTCAAAGGAAAATAATCTAATTAAGTTTATTAACAGCAACAGAGAAAATTTGACTCTTAACCAACATTCAAGCCTGGGTAGGCTACCAAGACTGTCACCATCAGATAAACAGTAGTCTCAAGCTCAAGCTCTATTTTGTTTTAGATCTGAGCGAAAAATAAAGGACCTGGGTCTGAAAGGATGTGCAAATAAACAAAGCACAAAAAGGAAAAAAAAAAATCAAACCAAGCAAGGAAGCTGGTGTTCTTAGAAAAACTGACTAACCACCCTTTACCATTATGTGTTTACGATTACTCGTATTAAACAAAGCAGAACATAAACTTCTAATACTCAAATTTAGACGTGTGGAAAAATATCCATGCAAATTGTCTGAAAAGCTGAAAGCTGAGTGAGAAGTTTGTAAGCTGTAATTACAGGAAAGGGTGGGCACACTAAACACTGATCATTTTGAACATGTATTTATGTGTTAGGACTTCTGTGTAATTTTCTGTTCAATGTTTTTTTCCCCTGACACTGAAAAGTGAACAACTTGGACTTAAAGACCACTTTGTCTCTATAAATTATTTATTATTTCTAAGTATAATCTTAAAAAGTATACCTAATCATAACCCCAGTAACCTAAAAGAAGTGCTATATCACATTCAGTTTCAAAAATTAAACGTGTAGTTTTTGTGAAAAGCATTTAATAAAATCAAGACTTTTTGATGGTTCTGAGACTGCAGCTTAGCCCTGTTTCTGTGTGGAATTAAGGACAAAAACATTAATGCTTCCACAGACTTACATAACATTGTAGCAGAATTTAGGTCTAACTCTAAAAAAAAAAAAACGTTTTTCTGTGATCATAAGGACATTTGGTCCTTGCAAAAACCTAAATACAAATACACCTTTACACATCTATACATACAAAGTGTCCAGACATCACCCACGTGGACAGACCAAGAGAACTAATAAACACTGGGAAGGGGGGTGGGGGGGTCAATGGTTAGAAAAACATGCACACACACACACACACACACACGTGTGCACACAAGTCTACTATATGCATCCTAAATAAATTGTATATTTTTAAACACATAATGCGAGTGACTGGACTGTTTCATGGTTTACTTATGAATTCATTAACAGAAAATTGCATCTTTTTTTCAAAACAGTCATTCAGTATAGTTTGAGGTGAAATGCTCAGTGATACAAAAACTTACCAAGTCAGAATTTTTCACAGTGATTGTGATGGGAACCATATGTTCAGTTCCACTTAAAGCTGCCTCACAGAAAGTTATTACATTAAATGCTTTTGAATACATAATGTGATGTCTAAAACATTGCCGTTCTGAGAAAAGGTTTTGATTTACAACATTCATGACGGAGAGGTATGTGCAGAATGTTCTGAGGCAAACAGTACCAGAAGAAAACCTTTCTTTACCACTACTTTACCAACGTCAACATAAGTACTGTAGATTTATTGGTCTATTGGCTGTATTTGTCCACTGATCCCAATAGCTATAAAGAAGTGATTCAATAAGTTTCTTTACAATGCACCATTAATTCACCTTAAACAGTTGAATTATACAAACATTTGCAATATCAGTTGAGTCTGGAAATGTGACTATGTTTTTGTAAAAGTTAGAAACAACAGGAAAAATGTAGGAAAAAAATCTTGCTGGTCATAGTCATCATCATCTGTTTGAGCCTAAGAGTCTAATATAACAGATTTAAGTAAATCGTTTGCATTGTGCATTATTAGCCTGCTCTAGTGTGGTTTTCTTCCCCTCTCTCTTTTCCTGACCTCCTTACTGCCCGCCTGGACCACACCAAACTGTGAGCAGCTTGCCGTCCTCCACAGTTTCAGTGTCAGCCTGTGTTTGCACTCCATACATTACGACGAGATCCTGACGGAACAAAGGCTGCCTATCCTGCGCTATATTTATTATTCATTCATCTATCTCTTCCCTTAATCAGCCGAACAACACGCACGCACGCATGGCCGGACATGAATGCTCTCTAAATGTAACCAGATCCCACTGCTGCCAAGAGCAACACGTCAGAGCGAAAGCATTTGCTGAAAATAACGTGTGAAATTATGACGAAAGAAACAGGAGAGCTGAATGAAGGGGCAAAGAATAACAAAGCATAAGGGCCACTCTGCGCAGGAACGACTGATTGTGATTCAATTCAAATTAAATGAACAGGATCATGTATCTGTATTTGGAATGTGATAACAGTGAGTCTTGGAGAGTCCAGTCAAGTTTACAAATGTGAGTGCATCTGTCAGTGTTTACACGTGTAGGCGTATGTGTGTGAAGTGTACATGCTGTCAAGAGCTGTGTGCATGTGTGTGTGTGTACCTTGGAGTGTTTATGTCTGAGAGTTGGTCAGCAGCCAGGTTCAGGGCAGTGCAGTAATGAGCGTCCTGACCACCAGCACTGCCACAGCTCCACTCACAGCCTGAGCTGTACACAAGGTGAACTCCAGCATGTCATAATTTATCCCAGCAGTCAGGTTTAAGAGCCTCGTCCTGCAGAAGAATCCCTGCGTTTCACAACTTTAACTCACCACTACATGCTGTCTCTGACCTCTGAAAGTGAGACAGCATGAGAGAGAGAGAAAGAGCTCATGAGAAAGAGGAGAGAGGGAGAGAGAGAGAGGACTAAAAACACAAGAGGGGAATGTTTAAATCACCTTCTCTGATGAAGACCACCTGGTGCTCATCACAGACATGTACCCTTACAGATGTGCTGTAATAAAGAAATCAGCTCAGGAACACTACTATAGTGCACACTAATATCAGTGAATTGGAATATACCGTCTGCATCTGGAAATACCACCAATATACCATCAGGAAAATAAAGCCTGGAATATTGGTACCAATGGGCATCAATATCAGCAAAGTGAATCTATAATCCTCTATACTAGTATTCTAAAGTTTTTTTTATAATATATTCTAATACTTCATTAAACTAGATTTAACCATTAAATGTTTTAAGGCACAGACCACAAATGTTTAATCCACATCACATTCATGTACAAGTTAAGTACAACACCCAATACTTTGTTAGGATTTGCTACAGGGTGGCAGCTATGGATTATTTTAGTATTCTATTCATCATTTCATTTAATAATTTAGTAACCAAACAAGAAATACAAGAGGAATAGTACATATACAAAACAACAGCTTAAAATGATCAACTAAAAAAACTTTTAAATTGCATACAACAATATTATCTGTCAAAACTGAGCCTTGTACATGTACTTAAGTGTTATATTACATTCTGGGTTATTGTGCATTTATTTACTATGTGGAAGAGATGCTCTACAGCTGCTGACCTGCTCACTCACCAAAGTGAAAGTACATGCTGTATTGGATTGGTGCATTTTAGGCTCCAGTTGCACCTGATATTTTGCCTTTTGTATTTTATGCATCACTGAGAGGGGAGTATGTACGTGTGTGTGGCTGTGTATGTTAGAGAGCGTCATCTTAATAATAACAGAAATGCAAAGATTAGCTAACTTAAGAACATTATAAGTTGCTACCATATTGATTTCTGTTCTTATCTACCCATTAACTACACCCATAATAATAATACAATAATATGTATGCCATTATTTTTCAGAATTAAAGCCTTGATGTTATGCTATTGTGGCACATTAGTTTGGTTTTATAATAGACTTGGCAGCACTTTTTCAGATTGAAATGAACCCAACCTATTTGCCATTTTCTTTGACCTGCCTCTTCTGTTCGTCCCTCGCTATTTTCTCTCTCTCTCTCTTCATTTGAAAAAAAAAAACTGCCATCAAAACACATCTTCACAACATGAGAACACAGTGTCAGCGCGTTGTCTAACATCATTTATGTGAAACACAGTGAGCTGTATATAGTTATACTGATTAAACAAGGCTTCAATAAAAACAAATTGACACCAAAGACTTTAGTAATAATAATTAATCTTTTTTTAGGAATCATTTCTTGTAATTAAACCTGAACAGTAGCGTATGTGTAGTGTACAGTAGTGTATCCAAGTATTGTATTTTTACAAAAAAAAATGAAATATTAGAAACAAACCAGCAGGGGAGAACGGGTGCGATATAAAACTTTTTCTGTTTTTGCTTCACAAAACATTTGAGGAAGAATATCATTTTTATGCAAGAAACCCACGCAAGTCTGCTACAACTATAACCAAACGTCCTGCACCTATTGTTTATATTCAACAAAGCCAAAAGTGGCAGAGATGCAAATGTTACAACTAACACTATAGGCTGGGTTAAAAATAGGCTAGTTTTAAATGTCTGGTTAATCAAGGGAAAAAACCTTCATCCAAATAAATCTGTTGTGTGAAGAGACTGTGGTCCAATATAAAATGGCCATGATTGTTACAAACGACACAATAAAATATCAGCACAATGAAACTGAAATATGTGTTACACAAATATATAACATTTTTGACTTCTTTTGACTTATACAAACACAACTCTTATAATAAAACACTTACAATTAAAAATGTTTTACTTTTAAAGTACATTACAGTATGTTATATTACAAAAGAGTAGTGAAATGTCTAATTGCTCACAAATTTCACATTTGACTTTGCTATGAGAATACATGACGAAAAGCACATAAAACTTGAACCAGTTTAACTACACAAAATATTTATGTTACATGTTATCCCACATTAAATTGTGCCCCACACCCCACTACAGTATTGTTGTGTATTTACGAGAAAATATTGTATATGTGAAGTGTATGTGTACCATATGTATATGCTGAATTGTAAAATCTGTGTGTATGTCTGTGTCTGTGTGTGTGTGGTAGACAGGAGCCAGTCCGGCGGGACAACCACAGAAACCTGACTCCACTTCCTGAGTCAGGAAGAGATTCAGCAATGACTCCAATAGTGTGTGTCTGTTTGTGTGTGTGTGTGTGTGTGTGTGTGTGTGTGCACTTACACATGTATAATACTGTCTTGCCTCATTAAAGCAGTTGTACTCGTGGGTTCAGATGTCCATTTCATTGATGTGTAATGTTTTAGATGAAGAAGCTTCACTGAGAGTAAGAGTAAATCTGATTAACCCTACACTTCCTCAGCGCTGACCTCAGTCTGGTCACAGCGCTTGACAGAACTCTGCTCTACAAAAATGAGCAGCCAACTTTTCAAACTGCCATTATTGTACCATTATAGTCCTCAGGCTAAATAACTTATAGTTGCTTGCTTCAGTCACCTCAACTCCTCAAGGTCCTGACTGCTCAGTTCTCCTTCACAACAATAACAAACACCCAGACACTTTAAAGTGGGCAGAAGTATGACATGTATCTACACACCTCTTTTATATAAATGTCAAGACATTTTGCAAAATGCAATACATTTCTCTTGAACTTCTTGAACTTTTATTTAACTGAAAAGTACAAAGAGCTGTTTTGGATGGTTGACGTAATTGTATTTTGCACATATGAACAAATTTCAAATTTGATATCTATTGAATATTGAGGTTACGCCATTTTAAAAACATTCCACAATGAGAAGGTGAACTGGTAACAGGTGAGAAGATCATGATTGGCTAGAAAAGGAGCATTCAAAGAAAGATCAAACTCTGCAAGCAAAGGTGGCTCATGACTTACCACTTTAAGCCAAACTTTGCGAGAGAACTGTCAGACAGTTCAAAAAGAATATTTCTCAATGCAAGACTACATTGAACTTTGTTTTTCCACATTTAATGTACATAATATTGTACAAAGAATACTGAATAGAAGTCTGAATAGAGCAAGGCCAGAGACCACAGTTTAATCTGTATGACCTTCAAACCCTCATATGGCACTGCATGAGAAACCGGTATGCTACCATGTTAAACATAGCCACATGGGCTCGGGAGTACTTCGGAAAACCGTTGTCACTTAACACAGTCAGTCACTGCATCAAGAAATGCAACTTGAAACTTTATTACGCAAGAGGAGAGCCATACATCAACTTTATACCGAAACACTGCCAAGTTCTCTAGACCCAAGCTCATCGTAGACAGTGGACAGTGGAAACATGTGCTGTGGTCAGATGAGTCCACGTGTCTCTGTGTCAAGGACGAAAGGGGCCATCCTGATTTTTATCTGTCTTTTATATGTGCAAACGTATCATTGATATGGAAGTGTGTACTGGGATTTTACACAGAGTTTGTGTTTGTCCTTGCAGTCTAAATTAGTTTACTATTGAAAATGTTTAGCGCATCAACAAGAGGACAGCTGAGTAGTAGAAGTAAGAATGGGCAAAAATTCCACTTGCAAAACTGCAACAATTAGCATCCTTAGCTCTCAAACAATTAAAAAGTGTATTTGAAAGGAAAGGTGATGTAACACAGTGGTAAACATGCCTCAGGACAAAAACTATATAAAAGTATATGAATAAGTTAAATATTATAAGTTAATGTAAAGAAATTTCATTTCAAGCCATTTTGGAGCATTTGTAATGGCCCAGTCATCAGGAATTTCTGAAACAATGTAAAGGACAGCGGCTGTGCTCAAGTGACATAAAAAAAAAGGTGAAGCATTTTTTAAGGACTTTGGTACATTTTGGGCAGCCCTACTTTGTCAAATAAAGTTTTGGTAAAATTTGCAGAATGGGTCCAAACAAATTATAATTCAAATATGCAATTACAGCAAATTATTTATGGTTTAACAGCTTCTTCTTGTTGTCAAAATATGGTTTAACAGCTTCTTCTTGTTGTCAAAATACAAAATAAAACACAAAATAAAACTCTGTAAAGCTGCTTTGAGACAACATCGTTGTAAAAAGCGCTATATAAATAAAATTGACTTGACTTGACTTGACAAAGAAAAGCCCTTACCCATTACTGACTTTACTAGTGGTTTATTAATTTACTTTAAGTATCTAAATCATAACTGGTCTCAGCATAAATCCAAGTATTCCTTAGATCACTTCCAGACACCTTTGAAACCTGCTATGCTGTTAACAAGACGAGAGCAGACACTGTGAAACCCCAGTAGCGGGGAAACTGTACAGAAACTGTGCAGGGTTTCTGATAGGGCTGTGGGGAAATAAACAGCAGTATGGCTCTCATTCTTGAGGCCTGGCCTTACTGATTTCATTAGAATGCACTACGCTATTAACCTGCCTCAGTTTTCTTTTCGCTACGCAAGACAGCCACATTTCCATAATGCAGCATGGGATACGGTTTCACACGAGAAGCAGCCAAGCACAAACCATTTCCTTTTTCAACCGCTCGCTTTAGTTATTATACATATTCACAATAAATATAATAAAGAATGTGGCCTGGGTTGTCTCTAGAAGGGTTAGCTTTGGAAGCGGGTGAGTGGAGCATTTACGCTGTGCTAAAAGAGTGCCATTTCCTTCAACACATGAAGGTTCATCTCAGCACAAATAAAAATCTGAGATTTTTTCACTGTCAAACTGCCCACACCTTTCTCTTGGCAAGATTTCACTGGCTCTGGGTAGTCAGTTGAAACTGATGCTGAGGTTTCAACATTTCCAAGTTACATTTATGACTCTCTTCATTATAGGAGGGCAGAAAATAATAGAGGGGAAAATGATAAAACATTAATTTTAAAAAGACCTTAAAGACCTTATATTCTATCCCAAGTGTAATGGGCTGATAAGTGGGTGACAGAGTACAGTAACTAGCTGCATTCACAGTCTCAAAGCTCTGAAACCCAGAAACAGAGAAGTATTTGTATTCACGACTGATTTGTGATCATTTCACCAGGTCTTACCTGAACCACTTTATGTGAATGTCCAACCACAGGTGGAAGGCAACATACTCCACCATGCCAAGTGCCATTTAACCAGCCAAGAGGAGCAGAGGAGTCCGCCCTGCCGCCTGAGGGATCAGATTCCTCACCTCTGCTAGGTGCTTTTGCATTTTCTTCCACTGCAGAAGATGGAAAATCTGATCTTTTACAAGATTCTACACAATTCAAACACAATACATTTCCATGAACATTTTAAAATTGTAACAGATGTAACAAGATGTAAATGGGCTCTCATTTTGACAATACATGGAGTAAATGCCTGAGGACTAAGCCCCCACATTCACTGTGTTTTGTTTCTTTGGCATGTTGCGCTGACATACTGACCGTGTCTAATGACTCAGAGAATCGATTTCATCCGTCAACATGCACACTATTGAAAACACACACAAAATAGCTGTTCCATGCATGACTCAGTAACAATAAGATTAAATTATGCATACAAAAACAATCTGCATCATGTGCACTAAGCATGAAGTGCACAAAAGAAATAACCCTCTTTCACTGCAGTGCAACATAAACTGTCAAAATTCCACAACTTTTTGTACAAATTTTAGGTATTTAGGTTTTTTTTTTTACACCACATGCCAGGTGCCTTTCACATTCTTTAAACATTTTATGACAAATTAAATCACAATTAGAAGTCCACAATTACTTGAAACACAAATACGATTAACATTAATTAAAGAGCAACTCCAAAAATCCAGAGTTTGGAAAATTTCTATATCATTACAGTTGCAAGTAAAAATAAGTGAACCCTTATTACCTGGATTCCTGCATTGATTTCTAATCAAATGTGGTCTGATCATTATAAAAGGCACAATTATAGACAATCCATCTAACTTTTCTTTCATGTCTTTTATTGAGCACACACAGTAACATATGTGAAGCTCTGTGTTAATGACATTTCCATCAGCTAATTAACAAACAGCGTTTTAATTAAGAAGATCAGAATGAAGGTATGGGTTTCACAGGTGGTAAAACTATTTGTCTACAAATGGAATTTTTTTTTTTAATCCATAGCTTAGAGTATGTGCAATGCTGTTATAATGAAAAATATTATCAAAGACTATTTGACTATTTGTATTTACCAGTATTTTAGAAATAATTTGAACAACATTTGAATACAAACTGAGGATGTGGAGTAGATCGATTGGTCATTTTGCATTGTAAAATGGCTATATCTGCTTTATGTACACCCCTTGCTACTAGAACAGCTCTCGGAGTGCCATTGTTTATACCTCAAAGACTGAATTATTTTGAAAATTGGTTAAAGTTTAAGATTAGGACATTTCCCCCTCTCTCCTATAAAGTCATGTTTCAGTGTTAAAAGCAACAATATATTAACTGATAAAATGTTCATTATTGCAAAAGGGCACCAATTAATTAACACTCGTAAACTGCCTTGCAGTGTTAAAACATCATTAACCCCTTATGTTACTGTTCACTTTGATAAACGTTCATTGACAAGTATTACAACAGCTTGTTTAGTCTAAAGAGGTGGCCTATTGCGGCTATTCAGTGCCTCAGTAGCTGTTACAGAGAACTTAACGTTAACTAAATGGTGCTTGTTTTTGTCTGCAACAGCATCGCTCATATGACTGTTATGGCTGCCAGCAGTCCAATTTGATCAACTTCACCAACTGAAAAACTCATTAACCAGATACCAATTAAATACAAACAGGCTCTTGATGGAAAGTATTAAGCATGATCAAGTTTACTGTTTCTTCCGAATCTATCAAATCCAAATGTACTGATCATTAAAAAAAAAATCAAATTTATGGTAAAAAAGAAACTAAATAAAAATGACTAATAAACTAGATAAAATAGAACACATAACAAAAACTTAACAGTAAATAAAAATAAAATGTTGACAAAATAAGAAGAAAAACGAATAAATCATATTAAATACAAATAAATCAGTTTCAGGTTATGTGGAGGTGGTTACACCAGCAAGCAGAGCTTTAGAGATTCCTGTACCTTTCCAGCTCACTGCTGCCCTGTAGTTAGAAGTTGTTCCCAGTTCAGGAAAAGCTCTCTGCATTTGAAGGGTCAAATAATCACTGGGTTGAGCCTAGTACACTGCATTATTCACACTGAAAATGTTGGTGATGTATGATGGCATGTAGCCAGTAAGTGCTTTAGAGATAAAAAAAAACCAATGTGTCTCCCGACGCACTGCCAGAAATGACCAGCCAACCTTTTCATACAGTACAAAGTGATGGGTGCTAGAGGGTTAATAGCATGTGAAATGTGAAAGCAGAGTGGTATACACAGTTCAAAGATTTGAGAGCAGAGTTGTAATTTAAAAACTGTTACAATCCATCTTACATGCTCTGGAAAATAGCATGAATTTGGTTTTCTCAAAATTTAAGACTAGCTCATGATTGTAAAACTGACTGTATGGCATTAAAAGAATGGCGGTGGCAATGCCATTAACACATACATTACATGATAGTGGTTAGAAGATCGAATCTTAAGGGACTCCCCTTGTTACTGGTAGTAGCTCTGATTTACTTCGTCTGAGGGCCACACATTGCTGTCTATTTTATAGAAAGTTTCTAATCCAGTTGTCAGCTGTGTTAGGCAGACATTTCCACACACATCCTTCAACTGATCAGATGAATTATATAAGCCAATGGAGATTTAAATCACCTAGGATCAGCATTTCTGAGATGATGTGTGGACTTAAAAGTTCAGCTATTTCATCAACAGCAAGGGAGGGTATGGAAAGGAGGATGCTTGCACCAAACATGCATGTTTAAGGTTAGAAATAAAAAAAATCTTTGGTTAATACATTAAGGGTTTTATTTGTAATGTAGATTTAATGTAAATAGCCATGCCACTACCCGTTGCTTTCCTGTCAACTCTATATAGAGCATAATCAGTTATGACTACTTCTAACTAATTGCTGTGTAGTCATCAATTACTTGGCATAAAGTGTGGAGAATCTTTGCTTTATCTTTCTCAAAAGGTCTCATCTACAAGCAGAGATAGCTGAATCACCCTTAATTAACCCAAAGCAGAAAAATATAGTATCTTAAATAGTCATTTGAGACAAAAAGAGTAATGTGAGATAAAAATCCTCTTTAACAGCCACCGTTTAGCCTGATAACAGTCACTTGTGTTCAAAGAGGCTCTTTGTAGATACAGAAACCGTACTAACCAGGAATCTGAAAACAATGCCAAAGGGTAAAGATTACTTTGAGGCCTCAATTTTCCTTGATTTGTTCCCACCCCTTCATATCCGTGCATTTTGAGTGCTGAGGCATACTAAGTCTGAGGCAGTTCTGTTGGAGAAAATGCAAGGCATGATGATGTACGATGTTTTGTCTGATAAGGAGGCACCACATGCGTGTGTACACATATTTGTGCGCAGCAGGGCAGCAGAGGGAGTTAGCCCTTGTAGTCTGCCCCTGATTGCCAGTGCTGGGTTCCCCCACATGAAAGCTAGCATCCTCCTCAAGGGAAGGGATTCCTGGCTACTCCGCAAAAGGGGAAATAGAGGGGAATTAATACAGAGGGAGGTGAGTTAATACAGAGGGAGGTGTCCAAATCCAACTCCCAAGCTCTGACTGGCCTTCATCCAAACCCTGATCTCCTACCACGTTGTGAAGTGTGGGCCGCACAGGCCCTCCCCCTTCTTCTCCTTGAGTCAGCCCTGTGCCTTTGGCTCTCTCCGCTTTAATTGAGAAGACAAATGAATCTTTCAGTGCCCACTACAGCATTGCCATACATCAGTCATGACAATGTTAGCTTTATTACGGAGGTCTTGTGCTGAGCTGAGCCATATGTTAGCCTCTGCCCCTCACGCACGCTCACTCTCACCTCCACACCTCCTTAATAGCTAATGTAATTGCCCGCTCTTTTATTATTAAAGGTAATTTAGGCTCTAATGGAATTCATTCAACATTTTGCTTGTCTCGATAGGACCCTACACAGACTTCAGAACGCGTGCCAGGAAGCAATTTCCGTTTGATGTTATTAAACTATATTATAACTACATGTTATGATTACATTATATCAAATATCATTTAAAGTTATGAAGGAAAAACTGGACCCTTTAAAACAAAAAATCACGTAACGCAGTATCAAAAGAACAATTTCTGGATAGTAAGTATATGGATCATCTTTTGGCTCTATATTTCAAACCTTAGTTATATTTTACCTTAGTTATGATGTTAGTATAATACATAATATATCTTTTATGAAGAATAACAATGGCCTACTCCTATGCACACTTAGCCCATAGGCAGGTAAACATGTGATTGTTCTTAGCAGTAAGAAGTTGTAGTGCATGCAGCTTCTTTCAATTCTGTCTATGTAGAAGTGAGACAGAGTGAAAGAAAAAACAGAAAAAAGATTTATGGATTGATTAAATCACTTAGTGTTTTACCACCGCTAGAAACAGCATAGTCACAGGGCTCTGTTCATGTCCAATGACATACGCCTTCAACAAATGAAAGTAAAAGCACCCAACAAAATACTATTTGATTTACAGGCAGATATAAAATGCAACTACTTTCAGCACATATAGTATAATTCGTAATACTATGGAAAGATAAAACTCCTTGGCTATGGAAAAGGAATACTTGGTGGAAAAAGTACAACATTTAAAGAAAAGAAAACCTTGCTAGATGCTATGTGTGTTGGGGGGTCGGCATTGGTTATTTTATGCTTTGAGCTTCTACGAAAGTCAGTGGCACAGGGAGCATTGCAGGGGTAGATGGAAGAAAGGACTCCAGCAAATATCAGCAAATTCGGAAAACAAATGTGACACTTAAGAAACTGTTTTTTTTTACAACAGGATAATGTTTAAAAACATAACTCAAAATCTACAATAAATGATTCAAAAAAATGCTCAAGATCAAGCTTACTGAATGATCCTTACAGTCTCCCTGCCTAACACCCCCTTTGGCAGTTGCACAATGTGTTAATGTGTCTTTCATCACCCTTTCACACTTGCCACAATTGCTATTATCTTTAAGTTAATAAAGTAACCTGGAAAATATATAAAATAGGCAATCTGGATGTAACTTTTGCACAACCCCGTGTCTTAATTAGGATATTTATCAGTTTAGTTTAGTTTGATTGATTCAGCCTCACATCAGCGCATTTTGTATGGCTGCAGAGTTTGCTGCGACGGCTGTTTATGGCTGCTGGATCAATTTTTGGCACCATGCTCAGGTAAAATTTCCACAGTTACCACAGTATTTATCTTCCTATATTGAGCAATATCCTTGGCACTTAACAAGAACCCACACACTCACATCAGACCTTTGTCGAGTAAGCTGAAAGGACTTCTCCTGTGTATTGTAAAGCCTGATTTTAGAGATTTCTGCATATGGGCAGTGAAAATATAAGCCAGCTTGATGTCAACTGAAAAATATTGTGTAATGTCACAGCCTTCCTACGGTCCTCTAAGAAGAATCCACTGAAGATAAATCCCACTGTTTGATGGAACAGCAGCTGTGTCACACTAGTGACCGATTCTGGAAATTATATAAAGAGAGTCATGCGAATATGATAACTCCTGAATACTTATTGCCTAGTAGAAGCAGGAGGTCAACATGCTAAAAAGAAACAGATATTCAAGACCATGTGAGAATGTTCAGCTCAGAAAATACATGGACTCGCACATAAAGTGCAGCTCTAAAGGCCATGTTTATGACAACATTTATGTATGCTAGTGTTATTTTTAGAGCCTCTGTATGTGTGGGGGACTGAATAATGGTTGCTGTATTTTTTCAGTCAACACTAACACTTCCTGGTAGCACTGCTCTTGCCCTGGAGAGCATGATCAGTGGAGAACAGAGTCATCGCTCCAACTGTCACTGTGCAGGCCGGATACACCAGCACATTTCCAAATGGCCCAGAGATCTCCCAGCTCTCCCTTAGGGTCATTCCACCCCTCCTTGTCATCCCTCCTTCCCGCTTTCTCCACATCTCTCACTCCCATCAAATCAAGTCTCCCTGGTAGTCTCTCCCTCATTCCCTCTCTCCTTCTCTCTCACCCACACACACACCACCCCTCCCCATCTCTCTCCCTCTCCACCTCCTTCCCGCATTCTGCCGAGCTTATGACGCTGGTCTGTGCGTCGTGGGAAGCAGGACAGGGTTTTTTTGGAGCAGCTTGTAAAGAGGCTGTGCCTGATCATCTCAGTGTCTCTGATGGGTCCAGCATGCCGATGCGCTGAGACAGACGAAGCCTCTCATGTGAGGCCAAAGCTAGAAAAATGTATGTATTTTCCTGTTTTTTCACAGCAGCCTCCTAGCGACACATTTCCCTGAAAGCCTCTGACTGAAATATTCTCCAGAGATGCCTCAATGGAGCTTAAGTACAACACACCCACTCCTTAGAGTTCCACAGAGGTCAAAGAGACTGTTAATGCAAAACAGTGCAGACCAAATTCTGTGTGACTGTTATATGGTATTGTGCTGTAGTCCAATGATTTTGGCAATCAGGTTTTGTCACAGTCATCTACACTAATCTGTACAGGTTTCATCAAAGGCATTTAGTAATATACACCAAATTTACACCAATCAGCCATAACATTGAAACCACCTCCTCGTTTCTACAATCACTGTCTATTTTATCAGCTCTGCTTACCACGATTACAAGCTGTAGTCCATCTGTTTCTCTGTGTACTCTGTTAGCCCCTATTATCCTGTTTTTCAATGGTCAGGAACCCCAAAGGACCACCACAGAGCAGGCATTATTGAGTGGCAGATCATTCTCAGCAGTGCAGTGATACTGTCCTGGTGATGGTATGTTATTGTGTGTTGTGCAGCTGTAGTTTTTAAACACTCATTGTCCCATATTAGACACTTCTACCTTGTTGGTCCACTGTGGATGTTGCATGATTTTCAGTCCAGCACTGACAATGAGGTGTTTAAAAACTCCAGCAGCACTGCTGTGTCAGATCCACACTGACAAGCCCAACACACACTAACGTTCCACCACCACGACAATGTTACAGTGAACAGAATGATCCACCATCCAAATAATACCTGCTCTATGGTGGTCCTGTGGAGGCCACGGGATTAAGAATGTATGCAAGAAACAGATGGACTAAAGTCTGTAATTGCAGCACTACAAAGTGCTCCTACATGTTAAGTGTAGCTGATAAAATGTACGAGTGTAGAAAAGAAGGGGTTTTTAACGTTATGGCTGGTGAGTGTATGGAATCATGATAACTTAAGCAGCTTCTTGGTTCTTTGTATGCTTCTTTGTATGGTTCTTCTCTGTAAAACAAAACATCTTATTTTTGTTGTGTTTTCATGTTGTTTATGGTTGGATTTTTGTTGTTTTTTCATATTTTTTTCTTTCAAGAAGCTTCACACTGCAGTTAACGTCTACTTTGTTTCTACTTGCTTTACAAAAAATAAAAATAAAATGTATACAACATAATACCATAATATTTGACCTGAAGCCTATTAAGTCAGACTAAGAAGTGAATTCTCAATCTGTTTTCACCTCTACTACAAACTGAATACACTTTAACAAGGAGAATAGGCTGTAAAATGTACTAAAGACTGGCTATAATGAAATTATATTCCTGTTATTCTAGCAAGTACTAAAAAAGTGGAGCTGAATCCAATATTGCAACAGTTTTATGGCTCTATATGTACAGCAAAATGCCAAGGAACTAACAAAACAAAAGTATAATTAATACAATCTTTTGGGCTTTATTTTTTATTTATTTTGCAGAAAATAAACAAAAGCCTTCAAACACTCTAGGCTGTATGTTCTCACAAATAAGGGCATGTGTTCTATTATGTAATTAAAATAAATGGGTTTTGCTATATTGTTATAATTTTCAAATCCCTTTTAGCTATATATTAATCTTTTTTGCTAAACTTGTATCCATTCTATGCTTTTATTTACGACTTTTGAAAGCTGTACATTATAGAAAAGGGCACTAAGAGCCACCTGGGCCTTTACTTTACACACACACACCTCCCCAGGAGGACACAGCTGGGAGAGTTAATGAAAACACATGGTAAATGCATTGACAAGAGCAGGAGAGTCATTCATTTTCAAACATTTCTCCTCCACACATGAAATGACAAGCTCTAAAAAATTTTATATACTCAGATCCAGTGTACCTCTTTCCCCAGCATACCCCTAAAGCTTTCAGAGGCTACAAGTCGGAGCATGCTGACAGTAGCTGCTTTTTACAGTAGAAAAACTTTGAGGCTCAGGCCATTCCCAGCAGCCTGTGAACCCAGGCCAAGGCTTTTATCACTGGGCTCCAACAGGACTGCGGAGCCCCCTCCCCGAAGGGAGAGCTGGAGGAAGTCGTAGGATGATAAAAATGGGCCATTAGAAAGCCTGCACAGGCCCCATGGGTTCATTAAACTCCCTTAATCTCACATATCAGGGCACTGGCCATCTCAAACCTAGTCTCGCCTCGCACAGAGAATGAGAGAGGGACCACTGTGTCCTTTCCCTAAAACGGCACACTATTACAGCCCTATTACAGATGCATTTCCTTTCAATCTGCAGAAATTCAGCATGGGTATGAGAGACAGACAACTGGGGCATGTAGTGGCTAAAGTGAATGACTTCCATGATTAATCATGATAGAAACCTTTGTTTGCAAACATTCTCATGTAAAATGAGATTTAAAAAGAAGCGGGGTCCTTACTGTGGTCTGAAACACTACATCACAAGGGAGCCAATAATTAGCTGGAGCAAGTGCTCAGCTGGTGAAGACAGCTATTTGAATGCTCTTATGGCAATGCTGTAACATCTGTGTTTTGCTTACAGCTGGCATAAGAGCTGAAGTGTGGGGGAGTGAGAAAGAGGCCGAGACAGTAAGATAGAGCGAGAGAGCGAGCAAGAGATCTTAGAGATAGATATGTCTAGTCTAAAAATACCATAACGGTCTGATACCCTGTCTCAATGGTTAGAGCAGCATTAGACCCCCTGGAGACACTGTGAGATTTATGGGAGGATGAGCAAGACCACCACTTAAACTAGTCTCGCTGGTTGTGCCCTCTCCCTCTTTTTCTCACACACACACACACACACACACACATTACAACCAACTTAGCTCAATTGAGAACACCATAACAAGGTCCAGATAATTTGTTTGATCCCATATATTACACTCATTTCACATACACAGATATTCAACACATTTCACATTTCTTGCTGCATATTGTACACCATTCATTTGTCATTAGATCAGATTAGAAAGCTAAACTGTAGTGTAGATTAGTTATCTAATCTGTCACTGCATTCTTAGTTGGCTAAACTTCTGTCAGAACAAAAT
Organism: Megaleporinus macrocephalus; assembly: GCA_021613375.1. NCBI lineage: Eukaryota > Metazoa > Chordata > Actinopteri > Characiformes > Anostomidae > Megaleporinus > Megaleporinus macrocephalus. The sequence continues at coordinate 32,309,930 of CM038711.1, read as the reverse complement.
ATTGCATTTATATACTACTTTGTTTAGTAACAGTTTATTTATTTACCTACAGTAAGTTAAAGACACAGCTGCAAATGACAATTTGGACAGGGCTGTACAAAGGACAAAGGGCTGTGTGACAGCAAAGTTTCGTACCGAACAAGTACACCTGATTTAACTTGTTTAATAAGATGTGTTCCAACTTCAAACAGCTGATTTGTTGTGTTTTGGGATGCTTTGCAGCCTCACTAGCCCGTTGGGGAAAAAGACTGGGCACCCATGATGTAGCTAGTGAGTCATTCCATTTTACTCACATGCACCAGTTGAGCTAAAAAAAAAATGCTAAAATCCTCAGTGTGGGAAGGCTTTAGTATACGTGAATCCATGAAGGTGGAATGTATGTTCTGCAAACAATATTTTATATAAAACTTTGAACATTTAAGGTGAAAGGTAGTTTAAAATTCTATAGAGTTACAGCCCATTTACAGTTCTATAAAACCATCTGTGCTGTATGGTCTCAAACCCTACAGTCTTGGAGTAATGTGGTGATATTCTGCAAAACTGTCCTCAGTACCCCCTCATCAACCCCCGCCAACCATGTGCTGAGTGGACCCCCGCTGGGCTGAGCGTTTAATGACAGGGCTCTGACATTCCTGACGAGGGCCTGAGTGAGAGGACTAATTAGGCCGTGTGTTCTCTGGATTGGCCTTATCCCCCTCTTCCACTCAGCCAATACATCAGGCCCTGGTTCAAGACATACCAGCTACCAGCCTTATCGTGCAACACTCAGTAACACTGATAGACCACAGCTCTGCTGTTGGCTAACATCAGCAGGGGGCTGGTGGCGGGGGGAGTGAGGGATGGGGCACAGGGTCAAAGGATGAGGCAGTGCTGGTGGCCTTTTGACACCCTCCCACACAGTGATAAGAGGCACTGATAAGATGGATAAGATATGAAGAGCTGACTGGAGACGTTAAGGACTAAATAAAGCAATAAGTCACAAGAATTCTTAACTTACAGTGATTTTATGGTCCAGGGGTGTATTTAAGCATGACTTGAAGCAGAGCAATGTTTCTGCTTTTATAAATCTGTGAAAGGGGTTCCTGAGTGGCACAACCATCAAATTATCAATGGGAGATGGAGAGTTTGCTCCCTGATCATGCCACAGACATCCTCGATGAGTGGCCTCACACTCGCTGGGTAGATAGAATCATCCTCCATAACAGAATTGGCAGTTAGTGTGCTGTGCTGTCCAATGATGTTGCAGTAGCAGCAGCGACTGGCAGAAAGCACTTGTAAGCCTTCACACTCCCAGTTTTGTAGCACTGTGTGAGCTTGTTACTCCAACAAGCTGTCACTAAGCAACATAAATTAGTGTATAATATGAAATTCAACTGTATCTTTAGAATATAACGCTGGCTTAAGCAATCAGTTGTTAGAACTGGACATATCCGCTTTATAATGACTCTCAGTTGTGACGCATTTAAAAAGCTGGCACATCTGTGGTTACCAAGGACAGCCTAAGGAGTAAACTCAGGGTGACTCATCCTTAGCTACTTTACTTGTGTAATAGCTGTGTCAGCACTGGATGTTGCCTGAATGGGCAGCGCTACAGCATGTTGCTCGCATCTGGAGCCTCACTGCTCAACTCTCCATCTCATCAGTCCACCCACAGGTTTCTATGGCAACATACATTCCTTATTATTGAGCAATGTTTTCTGGACATGTCCAACAGGGCAGAGACAGACTTACTACAGAAAATCCATTCAACCGAGAATAATCTAGCTGTAAAGAACAAGTTTTTCCGAGAGGTTTGTCTGATATGTCCACTACAGGTAGCCAGATAAGACCCACTACTCATTTTATTGCCAGGGACAAAAGCTCTCTGTTTAGTTCTCCATCAACTACTCTACATCCCCACAACACATACAGCAAACACATATAACTACAGACACACATGTATCTGCATGCTGTTCAAGAGAACTTCTTCATTTAAAATGATTAAAAATTCTATAACACATAAGAACATCTGGAAGTGTACAAGTGTAAGGTGATGACAACCTCATGCAAATTACACCAGGGTGAGTAATGCCCTCCAAGTGCTTTACACTCTCCTAAATCAGCTCCAATCACCTGTGCTGTCAGCCAGGCCTGGGTATTAGACTTGCATTAGAAGCAAATCCTTATCTGAACCCAGAGTAAGCAGAAAAGTGCCTGTAGTATAAACAGTTCAATTCAGTCTGGACACACACACCCCACTCCCAAACACACACACACATATATTCACTGGCTTTCTTTCCTCTCTGGCAACAGGAAGTGTCAGTGGGACAACATCATAAGCTGTGCAATTTTAAGGCAGCGTCTCTGTTTTTCTTTTTCTCTCTCTCACAACTAACTATCAGCTACTATTAACTGGGCCTCATTCAGAAGAATGTAGAGTTCATTACTCCCATTACCTCATTTTCTACTTTTAGCCTCTTACTTATTACTTGAATGCTTATTAGTCTTTGGACTTATTATTTAGCAATTGCCTGGAAAACAATGCAACCAGTAGAATTGTTCTTAAATCCTAGACTTGAGAAATGGAAACTTGAAAATACCCGCAGGTCCTGGGCATTTACAGGATTAATGCATCTGGGATGTTGTTCTGAGATCTGGGGAGAGAGAGAAAAAAAAATCATACATCGCATGGTTGAATATGGCAGCATATTCTGGGCCTTTTGCAAATCCATAAGCTACTTTGAATGCTAATTTGATTTTGTATTTATAGTTAGTAATGTGTTGTCTTATGTAAATGTGCATGATTTAAAACAATATAAATTTCAACGCAATTGTATTTGCATTTCTGTGTATAATGCATAAAAAAAGCCACATGCAAGGTCATGTTAATCATGTTAAGTATAGACTCGTCGCATCCTTTTAAAACACGCACTTAAAACTCCTAGTCCGACAAATAAGACAATGGAAATAAAATATCAAAAGCATTTGGCTTGTCCACATATTTTTCCAGCCATTATATCCAGAAATGTGAATGCAAATACAAATACAAATATTGCAGTTGAATTTTAATTCTGTCAAAAATAAGGCACACATAGGAAATCGTATAGGAAATGCAATTATAAATCTACAAAGCAGTGAATCCACAACTGAATTAGCAGCGTCAAATTTGCAGCCAGTACTGAAATACTCATTTTCAAATTCACCGTAACAACAGTTTTAAAATTAACCATAATTTTAAGTATGTTAATTACTGCAGTTCAAAATATATCTTGATGCAACACTAATGTACTAGTAGTGTATACCTGGACATCAGGCATAGACAAACTGAACTGAAATCATTTGTGGTGTAAAACATGCAGCCAACCAAGCAGTACTCGGATATCAGTACTACATATTTGTGATGATTAAATAAACTTCCCCTCCTTGTCGTCCGATAGCATAGTCCTCCTACACAATCCTCCTTCCACAGTGCCCCACTTAGGCACTTTTGTTCTTGTAGCTTGAATGGCCACATTTAAAAAAGTAGTGCAGTTTCGCCCGGGGCAAGGTGACACGAATGTTACATATAAATCAAATATGAACAATATCTGACCTATCTAAAGGCCCTTGTTAAAGTAAAAAAAAAACAAATATACACCCAAATATTTAAATTATTTAGTTCTATGTAATTTAGTTCAATTTAAAATGTACCAGCTGGAATCAAACGTGTACCTTAGAGGGTTAAGAAGTTTTATGCAAATAATTAGAGGCCAACAAGAAAGTTTATTTAGATTTGCATCATAAATTGAGAGTGTCAAACTACCAGCTCACAAGGTTTGTATTGATAAATTAAAGTTAGAATCCTGCACTCCTTCAAATTGTGATTCAAATATAAAAACAGGAAAGAGTTCAGCTGTATCGCACATAACCACATGAACATAATCCTCAAATGAACATCAAGCTGTAGTAAGGTGTGAGCAGTGAAAGCATTTTTGCAGGCAACAGAACCAGATCACTCTGAACATGGTGCTCTCTGGGTCTCAGTGACCTGACACACAACACAAACTCTATTCTGAGCTTTAGCACAAGGCCTACAGCTGATGAGAAACATTTGGGAGTAAGAGAGAGAGGAGAGAACGAGAAACACAGAGTGAGAGAGACAGAGAGAGAGAGAGGGAGAGAGAGATAGAGAAATGGAGAAAAAGAGAGAAAGAGAAAGAGAGTGAGACACAGAAAGAAAGAGAAATGGAGATAAAGAGAGAAAGTGTATTAGAGCGAGTGTGTGAGAGAGACAAAAAGTGTGAGAGAGAGAGAGAGAGTACAGAGGAGGACAGAATTGGTGTGGTGCATAAAAGCACAAAAAGAAGGTAAAGCACAAGCAGTGTGGATTTAGAGATGCACAAGATACATAGTGCAGTGCTATCTGAAAGCAGCAGGTTGATCCACTTCTATCTGGGTCAGCGTCAGCCATGAGCGAAGACAGGCAAAGAGAGAGCGAGCGATGGAGTGAGAGAGAAGAGAGGGAGAGAGACAGGGGGACAGAACGTATGAAGGACAGACCGCCCAGCCTGGGTGTGCACAGTGTGTCCCTCTCTCAGGTCTCTGAGCAGACAGCAGGCCTTATAAGGTAGCATCGGAGTTTAGCACTTGAGCATGGCAGCTGGGATCTCTGCTTAATGCAAACAGGATTACACTGCTCAACGTTTGGTACCACACACACATATGTATATGTGATGCTGCAGTTACACACACACACTAACACACTAGCAAACTGTCAAACACAGACGCACAGATACACAAACACATGCACCAGATATGTTCACATAGTAACCAACAACTCTGACATGTAATCCGCAGATATACATCCACTCAAACACAAGATCAACATTACATGCACATTTACGTTTGTGCTCACATCCACATACACAAGGGATGTGCACAGTAACTTGAATACTAGATTAACAGTTCTTGGTTCTTGGTGCCAGTAGGTGAATAATGATATCACTACTGTTGCGCTGCATCACTGAAATACAGAAAAGCTGATTTTATGTTTTAATGGAACTGTAAACTATGAATGTTTTGCTTATACTTGTGTGTTATGTTATACTTTATTAATGTATGCTGCAGAGATATGCAACTCTTATAGCTTTTTTGCTAAAATTAGGGCTTATGTTAGGTCCAACAAGCTAACATGTTTGCAAAAGAGGGTACAACTTTGAAAAGTTCTCAAATCACTCAAATCTCCCCGTTTATTAGGTGATACAAACAAAATTACACTGGACCGAATCTGTTTGTGCTTTTATATACACAGAAGCAAAGTAAAAGCACATGCTGGAAATGAAAATTGGGTTGAAATGCAGATATTAGTTGAAGAAATATTGTATTACAAACTGACTGCTGACTTGCAGTTGTATAGGGAATCAACAAGCAGCTTCTCTGTCTCTATGGTCATACAGTGGGAGTGTCCTGCACTTCACGTTTTTCCACCTTTCCTCTATCCCAGCTTTCTCAATGGCTGATGCCTGAATCAATCACTCAGCAACACTGCTGATCATATGCTACATCATGCTTTTGAGGAAAAAAAAAAATCACTCTGGATTTCAATCCGAGGGCTAAAGATATACTGCCAGATCATCCGCACAATCATTTGCATCAGACCCAGCTCCAGACCTGGAAAATTGCTTTGGATCAAACTGGGGTTAAACTTGGGCTAAACTTTTTGTAGTGTAGGCCCAGGTTAACATAACATATGCTGCAGAAGGCCGAAACCTGGAATCTTATACTGTAATATTTAGGATTATATAAGTTTTCATACAGATTAAAGTAAAACATATGACACAGAATATGTTTTGTTTTTGCACTACATTAGTAAAAAAAACATTTTCACACACTTTTCTTTCTTTTTACCAACATGCAGCACAGCATTTCTTCTGACTTCTATCTATCTATCTATCTATCTATCTATCTATCTATCTATCTATCTATCTATCTATATATATATATATAGATATATATATATATATATATATATATATATATATATATATATATATCATATAAAACGCATAGTGGCTTCTCTGCGCTTGGAATGTTCCATAAGTACATCTCTTAAGGCCACTGCACACTGAACACATTGTGCAGCATCATGCAACATGCAAACATTCAATATCATTGCTGTTAATTGAGGTCACCAGTGCCAACACTCATTGCATTGATGTGCAGCAGTGCTTGTCGACGTTGAGTACTGTCCAATTCTTTAGCATGTCATAGCGCCACTCAGTGTTTTACCACTTCTACATTAAATTAAAGCCATTTTGAGACTGCAGAGAGCTATAGTAGATCACATGTAGCTTGAAGTTTGCTTGGAGAAAGGCATACAAATTCACTTGAGAAAGGTTGAGAAGACTGAGACGGCAGCATTTTCAGAAGCAGCTGGACAGAGTGTATTTGTCATATTGTGAGGACTTCACTACAAAATGAATCAGGGAATACCACACCTTTCACATGTTTCTACCGATTAAAATGCCAATTAATCTTAAACACTGTAGTTGGCATGTGCATTCGAGACTTGAAAGCGGCACAGTCACAAAAAAATCATTACACTTCCTTTCGTAGGAACTGCTCAAAGGGAAAAGGAGGAAAATTCCACTTAAAGCCTCATTATGCCCAGTTATGTAGTCATTTGCTTTAAAGACGGACACACACAGGCTTATTCTTAAACAGTGCATGGGGCGAAACCTCACTTGTACTGCTGGTATGCAGGGAGAAATCATATTTAATGGTCTTCCTCACTCTATATGTATATATTTGTGTGTGTGTGTTTGTGTGTGTACGCAAGAGAGAGAGAGAGAGAGTGAAGGAGAAATCATAGAGAGCACTGATTGTAGTGGCTGAGGGACTCTGTCTGCCCCATGTGTGTTCCACGTGTTACAGCCACATTCTTGCAAATATTTATCCTTAGTGTGAAACACTCTTGATCTCACCATATTGTTTATTTCCCACCACTTTTTTCAAAGAGCTGTTTTGTGTGAGGGAGAGAGAGCCTTCTATTCACTCTGATCGAGTCTGACAGAACAGAAAGAGAGAGCATCTCAGTTTCAAGGGTGGAGCTTGAGAGGGAAAAGGAGTAACGGAAAGCATGAGAAAGGACAATGAGGAAGTGAGGAAGACAAAGTACAAATAATAAGAAAAAAATTACAAAAAGGGGAGATTACAAAGAGGGAAGATGCTTCTTAGTTTTAAAAGTCAGATGTAGAGATCTTTAAGCCAGAACTATTCTAAAGATAAATAGTATCTTAATCACTACTGGGCTCTCTAGTAATTAGGCATCTCGTGAATAACGCACTAAAGATAAACAACTTTCATGTAAGAAAGTGCAAATATGCAAAAAAAGGCCAATATCCAGTACATTTTTGTTAATGCTGAGGTTTAAGCATCTGAATAATGCATTACCTGGAATGTCTGGAAATGGCATTACTGGAATTACAAATTAATTAAAAGTAATAAAATACTTGTAGACAGTGCTTTAGCACAGTGACCCAACTTCAGTTAAGCATTGTTTTGTTCTGTATTGCAAATAAACAGTCAAATCAAAACATTTGTTGGACGCCAATATTATTTTTTTAATATCAATTATTTGCTGATAACAATATAATCAGATATGCAGTTTGTGTTTCAAATGTATTAACATAAAAACTGTAATTAAATGTTAAAATCACATATTTTCTTCAGACCAAAGTTAACCTTGCTGTATATAAAATATAGTAAATATAGAGATAAAATATAGAGATATATTCAGAGACTTTGGTGAAGTCTAGCTAAACATTGAATGCAGCTGTGATTGTGATCTCATATTCACAACACATGGGTGTTTGGTTGCTTCAAAATGATCTGACTCGTCCGAAGGCAGTCCATAGCTCCCCACTTCTCACTTAAAGATGTTGACAGAATAGGCCATACGTAAAACTGCAGGTCTTATGATATGGATACTGCTTTTTTACACTTGAGATTTCCATATAAAATTTTTTATCATTTAGTCTTACCTATAGCTCATTAACATCTGCCCCTGCAATTGCAGGAACTCTTACATATCCACACATCATGCTGCTTTTTCTGTTGTACACTGTGCAAGTTTATAAGGGAATTTACACACACAGTCAGCAGAAACTTCAGATCACTAGAGGTTTATTACTGATTAATCTTGCATAACAGAAAAATATGACTGAAGTGTGAACAGTAGTCCTAGGTCCACTCAAGGAAAAAATAAAAATAAAAAAATAACAAAAGCAATTTACAAATCTCAAGATCGTATTTTTAACATATCAAAATAAATGTGACAGCATTAAAGGAGAAGAATAGATTAAAAGGCAGAAAGAGCCTTAAGAGGGTTAATGTTGCACATGAACTGTTCTTTTCCACTGTTCTCTTGTCAAACGGCATGACGATGCAGCAGATGAACTGTCACTAGTAATAATAACAACTGTATTTTCATTGGCATATTTGGAGTCGGTTTACTGCCCCAGCGAGACGTTTTTAAAGTCTGGGATGAAACCTCATACTACTACTGACTGCTCACTGGATGTAGGCTAGTCACATCAAAAGCTTTTTTTGGACACTATTTAGTGTGATATGTGTTGCTTGAAAAAATATCAACGTAACAGTATTGCCAGTAGTAGGGGTACATTGATCTTATGTATTAACTACATTCAAAGAGATGCGGAGCTTTATGCAGAATGCATTGCACTTTAAAGTGATCACTTATTTCCTGAAAAACAGGAGGAACCATGAAGACATACTTTACAAAATGAAAACTAAAATGGACAGGGTATTCACAAGATACAGGACATTTCATTGTTCGTCTTGTGTACATTTACCTCAAAACTCTAACCATTTCTTAGAAAACTGTACTGTTTTCTAAAAAAGTACGGTATAATGTATAGTTCATTGTGAGACAGTATATGCTTTGAAGGTGCTCTGAGGTTTAGTTCTTCAGGCGTTTATAGGTTTTATATTCTAGTTATTATTATTGTTACTTAAATGTAATTACATACAATATTTGGACTCTAACCACAAACCACATTTTTTTATTTATTCACTGTCTAATTAAACAGCCATTAAGGTATTTACTTAAAGTACTGGAAAAAGAGTTGGAGGCAAATATACAAACAGAATTTTTTTTCTAAAAACATATTAAATAATTTAATATTAATTAATTAATTAATTAATTAATTAATTAATTAAAGTATTTAATGGTTTCTTCTGTAAGCTACTGTCACTTTAAGTCTTCTATCTTTACAATCTTTAAACTTTAAACACAGCTTGTGTTCTTCAAACCAAAGCTGTTCCTAAAGGTGTTAGTGACATTATATTCTCCTTCAAAGACCCCAACATTCACACAAGCAACTACCCAAACAAACTTCAACTGCCTCTCCATCTCGTGTCCTTCTGACAGGCTAAAGATGATAATAATAGATATAAGTTAGTGAAAGTTAGTAAGATAAAACAGGAGTTTCCAAAATTGTTAAAAATAAAGAAAAAAAAGATAAAGAACGAAATGACCTCTAACAGTCATGCAAGACCTGGTAGACCAAAACTGTCATCTTCTGATAAACAGTTATCCAAGATGCCAGATCTGAAAAAAAATTCACAAGTGTTTTTGCTCATCCTACTACTGTGAAAAAACAACTGAACACAATGGATATCAAAAGATCTATAGCTGTTAAAAAGCCATTATAGAGAAAAAAAAGATATAGACAACCTGACTAATAATACAAATTTATAATTTTTATAATTTGTAATTTGGGAGAAGAAGAAAATGCAAGCAATGTCTAAGGCAGAACTTTAGAGGTAAAATATCCCATCAGTTTTTGGAAAAGAATATGTGATGTTATATAGCATATATAGTAATATAGTGCATATATATATATATATATTTATGTTTTATGATGGGACATTATTCAAAAGACAATTACATTAAATAATATATATTTTCTGATATTTTCTTTCCACAATGAAAAATAAAAAAAGCCTCACTGGCCAATAATTACATAAATGAAAGGTGTTCTCTGACTTTTGCATAGTACTGTAAGTCATTACATAAGTTAAATAATAAAAGGCATTCATATTCTATTTATTTCTGTATGGTTCACAATTTTTCTAATTGCTTCAATGTACAAAAATCTCAAAAGCATGGCAACGCATGCACAACACGCGACACGAATTTCTCATCTTGTTTCAAAACATGCTTTTATTGTTGCCAGCAATAACTGTGACTTCTAACAATTACAGGGCAAAGTGGGTCCTTTTGCTCAGTGCAACATCAAAAAATGTATATACGTATGGACCACGCTCACAGCTGACTTATGCGCTGCCTGAGTATTCGGCGCAAACTGAGGAGAAAAGTTCCTCACTGACAAAGATCTATCAGAGAGTTATTTATTTACCTTTATTGCATGAGTTTTGTTTATTTATTCTGATTATATATGAATTCTGAATACAAAACTAGCCTGATTCACAGAAACATAAAAATGAGTTAACTGAACTGTAAAAGATGTGGTAAACCACTTCACTGTGACAAATGGCTGGAAACATGCACAGGCACAACAGTCAGAGTGGGTGTCCCAAGGGGAGGTAGAGTGGTCCGGAGAGAGAAGGCTGAGAATCAGACTCCAGTGACTCTCCTCTCTAACCAGTCAGGTCACTGGATGTGGGCTGGAGGGCATGTGTGTTTGTGTATGTGTGTGTGTGTGTGTGAGAGGAATGGAGAAATGGAGGGAGGGGTGGTTAAGCAGCAGTGCTTGGGGCTGTGTTTACATGGAGCTGCCTCCCTATGGAAGTGAAGCAGACCACCGGGTCAGACCCCCCATGGAGGGGACAGTTAGAGAGAAGAAGCCCAGAGAGAGAGCAGGGCGGCCGGGCAGTCAGGCCAGGCGACACACAGCAGCTCCTGGAGGCCCGAGCACATTGTTGTATATTAGTGGGAAAGAGAATGTACTATTTTAGGTGTATCTATTACCACTGTTCAGTGACTCCATTGTCTGAGTGCAAAGTAAATGATCAGTTGTAGAGTAGTTGTTTATTATATGTTGTTATTACACAGTAGACAGTCTTTATCCCACCAATAATACGTTCCACTGTGGACTCGATGCAACTGCACGGTGAAACTGAACAAAATGGAATCAAGAATGATTGGTTCCATGAACATAAGGGCAGACAAAGCCTAACACACATGCTATATTTTGAGTCATCATTTCTTTCTTCTTCATAAGGTATGCCATACTGCACTGTGGTGAAAGAGCATAGTTTCCAAAATTAGAAAACAATTAAAAAAAAGTTAAAAAAATATCAAAAAGGAAGGAAAACCAGAATTGGTATTAGGAACATAAATTAATATCAGCTTTTGTTTGAACTAACAACATTTCTAAACTGAAAGTAAATTAAAGTGTAGTATAAGCCTAAAGTATAAAAGATACACACACACACAACTGCAAGACATGCAGTTTTAATCATGCTCAACATAATTCAAAGATCAAATTTAATACTATAATCACTTAATACTGATTAAGTAATTAAACAAACACACACATACCCATGCACGCATACTCAAATGCACACAGAAACATACAGAGTCAGGAAGAAAGAATAAACGCATGAAAGAAGGCTAAACTTCACCGCTAAAAGGGTTTCCTTAAATAAATTTAAAAAAAGCCTGTAAAATTTTGGGACTAGTCGTAAGCTAGTAATGATTAAGATTAACATGGACCAGGGTGATGGAAAGAGCCAAGTAGTGTAAAAAGTACACATTCGCTTGTGAAACTTGTAATGGGAATAAATGGTTATGAAAAGAAGCAGAAGAATAAATTCTGAAGAGAAAAAAAATCCATTATATCTGCTGAAATCCAGACAAATGCCTCAAATAAATGTTACTGCACCATGCAGTAAGACAACAACCAAATGACCACACTACTAATGCAAAGAAGTTTTGTGAGCCAAAAAAGTAATGTTTTTGATCAAGTAAATCACTTGACCTGAACCACTCAGAGAAAGCATTTCTCTTAATGAGGACAAGATGGAAAGAAAAAAAGCCCCTTGGAACAACCAGGAACCAGGAAAATGGCAGCACTACAGGCTGCTTCTGGAGATGTCTACAGGTCACAGACCTGGGGCGATCAACTGCAGAGAATTTTAAAACGAAATGTATTAATTTAAATTGAGAATAATTACATAAAAACTTACATGAATCATACTATTTTGACCACTCAATATAACTGAAGATGACCTTAAATTAAATCTGGTTTTGTTTTCATAGTCACCAAGTCACCCTTTGTGGTGAAAATACTGACACCGTCCAGTTATTTACAGGCTACACTGTAGGTAAGAGAGCAGCACTAGCTAGCTCTATTTAATTCCCTGTTTTAAAATACACTTTAACCAGTTATACCATATACTCCACTGTTACACAATTTGTAGCATCTTTAACAATGCATATTTGGATGCTGGGCACGAGTTACACTCTGTTATCTTTTTTTTTTACATATCCTAATGATGATTTTGTATGAAACTGTATCTGTTTTTGTTTTTATATGGCACAGCAGATAAGCTGTAACCACTTTAAAACAATTCAAATTCCCAAAACCATTTATTGTAATTGCACTTTTTTATTCCATGTAAATGGCAGCTGTCAAAACAGGCCGGACTGTTCTGGCTGAAGTCGGCCTGCTCTAGGCCGCGGACCATAAATGTGAGGTTGACCACAGTATGCTCAGATATCACTCTTCACTGCACCTGACCTTGCTAGACAGCAATGAATGGCATGCTCAGCTAAAACAAAGAGAGAGTTAGGAGGCAGCTCACTGAAATGGCTACTCTCCCAACTTTCTCCAGTCATCATCATACTTGGCCTTCAGTAGGCAGAGGCCTTCAGACCAGAGAGGGCAAGATGAGACCAGAAAGAGGCACTCAAAATAGTGACGCTCATGTAGAGAAAGGGGGAGAGAGAAAGGGAAAGAGAAAGACAAAGAAAGAGAGAGAGAGAGAGAGAGAGAGCAAGAGAGAGACAGATATGTTCTCTTTGTAAGCCAGCACATGACATCAGAGTACTCACAACCTCCATTAGTGTCTAATAAATGAGGGGCTAACGAGGTAGGCGTGGGCAAAGTAGGTCAGGGGGGTCTCCATCAGCTCAGGAGGGGTGCTGAGGGAGGGAACATGCAGGAGAAGCCCCCGCGGCCCATTAGAAAAATCAGCCCAAAAAACTCTAAAAACACACAGCAGAGAGGGGCCAAATCTCCCTGGTGTAAACAAAAGGTGGGTGGCAGCCCCCAGAGCGGAGCCCTGACGGCCAGGGACGGCAGTGATGAATTTGTGGAGTTATCTAATTTTCCACTGTTTTAATTAGAGGCCAGGTTCCATGAGGCCCGACAGCTGGCTTCTTTGTAGCGACTCCTGCAAGCCTGACAGAGAAAAATGTCTGCCGCCACTGCTGCCAAGCTCTGCTCCTGACCTGGGCCCAAGCGAACTGCTGGGATCCATAAACTGCGGTCTCTCTCCAAGCAGATTGTGAGTTTTCTTTTTTTCTTTCTTTTTTTTCCCTTTTCGTTCGCTCAGTCTTTCAGCAAGTCATTTCAAACATCTCACTCAGTCACTCTCACAATACGTTTCATTTGCTTTCTTTTTCCAACCGTGCTGGGACAGTCCAGCTAGTCTCATTAGCTGAGGTGTGATTAACTCCCCGCTCAGACTAAGTATAGAAGAGGCACCGAGGGACAATAACAAGCTCTCCAAACCCCTAGCAGGTGTCTCATACAGTAACTCCACTTATGAATACTATAATTACGATGGTACAGTACGGCACTACAGAGTAGAGATAGAATGGAAATAAATGAGTGCAGCGAGTAATGACAGGGGATGGGGCAGTAGACGGTGGCATTCCCAGCACACTGGAACTGTGACTGTCTCACGCAGAAGACGACCCACCAGAGAGCACAAATACAGGGTGTTGGCTGAACAGGGAAACACCCTGATGCCCACAAAGAGAACTTTTTCAGAGTCATGCCTCAACTCTTTCATCACCATGTCCCTATTCTTAATCCTTTCTTTTCTGGACATACGACTGTGTTATTTGTACTGTCTGTTTTCCATTTTTTAAATTAAGAATGGCATATAACATGTTTTTAATTTATGTAGTTGATATGTTTATGTAATATGTATATGTATATGTTTATATGTAATAAATTTCATGGTGATGGCTGACAATGGAAAATAGTAATGTAAAAATAAAAAAAATCACATACTTTACAGAACATGACATTACTAATCAGAAATAGCTAAACAATATTTTGGGATACGAAATTGTCAGAAATTACTGGACAACACTTGCATCCCCCGTTATGACATTGTTAGTGACCAAAGAGGTCAAGAGATGTCATTACGATCTCTGTAGGCCAAACAAATTCCAGAGCTGGATGGCTTATGAGATTCCCACTACTTCAGGGCCTGCGCTGAGAGAGGAAAAAAGGCAGAAGTTTAACCTGAACGCTGACATAAATATTTGGTTTCTCTGCATACTGAATATGTCTGCATATTGAGAGAGACTGGAGAACGAGAGCGCACAGGCTCTTTTATTAGGCGCCTTAGTAAATAATTTTGTTTTTGAAAATGACATCCAGAAAAAAAACTTCTATAATCTCATAAATGTTCTTCATTTTCTATGATGTGGGTTTGTATTTTGGTAATGAAAAAAAACTGTGATAATGTATGTTTTTAATCATAAACTGTTTATACATAATATGTGTAAAGCTGTCATAGTAGTATAGACAAACACAAACTGTGCAATTTACAAAACCACAATAAGCATTTAATATTATTTATTCCCACCAAATTACCATTGAAATGTATCTTTTTTAAGAAGATCATTTTTCACTTGTCAATAAATATATAAAAATCAACAGAAGTAAGACGTTCACAGATGTTTACTTAAGCAGTCATATATCCATATGTATATTCAGTGATGCACAAGTAAAATAATTCATTTGGCAGGAAAAGATAACTTTGCTGTTGTGTATCTACAGAACGGTATGGTTACAGCAGACGGCTGACATTTTCTTAACAAACATTTTTCTTTAAAAATAATACAGAATTATTTCATGCCATTAAACATCAACATAATTGAAGGGGCAGCTGCTGTGCTCGCATGATTCTACTGCATGTGTGTTGGAGTATACCCGTTTCACAAAACATGTTGCATGCAGATCGAATTCATGTTGCACACAAACAGAACATTAATGATTAATGCTCATGTCTTTGTCTCATGCGTGTTAAGCAGCAGCTCTGTATTCCTCTCTCGAAGTTTCACTCACTTCACAACCTGCTTTGGTTCACTTTCTTTCACAGGGAGCACAACTACATCTAATTACTGTGAATGATTTACAGCTTATTCGAAGTCTTATTTATTTTTGAAGAATATGTTTTCAGTAAACTATACCTTAGTCTTCATAAATATACGCTGCATAGAAGAAATAAATACTAAATTCAATAACAAACTCTATCGTATTTGTAGGTCATATGAGATTGCACATGCATGTGCTAAATAGTCCTATTTATTTTTTGTTCAGTTTGCTCCCTCCTCTAAATAAATCCCTTAATAATTACAGTAATAATTTAATAATTCCTTAATAATTTAGCATTTCATTGAACTGACGAGAAATGTAAAAATTTATATAATGTAATCACAACTTAATAATAATATTATGCCACAAACGGGAATACAGATTCTATGACTTCATGTCTTTTAGCCAAAAACAGCACAAGATAAATTAATAGCTTTTGCTGGTTGTAATGCAAAATAAATAACTAACTAAATAAATAAATACATACATAGAAGAGCTGGAATTTGACCACTCCCTTCAAGGAACATGGGGTTTCTAGCCATGTCTTCCCAATCAGTGGATAAAATTCCATGAACAGAGCACTGTATTGGAAAAATCATTCCTTTTTTTTGGTGAATAAAACAAATAGCAGATGATAAATGATAAACATTCAGTGTTAGGCTAAAATGGTGTGTTGAGTTTTTTCATATGTCCATTTGTTAATTAATGGAGTTTTTATTCATATGTCCATTTGTTAATTAATAATTAAGAAAAAGTGCTAATGTGTGATATGTTAAAAGAAAAAAATAAGGTTTTTGTAAAAGACAAAACATTAGGACTTACATACTACCACCAACAACACTGCAATAATAAACATTAACAAAATCATAATTTGTGCATTAATTTAAACTGTTTTTACTGTTTTAAATCACTGTTGATATTGCGTTTGCTTCCAACTGCTGCATTAGCAACAGCAATGACTCAGCCACTGTTATTGTTCAGTACTGTACTGCAAAAAAGGTAAACTGTGTTAAAAGCCACGATGAACAAAGAAAGATTCTTCTGAGCTTGTGGCAACCTCAGGCAGGTGCTTTATGACCTCAGAGGAGTAATTAATGTTGCTTTCGGCCTTCACCTTGCACTGCCCTTCCTGCCCGCCTGGCTCAGGAACTTGCCTTTCCTCCACAATAGAATTACAGGACTTTTTCTATGGTCCAAGGCCTTTCCAATTCCTCCTTATCACTGCTTCACATTGCATGAGCAAGCACCCCCTCATCCTCTCTCCACTCTCCCTCCCTCCAAAGGACTCTTATCGTTGACCAAGTGGGAGAATACTGCAAGCTGCTTTGTCTATTGCATTCCTCCTACGCATTACGCAGGCCACGGCAGCTAACTAACTCCGACCTCCCAAGACTTTAACTTGCTAAGAGGAAAAAAAAGAGCTGTTAAGATATACAGTGCTTTTCCATAGCACACACATTTCACTTATCTATCTCACACACTTGCGCACATGGGTACACATACACATGCATACAGCAACAGAGCTTGTCTTGAGATGAACTATGGAATTCCACACAGTTGTGTGTTATGAAAGAGGATTACTGATGAATGTTTTCAAACTGGGAGGAGTACACACAGGCAGAACACCCAAGGATGATGTCTTCATCCCTATCTGCGGTCTGAGACAGCACATATGGACATTATCCTTTATTCCATTCCGTCCCATCGTTATTTGACAGTATTTTTTTGAAGTGCTATAAATAGAGTGCTGTGTGTGGAGGATCAGGCGGTTGTGGGCCTAAGGGTGCTGCAGTCAGGTCATACTGGAGTGTTCGCAGAAAACTGAAACTGCAGGACGGTGCAGGTGTTCCTGGCCGCTCCCCATGGCGTGCAGAGCTCCAGTCATCTGTTAGTACACATGAGGAGTTAGTGGCAGCAGCCAAAGGATGTTTAGCGTGAACTTGCCAGAGATACAGCCTACGTTTCACTCTACATGTTTATATTAACCTAGAGTAATGAGTGAGAAATGATGGCCTCTGTCTACCTCTCTCCCTCTCTCTCTTACCCTCTCTTGCGCTCATACTCAGCAACGTGTGCAGTCTGTAAGAGGAAAACATGTAAACAGAAATAACTTCATTTCTGTCCCTGTTAGTGTTTCCTAAAACTTTAAGGTCATGCACCCTTTCCACTCAATGACAAAATCTGTGCACCCCATCACCTTTGTCACTTACACTTCTTTTGCCATACATGGGACCACAGGCATGATCTCTGGCATTTACATCTATAGGTTTTTTACTAGAACTCTCATGATTAATAGATAAACTGTTTCTTTCATTTGCTCCCATGTCTGCTTAAGAAATAGGAACTGAATATGAAAAAGGGATCTTTGATCTTTGTTGTTGTAAATATTATTGTTATATTTTTATTACATTTGTAAGTATATATGCTGAGTTTCTGAGAACAGGATCATCAATTTTGTTCTTTATTTGTTTTATTTTACAAATCATCAAATCATTCAGCAGGTATGAATAATTAACAGCATGACTATCCAGACATTGTATTTAAAAACAAGAGGAACATGGATGGCATAGTAAAACCAAATGTCTTTAACAGAGATTTAAATAAGGATACAGAGGATGCATCCACACAGACCTGCAGACCTACAGTATCTGGGAGCTACTTCACTAAATGATGACCAACCATATAGGTCTGTTTAAACCTTGGAGCATGGAGAATGGCTAATTCACTACATATTAAGACATGGAACATATTCGTGGAGGAGCTTAGCCAGGTAAAAAAGGACATTGGACTGAATATAGCATAGGTAACTTATGAAAACCTGGATGGGGGTGATATAGCCAGAACATCTTAGAACATCACTGATAATAAGCTTAGCAAATGTGCTTATAGAAATACTACTACTGCTAAGAATAAGAATAATGGGAAGAATGAGACGGTTCACACCTCTAAAGTTTAAAGAAGTGGTCCAATATTGTGGTGTCTGTAGCTGTTTAGCTTAGTGTAATTGTAGAAGCTGAGACATAAGACCCAAGAACCTAAGAGTTGTTTTGTACGTCTGAAACCTTGTGCTGTTACTAGGCCATGTCCTAAAACGAATACTGTAACACAGCCATATCTGCAGCAACAAGCTTCTGTAGAAATGATTGTTATTTGCCTTAACAACCATGTCTACAGAACAATCTCATCTGCAATAAGTGTGGTATTAATACCACAATGAATGTGGTATTAATAGGCCTGAAAATGTCTATATCTAAACGATAAACGTCTATATCTAAACTATATCTCGATTCCCTTTTTTTGAGCTGCTCTAAAATCACTTAAAATAAAACATCTTTGCAGTAACTTATATTAAAAGTAAAGAACATTTTTGGCATCTTCTGTAAAGTTACTATTTTGGAGATATTGTTCTTAGGATTTTCTTGTACAGCAAGAAACAAAGCTTAATGACTCTGTTAGATGTACATATTGCAATATAGTGTTTTTATTTTATTTGTTTATATTTATTTCTTTTTACTTAGTAAAGGCCCTATCCTAAACATTAAGAATGTAAGAGCAGCTGATCTATTCTCCAGTGGAAATACTTCAGAATCCTCAAAACGCCTTATGCCAGATTAGTTGAATGAGCGCAGCAACCATGTTTGTCTGTAAGAAAAGACAGAGGTGTGTTCTGGAGTTCTAAATAGATGAGGTGCACCAGAGTTTCGTAACCTCTGTTAAGCAAATAGTCAAGCAAAAGAAGAGTGCAATTATTGATTGTTGTACATTTATAGAAAGAGTTGTGCCTGTGCCTAATGAGAAAACACAAACACCAAGATAGTAAGCGCTGAGGGAGAATAATGTGCATGGGAGGAGTAAGCTAAAGGCCAGACTAATTTCACCACTTTCTTGCTGTTCGCGTTCAAATTTTCCACATTTACCAGACCCCCACTTTGATGCTCATATGAGGAATGCTGGGTGAGCAATTACACAAAGAGAGAGAGAAAGAGAGAGAGAGAGAGAGAGAGAGTGCGTAAGAGAGAGTTAGAGCAAGCAGGAGAGAGAGAAAGAAAGACTGAGCACGCTTCGTGGGCGTCCGTCCTCCGCGTGCCATCATTTTAACTGATTTGGATTAATGCTTTAATTGGGAAACACACACAGACCGTGAACATCTGCAGCCCATAGTGAAAAGGGAAGAACAGGGCCAAAACAAACCTCCACAGAATCAGGCCTCCGGATCCCTTGGAGAATTCAGGGGCTTTAAAATGCCCTGGCTGAGACGAGCACAGGCTTAATGGTATAATATTGGAAATATATTTCTGCAAGGCCACAGCTTGTTTGCGCAACAGTGCCACTGCCAAGCCACAGTTAAACTCACATGGTGTTCTGAGCCCAGTTCGCAGTGCCCACACAACCAGGCCCATATCAACTTTCACAATGCCACTAACGTCCACTCACACAGAGGGAATCCAACACTGATCTCAGTTACTGTGCCCCCATGTAACATTAGCTTGTTAAAGGCATTAACCGTTAAAACTTTACATTTACTAGGAGAATCAATTGGTCTGTATGGATTACTCTATTCATCTATAAGACTGGCAGAGAAGCATTTTCTAGGGAAGTGAGTTCAAAGGTCAGGCAAACACTGATTTTCAACGTGGCTGCCCTTGACAGCAGGGCATTTGAACACCGTAGGAATCAGACAGTTCTGTAGTTCAGCACACTACTTAAGGCAGAGCACCCTGTAGGTTTTAACATCTGTCACAATTTGTAGCCACATGGTGGGACATAAAACTTTACAACTGAAATTTACACAAGTCAAATGGAGTCCAATAAAATAATCTTCAAACTAGCCTGAAAGTGCACACTGCATAAAACACCAGCCTCTGCTACTTTACTTGCTGAACATCTGTGCAATATATGCAATATATTCAGAAAATATGTATTATTGTTAATAATTGGTTTTACATTTAAAAATAACAATAATGCAACCTTATATACACTGTCATTTGCTGTATTGCAAGTAAGGTGATCAACTCCTTTGAGAAACACACCCCTGAAAAGGTAATATCTGAACAAAACTAAATAACTTAATAACAAAAACATTCATATGTGGCAGTGCAGTGGTTGTTCTGTATTTAGGAGAACTGACGATATGTAGGACTAAATAACAAATATATCTTTGACTTGAAAAAAACATCTCTAGAAACAAGAGTCATAGTGGAAAATGGGATTAGTGACTCACTTGTACTGTTGCAACATGCGGAGGTGTCTGTGGATGAGACACCTATGATACATAATTTAAATCTAGAGGATAACTCCAGAATTTTAAGAAATGAAAGAAAGTCCATTGTCTTGTTGAGCACTGCCATGTGAAAGATGCATTTCAGCATCTTCTTTCAAGCCAGTCCAGAGGGTCCTATAGAGAACCCCATAAAACTTTAAATGGGAAAAATGTGCCCAGTGTCTACACTTAGCCCAATTACTATCCTGAAGATGAGCTGTACTTGTCCTTTTATGACTGGGCTGCTTTAGAAATCCTATTTGGCAGAATTTAAACAGGAGAATGCTTTAGTGTGCTCAGCCTCTATCTCTAACACCCATGTAATGTAAGCAAATTCAACAGAAATAGAGCTGTAAGGAAAAAAGACTGCTTCAAACGTGGAATACAGAGCCAATCCTGTCGCGTGTAACAAAGCATCTACTGCCAAGTGTGGCACAAGACATCTGGACAGGCACACACATTCACATATATATATATACACACACACACACACACAATAGTGGGAAATGGGTCTGTTCCCTTCAAATAATGCTAGTTGTAGCATTCCACCTGTGTGAATTAGCTGCCCCTTGGAACCACTGGCCCATTACATGTACGAACACAACCCGATGGGTGACTTTCATTCTTCAGAGTGACCTTCCTTTTCTTGACCGTCTAGCACTCTCTAAAACACACACACACACACACACACACACACACACACACACACACACACATACACACACACACACACACAGTGAGCAAAAGGAAGAGAAGAGCCAAATCCAAAACATACAGAAAGAGAGAGGAGATAGAAGGGAGAGAAAGAAAGAGGAAAGAGAGAGAGAGAGAGAGAAAGAGAGACGTAGGGAGAGAAATGCTATCAGCTGTGTACATGTGTCTGCAGAGTGGGAAAGCATGTTAATTACAAGCACAAGCAGTAACAGGAGAATCACAGAAAAATGAGACCATCAAGGCCCAGGCTGTTAAACGACAGGCCAAAAAATCAGACCTCTTGGCACTGATTAATAGAGAAGACGTCCTGGGCTTAGACTCTGACCACACAATCCAAAATGTATTACATCTAACCTTGGAAGAGAGAGGGAAAGAGAAAAACTCCTTGCTCTGGTAGACTGACTGCCAAGCCTGGTCATGTGTTTCCCTGTGCTCTCCCAGAGCGGGTTCATATTCACCACTTTGATCAAACAGACCCGTAACATACTCACATCGTCATATCTAATCAACAGGCAAACACCACCCCACATCACACATACACACCCACACACATCACTCCCACTCTCTTACTCTCTCTCTCACACACACACACATTCTAAAAACAGCTGCTAAGCTAGTCTATGTCTTGGAGCAGCAACCTCTGAATCTAAGAGTTGTTGATATCAACCGCAAAATAATAAAACATATTTAAAACTATTTTTAAGACATATGTGGTTATAGTGTTAAGCATTTTGTTTACATAATATTTATAATTTCATTTATATATTGCAATACGCTGAGGTTTCAGCCACTGCAAGAGTAAAACAGAAATGGTAAACAACCTAAAAAAAAAAAATTGGTGTCACAATCTAAGACCACAAACAAGGTTATGAAAATGAGAATGCTCAAACCTGTTGAAAATGCTGACTGCGTGGATTTATTTCAGGGCCTCTATGTGAGAAGTGCTAATCTCTGTTCACTAAGTGTACAGCATCCAAGAACATCTCTGCTGAAGGTTTGATACAACTTAAAAACATGACCTCCTGCTAGATATGTAGAATACAGAAAAACATCAGCAGAAAGAAAAGTTCCCACAGACAGTAAAAAGTGCAAAGCACATGTTGGATGAACAAAACTCCTCTGTTGACTTTGGATTTCATGCATGTAATGCAGCATATGCAATGCAATAATTCAAGTGTTTTATTCAAATGGCTTTTGCCAAGGATTTTTAAATATGATGCATCACTGATTTAAATATTTTAAATGTGTATATATTTTTTTAATTATGCAGTAGCCATGCACTGTTTATGTTAAAGCTGCAGTTTCATTACATTTTTTCTCTCCTTACCTGTTGGCTGCTTTGGAGGCACAAGCATGTTTAATGTTATTCACATTTAATAAATGTTTTTTCTTAAATATTATATCCTCCATATTCAAGTGTTGAATCTTCTGCATGCAGTTTGGCTATGAGTTTAAGACATTTAGTTATTTCACCTCTCAGGCCAGTCTGAAAATAGGGCTGAACAATTTTTCTGACCAACATTGTTGCTGCAATTTTAATTTGCAATTATTATTGGTCAGGTACATCTACAGGTGGTTCACTGGATAAGTGTTACTAGGTTAAATTTCTCCACTTTTGTTGATAATGAAGGCTACATGCATTTAAATTTAACTAACTAACTATCACGTAATGTCACCAAGACTTATTCTGGAGATCTCTTTTTTTTTGCACTTAGATGTACTAATTTATCTTATTCAGTCATTCAGAGATTTCCTAATTAGTTAATTAGCTTAAGGAGGTATGCCATATTGTGGATATACTCTGCAGGAAGGTGGTGGATTTCTAAGACCAGAGTTGGTGAAGACATGGCAAAACATGTGTTTTACAGAGCACATCCTGTTCTGTCCATCCAAGCCTTTCCAATGATATAACATCCAATCATGGAGCATTGAGTGTGTGTGGGTGTGCAAAACAAACTAGTCATGACAGAGATTAATTCTGTTGTTAACAGCCTTATTTAAATTCAGTTTATAATTTTTCCCTTTTAGTGTTAGGGTACAATGTTTCAAAATAATTTTGTCATGGTTGTTCATTGCCTTTAGCCAAGCTAAAACTAAAATCCTAAGTTGTCTACTTAGCTGTTATTTACTCTAATTTATGCCCTGTCCTCCCTAAACTTCTGAGTCTCCAACCACCCCTGCCTGCTGCTTTTCTCACACACACCTCAGCCTTCATCTGCTACTTTTAGAACACAGCGCAAGCCCTGGCTTTCCACAGAGCTTGTACTGCTGAACTTGTCTCATACTGCTCGCTCCTCTCACGACAAAACCTGAAACCTGAAGGTTCATGTCTTTGTAGGTCTGCCAATCATCTCTCAGCCAAGCGGTACATGCTTTAAAAAAGCACAACACATTATTAGCAGTGAAGGTCAGGCCAATTAGAGCAGTCACTTCAGAGTCTGATGGAAATCAGCTCAACAGCAAACATGTCAAAACCTCTCAGAAGCGTGTGGCTGATCCAACACCACTCTTAAGAGACATCTACAAAAGGTCACATATTCGTCATTCCACAAGACCGTCTCTGTTTGTCCAAGTCATAATACAGCCTGCAGCACAACCGCCTAGAGTGCTGCACTGAAGACACAGGGAAGGATCCCCCTGAGTCTCTGTAAAAAGGAAGTCAATATACATTATAAAGTCTTATGTCGATGCCTATAATTAGGACTGTACAGTGAGCAGTGAGACAGCACTGTCATCATACTTTTGAATGAACCAAGACTAGATGCTAAATTGTTAGATACCGGTTATGCTTTGCTTTGTTTTTTATTATATATGACTAATTCAAACTGATTAAAGGGGATCTGCTTTTTGTAACTTAATGCCGATGGCTGACAAATCAGAACAGAATAGTTGAGCTGACCAATCAGAGCACACCGGGCTCAATGGGTGGGGGCTTAATAATACATTTTTCAGATAAAAGGGTTACTACAGTTTAGTAAAGTTTCTACAGTTTAGTAAAGTACAGTTTAAGAAAAATACTGGAATAAAATTAGGAACACAAAAAAAGGAACACCCTTTTAAGTAAAACATCTAAAATAAGGACACTATTTACTACTACTGCTTTCTACCTGCCAAACCAACCCACTACACACATGCAACATGTATTGTTTGCCATTAATCCTGAATGAAGAAGCACCATATTTTCTATTTTCTGGTGTTTTTATTATGTATTTTTTATGAGCTATCAGCCTAATATAAGCATCCCATGAGAATACAGAATGGCTCCCATAATAACTGATTCATTGAATTTAGTAAATTGAATGGTTGAGATTTAGTTTGGTTTACTACTTCTAGTGGGGTGAACGCCAAAGCTGTGACTACTTCTCATGGCCCCAGCAGCCACAATGCTCTGATTATTACATTAATTATGCTCAAGGGACTCATTTATTTGCCCTAAAGCCTCCATCTTACTAAATAACATATAAAGATACAGAGAAAATACACATACTGCTGACTCCCTCCCTCTTTAGCACATTTCTACAGGCTTCAAATCAGTGTCCTCATCATCCGTCTTCTGCAGAGTACAATGAAAGAAAATACCAGCATGTGGAAATGCAGGGCGGGTGAAATTATGGGTGTCAAAAAGTGGCAGGCAGAGGCGGTCTCCTGATGCCTATTTCCTACCTAAAAATAATCTGCCAACATGGGCCGATGTAACGGGGGCACTGGTGTCAGCGTAAGAAAATTAACCCACTCAATGTATGGACCTAGGAACCAAGTAATAAGATTAGAGTGGATATTCATTCCCAAACAAAGCTTTTTGTAAACATGTTATTAACATCAGGATTTCTTGATTAGTCTGCACTCTGTTACAGGCAGTAAATATACCCACTTCTATCATCTCATACGTATTTTGAGTTGATGTCACACCCACTTTTTGGTTTGTAATTTTAAAAAAGGCATCAAAAACAGTACAGTTTAGGAATTTGTATCAGAAATTTAGGTATCTAGTTCTGGCTTTACAACTTATGCAGACATTTAACCAGGGTTAAGTATTCTGTATATCATTGTCTGCAACAAATCAGGCACACTGTTGGAATGAGAAACAGGGAAGACAGCTAAGGTCTTGAGTATTCAAGTTCATTATTACTGAAAGAAATAATAATAAAAATAGTAGTAATAAAAGAAATTCTGATAACAAATTATACAGGTTGGTATATGGAATTTATACAGCAAAATGTTTTTAAGTAAACTGATATGACATGACTGTCTGTAAACTACGAACTGCCAAATGTGATTGTCCTAAATGACATAAACACTGTAACCCTGGGGTGGACATTGCCAGTATTCTTAGTAATTTTGTTGAACACTGCTGGACTTTTTTAATTATTTTTAATATATTTTATGAGTTCCTTACATATAAAGTTTTTTTTATAACTAAACGGAAAACTGCTATAAGGTAAATAACCTGTCAATCGCAATTTAGCCATGTTTATAACGAGTGCTACTAGACCACAATGTTAATTATAATAAAAAAACAAGCACCTTCTATGCAATGGTGGTGTTTTATCACTGGGATTTTCATGATTTTATTCAGCCATAAGTTGGCCTTAATTTGAACCAAACAACCTAGTTTCTGGCCTGAAGTCAAGTCTCATCCTCCTTTCTATGTGCTTAAGCCATACTAAATCTGTATGAGTTGGTTTTATGTTGCTCCCATATTAATCTTTGCATTTATGCACTTGTGCACTAAGTATTGGTATATACAACGCCACTAGCAGTATAAATTAAGAGTTGACGTATTAGAGAAGACTGACTCAGGTGTTTATCTGGCCTTGTTGTGATAATGTGAACGTTGACCTCTGTTCATGGGCAAAATTAGACAAGAGTATGAGAGTGGGAATAATGAGCACGAAGCAAGCAGCAAATGCATAAACAGAACAAACTTGTATTAAGCGCTGAGGGAAAAGCAAAAAGTGAAGATGAGTCATTACACAGCTATTTTCCTAAAAGCAATGCTTGTGGATTCATCATTACACACACACACACACACACACACACCCACCTATGACTTAAACACAAGGCCATGAGTGGCTAACTGCAGAACCAGAATGTGACTGGCTTGAATACAAACCCATACAAATGTAATCCCTTATTCATTCTCTCTCCCTCTCTCTCTCCCTCTCTCTCTCCCTCTCCCTCTCCCTCTCCCTCTCCCTCTCTCTCTCTCTCTCTCTCTCTCTGACATACAAACGCAGAAGGATCTTCTTTCCCTTCTCTCACATACTTATTCCTCAAAGTGTACTATGAGCAGTGCAGGGTCTCTGGTGAGTGAGGGGAAACGATGTGTGGGGTCTCGCGTGCAGTGCTTGGCCTGCTTATTGATTTTCAAGCATGAAGCAGGAATATTGTCCAGGGTTTACTCTGCAGCGCTTGCCAACGGTTTCCTCAACCTCCTCCCTTTTCACTCTAGAATCGTTTGCCTTCTTCTTGGCGAAAGCGGCCACAAGCGGAAGGTTAACCTCGAGAGGCTTTTTGAATGACAGCAATGTGCACACAAGAGCTTATACCCAGGCACCACCAATACATAAATACATAACCACATATGCAGTTTCACACAGATACGCACAGCATAGATTGCAAATTAATCAAAATTTCTCAACAGCAAAATTCAAAATCTGCCCTTACATACATGAAAATGTCTTTTCCTCCTTCCACCACATAAGGCTTTAAACAAACACAAAAATAAAGTACTCATTTTGTTAGCAAGATATTATGTTAAGAAGTATATTAACGCAAGGAAAGCACTGGAAGACTGAAGGTCCTGATGTTAGTCTATTAAAAGCGAGGTTTTTAGGCTTTTTTTGGCATGCAAGCAAATGCAGATGTGGAGCACGGTTTTGATTTGAAAGAAAACAAGCTGCTCTTAGAGGCCTGTGTAAATTGTATTTTTTCATTACAAAATTGTCATTGTGTGTTGAAAATTCTTTGGGAGTTCAAAACCAAAATTTCCCAAAGGACAGATATACTAGCAATTTTCTTTTTGTGGTCTTTCTCAGTTTTTAAATTCACCACTATTTGTCTAGGATACAAGCAAAGCCAATGTATATCTACATATATTTATGACTTTGGGATATATTTAATTACACCAGAGGACAGTGGTCCAGTTATTAAAACCCTCTTAGGGCAGACATGAAAGCAAGACTAAAGAAAACAGCGGTTGGCTAGACCACTGAAATAACCTGCTGAAAAATGTGTGGAGGTGCCTCAGATACCAGGGGCCAGAAATAATACTACTCGGCCCAGTGAAAGTGAAAAAAGAAATGTGAAAAAAGTCTTGTATTCATAAATCACACTTTGGAAACCCAGCAGCCACTGTAGGCTATAAGCCTCTCTACACACGTCACTCTGAGAGGGTGCCAAAGGTAGACAGGAGCTATGAAGACTGACAAGCAACTCAGGCTTGACTGTAATTAAACCTGGAATAATACGTTTCATTGATTTATGCTCCCATAAGAGATTATGTTGTACTTCTGCTCTTAATTCGTTTTGACACTAGGTTGTGCTGCGTGATGAGAAGTTAGCTGTACCGGTGACAATTCACATATATAGAGATCGCACAATACCACTTTCTCTTTTCAATACGTTGAGTATCTACCAATTATAATGCATATATATTTTTAAACGCAACTTTTAAGTGTCAGTGTGCTATAAAGCTGGTTTGCTTTGCAACTTTTCTGTTCCACCTTAAATGGTGCTGTAGTTATGTTGAAGTGCCTGCACAAGCTGTAGCATTTAAGATGGAACAGAACATTCAGTCACGAAGCTAGTGTTTAAAAATTAACATGGCCAGCCATGCCCGCTGACAGTTTCTTTGAATGGATATAAAAAGTACCAACATCCCCTTTACAGCTGGAAAGGTATGTTTCTGTGCTGTATGCCAGTTTTTATTCCTGTTGTTCTGTTGTCATTGTTTTCCAGCTGGGCTGAAACGCCAGCAGGTGCATGTAAATTATGGTGGCGTAAATATTTGTCAACACTTTGGCTAGGATTTAGGAATTAGCCTGTTTTACCCCCTGTTAAAAAACACAGGATTTGTATTTCCATTTTGTGTCACCTTTCAATGCAGTGTGCTTTGCAGTTAGTTGCAGACCTAGTAAAATATAAACACAAGCCTAAAATATTCCAAATCAGTATTTCTTCCTTTAGACAGTAGACATTAATGTTGATGTTGCCACACAGAATAAAACTGTTATAAATGTAAATACAAATCATATTATGTGACTATCATACTGGTGGGCATAATTAAGAATAGCTTTAACTTTTGATATGGGGATGATTGCTAAAGAAAAAGCAAATCAAATACAGCTGGGTGCTGGTATGCTCAGAAACCACAAAAGGGCATGCGAATGTACTCACTCTTGGACTTGAAAACTAATCACCTAAATTAGCCCAAGAGGACAGAAAACACCAGTGAGTGTGAATCACCATCGGAACAGCAAAACCCCTTCAGTATTCCCTACACACACATACACACACAGGCCGTCTGCTGTAGTGCCAACTCAAACAAGTCGCCGCCACCATGCCTGTTTACCCAACCCTTAACAGAACCATCAGCAGGACGGTGACTTTTTCACAATTAGGTTCTGTCCATGGCACCTACATTCCCACAAGAGCCACTGCTAAGCACCAACTCAATAAAAAAAAACACCAACTTTTCTTTCTTCAGTCCTCTCGTTTTCTCTTCCTCTCTCTGCCAGTTCCCCTCACTCCCCTTTTCATCTCTGCAAGCCACAGCCAGAGAACATGGATGGCGAGTGCTTATTCTTCTCCATTTTCTTTACTTTTCTTTTTACTATACCTTCAAGTCAGTGTCAGTGGACGAAGCTCTAACTCAGACAAGCACAAAAAGGAAAACAGGGCAAGCGAAAGCACATTAAATGAGCGAAGGTTTGCAAAGACATTGTTTTGGAGTGTTTGAGTAAGACAGCATGAGTCAAACCAGGATTGTCTTACAATTACTATTCTTATGTGCAATACGATACTGTGACGCAAACTGATGGAAAAGACTAATTGTTAGATGCTAAAGAGACATCTGATATAACTGGGGGTTGACGTAATGAATAGTCATAACAGTACAATGGCAGGAACATGATGAGAAACAAAGTCTAAATGACTCCATAATTTTGCTCTGTATAAATCTGCATAATATGCAGAATAAAAGTTACAAATGAAAGGTGGGTCTCTGGTCTCCCTGCCACAAACATGCTAATTGCTACACAGACAGCCAAGTGCAATGCCGAAATCCCACACATCTCCCGACAGCCTTTCAGGATACATCGCACACAAATACAGACATTTTGGCTTTGAAGCGGGTTAGTGCTGTTACTATGTAGCTGCGTGGATATGACCTATGCAAGACCAGCTGCTCTGCCAGACTTACCCCTGTGCGTCTGTGTGAGTCAGTGTTTACACGCTGATGCCAGCAGCGGTGGGGCTTGTTGCTGTCCATGTGTTCTAGGTGGGCTAGGAGGGAGGCAGAACAATACGAATCAAGACCAATTACATTTCCAGTGAAAGGGGCTTTTTCCAAATTTGCCTCAAATCAAAGGCTGTGTCAATGGACAACATAGGCCCTGCTTTGATGAATTACAGAGCACACTGCCCACAACCACTTTTATTTATTTACTCTTTTTTGTAACAAAGTTGTATTTTTCATGAGAGTAAAGCCATGTAACCCTTTTGGAGATGTATACCGTTTGCCTCAGAACTGTGCAAGATAAGCATAATGTGTAGCCTGTGTTCGGCAGTTGCATTTAACAAATTACACGTTAGAGACGTGTTTAAACAAATGATATCTAAAACACTAGAAAAATGTATATTTTAAGACACCCTCTGATAATAATCTCAGTGTTTGTAAAATATTTAACAGTTTGAGAATTTGAGATTCCAAGTACGACTCAAATTTCACCACTGATAGATAACAACACTGTAAACCCATGCACAGACTCACAGAGACTCTGTAACTGCAAGACAAAGTGAATCTGATCATTTTTGAGACATATTCTGGACATTTCCGACCTTAAGTCTCTAACCTGGGTCTTGAAATAACTTCCCAGGTAGCAAGCACACATCAGTCCACTGGCTTGATAATGTATGCCACAGCCCTCAGACCACCCAGACAACCCAGTCTTGCACACAATGTCTAACTAGTTTTGTATCTTCAAACAGATTTAAAATGCGCACAAAAATTTGGATTTTTGAAAATAAACTAGGATTACAAACAAGAAAAAAATAATGAGTAGGTCTAATATAAAAAAAATGTTAAAACAGTTGTTTCTGACTCTCTGTTACAGATATATATTATTTATTTGTTTATATATTTTTAATGATTATGTACTAAGCTATTAAATAAAGAAAAGAAATATTAAATTAGAATGTGGATGCAAAATGAGCAATGCAAATGGTTACTGTGCCTAATATTCTGAATAATCACCAATGGGCCACCTACAAAAAGATTTGCAGACACTGGGCCAGCAGCAGCCTGACATCCTCTTGCTATCTGGGCTGGATAGCCTGTCTACATAGAACAGGACTGATATATAGAAAGGAAATGAAGGAGGCTTTCTTTATCATTAATTGTAGTTATGGTTTATGCTGCAGGATATTTTTAAAACATGAAAACTTTGGGATCCTGTCATTTAAAGAGGAACTTCCTTTTATGTAACTCCCTCGTTGCAATGTAAAGTTATTTAGATTGGTTTGTTGTAAAATAGTTCATGGTACAGAAACAGACTGATTTCTTTACAGTGGTGGTGACGGGACCAGGGCTGCCCATAACTAATCATTTTATTTATTACGCAAAAGCATCAGTGAACCAACACATCTTCACAAGTTTATGTTGTCGCTGTCTAAAGAAAAAGAGTGCATCTCCATTTTTGTCGATCATTTAAACACAACAGTTGCTCTTTATATCCGGTTTCATGATGAATGGACAAATAAAAACGCCCCAAAATCACTTATAATAAAAACTTTTTATACATTTTTACCTTTTTACAAGGTTTTTGGCCTTTTCTGTTAAGTTACTATTTTGGAGTCATGTTTTTCTTTGAACAGTGATGATATGCTGGTACTGATAAAATAGTGGGAAATAAAAAAAAAAAACAATAAACATTTCCTCTGAGGACTATTTGTCTTATAATACCCAGTATCAGTACTCCCCTACAAGTAAACCATGTTTTGAATTAAATAAATTAATTTTAGACCAAACGCGTTTCATAACCATTGTGTTTAGTAGCTTTCTGTGAGGAAGTGTTCACAAACATTTAACTCTTCAGACATTTGGTTCCTATCACCAACACTGTTTACAAACCTGATTTAGTAGGTTTCTCTAGAAAGGAGCACTTCATACATATTAACCATTTATTTATGTCGATTTTTAATGGAATGTCCCTTTAATTTCGCACGATGAGAACGCCCAGAGTTTTAGCTTACCCTTAGCTTTAGGTAAGTTTTTCTCCCCTTCCAAAAAAGGGTGCCAGTTAAACTGGATGTCAGGATTATTTTAGACGTAGCTTTAAGCGTCTTCACTACTTCTCTCTCTCTGTAACCGTTAGTCTTGAGGACATGCTGCGTCACGTGATGTCCTGTTCACGTCCTGCAGCACGTGACAGCTCATTTTCCCGCCACATGCTTCAGCGTAGTAGTCAATGATATGCCGGGTCAGAGCGCGTGCAAACTGTTCAGTCAGCTTAATCTTTCCAGTTTCAAATCTTTACGTAATCTTCGTGTATAATATATTTTAGTACAACGTAAAACCCAGAAAAGAAGCATAATAGCAAACCTAATATCCAAAAAGGAAATTCTAACTGATTTGTGGCCAAAATGTGAACATAAAAAAGTAAAACTACTAAACTTAGTTTAGTGCAATACCTCCATTACTGAGCATCCACTCCTCGGTCTTATGTGTCTCTGTGTTTGTTTGAGAAGCAGAGGGAGACAAGAGGGACAATTATGTTTCACTTTTTTCCTCTTTAAAGACACATACGTTTTTATACAGATATTTACTGCTTAAAGAAAATAATAATGATATTTTTAATATTTCATTTTAGTATTGATCTGCTTAACCATAGTGAGAGAAGCGCCGGTCCCTCCTGGGGCTAGATTAGAATCAAGTCTTATAGATGTATGAAAGTATAGATTCATATATCTATATTTTATATCTAATTATGTATATATTTGTTTGTTTGTTTGTGCATGTTTGTTGCCTCAGATCATGCTCATATTTTCTTCACCCTCCATATTTATGGTTGTCTACAAAAAAACACCACAACCTTTAAACTGCATGCAAAACTTTGGGTGCCCAGAATAAATTGAAAAGAAGTAAACATATCCTCTACAGTGAACACACTTCTGCTCATATTGAACGCATATTAACTGTTTATTTATCAATTGGGAACATAGTGGAAAAAATAATAAAATGTAAAGTGTTGCTTTTTGGAAGTAAGGGCATTTTAAATTTTATGTTTTACTTTTTTTAAAAAAATGTTATGTGTACGTGTATTAAATGTGTACATGTATTAACTTTTTACTTTAAAAATCTATAAAAACGACAACAAAACATTTTTCATACAACTGCATGTACAGTGACTTCAAAATTTAAGACCATATAGGACAAATCGCGTTCAGTGCTGAGAGGAAATAACTACTTTGTATACTTTAGTTGGTGCAGTTATTAATGGACTGATTTGCTTGTTCCCACTTATACATGTAACTGCTGGCTGATTAATTCACATATTAAGTCAGCCATATCCTAGGAAAGAGCTTCGGCCATTAAAATCAGCATTGAAGTCTAATACAGGGCCCATTACCAAATGACCATTCATCACCTCTGTCAGTCTGCAGACATGGAGCGGAGGCTCCATCGGCAGTGTGCCTCGGCTCTCTCAGCCTCTGTACCATCAGGCTTCCCTCACTGCCGCCCACCATCCATGCCAGTGTACTGTGTTTACCTCAGCTGTATGCAACGTCGGAATAGCCTCAGACCAAAAGCAGCTCGGCTACAATTGATCCAAGCTGGAGAGGTTTGTGCAGTATCTCAGTGAAAGACTGTTCTTTCTGTGTTTGTTTCATCATGATTGAAATGAATTTGCATCGTGAAGTAGAGCGAAGAACATATACTGGAGTTTTTTTTCGTAGAACAGACCGTAATTTTTGTTATTATAATACCAAAAGATCCTTAATCATCCTGTGTCTGAAGATGTATGTTTTAAGGTGGACTAATCATGCGTTTGATGCCATTCAGCAAAGGCAGCATAGAGATTTTCATCCTCCAAACCTTCATTCTGACTAAAAACGTCCCTAGATGTTTGGGTGTAAAGTATGTTTTGTGTTGGTTTGTGTTTCATTTGGCCTCACAAGCAGTTATATTCTTATGGCCAGAAGATATTGGTCACAATTTCACCCGTCGTAGTCCTCCATGGCAATATGCATATAAACATCTATGGGTCACTTTTACCCAACAAGGCACAGGATGCAAATATAAACTCTTCGCCACATATGAAAAAAAGAATGACTCCCAAAAAGTAAACAGTGTTCAGGGGCCTTTAATTTGAGTTTAATCTCAGACCTTTTGCCCGAATTAAGGAGTTTGAGGAGCTACTGCGGTGTACTCTGATTACTTAATAATATGGTGATAAACACAGCCGTCCATCAAGGTCTGTGACAAACCTTACAATTCAGGAGAATTGGCCCAAAATGGGAGCTGCTGGCTCTTTCATTGTGTCAGTATGTTAGTTACAAAGCAGGGTGTTAGGCTGCATT
Organism: Megaleporinus macrocephalus; assembly: GCA_021613375.1. Taxonomy (NCBI): domain Eukaryota; kingdom Metazoa; phylum Chordata; class Actinopteri; order Characiformes; family Anostomidae; genus Megaleporinus; species Megaleporinus macrocephalus. The sequence continues at coordinate 32,275,811 of CM038711.1, read as the reverse complement.
CGCAGGTCACTGATGAGCTACTCTACTTATTCTTCAAACGAGGAAGGAACAAACACAGGATAAATTGTCCAATGTCTGTGTGTATTTATTTAGTGAAGCTCACTAAGGCTCTCATTCAACACTTATGCAATAACAACAGTCTAAGGCAGGCAGGACATTGCATTTTAATCACAGACATAGGCCACTGTGGCTTACTTGTTTTAGTCCCTGAAGTACTGCATATTACTCAAGAGCTAAATTTGAAGGGCTTGAGAACATGCGTTGCTGTGAAAGGGAGCAGGAGCGTAAGTGCTAACAATGGAAGAATGCACCTTTTGCAGAGTTGTTTGTCTGTGACTGGTGTAGCAATATGAACGACAGTCAAAACTTCAGTCAAGTCAGTGGGGGGTACTTTATTTGAGAATAGCATGAGAATTTGAACAAAGTACAGGATTACATAAAATTACATAATATATCAGAATAACACATTTTAGAATATAAAGGGCCCACATCATGTTTTTATTAAATAAAGTATTCTGATGTAGTATGTAAACATTTCAAATGCACAGCTCACTCATACAGTCAAAAAAACGCAAATAATGCAAAGAGCTGCAATAACAGCCCCTATTACATTTTGTGATGTCACTAAAAAATGGCTGTACATATCATTGCTGTTGGAACAAAACCTTGTCTCTCAATTTGAGCCATTTTTACAGAATCTGAAGACACCAACTGCCCTTCACTTTTCATAAATATTTTATTTCGAGATCTCCATTTTGTTGTTTTTCATAATTTAGAAGTTCCTGTTTTATTGTATTTAAATTTTATGATGAATGGACCATAGGAAATGACTCAAAATTACCCTTTAAAAAATCTAGTTCCATTCATGTACATTAAAAGTAAAGTATCCTGTTTCCTTGTCCAGTAAATGTATCATTTTGGAGATACAGGATGTTTTGTTCCAATGGCAGCAATATACATAAATTGTCGCTGTCCAATGAAAAACAAGTATCTCTAAAACTGCAACTTTACAGGAGAGGTCAAAAACATACTTTACTTTCAATGTAAGTCAATGCAACCAGAATTTTTTCCAAGCTATTTTGGAGCATTTCTATTGGTCCAATCATCATAAAAATTGTATGCAATGTAGACAGCCATTGTTGTGTTCAAATGATGTAGAAAACTACTATATTTTGTAGAAGATATTTTGAAGGCGCAGTAAGACCAACAGCATGTGAAATTCTAAGGGATAAAGAGAGGTTGGGAAATGGTCATGTAAAAATGAATTCTGACTGGTTTAGGTATATAAATCAGCACTAATATTCTAGATACATCTTAGACACAAATGAAAATACAAATAAAACATGGGAATATGGGCCCTTTGTAACAGCATATACAGTTTTAATATGTACACGCAGCAATGAGTGAATTCAATAAGCTCTCCCTCTCTTTCACTCTCTCGCTCACTTTTAGCAGGTCATAGCTCTTTTCCTTCCTTGCGTGACTCTGAAATATAAACACACTTGGGGGTATGACTCATCACTATTTGTCCAATCAATCACAAGATATAAACACATGCAAGGGTCAAGGGTCAATGGCCTGAAGCATGACCTGATGCTATAACCTAGTACGGTTCCTCACATACCTGTCTGTGCTTTCTTCCTTCTGACACCCAACATCAGCTTCATAATGTCTGGAGAGCATATCAGACTCTTCCCCTTCTCATTATCCAACCTAGCAAAACAGCAGATAAAAAAACCAAAGTGCAGAGTTAATTTTAAGTGAATGATGGTCCTCATGAGCCTTTGAGGCACGACAGCGTAGCACAAATGAATTTCATCCTTCTCTAAAGAGCGGCGAGTTGATTTACAAGTAATGAAAACCCTGTTTATGAGAGTGTGCCAAGTTACCGTTTCTGGCCATTGGCAGTTGTTTTTTTCACTGTGTATAAGGAATTTCGTAGAAAGTAGTGATCAGCACATTGCCCAGGACTAAGCCGAGTGTTAGTGGAGGTGGTGGTGGTGGTAGTGGTGGTGGGAAGGGGAGGGGAGGCGCTTCCCGAGTGGAGCAGATCTGAAGAGGGGCCAAACATAATCCAGCATCAATCCTGGCCCTGTCATACAGCACTCTCCTGGCTTTTCCAGCACCATTGTTATAGAGCAGGCCAACGGAAAGAGGCCTGGAGCAGGTGGAAATAAAAAGCCCTTTGACGGGTTCAGGCTAAGATTCCCCGTGTGCTCCTCGTGACATTTACACAAACCCCAGGGAGCAGGCGCAGGCTGTCGACACGTCTGGAGACACATGTGCGCGTGCACGCACATACAGGAGACACAGACAGACAAACGTTTACAAACTGTCTGAGCTTGGCCTCTGAACCTGAGATCTGTTCCACTGACTAAATCCACAACTCCAGGTCTTGCGCATGTATAACATGGCTGTGCTATAAAATGGACAACTGCACAATGTACAGTCATTGTCCCTGTTGTATACGTTAAGCGTGTTCATTACGTTTATTCACTTGTGAGTTAGTCATTTAGCCTCCAGCAGCAGTGAAGCAGGTAGCTCAAGTGAAGAACATCTTGGTTATGAACATACCACAACACATATAAAATCTATGTAGATGTTCTAAAGCAAATCCACTTTGTTCTGACTTTGTTCAAACATAACTGATGCTGGTTGAACAGCTCACAGGCTCACAGGTAGAGAAGTGAAAAGTTCTGTCTTGGCTTGGAGTGCTATTTACTACATTCAGCCTCGATATCTCCTAAAAAAATCTTTGAACCCTCTTAGGCCCTGCCTTTCCTCCTCTAATCTAAAAATCGCATCTGACTTGCATGTAGAAATGAATCTGACTTGCTGTTGTGCCCGTGCTTTACTCTCTCTGTGGGAGCAGAGCACTCTGCCTTGGCGTGCTTTGTGTCACATGATGCCAGTTTGGTCTGATGCATCACTGGGACCCCCTCTAAGCAGGAAATGCTCCCAGCCCCTTTTCCCACCCTGGCCTTCCGCTGCGGAGAGCGTGCATTACGGGCCGAGTTACATTACCATTCTGAGGCATTCCTAAACTCCTGATCTCCGACCACCACATGGCTATAGGTCTCCCACAGACAATAGGGATAGACCTTTGGTTTTAATGCTATGGAGCCTGTGTAACTATCATGTCGAGGGCTGCCAAGGAGTATTTGTTAGATAGGGGATACGTACCACAACAGAAATCTAAACCACAAGTCCTCCTAAAAACCGTTACCCACTGTAAATTCTGCACCAGGCCCCCCCACTCAGACCTTATTCAATCTGCAGCTATTCTATAGGTGGCTCCATCATGCAGTTTAAAAATAGCTGAGCCAAGCTGGAGAGGAAAACCTTTTGGGACTGAGAACAGGCATTGCGCAACAACATCTTCTATTGTTGTTAACTGTTTGGGAATTCTTAATTGCTTTTTCCGAATCGCCTCCCTGCAGGAAAATCCTTCTTCAGAGAAAGACAGAGGATGAGACACCGGATTATATATATATATATATATATATATATATATATATATATATGTGTGGTGTGTGTGTGTGGAACACATGCATGGCTAGTTCCTGCTGTCATCAAATCACTCCAGCCTAAATTTGTGTAACCTGCATTAACACAGAAGTGCGTGGCTTCTCTTTCTCATGTTCTCTGGCTTGCTACCTCTTTTAAGTCTTCTTGGTCAGATTAAAGGTAATCTGTGGTGTCCATGCTGACATGTAACAAGCAAAGCACCATGTTTTATTATAAGGGGCAACAAAGAAACACATTACAGTGGGGCTCCTTTAGCTATACTGCTAATCACCATGTGGAGCTGAGAGGGGCTGAGCCCAAAGCCCAACTCAGCCCATCCGCACACACAGTGGTCTTCTGCAGTGCGTGAGAGAGAGAGAGATGTCAATTACATAGTGGTTTTTCTGGTATTCTCACTGAGGGATAGATTGCAGCGATACTCTTTTCTTTTCATACATTTCAATTATCATTAGTGCATAAGCTTGACAGGAGGCAGACACTGAAAATACTTATAGAAGAATGAGACAATGGAAAAAAAAATGGTTCGACCGCCTCCTTTACTCCCTGTACTTATAGACAAATATTGCAAATATTCCTACTATTTATAAAAAAAAATACTTAGGAAAATGGGTTGGATATCTAAAAGAGATCACTGGCGTGAGCTTTTATGACCATCACCAGGTTGATTTGCATTACACTTAAATTTGTGCATTACATTTACATTAGATTTTAAGAAGAGTCTAAGGCCTTTTCAATGAAAGAGTGTAGAAGAGTGTAGAACCTCTTTTTTATTACAAAGAGATTCATGAGCAATGACAGACTTTAAAATTAAGTCTCTATCGCATTTAAAAGACTTCTGTATGTGTACCATTGGAAATCATTGAAGAGTGAACGAGACATATTTTGAATGCTTTGTAATTTGAAACTGTTAAGTGAAATTTAAATTGAAGTAACTTACATGCGACTCATAAAACAATACAGCCCAAACTATGCAGACCATCACTGTGGGATTAGCGTTAGAGTTCTGTGGAAAGAGTTTGCTTCGATTTTGAACGGCAATTTATTTAAGAGGATGCCATTTGTGTGGCACGTATTTCATAAACACACAGTAAAGTAAGCATAACAGCACTTCTAAAATTTTTTTTTTTATTGACTTTGACATCGAATAAGCCTCGCTCCCCACCACAACCTGACATTTGGCTCTAAGGCTGTCTGCAGCGCTGTAAGAATAGGTCGCAACTAGACTGACATTGGCAACAATACACGATCAGAATAAAACCGCATTTTGAGTTATTTCAGATTATCTCGTAAAGGCAGTTGAAGTGGCCCTGGCTTTATAACGTAGCTACGTTCGGCAGTATTAGTCTATATGATGCGAAAGACGCAGTCTGCAACGCTTAAGCATTATGTTGAGCTTTTTAAAGAAACGGCTGCTTTTCAAATCCTTTTTATATTTTTAATGGACAAATACCAGCCACCTTGAATTTAATTTTAATTTCAGTTTAAACTTAGTTTTTATTTTCCATTTAGAATGTCAGACTGGCAGTAATTGATTACGACCATTCAAATTATTAGCACTCTAAAGGCACGTGGTAGAAACTATTTACCAGAGATATATTTTTATATTGTCGCCTAAATGAAAACAGCTTGCGACGAGATTGGGTGAATTCCTCAATAAGGGGATAAACATAAAAAAATTTAGCCACTTTTTAAGACAACAGGATTAACTGGAACTGATCAATTTTCACTCTAATCCTCACCTTGAAGAGAGGTGCTGAATGATTGATCTGTTTGGCTCAAAATCAAAGAATTACAAAGTCAAATACTGTGCAAGTATATTTTTCTATTGTTAAGACAAAATTTAAATTTGTATTGTCCACTTTAAGGGCATAGAGTTTTAAAACAAAAAATGCTGGCAACTAGTCAAAATATCTTATATAAATGCAATTTCAATGAAATACTATACAATTACGTTTGTATAGTTTTAAAAACGTTACAGAAGATAGAATATAACTTTTAGTGTACCACCCCGGTGTACCACCCCAGTGTACCACCATATGAAACACGCAAACTCTCTGTTAAACAGTGCAACAACAGCATTATTGCCTTTATTGCTTTCTTTGGTGCCAGGACAATCACACAGGCTGAATTCCACCCCGCAATACCAAGCCTTAAATTCAGTGGATAACAATTTACCCAGCCATGACAAAAAAACACGATATATATATATATATATATATATATATATATATATGCTTAGAGGCAGAAAAGCGCATGCACAGGCTACGAGCTGGGCTTTTTGGGGAATGTGGCTGGGACAGAGGGACACGGGGTCATCTCTGCTCTTCACTCTGACTCTATGGTTTAGCTAACAGTCAAATGATCAATGGTCATGTCACCCACTTAAGACCACCCCGAAGATCTCTCCACTACTGCTCCTATTTTTATATTACGCATGCTCAAACACGGCGCTCTACACGACGCAAATGCGAGTCGGTTTTATTCCTAATAAATAAGTTCTACACTCAAGACTCATCTTGCACGAAATCATAATACACCGTAAAAAGATAAACAAATATTTATATACATATTTATACTGTATTAAATAAATCCTTATTCCCTCCGGTAGCCGATCGTTATATTATATTATATTATATTATATTATATTATATTATATGCTGTTAACGCGTGTGATTAATTATTATTTCAGGGCCATTCAATGTCCATAATTATTGCATAGCGAAAAATTAACATCGTGCAAAGGACTTTGACAGCTCGAAACTGCGAAATACTAATGAAGCTTAGTGAATGGGCTGCAGTGCAGAAATCACCACCCAAACAACGCTTTGAAAGTCCCATGGCAAGTGCTCGCCAAGTGAATTAAAAAGTGATCGGGGTGATTGCGCGGATGGGTGGGAGCCCCAGCTGAGCTCAGTTCATGCCAGCGCGCGCAATCAGCCTCCTGCCTCTAATCCCGTCCCCTCTGCATTCACATAAACACCACTGCAAGGAAAATATACACGGCCACCTACTGAGCGAGTGAAAGTGATGAGGAGGTGGGCGCCCACTTCAGCTCCCTGCCGAGCTCAATGGCAGTTCAATGGCAGCGCAGTGGCGACCGAGGGACGCATGAAACAAACACTCGACTGCGGACTTTTACACCAACAGGTGGGTAATGCAGGTCATTGGATTTCTTAGAACCCAATTTCTTTGCTTCCATCGTGAAAAACAACGCATTAAAAAAAATAAATAAAATACAAATCATTCTGCATGAAGTTATTACTCCAAGTCACAACATCCAAGAGTTACCTCCTAAGAATACCCTGCATTTATTCTATTTACAGTCGTGCGCAAACCTTAAAATGCCCAAATGACATGTTTGGTGATTTTCTAAGTAAAAGTAACTTGAAACATACTCTACAGAGAACGGCACAGTCAAAGGCACAGTCACTGTTTATCATCTTGGGGAAACCCATGGCCAGTGCAAATATGATCCATATAATATAATTATTAAAGCATATTTTATATTTTGTGTTTTTATTATTTTTTCCAGTGTGTGTAACTGGTGTCAAGTAAATTTAAAATTGATTGCCCACTGAAAAATATGCCATATTCACTTGTGGCCTCTGGAGAGGATGTGTTCACCTATTTTCGCTTCATCAACAAAACATGTAATCTAACCGGGGGTGTTCAGAATTTGCATACGATCTTTTTATGGATGCTTGAACGACCCATGAGCAACAGCATCATCACCCCACCTGCTTTAAAATGATTTACAAATGGTGTAGCTGATTTCATAATAAAATACAGGTTGTTTATTATTTGATCTGTTTTAACAATGGTATTTTTCATATCCATTTTTTCAGTGGGCACAGCAGAGCACCCATCCCCCACGTTTCTTTGGGTTCATTTGGCTGATAGATTGATAGAAAGTTGTGGGTGGAAGAGGTTGAGGGTGCTGTAGACTAAATGTATGGATATCTATCTATCTATCTATCTATCTATCTATCTATCTATCTATCTATATAATTTCATTATTCATATCCATAATATATATATATATATATATATATATATATATATATATATATATATATATATATATATATATATATATATATATATACACGCCCACACACAAAACAATCTGAAACAATATTGCCTCTATGAATAATATAATCTCTATTATCATGTGTACTATCATGAAGGTTTTTTACCTTTTCCATGTTCTGCAAATCCTGGCGACATGTGAGCTTGACCACCATGTAGAACAACAATGAACTTGTGGACCTGCACGCAGACGTTCGGTTGATTGATCAGTCTGTCACAGCACTTTTCAAACAACTCCGCTGCACCCTTTTGGTGAACCTCTCGGCCTCTGAGTGTACAAGAGTGATCTCTCTGCTCTGTGACCATTTCATTTTTCAGAAACAATTCAAACCATGTCTAATTAATTTCATAACAGCTACACCTCACAGTGACAGAAGTGGGCTGCAACAACAGCTTCCCAGTAGCAGGGAGGGAGTACCTAAACAGATTTCTCTTTTTTTTTTTAATATAATGTGCACTTTTGCGTTTTGACATTTACTCTTTACTGGAGTGCAAACACGTTCACTCTCTTACGTCTGTCCATTTGCCAGGTTGCAGTCAGTCTGTGTATATTTTGTACCACGCTTGATTCCCACTTCATCTGCTCTAGATGAAGTGCATCTTCAGCGCACACAATTAGGGCCAATGCAATCTTTTTACTTATCTCTAGCAAATTTAGGATTGCCAGCAGATGTTTTGGTCTGAGTCTGACACAGAGGCAATATAAGCACTCGCTTACTGTATTACTCTCAGACAGAGGTGAGTAGAGAAGCCTAAAACAACACTCATAAAAATAATACAACAATGACTTACATAGAAGTACAGTTAACTACTGGAACTGCTGGAACTACAGTGTAATCTCAGAACAACCAGTGTATTAGCATAAGAAATTAAAAGGCACTACTATTTTTTTGGGGTTACCTTTTAAAATCTAAAATGCTAAATCTTGTAAGAGTAACAGTAAAACAGGTGGTGTCACTATAGAGAATGGCAATAAACCCCCTATATCAGAATGAAAAAGCAGAACATATGAGCTTCCTTACAAATGTACTTTACTATAAGCAAAAAGTATTAGCATCTAAAACACTTGGAAAACTATTACATTTGACAGGAGTGCATGGAGCTGAGTCAATGGTACTATTTACTGCACACCTGAATAACATTTTCTTTTGTAAATGAACAAGTGTATGTCCCTGGAAGGCTATTTCATATTATTCTTCTGTTGTTGGGGCCACATTTAGAATATAAGCCACAAGTGACATAAAACTTTACTGCCATACATTCAGGATATTTCCAGAAGCGGGTAGTTCCATTTACTCAGACCACATGAGCTTGAGCAAATCTTCTTAACCTCAACTGAGTAAAAGGGAATCTATAGATTTTATTCAGTTTAATTTTAGTTCTTTGCATTTAGCTACTAATTTATCTTTCATTCCATTCTGCTCTATTGCTTTATCATTTTATTTCTGATACAAAACATCATCAAATAAGAAAAATAGCAACTTGCAACCTTCTATTTCTGTGCTGATAGATGGAATAATAGTACAGGTGCTTCTTTCTTTTATTGCTTTCTCTTCTTTTTAATGTCTAATTTGAAAGATTTAAGTCACTATTTCACTGCAGCAATAAAATGTGTATTTGATAATCATTTTAGACTCTAGTTAAGCTATTTATAATTATTTATAAATATGTGATTGTTGGCAGCATTTGTTATTGACACTTTCATTTATAGCAGTAAGTTACATTACCAAAAGGTAAAAAGAGTATCCACAAAAAAGTACATATATCATTTAAAGGTTATATATTTCTAAAAAGCCCACTGCAGAGGAAACCCATTTCTAGCACTGATCACTTAGGACTCCATGCGTACAAACATGTGTAGCATCAATTTTATTTCCTACACTGTGAAACGAAGATGCGCTACTTTAAATAATATTGAAAAAAAATATTGTGTCCACTGAAGCTAAAATAGTGTAACGACTTTAAATAACAGAAACCAGTGAATCTAACTTAAAAATGTATGATCTCACTTTTACGGTTTAAATAATAAGAAAATGTAAACTACATGTAAACTACATGACCTGAGACATGTCTTATATGTAACAGTAGGGATATCATAGAGTATCTTCCCAGCACTGGACGTTTTATTATTTATTATTTCTTGTTAAATGTTGCAATTTAAAGTAAAATAAATTCAATTCGAGCTTTGTATAGCTATTTCAATCCAACACGTTGCTCAACACTTTAGCACGCAGGACTGGATTGTAAGGATGAGTTGAACTCCATGCTGTCAGATATCTCACAGAAATTTTACAGATATTTCACTGAAGGACGTCATGGAAAAAGCGCGCGCGCAGCAGCAACATGCCAAACACACTCGGAAAGAGGTTTAAGTGAAACTAACTATAGTCTTCTCTTATTATTATTATTTTTATGATTCTTCTTCTTCTTCTTCTTTTTCTTCTTCTTCTTATTATTATTATTATTATCATCATCATTATTATTGTTGTTGTTGTTGTTATAAATATTCATACTGCAAAATGTATCCCCATCTAATGTAAATAAATGTGATGTATACTGGAGGGATAAGTGAATATTATTATAATGTACAGTATTTCTCCTGTGAGCTATAGGAGACGCCGGGTTAAGGGAGACGCCCCCTCTTATAAAACAGGTAAACATTAGGGCATCCGCTGTCCACGGACATTAACTTTTAGTAAGCATGTCAGAGAAGGCCAGCGGGGTTAAAAGAGTGTGAAAGAGGGCCACTGAACTGAGGGCAGTGATCTGCCGTGTTTTAATTAAACGCAGGGGACAGGAAGGTCTGGGTGGTCCGCTGGGCTCAGAAAAAGGACGCGAAGTTGTGCTGAAGCTATGTTTCTATCATGTTTGCATCATGTTTTCTTCTTACCTAAGCCTTAATATTATAACGACGGAGGAATGTGCGTTTTCCTTCAGGCCTCCAGTGGCACCACGTCACGAAAAAATTCTGCCAAACGGGAAATGTGAAAAAAAGTAAAGAAAACAAAACAAAAGCGTTGGAGCCTGTACTCTTCGAAAGCAAGAAATGAGGGAATATACCAACACCGAGCATAACTACAGTATATGTCTATTATATATCATAATTATAATAACAATATTTTAACCGTATTATCATAACCATATTATAGTCTATTGTTACGTAGGCTTTCATATTAACCCATACTATCACGTAGTCTATCTTTCTTTTCATTATTCAGGCTTGTACCCAGATAACATTTAGATAACATATTAGGTTCCATTAATAGACATTAATAGGTTCCTCTAATTATTGTAAAAAAATAAATAAATATATATATATATATATATATATATATATATATATATATATATATATATATATATATATATATATATATATATATATACATACATATTGGCTGCGCAGTGAGGGGGTAAAGCTCAGGGGTAAAGCCACTGAACTGCTGCAATAGAAGACGTAGACTGGGCACTGGATTAGCCCGAGTTTGGCGCTCTCTCCCGTGCCATTCTAACCGCGCTCTTACAGAATGTGTCGCCCTGAACTATTTCATTTAAGTGTTTGGAAGGATTCATATCTTCATTTTTTACTTGTTCTCACGTCCCTGCTAATAAAACAGTTGCGCAGCAGTGAAGAACTACACATGGATGAGTGTAAGAGTTCGGTCAGCGCTGCGTATCAAAATTACTATAACGTGTCTTGTTATGCAGCGTGTAGTATTCTACAGGGTCATTTCAGTGCATGTATTTAATCGCCTTGTGCTCCGCGTCTGCACTGCGCGAGCATCTACACAACAGCCGGCGCGCCTGCAGTCAAGCACTGAAGTCGTCCTTCTCAAATCGGACGCTGTAAAACACGAGGAGCTGTCTATATTCAGGTGACAAGTGGAGCTCGCGCGCCTTTAGACTCACCGATGAGTGATGGACGAGAGCGCAGCCAGTATAGAGCTCAAGCAGTCTTCATCCTGGGCTTTAAGCTCCGATCCAGGGCTCCTCTGCCATGCTCGGGTTTTAAAGGCGAAATCCTCGCGGCTCAAACCTGCGCGGCAGCCTCTGCAAGTTCACGCTTAAATGCAACTTGAAATAAAATACACAGATTAGCTCCGCGTCAAACGGAGCCATTGTATCGGGACGGGTATTAGCAGCTCTTGTGGGGCTTTTGCTTGATTTTTTTATTTAAGGAAGGCCAGGGAAAATGTTTACATTTTGCAGTATAAACATCCTGCCCATGTTCCTGTCTGTCTTAAAAAGAAAACGGGAGCGTGCTCTCCACTGCATTAGACTAAGAAGCTGTTTTCCCCTCTCTAAAGTACTTTTTTTAGATTGCATTTGATGCAGAATGCAGATTTTGAAAGCCGGTCAACGTGCGTAAAGCACACTTTCAGTTTTGGAGCGCCAACGCTGACGACGTGCTTCTGCATTGCTGACAACTGAACAGAGCAAATGATCAACCTCTGGAACTAAATAAGACCAAGGAGATACTTTAACAGTGTATAATCCACTGTTATCCCAAATAAACTACCTAGGCTTACTAGAGCGCACAACATATCAACTCCATATTAACATCCTATGTATAAAACCCCGATAAATATAATCAATGTAATAAATACCTGGTTCAGATAGCTGTGCTAATTTAAATGTAGGCCTATAGAAAAAACAACAACAACAACAACACAAAACAGTCTGACCAGTCTTGGCCAGGCAATTCAATTCAAACTCTCCTATGCGCTACATGCTCTATGAGTTTTATACAATTCCAGTTTAAAGAGTGAAAAACAGAGAGAATCAGGCAGCCAGATGTTGGTGGCTGCCCAACAGCGGACCTGAAGTGGGAGGACATTTCATGAGACGCGAGGGGTGGGGCGGAGCATCGCTCGAGCTTCTGCCCTCCTCCTGCTCAAGAGCGTGCAAGGCGCTCATGGCTACACATAAGTAAAGGGCGATCTCCTGAGGACGAGCTGAGAAGAGAAGACAGAAGAGAGGAGAAGAGTAGGAGAAGGAGCCGGAGCCCTAAGCAGCCTCCCCCCTACGTTTTCCCCCTCCAGTATTCCTTTTTTTTCAACCCCCCCACCCCTTCATTGTGGACTGTGCTATCTGAGGAACTGACCAGAAGAGAGAAGACGCTCCGCTGCGAACTTTCTGTCCTTTTTTATCTTCTGCGTTTTCGTTTGTTTGCGCATCTGCAGCATGATACTAAGTAGCTGGTAAGGGAGTTCTTATTTGTGTGTGCTTTGGTTTTGCGCTTTCGCTACCCAAGAAGAAGTTTTGCCGTAGGGGAGTTTCGTTTCTGTCGAGTCCTAAATGACGGCCGAGGTCCAGCAGCCCTCCGTGCAGACCCCTGCCCAGAGCAGCCCGATGTCTGCGCCCGAGAAGCCGGCGGCCATGGACGCGGCCTCTTCCGCCACGAAGACCAAGAAAACGAACGCCGGCATCCGGCGCCCGGAAAAGCCTCCGTACTCCTACATCGCTCTGATTGTGATGGCCATCCAAAGCTCGCCCACCAAGCGGCTGACCCTCAGCGAGATCTACCAATTCCTCCAGAGCCGCTTTCCTTTCTTCCGTGGCTCCTACCAGGGCTGGAAGAACTCGGTGCGCCACAACCTGTCCCTCAACGAATGCTTCATTAAGCTGCCCAAGGGCCTGGGCAGACCGGGCAAGGGCCACTACTGGACCATCGACCCGGCCAGCGAGTTCATGTTCGAGGAGGGCTCGTTCCGACGCAGGCCGCGCGGATTCAGGCGCAAGTGCCAGGCGCTCAAGCCCTCTATGTACAGCATGATGAACGGACTGGGCTTCAACCACCTTCCCGACTCGTACAACTTCCAGGGCGGCGGCGGGGGGCTGTCCTGCCCGCCCAACAGCTTGTCCTTGGAGAGCGGGATAGGTATGATGAACGGACACTTGGCCAGCAACATGGACGGCATGGGCCTTGCCGGACACTCCATGTCCCATCTGTCAGCCAACGGCGGACACTCGTACATGGGGAGCTGCACGGGGGCCTCGGCCGGCGATTACCCCCATCACGACAACGCCGCGTCTCCGCTGCTGCCCAGCGGAGGGGTCATGGAGCCCCATCCCGTTTACTCGAGCCCGACGTCGGCCTGGGCCCCGGCCCCATCCGCCTCGCTCAACAACGGAGCGTCGTACATCAAGCAGCAGCCGCTCTCGCCCTGCAACCCGGGGGCAAACCCTCTGCAACCTAGCTTACCCACGCACTCTCTGGACCAGTCTTACCTGCACCAGAACGGACACAGCACGAGCGACCTGCAAGGTAACTGCCTTATTTATGTGCCTAATATAAAGTAATATATACTCTAAAGATGTACTACGTAAAAACTGGAGATGTTGTTTTAAAGTGAGCGTTTTGAACTGATGGAAATACTGCTTCTGTTCATCAACACTTAAACTTAATAACTAAATTAAAAGTAGAGTAAATTCTGTTAAACAGTATGCTATAGCATGAAATAAGGTGCACATATTCAAGCAGATGGGATATACATCCTAATGAACAGATGAAAATTAAAAAAAATTGAAAATATACCAACCAGTGGCTCAATGCGGGGCCACATGTAATATTATTCACTGTGACGTATACAAGAATCAATTCTAGCGTTAAATGAAAAACACTGTACAAAAACAAAAAATGTAATTATTATATGCCATTCCGCATTAAATACGACATAATCTTAATACAAGAAATCTGCTGCCAGGTATCAGGACTAGTCACATGAATAACGAGTCTATTAACATCATTTAATTAAACTCCTTAAGAAATAATAAACTTCGCAACAGCAGAGCTAAGGCCAGAATAAACCTCCACAATGCAAGAGCCTAAAACGCAATATAATTCCAAGATGATGTTTTATTAAAAAAAAAATTTTATACTAGAGTAGGAAGCACTCGGCCTTCTTAGACTGGACCACGTAAGAGCCTAAAATAAACTTTAACTACTTTTCCTCGTGCGCAGTCCTGGATGTGGTTTTGTAGCAAATCTCTAAAGCGGCGTCAAAACCCCCAATAGAATACCGAATAGCAACAGCAGTGCGCGCTCAGCCAGTGAGCGGCGCGCGGCGTCCTGCGGGAATCGCGTGCAAGCCGGACAATGTCCATTAAGATACCCCACCCTGGGGCAGAAATAGATCTTGCTCTCATTAAATGCCATATGAATCCAGAGTCATCAGAGCCACTATTATCTGAAGCTGCAGCTGATTTTTAGTCTAATTGACAGCAGTTGGCACCAATCTGTCTCTATAAGTCTATCATTCAGTGTAGAAAATAGGTTGACTCTAAATAACAGTTTAATAGAAATGTTTTAACGAGTCTGGACATTCAGAGGTCTGTTCTAAAGGCATGTACAGCGGACAGCGCTATAAGTGAGCTTTGTATCCAGCCAAGACTTCAAAGGTCATTGAGTGTAAATAAACGAATGATGACTTTTGCATTGATTTGTTCCTGGATACCTAATCATTACATTCATTACATTTTAATGTATTATTATTATTATTATTATTATTATTATTATTATTATTATTATTATTATTATTATTATTATTGTGTTATTGATGTTGTTACATATTAACAAGGCATACAAAATATATATATATATATATATATATATATATATATATATATATATATATATATATATATATATATATATATATATATATATATATATATATTATCGTTTGCCTTAAATAAAAAAAACCTAAGAAACATTAATAAAAAATAACGGTAGGTTGAATAGGCGATGCACAAACAAGGGAAATATATAGTTGTGTAAATATTTCAAAATAAAAAAAACATATTTAATTTGTATTTTTTGTGAGTGTTCATCTGCATGGTCTGTAAAGTTAAACCCTAGATGTGTACTGTCCACACAGGTATCCCTCGGTACCACTCGCAGTCCCCCAGTATGTGTGACAGGAAGGAGTTCGTCTTCTCCTTCAACGCCATGACTTCATCCAGCATGCACTCGCCTGGGAGCGGCTCTTACTACCACCACCAGCAGGTCGCCTACCAGGACATCAAACCGTGCGTAATGTGACAGTAGCTGTGAGGGGGAAAGGCCAGCCGCGCGCTGCTGAGGAAGAGCCGCCGGAGGAAGGACTCGGGCCCCGCTGGAGCGCAGTGAGGCTTATGGAGCTCCAAACCACGCAGAAAAACAACAAAACAACACAAAACCACGACGAGAAACTCGGTACAAGAACAGGAGAGAGCGCGTGCGCCCTGTGACCCGAGCGGGTAAAGACGGAGGTGCACGCGGGCCAGCAAATATGACTAACTGAGACTCTCGTGCCGCTCGGTACTCGCTTTGCTGGCGGATCACTAACACATCAGAGTGTGAGAGAGTGTGAGACTGGCCTCAAACACACCACACAACACACACACACACAGGGACGAACCCATTTCCAGTGAAAAAGAAAGAAAAAATGGTCTTATGTATTTTTAATATTATTTCCACTTCAGGACGAGCTGTTCTATATCTGATCATAGACCATTTTTATTGTTTTTTTATTCTTATTTTTGGTTAATTAGTGTAAGTAAATCCATTAGACTATCATAAATAAGGAAGAGAAATGAATGAAGGCACTTTTAAACGTCAAAGCGCAACTTATTTATTCTGTTTCTATTTTGATTGTACAATTATAGCCGTAGTATTGAGAACGCTTTATTGGCAATATTTGCCCAGACGCTGTCTTTATTCAGTGTAAAATGAAGGTTAAAATTTATAAGCACTGTTATTTCGGTTGGTTGCTGTTTCTTAATGTCTGTATATCCGTATTGACACATCGAGTCATTTTCCAGCACTGTAAAAAATTGTATATGGTGTAGGGAATATGTTTTAGTAGCTTCTTTTTCCTGTTTCGATGTCTTTAGGTCATGTACGCACCATTTGTATAAAACTGTATAAAGGCAGTAAAGGCATGCAGTTTGAATTAAACTGTTTAAAAACGTTCATACACAAACACAGACTAAACTAGACTCTTTTCTGACAGGACTGAAATGCCTTTTTTGTAATGTCTTCCAGGGATAACCGCGAGATGAAATCCGCGCGCTAATAGAGCTAAATTATATTACAATTGAATAATTGAATTAAATATTTAAATACACATATGCACGTTTTAAAGTAGCGCCTTCCAAAATTCAAAATTCAGCAGAAATAACACTATAATTATTCTTATTTATCTCCTTATAATTAGTCACCACATCATGATGATTGTTATTATTAGTAGTAGTAGTAATATTGTTACTGCACACTTCAAAAAGAAGGTTCTTCACGGGTTCCTTATAGAACCACGGACACGCAAAGAACCCACTGCATGTTTAATCGTGTAATCGTTCTTAAAAGCTTCTATACAGAACCCTTCATGGTTCTATATAGAACCCGTTTAAAAAGGTTCCATATAGAAACATCTGCAGCACATTTTCCATCAGCCTGGAGAACCTTTTCACGTTGCAAAGGGCTCTTTGAGTTTCCATAGTTAAACCATGACCACTCTTAGGGCCCTTGCATGTTTAATTCGGAAAGGATTCTTGAAAGCTTGTAGCAAGAGTAGAACCCTTTCACGATTAAACACATAAAGGGTTCTTTAAGTGTCGACTTTTCTATTGGATTGTTTTTTTATGTTTGCAGACTCTAGCCCATCAGCAGCGCCACAGCAGGGCATTTAACCCTTTTTTACCCAAACAGTGAGAGGGCGAGGATGAGCTGCCTGCGTGTCGAAAACTCCTGACCGCCACATGTGTTTTTTTTTTTTTGGCAGTGATATTGTACTTGCATTGGATCCATTAAACTGACCACAAAGCTCGCACTCTTATTACAGGCTATTATAGTCCACCTATTCCAGCCAGCATCCTGCCCTCTCAGACGTCTCCAGTTGTTGCAGATGGATTGCTATATTTATTTCTCTAAGTAAAGAGCTGCACAGCCAACACAGTATGTCCATATGCAAATTAAACTGTCACATTCATGACCACGGGCAGCGCTGACACTGCCCTGAAACCCTCCTCTCCTTCTTATATGTAGGGAGGTCTTTTACACTTTCAGGAGAGCATCCTTCACGACCTTTGACCAAACAGTCCAGTACAGCCAAAGGTCTCCATAATGTGATTGTTGGCAGCCCAGAGCTTTAACGACGAAAGTCCCGCAGAACTAAGCAGCCAGTCTTCTCAGAAGGCTGAGCACCACCTAACGGCTGCTCGCTGAACACACAGAGCGACTGTAAGAGAGAAGAGTCAGGAGCAAGAACACTCAGGCACTTGGCAAAATTATATTTTAAATACTATTTAATAAGAACAATATTAGAATAACAGCCATTTAGACGAACGTAAAACTGTATACATGTTAAAGTGCTCCTTTAATAATTTCTAAGCTTCTCCTCTAGAAAGTCCTATGTTAACTGTTTTTATCATCCAAGTTTGGCTCGGTTAACACTTCACAGTGTTCAGTCAGGTCTGCTGGTGAAGAAATTGAACAAGTCCGTTCAACTGCTGAGAAAGTCGAGGTGGAATCCGGGACTAAACCTGTCTTCTTGTAATTACAGCTGAGAAGATATCAACTACTGTAAAAATCCTATTTAATACGAATTCATTTAATATTATATGCTGTTTTAATAAGAAAACTAATCGTACTGTTTTAAAGAGTAAAGTTGTTTCGCACAACGCTGTATTTTTAGGTTACTCTGAAGTAAATCCACGTAGGAATATTGTATTTTAAGATAATAATAATAAAAAGAAAAAATAATAATGAAGTATTAATTCTAATGTTATATGGTGTTTTAATACTTTGTCATTATTATTATTATTACTATTATTATTATTATTATTATTATTATTATTATTATTATTATATTATATACTATTATTATTATTATTATTATTATTATTATTAATAATAATAATAATGATAATAATAATAATAATAATAATAATAATAATAATATGGATATTATTGGATATGGATATGGATATCATAAATATTATTATTATTATTATTATTATTATTATTATTATTATTATTATTATTATTATTATTATTATATAGCTCAAAATGTTAAGACAACAGGGGTTGGATTACAAGTTAAAACAAGTTAAAACACAGAATGTTTTTTCACAGTCCTTACATTACTCTACAGCTAAATCATATAGGAACACTACTGTAAAATAATAATAATAATAATAATAATAATAATAATACAATTTAAAAGAAGGTCCAACTCTACAAAGAGGGCATCACTGGACTTTACTCCGCTGAAATTAATTTACGTCAAATAAATAAACAAATAAACAAATAAAAGTGCGGGTCTTCGTTCTAACACGTTTCAACAATCTTAATTCTAGCTCTCAGCAGCCATACGGGCGTATAGGTACATACATATAGGTGACGAAAACTCAGCAACGCTCGCGAGACTCCCACTTACGTCCCTCAAACATCTGCGTGTGAACCCACCAGCAGAGCCCGGTACCTGCGCGTTCTGTCACAGAGAGGATAAACGCTAGAAAACGAGCAGCGCGCTGTCAGACCCTCACATCACTCTCACTGCGCTGTCCTCACACTCACCGCTGCGCTGGGAGACATGACAGCCCTGTTAGCAGTGAGCGCCGGGGCAGCGAGCCCAACCTGCTCTGTAGCCTAGTGCGGACCACACATTCATCCCACCCTGAGGACATTAAACAGAGCAGCTCGTCTTGGCTGAATAGCCGAATAAAATTCTTCCGTGATTCACAGCTGTTAGTCAGGGGGGCTTCGCGACGGCACCATAAAAAGCTCGCGCTGCAGCTCAACACGCGCTCTTAAGCCCAGGGCCATAGCCGAGCTATGAAACACACAAAAGGCCAGATCCTGATGGAAGATCCGCACAGACCTGAAAACATCTCAAACAGTAGGCTTGCGTAAAACCACTCGTACTAATATTGGAATATATCCCAACACGTGACTTCCCATTTTTATTGCAGGCATATGTGACGCGCAATAAACTCAGCTTATAGTTTGAGATAGATTCAGGCCTGACCAGAGGCTTCTCTGGATTATTTCGATCAGCTGGACACGCCACCTGCATTCACACGACTTCTCATGACAGGAAAACGTTGCAGATTGTGATTTATTGGTGTTACTTTGACCAGATGAACCCAGATTATTTGATCCTCTAGGTGGATTACATTGCTATTAATTTTAAAGCTTATTATTAATTGGCTTTAACGAAGTACTTTGTGACTGCTATTAGACTGATACACATGATATGTAGTTATAAGTGCGAGGAACTGTAGAATGGATTGAACTACAGGTCACAGACGTTTACAGAGTTCAGGGATTGAGATTTGTCTTTCTAAATACAAACGCAGAAAGAAAGAGACTGCTTCACAGAACACAGCAACCTACAGTTCGAGACGGTGTGGATCCTCCGTCTAGGTCGGCTTCCGTGTGTTTTATAGCTTTGTTGTACATGTCCAAGGCCTTAACATGATTCCTCATTACAGGAAACACAAGTTTCACTCTAGTAGGTGAAGAAGAACAAGATCAATATGAACATATGATATATAAACCCTTAAACTCTAGGCTTATTATTAGGTTGTGTAACTACTATTTTTGTAACTACTATGAAACGAACACACCAACATATCACTGTTTTCTGGAACAAAATCTTGTATCTCAATACTCTTTTCAGTTTTTGATGTAAATGTAAAATGCCCATTGCCCTTTACATTATGTGTACGTGCCATGATAAATGGTCTAGGAGAAATGGCCTAAATGTGTTGTATTTTGTATGTTTTGGCCTTCACCTTTGAAGCTATCAATCTGGAGGTATAAGGTTTTGTTCTGACAGTAGTGAGATGTAGTTATAATAATAAGATACACTGGTAGACAAGGTCTACCTACAGGTCCTTAGAGTTTAAGGGGATAATCAAAACTATTTCACCAAAGATCTAGAATTACCAAAGGGTAAATACTGAAAGCAAAATCTGCACAGGCCGCCTTGTTAGCAAATCATAAAGGCTATTTTCACCTCAGAGAAAGCCTCTCCTCTAGCACAGAGTCAAAGCTTAATCTACAAGGATCACAGACGTCACAACTCCCGTCAAGAGGTGTTTTATTTTTGCTCATTGTGTACAATATGTAACAAAATACACTTGCGTAGAACTTCTCTGGATTCTCTCTAACCTCTCTGTTTTCTCTAACTAACTGCCCTCCTTACATGGGGCACTGCTGCCGGTGGCCGTTGGTGGGTGAGCAGCTTCTTTGGGTTCCTTATTCTGGGGCCTCTGCAGTGTTTGGTTAGGCTTGCGGCTGCCCCTTTGGCTCTTAGCTCGCTCAGCCTTCAGGGTGTGGCCGTTGATAGAGAGGTCCTGCAGGGCAGTCAGGGCAAGGTCAGCTGCTGGCCCATCACTGTACTCGAGGAAGGCCCTGTGCTGTGCCCCCTGCCAGGTGAGCTTGAGGGGCACAGCGCTTCGCTCCCTCAGCACACTCTTCAGCTCGCTCACTCGCAGTCCAGCAGGGATGCCTCCGAGGTAAAGAGTGCTGTTGGAAGGTTGAAGATGCCTGTGCTTCACAGCGCCTCCCTCAGGTCTTTCAACTCCTCTGTCAATATGGTTCCGTTTGGGCTCCAGCTTGGATCTACTTTTTGGGTCAGGCTTAGGGTTGGGTTTAGCCTCAGGTTTAGGCTCCGCCGTTTTCTCACTGTCATCCGAGGATACCTTTAGTGTGACATCTTTGCCAGACTTCTGCTCCAGAGCTCGCAGTTTTTTCAGGACGGGAATTTTCTCCAGCATCTCCGCATCCAACTGCAGACATAACAATTACATTGTTTGTGGGTTGGAGAGAATGGGCAAGTGGGTTTGATGTTGTATTTAGTGAGGTTGGTGAAAAAGCTGGAAATAACAAGACCAGACGGAATCATATGAAGGGTAAAAAGACTGTTGTCCCTTAGTATAGAAAAGCTACACATCTCACATATTTTACTGAAACAAGACCACATGAACCCTAGTTTTATTTTACATTAAATCAACTTAAACCTACCAAAATAACCCAGCCATGAGATACCGATATCATAAAATGCCACTGGAATCAGCACAAGCATATTTTAGGAAAATGATGCATTTTGGTATGTTTTGAAATATGATAACTATAGCAGTAACTCATCGGTATCAGCAGAAATATTTCGCTTCCCCCACAGCTATATTAAGATGTCTTTTCTGATCTCTAGGGGAAAAGTGTTATGACCATGGCCAGTTTTGCACAGGATATACATGTCCTATTGTTCTGACAGTGACCTCTAGACCACTCCTGTTCCATGCAATAAGAAACAGCCATGAATGCCAGGAGTGCAGAACCGCAAATCCTTTGTACGATCACATGCCCTTTTCCTTTATTCAAAAGGCTCCAGACTTTGGCTGACTAAGATGGCTCAAAGCCACCATGGAAAACACACATGGCCACTGATTCCAGCCATCAGAGTGCTGCCATATAAAGAGAACAAATATGATTTCTATGAACACCCAAAAATAAAGCGATGAGACACACGATCACAGCGGACAATTTCAGTAATTGATGCTTGCGAGCAAACTACAAGCTACAGACTATTTAGTCATTTTAACATGTAACCTGAAAATTTCCATTGTGAAAAAACTATAGAAATGAATATAAAAACAAATGCATGTAAATAAACTACACATACAGTATTTTACATTTCTGCTGTTACTTTACAGGGACAGACCACCTTGGTTAAACAGTCTTTAGAATTTATTTTAACAGTTGTTACTATTGTTACTGTTATGGTAAAACACTGTATGTCAGAAGAACTAGTTAAAACTGGTAAATTACAATAAAATGCAGAGAGTAAATAACTGCTATGTTAGAGAATATTACCAGAATTTAGAACATATACTTTCACAGCCCACTGCTGTCACTTTTTATGGCATTTGGCAAACACTCTTAAAGTGAAGTTAATGCAAGTTAACTTTGTTCTTCTAGTAATTTCTTGTTTTTGGTACAGAACGATGTGCAAATTCATCTTTGTACAAGTACCATTGCTGTTTTACACCACTCTCAGCACCACACACCACCTGCTAGCAGAATATCTTTCTTATGATTGATTGCATGTGTAGAGCTTGTTGCCTGTACAGCTGTTGAAGATGGGGAGCAGCAGTGCAGTGGGGGAGAATGAGTGAGGGATAATGATGTGCAATGTAATGATTACAAAATGCTTGCACAGTTTTCCCTAACACAGGTGTGTGATTAGTGTTTAGGTGTACATTTAATGATAAGTGTTTGTTGAAAAGAGTACACAGCATACTTACTAGTACACTAACAATTCTGAGGCTTAAGTGTATCTTTTATATCTGTGTTTATATGTTGAGTAAGTTTAACTGTAGATACTTTTTGGCCTATACTACTTTTTTTCAATGGAGGAGTGTTTTGAGAGAGTATTCATTTGTTCAGTTACATCTTTTCAACCCAAGTGATTTTACTTACCTTCAACCAAATAATGCCCTGGGGTTTGGGGCGCTGACACTCAGTTTTGATGATCCTGGTTGGAGTCATAATATAGTCCACAGTGAGGTCATGACTTTCAGACAGGCTTTCTGGAATGTCCACAACCTGTTGGACATGAAAGTTATTAGTTTCATATTTTTCTCAGTAAAACATTTCCAGTGCACTTTAAAATTGAACTTAGATTCAGGAAAGCCTAAACATACATATGTGTATGTGTATGTGTATATATATATATATATATATATATATATATATATATATATATATATATATATATATATATATATATATATCATTGGCACGTTCAAATCATGTAGAAAACTCCAAATCAACAAAAATGAAGATACATGTTTTTCATTGGACAGCGACGAGATATATGTAATATACGAATGAGAGAGAGAGAGATAGAGAGAGAGAGAGAGAGAGAGAGAGCTGTTGTAAATGGGTTGGCGGTTCTGACCTGACAGTCATGAACAATTGTCACAACCACAGTTGATTCATTCACAGCTCCCATCGAGGCCATCATAGCATACTCCATATCGGCATATCCCTCACCTTTACCAATCCTGTAGCCTAAGACAAAAGAAAATCTTAATGTTGATAAGAAGACATGTGACCTGGAACACTTTAATCCTGAATGAGAAACAAGCTTACCTTTCTCAGATACAGCTACAGAACCAACCACTACTAGATCCACTTGAACTTTTGCATCTAAACCAATTGGGACACTGAACTCCTTGACCCCCTGGACACAACCAACTGTTTTAGTGACACACTTGTTATTAGGTTTCAAAAGTTATTTTATACTGAATTCATAAATGCCTAAGTTAGTATAGCATAGTTCATTCATCTATCATTTAAGCTGCTTGTCCCCGCAGGGGGTGCTGGAGCCTATTGTCCTATGAGTTCATGTACCTGAGATGTGGAGCACACTCGCAAATCCTCCTTGGTTGCATTTTGTGGGGGAACAATTTTGTTAAATAGTCCAGTGCGCAGCCGAGGCGTCGGGACCAGCAGTGTTTTTCTAGCCTAGAAAAAAAAAAACAGAAATACATTGGACCACATGGAACTGCAAAAACATATAACATATAACAAAGAAATCTGCATGATTTATATAGCATTTGCTAGAAGCAAACATTCAAAGCAAAACTCTGTTAAACTAACAAAAATACCCTCTTTACAAGTACCTGCAGGGCAGCTAACCGAGCCCCCTCCAGTGGTTTGTCCGGATCCACCTTGACTTCATTGGTTTTGATGAAGACCTCTAAGCTTACAATCTTATCGCAGGCCCTGTAAGCCCCCTGAGGAGAAAGCAGAAAGTGGTATAAGAAGGAGGTCACTTACACTGAGTGTGTGAAAGCGTGCCTGCTCCTGCGGCCGGTCTGGATTTACTTTGACCACCCTGCTGGACTTGAACTCCTGCAGGACAGGGAGTCTGTTACAGGCCTGGGCAGCTGCCTGTCAGCTCAAAACACACAAAACACCACATGACTAAGGAAATCCAGTTTGGCCTCACATCAGTCACTCAATCAATCAGTCACAACACTTTAAACTAATACTACTACTTCATTAACAGAAGGCTACCTTGAAATTTGGAATTCGGTGGTGCACTGGTCGTGGGAAGTTGGCCAAATTTTTCTCCTCGATGTAATCCCACACTTTCTGGCGAATGTCCCATTTCGTAGACCCTTTAACCACATAAGTAAAAACAAGTGGACGCAATTTAAATGCTTGAGTGAAAACCACATACCCAGCAGAGCCAGCGTACATTCTGATTACAACACGATCTTTCACGGTTACCTTGATTTATAATAATGGCTTGTTCCATACTTTAGCGCTCGTATCTACATTAGAGGAGGATTACACGATGACGATAAGCGGACTCTTCCATAACCTCACAATTCACAACAACAGCTGCTCGCATGTCAAATTACAGTCCGACTCATAGTACGGGGCCCTACAGAGGTCAAAGCTCGTTTCGTTTTACCCATCAAATGCGGCGGCGCTCGTCTAGCCGGTCATTATACCGTATCTATTTTGTCATTTTTCTTAATTAATAAAGGAAATGTTAATTTTTCAAGTAAGAGGAAGTGGTGACAACAGACTGAGTTATGTGTTTACGTTTCTGGAATGTAAAATGTTGGAATTTGATAACACTATACTGCATTATCTATTTCTATCCAGCAGGTGGCACCAAATACAAAGTAATTCACATTTACTTGCATTACGCTGGCCTGTACTCGGGAAACATTACAAAGTCTATATTCTACATTCGTCTGTATTTTATTTTATATTCTTAAGATTAACCTATACAATTTGGGTGGTTTTATGTACCAAACGTGACTACAATTCATTTAACATGGCCATTTTCCAATCTCCCCCCTTTCCTCAGAATGTAACAAACTCTTTTAGTTTCAGTTTTTAGAGCATTTAATACCGATTCAACATAAATGAGCTCTGTTCTGATTGGCTGTCCTGTATTTTTGCGTCATTCAGAAAAGCACTCGGAGGTGAAACAGCGTCAATGTAAGTGGGCGGGGCTAAATTGATGTAGGTTGCATATTTAGATGTATGTAAATATGCTGGTGTCTGTGACCCCACAGAAACAAAGAATTCAAAACAGGCTGTTTTTTCAGTTTCCATATATGAACTGTATGGACTGGAAATTAAACTTTTGCATTAGTTAATTAAGTAGACCCAATAAATAAATAAATACAATAAGCCATATAAAACAAGAAGAAGCATACTGACTTAATGAGTCACCTGTATTGGGTCTTCATGTTTCATTTTTTTTTTCAAAATTAGAGACACAGAGAAGCCATATAAAAAAACCATGATTATTTTGGATGACCAACAGCAATCAAGTTAGGAAAATTGCAAGCATCTCTTGTAAAAATTAATTAATAAATAAATATAATGAATAATGTCAGAAGTAGGAACAATCCCAACAGAGATGCTATCACCAATAAAGGCTAATGATAATAAAAAGAAAAGGGAATTAGATTAACATTAAATGTAAATGATTGTAATGTAAAAAGATTACATTTAAAAAATTCACTTCATATCATGTGAACTTACATGTAATGTAAATGTAAATATTTACTACTCACATCTGTATATGATTGCTGTCCTGTGAAAAATCTAAATTTTTGTCGATTTTCAGTTTTCTTTATCATTTGAATACGACAGCTGCTCTTTATATCCTGTGAATTATATCCTTTCACGATGAGCGGACAAACAGAAATGCTCCAAAATCACATGGAATGAAACCTCTTTACATTAACTTACATTGAAAGTTAAGAACATTTTGGCTCTCTCCTTTAAAATTGCTATTTTGGAGATGTGTTTTCTCTTTCTACAGCAACAACATTCAACTACCTTTTCTTTTAAGTTTTTTTTATTCTCCTTACAGGAAAACCACTAAGATTTCACATGTGTAGTGTGCAAAACATTGTTTATAAGCAATCTTTCAGGTGATAGCACATTGTTAACATGTAAAAGAGGGAAATTACAAATCACACAAATCAGTATGACACTTGTATATACAAAAGATTTTTTTTTGCATTTACTGCAGGTAAGCAGGGACTGTAGTAACCAGCATCTTTAGTGGACTTGCTGCAGTCAGGGAATATGAACCATATGGGGCGTAATTCAGTTATGAGTGGATGAATCTTTGCAGCAAGTGATGGTAACACAAGTTGTTTTTCCTCAGAAACGTAACCTGTTATGAATTTTCTTAAAAGCTACCCTTGTTTCAGTTTGACCTTATCAAATATCAAAACCACAGTTTAGAACAAGAAATCTTTTTCTGAGAGTTCATACTATGTACTCCAGTAAACCCAACCAAATTACTTGCTGGCATGCAACCAGCTCAGATTTTTTTGTGTTTCCATGTTTCCATGTGTGCATCTACCGCCATTTCTCTCTGTATTGAGTACATTAGAGCAGTGGTTGCCAACCCTGGTCCTAAAGGACTCCCTGCCCAGCACATTGTTGTTTTCTCCTGCCAAAAAACACACACACACACACACACAAACCTCAACTCCGGAAAAGCTTGTTAATTAGCGGATTAGTTGGATCAGGTGTGTTGGACCAGGGCAAACACTAAAATGTGCATGGCAGGAGATCCCACAGGAACCACTGCATTAAAACATCTTAAGTCCACTAGAGAAAATGTTGTCACTTATCTGCTTCCCTCTTTCTTTCTCTTGCATACAGCTTTTTAACTCAGATGCAGGATAGTTTTAACACTAGCACTGTATCCTTCACATTATTGACACATTTGCAATCTACTTATGAAAAACATTATATTTTTAGTTGGCAAAATGTATCCAGGCCCAGGGGCGGACTGGCCATCTGGACGTTCTGGAAAAATCGGCCTGGCTCCATGGCTATTTTCGTAAACACTATTTCATGCATGCACTAGGCGTTCACAGTGGTCGTAACAGCACTATAGCCCACAACGTCAAACCAGAAGCTCAGAATCAGCAGAATCTGGTACGCCAGGGTCATCATTGCCCTGATTACAGGGACCCAATTTTTCTCATGGTTTTCCAGGTGGAGGCCACCCGCAAGAGGCCTCTAGATCTTAATGGAGGGCAAGACCCCTGTGTACTTGTGGGTGGACAGTGAGCTCATGTTGGGCTGAATGTCTATAACGTGCAGCTGGTGATGACCATGTCTGAGCTAAAGAGCAGAGAACAGTGGAAATTGCCACTGTTCCAAAATTGCAACTTTACAGGATAGACCAAAAACATACCTTACTTTCAGTGTAAGTCAGTGGAGCCAGATTTTTTTCCCAAGCTATTTTGGAGCACTTCTATTGGTCCAATCATCATGAATTTTTCATACAATGTAAACAACCATTGTCATGTTCAAATAATGTAGAAAACTCAAAATTAACAAAAATAGAGATACATGTTTTTCATTGGACAGCGACAATATATGATTGCATATTATTAACTGATGGGAGATAAATATATTTAAATTTCATATTAATATCAAGAAAAATAATTACTTATCAATACATCTTTCGTTTCCATTGTATAAATGAAAGACAGGAATTAAGTCGTATGCATGTGTTTCTACATACAATGTCAAAATACTTTTCTTGTATGATTATGGACTGCAATTATAATAAATAGAAATAGGAAAAATTGTAGTGGACTATTGAGGATTGGTGGGCGTATGGAAATTGGATGTCCCTTATTTGTCCACAATGAAGGTAGCAACCACAGAGGGGCTTTCAAATGGGCATGTGGTGCTGGTAAATAGACAGGCAAGGACACAATTACATTTATTCATTATGCTGCTGTTTAAACCAGTCTGTAGAGTGGAAAAACATTTTAAAGCTTTTTAATGTAAAATCTTTAGAATATACCAATGACTCCCCAGTCCATATATAGAGGCTTGGCTGAAAAAAATGGCCCTTCTGAATATATTGTTTCTTTTATGTCACAATATATGCATTGGCATATATCCACCTATATAATCAACAGCACTTTAGCCCCACTCATTCATAAAGTGTTTGCATGAAACACAATATAAGGCGGCCAATCAGAACATGGGTAATTTGCATAACTCTTGCATTAAAAAACAAAACAAAACAAAGAAAAAGAAGAAAGTTTGGGTAATAATTATATAAAAATTAATTACTATTGCATTTGGTACACATCAACAACACAAATGTCGATATCCGGTTAAATTAAAAATAAAATGAAGTGTAGGGTAGTACAATTTATTTCACCAGCAAAAATAATTTCTAAATCTTTTGCTTTGACTGAATTTAAATAAATAAAGACAAGTGTAAGGGCACTGTGGGTGAGAGGTAAAAGTGTATGTGAATAAGATGTATGTGGTTTATAAGGCAGTTTGTCAGAGGGGTGCAGACACCAGGCCTGCTGGACCCTGGCCCAGAATCTGCTTTGCCACGCTGCTCTCCAGAGGCTTGAAGCCCAGCTCATCCACAGGGATGCCAAAAGCTTTCAGCTTTGCCTCATATGTCCTCAGCAAATCATTGTGAGCCTATGGGAGAAATAAGACTATTAGGGTAGAGGCCTTCAACATAATGACGATTTACAGATTTACAAGCAGAGCAGCCCCTTCACTGAGAATATTTACTCGTGACCAATGTAAAAAGTTTACATACATGTCATGCAAATTCTAAAATGAAACCGAAACAGATAATGCTGTTGGACCTACCTTGCAGACACGAGCTAGTTCATACTGTAGATCCTTAATAGCAACATTCTTAGAATCTAACACGTCCTACAAACAAAAGCCAAAAACAGGCAATGAGAAATGAGAAAAACACACAAAACATTTCTCCCCAAAAACCCAAACAAAGAATGTTATTGTTGCTCTAAAAGAGTTAAACATTCTTTTGAGAACACAATGAGACCATGTTGGTCAACCATAGTGCCAAAGTTAATTTTTATGCACTGGAGTAAGTTTTGGGAAATAACTATACCTCTAGTTTCTGAGTGACCATGTTGAGGGCAGTGTGGTCTAAATTTGAGGCAGAAAGAACCTCATTGAGCTGGGCCTCTTTTTTCTCTAATGTGTCAGTAAGTGCCTCTAGCTTTCTCTCTAGAAGCAAGTTTTTAAAGCCACTCTTCTGTTGGACCTCCTGAATGGCCTTGGTGAACTTCTGATACAGTTCATCACGCTCCAGCTGCACCTAAGGAATAAGATATAAGACAGGGCAATTTAAGCAAAATGTTAAAAGGTTATGCCTTACAGACTTTGACATTTTTGCACTAAATTGTAAACTAAACTAAATAATTAGTATAAAGCATAGCTCAGTCAGAATATTAATTTTGCAAGCTTCAAAAAATTGCAAGAATGAAGACTAAACAATGTATTACACTATTTTAATACATCCAAACTAAATATTTCCATCTAGTTAATCACATGCCAGTGAAGCTTTGATGAGTTATTTAAAAAAAAATTGGACCTAGTAGTGTGCGTACATACATCAATATTTCCTCTCACCTTACTAAACCTCTGCTCCAATACCTCATGCTCCCATTTTAGGTCCTTCAATTCTTTGGCTGCCACCTTCAGTCTAGCTTTTGCTCCCTAAAGAGAAATTAAATATGTCCATTTAGAAGTTGCTGTTAGTAAATACTATGACTCACACACAGTATAACCATAGTAGTACCTGTAAGACAAAGTTAAGTAAAAGTAAGCTTGCAATTATGGACCAACAGAATAATACTGAACTAATGCACAGAACTTAAATCTTCAATAGCTTCTATAGCAAGTGCTGAAACGTAGCCTATAAAAGTGTAATTTACCGCCAGTGAGGCCTTGTCTTTATTATAGTTGGCAAGCTGTTTTTGTAGCTCTGCAACTTCCTCAGTGGCCTTCTGCAGAGGCTCAGTCAGACGCTTGTTCTGCTGCAGCACCTCTGCCATCTCCTTCTCCAATCTCTCCTCCTTCCTTTTCATTTCTTCCCCTTGTTCCTGAATAAAGAAAGAGGGAAAAGAGTACAATTAGTTACAGAAATAATATGAAGACTAAAGATCAACTTGTGAACTTTACATTTTGTGCTTTACAGATCAGCCTTGCCCATTACATGACTGTTAACTCATCTATAAAATACAAAATGTGAGGCCCACATGTCAGACATACATCTAATCTTTGATTTTTCTATTTAAACAATTTTCCTAAGTAGATTTTTTTTTAATTATTAATAAGTGTAATTTGACATGAAGTTAATTACCAGTATTGATGTACCTTAAGCGTGTTAATGAGGGCTAGGTTGTTGAGAGTGATATCATTGTAATAGTTCTTAATATCACTGAAAGCTTTCTCATGGTTTTTTATCAGTGTGTTAATCTGACTGTTCTTCCTTTCCTCTACTTCATGGATTTCAGTCTTGCGTCTCAGATCTTGCTCCTGGCGCAGTACCTCCATTTTCTTTCCATATTTAGCCTCGATTTCTATAAAAAACAGCATACATTCTGTCAAAGAGCTGAATCAATGTAGTTAAATGGCAAGACATGCTACATTATCATGTCCTGCTGAAAAGTCTTTTACACATATAGTTCCCATGTGACGGCCAGTCAAAGAGACAGCTACTGTCAACCCAGTACCTTGTACTTGTCTTTCAAAATCTTTCCTCAGCTTAGTAATTTCTTCATCATGTTTCTGTTGGAAGAAAGCATGCTCGTTATAACAACATCAACACAAACTATTCATAATATCTTGGCTTTAAAAAAGACGCAGAAAAAGGTGGCACTCACCAGTTTGAGGCCCTTTGTTTGATTTCCGTTAGAAAGTTCCTGTTCTTTTAAGTCCACTTTCAGGACGCGCATGCCTTTCCGCAGTTCATTCTCTAGGTCTGCATGTTCTTTTTGCATGAGTTTGTTAGCGACCACACCCTCTATCTTGAGCTCTGCAATACTGTTTTGTTGTTCATACAGCAAATGTTTCACTTTCTGCTTGTACACCTGGAAAATAACACACCAACAAATACCAGCTGTCAAGAGGTCTTTCCTATTAAATATCACACTACATAAAAACACAAATATTAACACATTATCTTTGTAAACTACAGCTTCATGATCATTATCATTATACCTTGATCTCGACTTGATGGCGCTCTTCAGCTTCTTCCATTTCTCTATCCCTGTTCCTGAGGTCAGCCTTCTTTTCCTCTAGCTGTCGTTTAGTGATCTCCCAGAAAGTATGGATTTTGTCCCTTTCGAGCTGGAAGTAGTTGCGCTCTTCCCTCTCTCTGTCCAGCTCCTCACGCAAGCGGACAATGTGGTCTTCCAGCTAATGAGGAATCAAGACTTAGGTAATGCATCATAGAGCAAAAATTAAGCTTAATTGATTAACAGCAAAAATTACCTCCAGTGATATCTGGCTGATATTAATCCTATTTTGGGTTCAAGGACATTACCTTTCCCTCATGAAGAAATTTCACATCTAAAAAATGCTTCTTATACATTAACTACACCACTGAGCAGAAAAACATGGAATGTGATTCCTGAAATAGATTTAGAAGCTTGGCATATGGAGTGACAAAAGATCATCCTAAATACTTCCTAAACCTTCATATTTAGAAATTAGTTTTCTTAAATTCATACATAATACATTAAATACATTCCCAGCCTTTCCAAACCTGCGCGGCTAATGTTCAATAATTATGACTCTTGGGAAAACTGATGTATCGTTGTTAGTGCTGGATACCAGTTACCACAGACAAAGATCACTCTAAGCACTTTAGGTTTACTAACGTTACCTGCTCCTTCGACATCTCCTCTGTGGAAAGGCCGTCCAC
The DNA here is from genome assembly GCA_021613375.1 of Megaleporinus macrocephalus. NCBI lineage: Eukaryota > Metazoa > Chordata > Actinopteri > Characiformes > Anostomidae > Megaleporinus > Megaleporinus macrocephalus. The sequence goes on along the minus strand of CM038711.1, from coordinate 32,243,412 downwards.
CACTGTAGGGCTCTTGCCCTTCGCAGCCTTTGCGCCTTTCTTTTTTGGAGGCTGAAACATGAGTATTTGTAGGGTAATCATTCAAGTTACAGAGTCACAAATCTACCAGTGAAATTATGAATGCAATGTTAGTACGTTAAACTGCTAAGGTGAGTTAAATAAGCCTGGCTATCTAACTCTAGTCGTACAACCATTGTTAGCTAGTCAGCTAGCAAACGCTGGATATCATAAACGACGGTAAACGTCTAACGTTAGCTACCCAAACATTCACGGTACATACTGACTTACCATGATTTGTCTATTTAGCTAAACGTCGCGCGGGTACATGAAGAAATTGTGCAACCGGGTAGCTTTTGTGGAAAGTTTGTCAGCGACTTCACTGCTTTTCTGCTTTGCTGGTCTGTACACAGTACGCCAGCGCCATGGCAACAGAGGCTTCAATCTCGCGATACGAGAATTGGGGTAGTTCAAATAGAGATTCACGAACCTGTGCGTTTTACTTACGGTGTTGAGGTTAAAAGGTAGATGTAATGTCTTTTGTAATAAAAGTATGAATGGAAAGTAAATGCTAAATTATAAATCATATTTAAATGAAAACCAACATTGGATGAGGTGAATTTGTAAAGTCTTCTATACTAATAATCACGTTTGTCCACTAGAGGGCAGTCACCGTCTGTGCTCTGCTCCAGTGTGTTAGACGCTGTTAATTACAGCTTAATTAATTATTAATCGATGTCAAAGTCCTTCAATGTCCTTTGAGACACTTTACTGTTTTCTCTATAAACGCAACGACAGTTAGACTACGGTTTCCATTAACCGTTGATATATATATATATATATATATATATATATATATATATATATATATATATATATATATATATATATATATTGTTACTTTTAAAATAATAATAATAATTTGATGGCTCTAATGAATGAACTCATTACCCTATGTATGTGCAGTCGACTGTCTTAGTACATCCAGGATCTGTCGGCACTTGAATTGAGGCTTGTTATTGCCAGTTTTTTTCTGTTTTTGAATCTTTTTGGTCTTAAATTAGATGATAAAAGTCAGCAGTGTGAAAAAATCAAAGCAGTACAGACACCTGACTAGTGCCCTCCTTTCCTCACAAATGCAGCTGAACAGAAGTAAGTGTTCTGTCACTTTTAAGTATTCAAGACAGTATAAATCCATCATTTACTTGAATAACTGAGTAAATACAACTAATGACTCCCCAGCTCTGATTAAGGAGCTTGGTTTCAGATTTACAGTGCGTATTAAACAATTTTCCGCTGGGCAAATACTGGAAATCATGAGCTTTTTCTACTAACAGGTGAATATAATCTCATGAAAATAAACAATATAAAGCTGTTTCACAAGCCTGCCTCTGCACAGAGAACACCAGTGATAAAAGAATTGTGTAAGGTAGAGGGTTACAGTACCTATAGACATGATTAAAGACTCTGCCATTTTCTAAATGTCTCTATAATACAATTATAAATGTGTAAACAAAGTGATTCTGTGTGGTTTGTTGCAAAATGTGCTGTTATAGAGAAATCTAGAATTGTTCATGATGGGTGGTTACAGGACAGTGGATGCCTGAAACATCTGAAGCCTCTAAAAGCTACCTCACAGAAAGTTATCTAAAACATTGCAATGAATATGCTTCTGATTCTGCTGATATGTTTGCCAATTATGTTGGAGAGGTACATGACCTCATTATAATAAACCCACATATTAACCCTTATTAAAATTACATATAAAATCTCAAACGACCTCATAGGCTATATTTGTGCTGAAGATATTGTCACCCTTGGTTCTCAGAAAATCATAAATGGGGTATATAATGCTTTTCAGATTTTTTTTGTAGCTTTTTGTGCATGCAAATGGTCTGCAAAACCTAAAGTACATGCCAGAGGGAGAAACTCTCGTCTACAGACATTGCTTTTCAAAGCTGCCTAAACATCTCCTTGGAATTCCAGCCCTTTTACAAGGTGACATCATCTCATAACCCAATCCTTATTGCCCGCCTACCGGCAAGCTTGGCTCGCCCCCAACACACAGCGAGTTAACAAAGTAAAAACTGACCACTTCTGAAACGTCCTGCTCCAGTCCAACCTGTAAAGGTGGAGCTGGTCTACAAGCTTGTTCTGTCTGATGTTTTATATTAAAATAATGTGGAAGAGCCGCCAGGCAATTAAAGCGGAAATTTTAGAAACATCAAGTGTATAGAGGTAATCTTTAACATGTATATGACTGTTTGTTCACAAGGCACTGACTAAAGCAAGCTGGTTTGAGTTCGATTTTAAGTTTTCTACATCGTTTTAACATGCCAATGGCCATTTACACTGTGTGACAATTTCATGCTGAGTGGACCAATAGAAAACAGCTTGGAATAAAAATCTGGTTCCATTGACTTACATTGAAAGAAAAGTAAGTTTTTGGTCTCTCCTGTGAAGCAATTTTGGAGGTACTTGTTTTTCATTGGACAGCGACGATGCGCTTAGTGAAGAGCAGACTTGCTGAGATTTATCTTATCCTGAATATATTTTTTCTTTGGTTTGTACATAGATAAAAAATGAAGTCAGTAAACTTAGACTAAAATGAATGTTACTGAACTCAAATACTCACAAGCACAACTCTACCACCCTGTATTTAGAATTTAACTAAAGCAACTCCCTCTTTCCCTCCCCTCGTCAGTCCGGGCAATCAGCCATTGTATCCTGTATGCTCTTTTTTGTGTGTGTGTTTCTCTTTCTCTCCCTTTCTCTCTAGATCTGTCTGTATTCTGCATTAGCCAACATCATTCACAATGCACTGCTTACGGAGCAAAGTGGCTCAGTGATTTGCAGAGTTTATCCGGCTCTACCCCCTCACTCGCCCACTCTCTCTCTCTCTCTTTCTCTCACCTCTCTCTCTCTCTCTCTCTCTCTCTCTCACCTCTCTCTCTCTCTCTTTTTCTCTCTAGCTGGCAGTGAGCAGGCTCCGCTCGCTGAATGGCTGGGAGCGTGGAGGATAGGAGGATCACCAGGCATAAAGGAGGTGGAGAAAAGCTGAAGAGAGGAGCCTCAACTGATGCTTTGGGGGGAGTTGGCACTCATACTCACAGTCTCTCTCTCTTTGTTTCTTTCTCTCTGTGCGTATTCTGAGTGTTCCACACCCATGTTGCTGCTGTAGACAGCAGCTTCAATTTCTTGGCTAACTGGATGGAGGCGCAGGGAGGGGCAGGTAGCCCAGGTAAAGACTCCTTTTCTGTTTTCTTGTCTTAAGATTTTGTATCTGCTGATTTTTTGCTGAACTTATCTGTTTGTAAAAATTCACTTGGAATTTTGCTTGCTATTCATCAGAATAGTGTTTGCTGTATTTTATCAGTGAAAGTCATATTGTCCACCAGCGAAGTATAACAGAAGGTGAACTGTGCCAGGTGTCCTCAAGGTTACGCCAGTGTCGTAGTGTATGGCATCTGTCTGGGCCATTTAGGATTTTGCTTAAACTAGTGCTTATTATTTTGCAGTTGTTAAATGTGGTGAATTTGCTTTTGCTTACTATGAAACTATAAGGTAATTATTTGAATATAGTGTGCCTGTTTCGTGTTTGGTTTTTTTCCACACCATTGGAACATACAAGCTATTATTTATGTGTGAACATTTCTTGATAAATGCACCAATAGAAGTGATCCAAAATTGGATATTTATTGGATACAATAAAATGTTGTTATATTAACATACATTAAAGAGCCCATATGTTTATGAACCAAAAACAAGCAATTGTACATAAATCCTTTTCAATGTTCCTTTATCACTTATAATCAAACAGGCTGGTTTTGAGGCTTTGATATATATATATATATATATATATATATATATATATATATATATATATATATATATATATATATATATATATATATTTGATAGTCAAGTCAAGATAAAGTATAGTCATAATCCATTGTCTGGACATAGTCACAGAGTTAACTGTGGCCACTGGAAGGGCTGATTCAGTGTCAGTCATGCCTGAACAGTGCAGAGCAGGTCACTGTTTGCTTCTGTTTGAAAAACAATTTACTGTAGTCTACAGTTACACACAATGCACATGCACCACGATCTCTCACGATCTTTTTATTATAGTGGAGCTCACAGCTGAGTGAGGAGTTAATCCATTCTGCCTTTGATATTCAGCTCGGAGGCAAATAGATGAGCTGATAGCGAGGCAGGTAGACAAGTTGGTTTAAAGGCAGGTAGACAGGCTAGTATGGAGGCAGGTGGACAGGCTGTTCAGATGGCAGGTGAAGAAGCTAGTCAGCAGGCAGGTAGACAAACTGGTACGGTGCGGTCAAAGATGTTGTGCTCTGTTTTTCTCAGTTACTGTTAATACTGTTTAAGAATACATTCTTCTTGGGTTTTTAAATGGCCATAAACATTGTTTAGCCACTTACACCTTTCAAATGTATTACAAACCTACATGGATAGGTGCTAAAAAATAATCTTTAACCATTTAAAAGGGTCTTCACATGGACAAGTGTTTTTCAAATAATCTTTGAAATCAGAATTTCTCAGTATTTTAGATATTTCTCTTTAGCTTTAAAGACAGTATGACAGTGTTGAACAATGCTGTAAGCTGACATAAACAAGCCCCTGACAAGTAGAACAGATGCACCGTAGATGCATCTGAACCTTCAGTGCGTGGAGTAATACAAAAAAAACATTTATAAACATGTTCACAAATGTGCTTACATTTAAACAGTGCAGTATTGTTTACATTTCTTCTTAATTTTAATGATTATTTTAGTTTTCTTTGTGTTTAGTCGGTTACTTGCATCTTTAAATGAGAAATTCACAGATTTTGCATTTCACTCTAGTTCTTCTAGAATTCAAGTCATTGCAGTCACAACAAAATCTTGTATCTTTTTTGTTGTCATTTTTCATTTTGTTAAAAATAAAAAAAACATCTATTTCCTGAATTGCTCAATAGAAACGTTCCAACATTAATTAGGTCCTAAACCATGTTACATTAAAAATTAAGAATATATTCTTCTCCTGTGAATTTGCCGTTTTAATGTTTGTTTTGAGGATGATGAAATGCTTCTTCTATAGCATTATTCAAAACCTCCAGCTTTTTTAACAGAAGGAGTAATAAATACCTGTAATCAAATGGAAGCCCATCCACTGCTGAGAGAATTTGGTCTTTAAGCTTCCCTGGTTACTGATATTTTCTAACATACAGATCGTTCAGTGCTGTTCCCTTTTGTTCCCTAAAGCAGAGGTTCTTGAGCCATTTCTCCGGGACCCCCAGACAGTCCACAGTTTGGGTCTACATTTATCCTCACATTAGAACAGAGTAAAAATGTGGACTGGGGTTCTGGGAGTCTCTGAAGATCAGTTTGAGAATGCTTCCCTAGAACTGTAAGGAGTGTCTTTCGGAGTGTATTATCAAATAAGATTGTGTAAATAAGAGTAAAAGTCCTAAAATGCTAAAATCTTTTAATAATTAAAATTAAAATACCTCTGTTTGCTGGCCCGTCAGGTCATTACCATTATTGACTTTAGTGAATGCTTTTGAATGAGATTAGACATTCTACATTTACATGACTCTGCACATGAGAAAGTTAAATTAGGATGTGGAAAGGATGGCCTAAAGCATACAGAATAGTTTTCAGGACTTCTGACCGTCACTGGACATTCATTTAAATATCCAATCCTTTTGGATTGCATAATGTAAGAAATGCGTTGAGCCGAACTAAGAAGATACTTGAGTAGGCTTATGCTTTAAATAAGGAAGAGCCACTTCAACACTTTACACACAAGCATTCCTGCGAATAATAATTTTATCTTATTCGTGTTGTAATAAAAACCCTCGTAAAAGAACAACAGTGGTAAAACATTTGCTTTACTGTGACAGTGCTCTTGAAAGCATAGAGTGTCAAGTAGTGAAGGATGCCGAGCTGCCACTTTATCAGAGGACCAAACTGAGGCATTACTCTCTCAGTCTGTTTTGATTAAAGCATGTAACAGATCGATAGGCCATGAAGGGTCTCATATCCAGTCTGAAATCGGAATCCATCTTGTTTATACTGTGTTGGCCCTCTCCCCAGTCTTCTGGAGCAGTGCCTTTCTTCTCTATGTGAGAGCCTTGCTGGGGCACTACACACTTTCATTCTTGCAATGAGTTCTAATTATTTGGAGCTCCTTTTGTGCTTCATTATAAACTAGCCAACATATACTTACACGATACTCACCAGTAAATGCAATTTGCGATACATAAAGGCATCTGCAAAATATGTAAATGTTGAAAATATAAATCATGTCTTATTTAGTCTTGTCATAGCCATATACTGCCAGTGAAGGTCAGAGTTTTTAACAGCCTCCAGAGCAAAGGCAGCAGACAGGCAGAACTGCTTGTCATACACCTCTTCCTCCCTCACAGTGCTGCACTGAGGTGGAGATATGACTACGAGACAGTGGATAAGGTAGGGAGGGGGAGTGAGAATAATAAGAAGAATAATGAGTATGGTCACATGTTTAAGATTGCAAACATAGCTGTTTAAAAATACTTTACATTATTTGTTGATTCTAACTCGGAAATATTATAGCTATAAAACAATAAAGTGTAAGAAAGTGATCCAGTGTAAGGAAGCCCTATTTGTTGAAAGCCCATTTGTAAAGTTTTCCTAAATAGCCATTTCCTGGTCCACATGCACCTGCAGATCTAAAATCAGATAACAACCACAAAACCTCTAAACCTTTTTACAGTCCTTCTCAGGCACCATAGTGGGTTTAAATAGCTGTAATTCTTTCCACTTAAATCCGTTTATTAACACTTCCAGGTCCAAGTGTCTACTGAGCCAGCTGAGGCTCTTGTTTATTCATCATGATGCAGTTCTGTACTCTTTGTTGCCTGAACTGATCCTTGTTGTCTGAAATGAGTCCCAAAAACTACTCAATTATTATTCTACCACTTTTATTGCGATTGGAAAGAAAGGAGAAAATGGCCACAGTTAGTAGAGTAAGTTACAATTCTTAAACAAACTAATAAAAACAATGATTGGTGCCACTAAGCTTTTCTGCCAGTGCAGTAGAGGCTAGGACATGATGGTCAATATGTCACAAGCCGATAAGTCTGGATACTGTTAAATAACATTTAATATCAATAGATATTTCAATACTAATACTTGTACTAGTATAATACTAAGATGTGACTTGAACCAGACATGGGAAATGTCTGTAACAGTTGATGTTAATAATGTTCGCAGAATGTAATACAGACAGCCAGCAGTCACAAATTTTGGAACAAGGATGTCTACTGGCTCATGGAGCTAAGACTGAGTACTTACCTGGTGATGAATTGTAATGAATAAGTTTTTCAACACTTAGTAGTGCTAAAGCCATTTGGTTGTGATAATTTAATACAAGATTGAATGAATTTTGAGACCCAATCTATGTCTCCTATCCAAACTATAGGCTTAAATATTACTTCCTACACATGCTCTTTAGTGGCTGCTATCATTTCTAACCATACAGAAAACATAAAGCTTGTTGCTTGTTTGTTTTTACAACAAGGTAATGCATCAACCATTATGTCTCAACACTTCTAAACATGCCAGAAAGGGTTCATTGATGTAGAAGAACCTTCTTAGGGTGCCTAAATTAACTGCATATTCTTGTAAATACCTAATTTGTAAATAAGATGTGGAAGTGTGAATAATAATAACTTTTAAAAGTTAATCTTACCTTTTTTATAACTTCCACATGACGTACAGTTCCTATAGCAGGTAAAGGCTTTTCCTAGAACCACTTATCCAAGCCACAAACCTTTAAAAAGCTGTATCTTTAGTGTGCTATTTACAAATTATATGATTAATAGGAGATTCAGGTAATACAGGAGGTTGTCAGAGAAATCCAGATCTTCTTATATGGGTGGTATCTTTTGATACTATCTTTACTATTCTTATATAGAATGATAGTCATTCATGTTGGCACCACTCTTCCAGGTCATTGTCCTGAATAGCAGCAGACAGAAATGCCTGACTGTTCACTATTTCAGATCGTTCTAGTTCCAGCTTCTTCTATTACATCTCTAAGGAACACAAGTGATGTAAAAAAGAGCTCTTCACTTTATTTGGATGTAAAAATGTTTCAGATGTTAGATGGAAAAACAGGTGATCATAGGATATGTGATGCAATATATTGGGGATTATTAATAAACCTTCTGTTTTGGCCTTTGAGGCAGCGCTGAAAATTACACAGATTTCTGTCATCCTAAAAGGATATTACATGAAAAGAGGATAACCTCAGAAAGAGGATAGGCAACAGATCAAAATTCACATCCCCCTACAGGACAAGTAGTTTATCTTGCAACAAAACATGAGGATCAAAGATACAGGCTTACTTTAAAACTCTGAACCGAAGGGCTTAAATGACAGGACTGTGACATACGGTGGAAAACACATGTATCTTTGCATATATATATATATATATATATATATATATATATATATATATATATATATATATATATATATATATATATATATACTTATTTAGTGCAATATTTAGATTTCAAATCCATGCAATGTATCTATATATATATATATATATATATATATATATATATATATATATATATATATATATATATATATATATATATATATATTCAATACATTCAAGCATTTCAGTTCTCAGTAATGCAACTGAATTACACTATATGTACAGTCATATGCAAAAAACAGTTAAAAAACATGTTTTTTTTTACTTACAACACATGTAATTTGACCAGGTGTGTGCAAACCTTTTTTTTTTTGCATGTGGCTGTCAATGTATAAATCCATATAATCATGGTGATGCCTTCTAGTCGTGACACTTAAAATGTTAGTGTAATTCTTTTACAGATCCAAACAAAGACATCCAGAAACTATTGAAGCCCTCAACCTCAGGAGAAATATCCAAAGAGCCTTCCCATCATCCCCTGGGTGAAGAGGAGGGAGTTATCCTGGGACACACCTCAGGGTTGCTGCATGTCTCTGAGAGAAGACGTAAGTGCAGGAGTAAAGTGTGTGTGGGAAGATGGGCCCTGTCATGCTGACTCAGTGTATATTTCCACTCAAGTGGTCACACAAGCCAAGCAAGCGACTCAGCAAAAGAATAGAAACTGTAGCAGAGTTGCTGAGCAGCGGTGGGTGACTAGGATTTAAACTGGACATCATAAATGCCTTAATGATCACGCACAGGTAGACCTTCTGATTAAAGATTAAACACAGCCTTGGACTAAACTGCACCATTTATAAATACTCCACTGAAAATAGGCTTAAAGGATTAATTCTGCCAAGTGTCTCATTTACACCAAAATAAAGTCAATCAAAGTCAATTTTTGAACTGGAGTTACGGGGCGAAGTGAAGAAGCTTATACTTGGACTTAGACCTGTAAAGTAAAATTACTGGTTACTGGTAATGTTTTAATATTGGAATTTGTACTTCCTTAATTTATAGGCATTTTGCCTACATGTTAGTGGTTTTTCCCTCTGACAACGAGAGATAGGAGGTGCCACTGGAGGTCAGAGTAATGACGTCATACCCCACTAACTAGCATTGTGCAGACTGCTTGCATATATCATCACACACTTGCATCAAACTTCCATTGAATAAAATTGCTGAATAATTTAATTACTAAGTTTTTTTTTGTTTATTCAAATGGTTTAATGTGACATGATGCATTGTAGTTAACCTACCGACTCAGGATTTCTTTTTAGTGGTGGTGATAGGAACCTATGGTGATTGGAATCGCAAAATCTACATCACAAATATAGTTATTTACTTTACTATCCAAAATGAACAGCAAACCTTTGCTTGTGTCTTGAAATTGTATAAATAATGTGGATAACAGTAAAATAGTGGTTTCTTTGGGATTTCTCAGGATTTCAGTATTTTTTTAGTACTGGTGATATAAACCTGTGATGATTGGAATTGCAAAGTCTACATCACAAATATAGCTATTTACTTTTCTATCCAAAATGACCAGTAAACCTCTTTTGTGTCTTGAAATTTTATAAGTAATGTGGATTACAGTAAAATAGTGGTTTTCTTTGGGTATATAATTAGCCTTACAGTGCCCTGCATTTACCTCTCCACCCTGCATCAATTTGATTATTTTATTATTTTATTTCAAATCCTTAACCCTAAAACTACTGTAAAGCAATGACATATACATATTTTGTGTAAATACATTCTGTAATTAAGAATTCCAAATCAAACTATTTTGAATGACTTAATTTACATCTGAACAATTTGATCATTAATATATTTTATTTAAACTAATTTTCAGAATTGAAATAAACAGTAATGGAATATTCTTATGTAAAACACATAAGTACACCCTTACATATATCACTACTTCAAATGTGCCAAACTGAAATCAGGTGTACCCGATCATTTCTTCTCATGCTTCGCAAACTAATCAGACATTCCTTATTCTTCCATACACTGAGCTCTTCTACCTTTCTCTTTAACAGATCATTACTGTAGGTTTATAACAGTAGTTATTGATGTCCATGGTTTTTCACTGTGATACACTCCTAACAGCAGTCACTGGTTTTCACTGAATACCATACCAACTATACCAACCCTAACTCCTGTACCAAATCCAATTAAATCATTATTCAGCATTAAATCAAGAACATTTTGATCGTTTGGGATGGCTTTACTGCAGTATAGCCTGAGCCAACTTGCAGTCATATAATAAACTTTGAATTATTTTTCATACCAGTGAATGCTTTAGGAGAATGTTTACACTCACCAAGAAATGTCTCAAAAGGAAGAAATTGAAGGTAATATCATTCACCAAGTCAAAGCCCAGATCCGGAGTCCTGGGAGGGATAACAGATAAGTTCTGCATGGAGAAATAGGCAAAAAAATCTCTTGACAGATGGTAAAAATTTGTTAAAAGTTATAGGAGAAGTCTACATGAAGTTGTTTTTGCCTAAGGAAACAGCACTAGTCACTGATGGCAGGGCTGAACAGATAAAAATTACATTTCAGTTTTTCTTAAATACATGATTGTCAATTTTTTTTATTGTTTTTGCTCTATTATATAGCACTTAATATAGATATTGTTAAACGTAGAATGAAGTATAGATATACCCACATGAGAAAATGACATCGCATTTGAACAAACAAGTTCTTCCACATACTTGAGTCCAGATGCATGGCTTTATTAGTTACATCACTAATAAACTCAGAAAATCCCCTTGTTCTTATATAAGCAAGGTGGTGGGGGCAGTTGGTTAGTAAACGCAGCAGGCCCAGCTGAGTGGGATTAATCTGGAAAGCAGCAAGCCCTCAGTCCTCCTCCTTCCTCCCTCCTCTGCTGGGACAGAGAGACTGCCTCAAGGCATTAGACAGTCCAGCCAAATTTGTACTCACTGTCCACCGTGACTGGCCTCTAGTGCCCAGTGCTAAAAGAAGCCATTGTGTGCCCAGAGAAGAAGCACGCTCTGTCTCTGATACAGAGACCAAAGGAGCACATCTCACAAGGCAGGCTTTATCCTCCAAGTCTCACAACACACACTCAGAGAGGGAGGGCCGCAAAGCCTCCACTGTCCTGCCTTACTCCAAATGGATCAGTACCAGCACCTGCCATGCACTGAGATGAGAGAGAGAGAGAGAGAGAGAGAGAGAGAGAGAGAGAGAGAGAGAGAGAGAGAGAGAGAGAGAGAGAGAGAGAGAAACAGCAGAAAAATTAAAAGATTTGTCACAACACAGATTTGTTAATGATAGAATTCTCTACTACACTGTAATATATCTTAGCTCAAGTATGTAACCAAATTCTTACTTTTTTTAATGTTTACATTGTTTATGAATGATTTAACTTTTGTTCATTAATTGTTATTAATTAGTTCATTTACATACTAAAATCATTAATAAACAATTAAAATAAAAGTGATGAACATGTATATATGATAAAACAGACAGGTTTAATGCTGACTGATGAGAAAGAAAAAGAAGCTTATTAATGAATGTCATTTCACTATTAGACAAACAATAGATCACTGTTGTCTTACTACTTGTGTGTTATAACTGCTCATTTATGATTTTTAAGGTGACATAATTAATAAACAATAATGCGCTAATTAACAAGCTAATTTTATACCAAACATAAACACCTTATAATGGTTATTATATTTCAAAGTGGTATCGCACTGCCAATGAAATGAACATCGTGCAATGTTATATACTGAAGTGTTTTACCAACATCAGTGAATGCAAGATTCTTTGCTCTGAAAGCATTTCAATTGTGATTAATGTATGTACATGCATGCATTTATTAATAGTTTTGTGTTTAATACTGAGAATGAATGCATTTTACCATGTGATGCCTAATCACTATAACTTACAGTCTCTAATTATTTATTGTCTTAGTTTATCACAGTAATATGTGAGTCAATGAATCTTAATCAGCAGTGAAACTTACTTTAGTGCAACTCATTTCACTCCAATTCCTGCCAAATATACTGTACCACAGTTTGATTAGATACATAACATATACATATGAGAATTTCAAGTTTATAACTAAAATCACTGGATTTAAACTGCACATCATAAACACGTTTATAATCACATGTACACAGAATTGCTGATCCAAGATTAAACACAGTCTTGTGCCGTTAATTGGTTTGTTGTTGTGCCTTAAAGGAGTTAAACATAAAAGGAATAAATAAGTGGACAGAAATGTATGCAAGTAAGGGTGTTGTGCTAGTAGACCTGGATTTCAGTAAGAATCTGGAAAGACACTACATTTTCCTAGCTTACCAGGTCTAATGACACCACTACATGTTAGTCACTAAATATCCAGCATCAACTAAGCTTACAAAGGTGAGATGGCTATAATAAATCTCCACTAGTTAAACCTGTCAACAAATAATATTAGTGGCAATTACAGAACCATTGCTGAACTAGTTCAGAATGTATCAAGGAACATCAAGCCTGCTAGGAATATTCAATAGCCAAGGTGATCTCCCTTATTTGCTAGACTGCTGAATGACCTGTGGATGACCTCACAGCTCTGTTCTTGTCTGTAGCTCCTGATTCAATGCCTCTCTGTTTCACTAGCCTGATTATTGGCTGTCTGAGCTCCATTGCAGGGTTCGCCACTGTAATGATGCAGCAATGACTCCTAATCAGACCACAAAAGTGCAGCCAGACATACTCTATTATCTCATAGACGAAAACAACTTTTCTTTCTTCTGTCTCATTCACTCTTTACTTAACATATTATCTGTGATTCAAAGGCTTTTGTCACGTCATATTTAACTCATCAATATCTGCCACCAGACTAGCTGTGCATATAGCTGAGTGGGTGAGCCAGTAATGTTTGAAAACTCTTGATCATCTCCTGTTGTCTAGTTCGATGCAATTAAAGTTGTGCACTTTGTTTTAAAGACTGTTGACATACTGGAATTGCTGGCGTTCTAACAACATGACAATATGTCCTATACAACAAGTGGTCCTCCCAAGTATAAACGTATCATTACTGTAGTGTTGTATGTTCCTTGAGCCTTACCTCAGGTCTACTGTACAAAGTCAGATTAATGTTACTGCTTGCCCTCGATACTATGGTTAAGGCTATTAAAATATCCTGTTTACAGTTTTATGCAGGGTGCTGCTTCTAAATTTGCTTCTAAATTAAATGTTACGACATTTCGACAAATCTTCACTCTATTTGGGCTTAGACTTAACCTAAGACAGACACCAGAGCAATGAAGAATGGCTGAAAAGACATCTGGCCCATTCCATGCATCAGACAGAATCACAATCTCAGAATTCAAACCACTTTATTTCAAATGTTACACGTACAAGAAGCTTGTCTTATTGAGTGTACACGTGTATGGCATGTGACGTACTAAACAGCCCAGATAAGCACACAGACTATAATAACTTATTTAAGTAAGAGATAGATCAAATAAAAATACTATAAATAGAATAAAGTAAAAAATAATAATAAAGAGTCAATGAGAAATTAGCTATTTGAAATGTGTGAATGTCTATATATATAAATCACTATACACATATATATATATATACATATATATATTACTATTTTGCACAATAAAAATATGTTGGACTTATATGATTGTTTTTGGAATATATCATGGAACTGAATTAATTCCTCAGTAATCAGGATGACATCCACAGAGCAGGTAATATTCAGGTGGTGGACGGCAGTAAAACTGACATAATAGTAGCATGTTAGTGCTTGTTGCACCTTTCTAAGTGAATCAGTTTTTTTTAAGAGATTACTTATTTTTTATTGCTTATTTTTTCCTTCAGTTTTTGTTGGTCATCCTCTACTCCTTTGTCAGTGGTCATAGTCTGCTGCGCGCAGTACTCTGTTGGCTGGATTATTTTGCTTGGTGGACTATTCCCAATCTAGCAGTGACACAGAGGTATTTAAAACTCCAGCAGCCCTGCTGGTTCCTATCCACTCATACCAGCACAACCTGAGGAGGTCCTGACCATTGAAGAACAGGGTAGAAAAAGGCTCTGAATGTATACACAGAAACAGATGGACTACAGTCTGTAAATATAGAACTACAAAGTGCTCCTATATGGAAATTGGAGCTGATGAAATGGATAATAAACATAGAAACAAGAAGGTGGTTTTAATGTTACGACTAATTGGTGTACACAAAACACACACACACAAACACACACATGATATATACCAAACAGTAATTATACATTGTAATTATACCTTGGTTTTGAATAAATATTATGGCAATGTTGAGAAATGACATTATTAATAGAGAAGAATAGAGCTGCTTTTTGCCTCTTCATTAAAGGGTTACAGAGTTTATTTCTGTCCTAAGGCTTCAAAGTGTAATGTTGTGTAAGAGCAACGAAAACAGCAGTACTGTTTACAGACATGAGTCAGACAGCTGTTTTGGCATTACAGAGGGGGAAACAGACAGACAGAGCAGAAGGACACCGTACTACTGACTGCAAAAGGATAATGTTTTAGACCTAAGCAGGTTTTTTGCATGTAAACTGAAGAACAGTAATAGCAGACTATTGAGAATACAGGAGTGTGTCTATATCAGCTGCAATGTTGAGAAGTATAGTAACACGTGTAGTAACGAAAGCTAAAACCAACAGCACTGAAAGAAGATTACTTGATTTAAATGTACACTTTCCACTTAAAATAAAATATATCACAGCAATAAAACTTTGTCTTTTAGTTCTCCTACTTTCATTTATAATTGTATTGATTTAATATTAAGTAGTGTTAATTACATCTATATAATAATACAGTACTGAGTACTATGGTCAGTTATTCTATTTTTAAGATGCAGTAAAAACAATCTGAAAACATACATATATATCAAAAAGGTTTTAAAAAGTAAAAATTTATATATTTTTAGTATTAAATTCCACACATTTCTTACAGGCTCCATTCTTTTCAGGACACTGGGATATTTTCCCACATCTCCAATGTTTAGTCCTTTGACTGACATTGGTTGCATGTTTTATTTCTCATGGGCCAAGTACTCTCAATTACAAATTTAGACTCATCAGTCCATAAAAAACTTCCTCCATATCTCAGACGTTCTGGTGTTCTAGTACAAATTTTATTTTTGCTGTCTATTTTTTTTCTCTGTAATGGCTTATCGACAGCTGCACATTCCTCTCACAGTGGAAGGATGGACAGAAACTCTGGACATTTTTGAAAGAACTGATAAAAGTACTGTGGTGATGGGTACCCGGTCTTGCCCTGCCCCTGTCTTCTGCCTGTTTCTGCCTTTGTTTACATTCCTCATGTTTTCTATTTGCTTTAGTTGCTTTTGTGGTGATCCTTTGGTTTTTATCTTGTATCATAATAAAGATTCAAACTTGAGCTTGCATCCTGCCTTCTTGTTCCTCACTTTGTTCCATAACACTGAGCCTAAAGAGGGATGCAGCAAGTCAGTTTCAGTCCAGAAAAGAAAGAATTGAGTTCCTGAAAAATTAGCTCATGACTCTCCTCGCTGATCCGATGCTGTCTTCCTGAGCAGCTGCTCCTCCTGGTGTGTTTCCCAGTGCAGCTCCATCTGAGGCCTCTACAAAACCTGCAGCTCCACCTGACACCTCTGAGGACCTTGTAGCAGGTCCTCCTGCCTCATTGCAGTAGGTCTGCCTGCCTTCAAGGATGCCGCTGAGGATGTTGCTGCATTCCTGTCTGCACCTGAGTACATCGTTGCACACCAGCCTGCCTCCAAGGACGTCATGGCAGGCCTGTCTGCCTCTGAAAGCATCGCCGCAGGCAAAGATGTCTTCTGCAAAGTTACATAACTCTAAGATCTAAAGATGGATGCAGCAAGCCAGTAATGGTCCAGAGAGGAAAGATTAAGTTCCTGGAAAATCTGCCGGTGACTCCTCTTGTTGATACAGTACTGGCTCCCCAAGCTGCTGCTCCTCCTGCAGTGTTCCACCTGAGGTGTTCAGTGTTCCATTGCAGCTTCACCTGAGGCCTCTGCTTGGCCTGGAGCTCCAACATTGTTTTTTTGTTTTTGTTACTTTTGTGGTCTTTTTTTATTTTTTATCTTATATTTTGTAAATATTTAGACTTGCGCTTGCATCTTGCCTTGTGGTCTACTGGATCTTACACAGTTTTTACATTTTAGTTTTATAATATATTTAGTTTTTAGTGGATTAATTTGTATCTGTATTTGAAAAACCTTGTAATTGATTGTTTTGATTGAAAATTAATAAATAAAACATAGTCTCTATTTTTGTTTTGCACTGTACTTTTTTCTGTAATGCGTAAACGATGTATACATTTGGAGTAAACTGATTCAGTGCACCACTTTTATCAGGTTCACAAGGAGTGTGTGAGGACGGCACATCCAAATAAACCCACTTATTGTGCTGCTTTCTCTCGTAATTTGTTTAGATGGGAGCAGCCTCCATTCTCCATCTCCCACAGACCTTGCTGGGAGGTAAAATGTGTTACTGATCAATTATTCAAGCAGAGGCAGAGATGGGTGAGGAGGGGAGCACAGGGAGAGTATATTTGGGGGGGGGCAGTGAAATAAAATAAGCGATGGGGAATGAGAGAAAACAAATTAAGTTTAAAATGTGAAGAATGAGAACTTATACTCTCAGAAAATCTAATTCTTCTTAAATCTAATTTACTAGCTGGTTTGCTTTCTTATTCTTCTTTCTTGTCTTGCTTTGTAGTGATCTTTTTCTCTCCCTCCCTTCCACCCCCTCCCTCTAAGGGAGGCTCAATGAGAGACAGCCGTGGGCGAGCATCTCTTGGGAGTTCTCCGGGGAGTGTTGCACTCTCTCTCTCTCTCTCTAGCTCACACAAAGGAGGTATAGCCCAATCTGGGGAGCCTCCTCCCACGTCCTAAGAATTCCCTGTATGCTTAATAAATATGTAAAATAATTGCAGATGCAGTGTAAAAGCCGAACTGTTTGAGTAGAAGCTTACTGTAGGGCATTTAATGTAAAACATATATCAGGTCTTGTTATACAGCATGGCTAATAGAGGAACTGATGGAGGAACTGTTTTGACTTACTTTGTCCATAAGGAGGCATTTCCTAAAGGACAGCTCTAGTGCTTAGTCCTAATTTCTATCTGAATACAGTCGATTAGCACAGACAAAAAATTCCCTGCACTTAGAAAAGATAATATGTAGACAAGTTAAAATATGAGCCAATAAGAAGCTGATTCAACATCTGCTCATTGATTTGTACTCAAGTGTGTTTCAAATAATTGGTTTTTGGCTTATTTATGTGATGTCACTGTCTATGGTTATCAACATTATGCTACATACAGACTATGTATGTATATGAGACTATGTTGTAAATTCACCTAGAGACCAAATCACTTCATATATTTTATTTTATTTTTTATTTTTTTTGTTCAGCTTACAATAGTTAGGCTCTGTCCTGTCCAGTCAAAGAAGGGTATATTTTAGCCCAAACTGCTTTATTAATGAAGCAACATACAAGGTAACCAATCAGATGAGAGATCTTTTGCAGACACTGAACAAATGTGCATACTAATATTTAATTGGACTACTTTTAGGTTTGATTACATTGTTTTAACAGTCTTATACAATGTCACATCATTTATTTCTCTCAAGAGTTGCCTTCATTTTTCAGATCTTGTATTGATGACAGGAGAGTCATCAATAACCCAACTGTGCCTTACCCAACATTTGGTATAGGTTTGCGTTTCTACATTGCAGTGCCAACAAGTAATAATGACACAAAGTTAAAATTCTCTGCTAAAAACTCAAGACTAACTCCACAGAAACTCAGAGCTCGGACTCGGACTTGCACCACAGAGACTTGAGACTCAGCCTTGCATGAACATCTCTTCCTCCACACATTGTAGAAGGTTTTATCTTGCAGATCCCTACATGCAAGCCACAAACCATTAATAAAACGTTCTTTTTATAGCCGTAGACCATGTTAGAGAATGTGTCTAGGTATCTGACTTCTTCACAGCTGGTTTCTGAGATTTGTGTAGCTGTCAGATATGCACCAGTGACTCCTAATCAAACGGATTTACCTTCATTAGGCCGGGCCATTCACCGTGAGTGAATGTGTGTGTATGCCTGAGTGACAGGCTGGAGGTTGGAAGCTTCCAGCTTTCAGCTGGAGGAATGAAAAGGTGCATGAAAGCATTTGACTCTTCTTCCATGTCTGATCCACGCTGAGAGGGATGAAGACTCATTAACCGACTTCAAACGGTTTAGAGCCCGCCGCCTGTCTTCTTCTCTATCTGCCTGCCTGTCTAACCTCTTTACACATGCAGCACTGAAAGTCTACGGATTTAAGACAGGCAGTAGAAGCTACTTATAGGGCTTCAAAGCATGCATTATGCAGAAAGGAATTCACCTACTGTGTTGTCTGACAGCAGGAGGGACAATAACTAAAAAAAACCTTCATATTCCACCAACCGTTAGTGTATTATAGACTCACGTGTCTGTTAATGTTATTTTATGAGGGTGATCTACTTCCATTTCTTTTTTTCAGGCAATGATCACTGTAGAATGTAAGATTTTTTGATTCAACAACACAAAAGATGTCTCACATGTCTTACTAGGTGAAGTTAGTTTGTCAGAAACAGTAGTACCAAATACCTATTTCTTTTTTTTCAGCATTGCTTCTGTCTTTTGGATTCACTTCATCTTGGTTAGAGGGTCATTATATTTTTAATCAGTGCCCCCGCTATATTGAACAAAGGCATGCTGAGAGAGATCAGTCACGCCTTTGGTAGAGTAAAAGATGAGCTCTGGAATAAAGGCTTTTACCCAGCCTGTGGCTACAATAGCCTGAAGTGAGGAGCCTTATTAACACAGCAGAAATATCATGTCTCTTAGAGGATATGACAGGAGAACACAAAGCACAGAATTCCCGAAAGAACCCTTGCCGCACTAACAGCCTCTACTTTTCTGGAAAGGCGGTAGACAGTATGTTGGAATGTTGCTGTGAGAATTTGATTGATTTCCAAATCATGATGATTCATAAGGTCAAGTACTGATGTTGTATGGTACGTTTTGGATCACAAATGACACTCCAACTCAAGGGTGTAGGAGCGGGTTTGACATTGAGGGGGACACATTTGCTAATATGAATCAAAGCCCACCCTATCCTCTAAAATATTACCTGTAAGCTGATTCCATTGTAGGTAAGGTAGTAAATCACGGTATGTATATTGATGTAGAACAACATTTGTGGAATTATGGTAAATTAATGTTAGACAGTTAGGCTGTGTCCCAAACAGCACACTTTGGAACACTACATAATGCACTACTGAAAGCACTTCCAACGATGATGTCTTTTTATTTATTCATTAATTTATTCATTTTATTTATTATATTTTATTTTTGTACATATGTAGTGTAGTAGCAGTCTAGAGTTTGGAGAGAGTAATGTAACTTTACGTTTCAGAGTTCTTTGTGACAAAAGTTAATACAAACGTCAGCTAACCCAAACCCTCCTAGTCTGTTACCATAACAACACATTACACTAAAGATGTTTTTATTGCAGTATGTTTTGCTATTCATTGCTCTCATCGCTGACTTGCGTTTAAAGCTGGCACAAGCTACCTGACACTCCAACGACAGACTGCAGATTCAGAATATTTCTAAACAGGCATCTCAACACAAGCCTTAACGAAGTGAAAGACCACCTAACAATCAGAGCCCGTTTCTAAAAACAAACACAGCGGGCAAATTGCGAATGATGCCAAAACACTTTTTTAAAATTAAGTGTATTTAAACAGTATCTGCTTTTCTGTTGTTTAATTTTTGGGTGGGACTAATCTACCTGTTTAATCCCCCTACGCCAATGCTCCATCTCATCCCAAAGGCACTGGATGGAGCTCCATCACTTCCCTGAACACAGTTCTACTGTAGGGGTCTTATACCTCTCCAGCAGAGGCATTGGGCATGGTGACCCTAAACTGGTCCAAGGCATCCTATTTTATTAGATGGTTGTTTGGGATATTTTAAGATTATTTAACTTCTTTAATGTCTAAATATTTTTACCTGTTTTAAGTAATTTCATCAAGTAAAATTACCTCACTATAACCTTCACTTAGCCAAATTATTTTATCTGCCAACACAGAGTAAAAAATTCTAAAATTTTTCTTAAATAATCTTACAATAAGCTTATAAGACTTTAATTTCATTGGTAAAGAGACAATTTCTTGCACTGTACACTTTTTTCAGCAGAAACATTAAACCTAAAAAATGAAAAGTCACGGACACGGGGTTATTCGTGTAACGGTCATAAATACTGAATGAGCCAGGAGTGGAGGGACTGAGCCTGTTTGTGTGCTGAAAGCAATATATGCCCCAAAAGCCACTGTTACTGTCCAACTCGCCCTGCTGAGGAATAGGATTGGTACAACAGAAGAAGACAGACCAGGAGAAAGGAGATGAGTGTTCTAAAATATATCAGTAAAAAAGTAGATTAAGGGACAGAAGGAGAGACAGGAGGAGAAGGAGCTAGAAATGGACATGGCGAGTGTAGGCACCTCTATGAAAGAAGCAGTTACCACATGCTCCGCTTAATGAGATTCATAGCAAAACAAACACTTCATCACACAGCCAGGAGCCAGAGTGTTAGCTTCTCTTAAGATATTTTCTCCTGATTAACTGTCAACAAATATCCAGCTGGTCTATGCTGCTTATAAGCTTGCATCCATGATGGTTTGGGTTTAAGCCCAACAACATCCCTAGACAGTCTTTTTACCTGTCTGTCAGGCTTACAGTGCAGGAGGAGAAGCTATTTGAATATTTAGTTTAATCCAGTTTAAAGTGCTTTTTACAAACAGACATTGCTATTAGGCTTCCCACTCACTCCTTCAGTGCATAAGTCCCATATATGGAAACACAGCTATAGCTCATTCCTTATTCAGTATTTTGAAATCCATCACATTTAACTGTATACCTCTATTCAGTGTATATCGGTTTAGCCTGTCCATTTATACTGAAACGTTGCAGTCTAGACTGCTTTTTGAAAGTTTTGCAATATAGAGCAACTATTAATTTAACATACTGTGGAAAAAAGTATGTGACCAGTACAAAAGCTATGACTCATTTATATTTTGTTTATCCATTTATTAAATGTCATTTATTTTATCCATATATTTCAATATATTAATACATATTGTGCACTATACTGTACTATATTGTGCACTAAAATTTCCAAGAAATTCCATATTTAAATGTATTCTCTGTAAATTAACTTATTTTTATTTAAAAAATTATCAAAACATGCCACTTTACCAGTAGTATATTGCCTGTCTTAGTATTAATTTTTTACAGGAACAAAACAGACTGTCTATTCTAAAAGTAAATGGTAATGTAAAAATTATTTATTGGTACATGAACCCACACAAACCTGACAAGTGGAGCACAGGCGTATGAAATACAAGTAATAATAAGATGCTGGAGGAAAATCCTTAAGAAAGGTCTGTGAATTATGTTAAAAGCCTGTCTAAGAGATCTGTAGGACTACTTGCTACTGTGTTAAACATTGTGAGTTGTGAGTTAAACAATATGCAAAAGCTAAATAATGGCATAACCATTTGTGGACAACATCAAAAAACAGTTTTAGTTACAAATCTAGTTAGTTAGTTACATGATTACAAACCATGACAGAGAACATTTTTGCTGAAATGGGAAAGACTTCAAAAGTAAAGTATTTCAGACTGAAGAAAGAGGAGAGTGTATGTGTAGAATTGTTAAAAGAACTGTTTAGCTTTTCACATCTTTATTCAAGACCTGATGAACTGTTTTACTGTGCACAACGTGCTAGCACTCAGCATTCTGTTGCTGTGTTGTTGCAGAGCCCCTGAGCAGCGTGTCCTCCCTGGAGGTACACTTCGACTTGCTAGACCTGACAGAGCTCACAGACATGTCTGACCAGGAGCTGGCTGAGGTTTTTGCTGATTCTGATGAAGAGAACCACAACGAGTCACCTGCAAGTGAGTTTGACATTCACATCACACTGCTAGCACATGCTGTAATTTTTTTGTCTGTGGGTTATAATAACAGATATTTAGGTGTACATACCAGTTAAAGCTGCACTGGGCTGTAATTTCATTTACTTTTAAAAAATATAGCCTAAAAGAAAAGCCTAGACCGCAAAGCTAGATTTGTGTTTAGTATAGTGAAAAGAATCCTCATGTGATTAGAACATCAGACTGACGTAGAGGATGATCAGTGTCATTATAGCCGGGTGGATGCGGGCTCAGTAACTTTATTAGGAAGGCATTCATAATCCAAGATCCCTATCCCTGATGCTGAATGAGCACTGATTTGGATACAAAGCAGTATTCTACCTATTGCATGACATTGCCTGTCACCATCTGCGGGAATTTGAGCCAGCACTTTGATTGAATTCTGGCTAATGTTATTTGAAGAAAATCTCTCCCTAAACACATGAGCCACTGATCTGTAGGCACAGACAGAGAGTCAAACTCAGTAGTAGAACCAATTAGACCATTTCCACTTCATCTGGAGTGAGATAACTTGGGGGAGCTCAGTAATATAGGTAGTACTTTTTAATTGCGAAGTTGATTAAAATTGAAAAAAGCTGATAAAATTAAAAATATTTTAAACTCAAATTCATGCACAGTTTACTTGGATTTCTAAATAGCCTAACCAAGTAGTATTTAACCCTGGTCCTGTGCAGGTGTGGTATGCTTCTCATTTTGTGGCAGATAGCTGTCTGCCACCAGGGCGGGAGACCATTGACCTACCCTAGTAATGTACAAATATGCAATATTTACCAGGTTCATCTTTAAGCTACAGCAAATTTACACCACCATTAGCTTGATGGTAACATAACGTTGCAGTTCCAACTAGGGGCACTAACAGAAATCATTTAACAGAAATAGGTTTTGTTTTGTTCAGCCAAATACCACAACGATTAGCAGGCCAGTTAGATAGTAAATATGAAGTTAACAGTAAACGCATGCATAAGGATTTGTATGGCTGGTACATGTTCATGATTATGTGACAAAAAATGGGAATGTTTTAAAAAAAAAAGACTCAGATATCCAAGTCAATTTATTTTTGTGTAGCTGTTGTAGTGAATTCTTAGTCTTCACACCTTCACAGCTCTCTGTAAAGGTCACAGAGCTCTATGACAGGACATCTTCAGACCTTTAAGATAATTATACATATATCTGAGCATATATCTGCTTCATATTCTTCCTTTTCTCTCTCTGTTTTAATATTATCTTAGAGGAAAGAGTGAAAGACAGCAGATGCCTCTGCTCTACAGCTTAACTCATAGTATTCTCAAAGTCTAAGGGAATGGGGTTGGCCCTATAAGTGGGAGAATGGCAGATTGATCACTAATGATACTAGCCACTCATGGCAGGGATTATTGGCTTCACTTTCTTAGGGTGGGTACTGGTAGCTGACGTAACAGAATTGGCATTTAGCTATCTCCAGACTTGTTGAGCTGTCCAATGGCAGCATGACTCAGAGGTAGCATGTGTTAGCACTTTGTGATAGAGGGAGACCTAGCTGTTGGGTGGAACTGGCAATGACGAAATTGGGGAATAATTAGGGAAAAAAACAATACAGTATGTGATAGGAATATTTAGAAATTAGTTTTATCCCAGGACTTCTGGACTGTATGTTGACCAAACAATCAGACATCATACTTCCCATTGCCCAGTTTCTTACTTAGAAACATAAATTACACTAACTTCTCTCTGCAAACGGAACCCAGACTGGTTGTGTACTGGGATCATCTCATCTAAGTGTTTGGCACTGAACAACTGAGCCTCAGAAGTCAAACAAACTGTGTAAAACAAAATGTGCCACCAAAGAACAATCACCAATAACCCAAAGGTTAACCTGTAATAATCAGATTCAACACTGTTCTAGATCGTTTCTACTTAATATTCTGCTCTAGAACAGAATAGCAAAGATCAGCAATTCTGCATCAGCCAAGGGTTAATGAGGATAAACTCAATCAATACCTTTTACCATAACTGCCAGCTAATCAAATCTGTCAAGTATTTAAAGAAGACAAACAGCTTTTAAATAATTTATTCAAGGGGTATGTGACATGGTAATTGTATTTTTCAGAAATTGTACAATATTAAACATTGCTTTACCTGCAATTGTTGAAATCGTGTCTAATTGTCGGCTACATTGCGCTTTTTAAAAGCGATCATATGAATAGGGTGCAATCACGATCTATCTTGGTCACTATGGCACTTCATTTTTTTATAATTTCCAATATTACATATATTATATCTCAATTAATTTAAAGAATTTATAGAATTTAACTAATTAACACACTAACTGTGTAACAGAGAATGGAAGTTTATTCAAGCAGACTGCATCACTGATGCATCAGTACTTGTATTGAGAATCAATTTTTCCATATTATGCTGTATAACATTAGAGTTATTCTTAATTCCGCCCGCAATTAGACGTATCCATCTCCATTTTTTAGGGTTCCCACCTCTGATTTGCAGAAAATATACAGTTTGCATTGCTTATGAAATAAAAACATGTATACTAAAGAATGGACAGATTGCATCTAATAAGTTAGACGCTGAAAAGCATTTCTAGGCGCCAGGTCTCCGAGACATATTCCTATAAGTTTAAAAAGGCAAATGTCAACCATGTCATTGAGCAAAGTTACTCTGGGTGCCTGTGAGAGAATGTAGATACGTGCTTTTTCTCTTACAGACGGTACTGTGTAGCATATAAACAGCACAGAGAATAGCCATTTGCCCAGTACAGTATGTGAGAATATGCGGACAGCTGTTTGTCCGTCACTTTAGCAGCATTGTGCGTGTGTTTAAGCACACATTGCTGTCACAAACTGTCACCCTGACTCCCCCTGGCTTCCGATGCAGTGTCACATCACCACCCCTTTAATTGCCCCTTACCCTTTTCCTTTAATAGACCTGCAGTTAGAGGGCAAACACATTGTTTCTAAGCTTGTGCAGTGACATATTTAAGTGCACAGATTTGATTACTGCATTGACTTTGCTGAGTAAAACTGCACGTGTTCGGCCTTTAGCACTGCCGATGAATTGGGTCCCCTGGCCCCCATGAACAGAAGTGGTCTTACAGCACACCTGCCTGCTAAATGCTCATAAAAAAGCACAGCTGCTCTGCGCAACCACACAGCAAATCTGAAACTCACACAGAGTAGACATCTAAAGTTTGCCTCGGCTGCTACAGGCACTTCGATGCCTCTCATAGTGAATTCATTCTGCTGTGAAATTTGCAGTAGTAGAATAACCACCATTGGTGGTGAGTGGGAGTGGCTGTGGGGGCCTGTAGCAGCAGTGGAGGGGCTTATAATGAAACAGACACATTTACAGTACTCACTGAGAGGGGTTTTTAACCTCACCTAATTATATGCTGTTCTTGCCCCCATTACACTTAGGCAGGCGTCATCCTCTTAGACTGTGGCAACACTCCAGCATTAGCATGGTATTAGCATATTGTTGCTGCCCTCAGAAAACCAAACCCAGTCTTTTCATGTTTTTGTTAATTTAATTATTTATTTTAATACCAGCTGCCCTGAAAATGCCAGCTGTCCATGGCATTAAAATAATGCCCTTAAATTTACTATCAATGCAGCTAAACATCTGATAAACTGACTAGTTAGGAAAACGTACCAGTTTTTTTTGTTTATAAAAATTCCAGCTGCCCTTTACATTGTGTGCAATCTATTTTTTTGTTCAAAAGTTCAATTAATAGTCATCTGTCTTAAGATTTGATCCCCACTTTTGACATTTGATTAGTTATGCATATTTATTTCATTATTACTTAAAGAGCAATTCCACCATTCCAACAAGTTTATGACTAATTTAGTTCTTGAGGTATAAACCGTGTCATTCAGAGTGTTTTGATGTGAAATGGTTCATTGTGAAGAAATGTACAAACTCAGATTTCTTTACAGAAGTGGTGATAAGAACAAGATATATAGCCAGCAGGGAACGTACATGTGTCTTGGGAGTATTATATGTAATGTTGGTAAATATGTAATAAAAAGGTTACTTTAGAGATTATTTTACAATGCCTTGCATGTACCAGCCCGCTATGAAAGGATTAAAATAAGTAGATTAAAATGTATTTAAGCCAAAACTTTGTCACGAAACAATTCTAAAACAATGTATTGGACATTCATAACCACTTTCTGTGAGGGAGATTAAGAGGCATTACACTCTTTAGACAGATCATTTTACATCAAACCACTATGAATAACTTTGAACTCAACTATTTAATTATGTTTGTTATTCATAGTATTCAAATGCGTCAGAGCAGCTCTCTGTGCTATAATGCTGCATGTTTGCCTCTTAGCAGAGACAAAGCAAAATGGACCTGAATGACCATTAAAAAAAAAAAAAAAAAAAAAAAAAAAAAATATATATATATATATATATATATATATATATATATATGTGTGTGTGTGTGTGTGTGTGTGTGTGTGGACACTTCAGATGCAGTCTCTAGAAAATGTTAAGAGTAGAAGATTAACTAGACTGATAGACTGGATCCATATGACATGCATTTCTCTATTTGTTTTTTGTTTTTCACCTTAAACATTGCGGTGCATTAAAAGTGATTGGAATTAAGAAAAAGACGCTGACATCACCTCAATAATTGCAATAATTTACCTTTATCAAGAAACTCCGTAAACTTTTGCTTAAATATTTAATGAGCTGCTAATGAGCAGCATAGCAGAGCTACAAGCTGCTGCACCACTGAACTCATCTCACTGGCTGATCTAATGCTGCATACCACATTGTTTTATACTTTTCCTATTAAACTAATGCATGTGCTTGCTATATGTGCTATTTTAATATACTATTTAGTGTGCTAGTATGGTTTCAGATGCATAAAAAAGAATTCGCCGTTTAGATTTCAGCTTTTATTGTTGTTCATCACACTCAAATGAAGTGGTGGACATGTATGACGTCAATAGATTATTATAAATACAGATTACTTGTTTATTTTATACTATTCTAAAGGCTCTGTTCCATTCTGGACAGATTCAGCTTTTCCATGATGTTTCACAGAATGAACATATTCTAATCATTTGAAACATGCATCTGCAATCAGACTGGTTTAACAATTAGAAACACTGATTCAAATTTTTAACAATAAATATATATTAGGGATGTAAAGCAAAAACAAAGCTTTAAAATCAATAGTCTATGTTAGATAATAATATCACTCATATCAGCCTGCTGCACTCTGTGTACTCTGTGAACCTGTCTCTCTGCTCGATGAATTATGGTCACCATTAGCCATCTGCGAGTCCTGGCCCTATCTCCGTCCCTCTCCGTTCCTTTCTGTGTTCAAACTCAGACCTCTTCCCTCCAGACTAAACAAAGAGTGTTGCACTAATGTACCGTGTTTCCTCACATCAGGAAAGGCCGGATGCATCTCTAATGAGGCAGTTAAAATGTGCGTGCTCCTGACTGCACAGGTGCAGGAGCAGAAGTAAAGACGAAGGAGGAGAAGGAGGAGGCAGAGAGGAGGGGGAAGCCAAACACAGCCTACACTCTACTTCACATGATTTTCTGGAACAATGACAGCATGGCTAGTAAAGCTATTCTGTTGTAGAGGTTAGAGCGTGTTCTCCACGGGAAGACCGTGGCTAACGGCTTTAAAGTGGTCCTGTACTGGAAATTTTCCTTCCTTGCTTTTTTTATATAAAATAGTTTGATGTCAAAAAGGGGATCTTACAAGAAAATGCAGGGTGGAGAGTCAAAAATGGACTCAAGCTCTTCTTGTGGTTTGGTCTGTCTCAGGGAAACCAATGCTTTGGTCTATAATATCAGGACCACTGCACTGTAGATGCATGCGAGTGTGACCTTGTCCAGTATGTACAACCCCTCCAACTCTCCAGCAGAGAACAGACTGACTCAAGCTGTTCAACAGCTGTCTAATACCTCTCTCTCTCCCTCTCACTGTGTTTGCCACACAACATGCCTTCTCTCACATCTGTCTTTCACCTCATATGTCATTTGTTTGACTTGGTTAAAAGTATTTGTCCATCAGTTTTATTTGCATGTTAAACACTGACACCTTGATAAAGTGAAATACTTCGCTATATTTTAATGTAATTTAACGGAAATGTATTTGTGTAGCATTTTTCACAACACTGTTGTCACAAGGCAACTTCAGAATCCAGGTTCAAGCCCCAAGTGAGCAAGTCTAGGGCAACAGTGGTGAGGAAAAACTGCCTAAGAGCTAGAAGAGGAAACTTTAGGAGGAACCAGCACTCAAAAGTGTAAGCCATCCACCTTAAGTCAACACCAGACAGCAAAACAATAACACAACCAGTGCAATATGAAGAAAGAATAAAGAATTGACAATCAAAACTTAATAAAGACATTGGATAATGAGATCAGTCTTTCTCTTTAACCTCTTTTACCAGCAGTCATAAAATCTAATTTGTTCCTGTTTTGAGGAAGGGCCCTCAGTAAGCTAGGTATTTCTTCAATAAAGTTATAATAATGTTATTATCTGTGTAAAGAAAGACAACCAACTGCAAAATGGAAACTTTACAGGAGAGGGCAAAAAACTGTTGATGTAAATTGATGTAAAAAAAGAAGCATTCAAATAAAATTTGGAGCATCTGTCTTGGTCAAATCATCATGAATGTTGAATACAATGTAAAAACACTTCTGAGCGCAGATTTTTAGGCAAAAAACTAAACTTTACAAACTCATCTGTTATTATTTTTGTAAAAGTCGATATTTAAATGAAAGTACACATGATTTGCAAAGCTTACTGTCTTATGGTGTTTAAGTGATGATTTTTATTGTGGCAATTATACATGATTTTTTATTAAATCAAGAAACTTGTAGTTGTGCGGTTTTCCCAGTTCTCAGTACGGCCCTTTTATCAGAGAAGTGTGAACTGTTTTGAGAGCAGGGGGGTCTCACCCCTCCCCATTTTATGCCTCATTGCTTACGATCACCTCAACACAACAGTAACACACAAAGAGCCAACAGTGTCCTAGTTAACTCCTCAAGGGTTGAATAACTCAAAGCGTGTCTATTGCAAATAAAATTCACCCGGTTTCTCAGTGCTGTGGTAGCATTTAATCTGATATGTTTCTTCCACAGACTATTTTTTGAACAAGTATGCACATGAATAGGAACATAAGTCACACATCAGTTGCTCTGTATCTTCACTCTGGTTAAACAAATCAGTAATAAACTCTTACAGACCTGAACGACACTCTGAATGAGCCCTCTTGCTCACTTGGAAGAAATGAAGCCTCATCCATCATTTACACAGTAATTAAATCATTGTAGCACATAGAAAATTCCAATTTCATACTAAACTTCATAAACTGATATAACTTCTGCACTGCATGTTGCGTCATTCTCTGGCAGCAGCTTTAAGCAGCAGTCCTTTTTCAGGGCGCAGTACTGGCACACTGAGTTCTTGGGGTGTGTGATTACACAGTGGAAAACATTTCATTTGATTATATTAATTAAAGTTGATATCCATTCCACCGTCGGAATGATCATTAGCAGGTCTGCACAATGAGGCTAAATCTATCATGCAGTATCTTGACTCAGGCTTGTCAGGAAAAATAATCTGCCAGACAAAGAACAGCACTTGACCTATCTAGGATATTCATGCAAAATCTCATGTAATCAAACTGCAGCACACTGATTTTGTCTTTACTCTTGGACTCACCAAATGTAACTGATTAGCATATGGCCACCAGATTAGGCAAAGTCAAGGAAAGCATGGAATCATGAACACATTTGGGTGCAAAACCATTTATGAGTGGGCGAATATGAACTTGTTGCTGTCTGTATTCTTGGTCAATTTAAAATCAAGCACAAAAAACACAGACAAAAATATATCTTTGGCTAACTGAACAACTGTCCAGCCTGTCCGGTCTGGTGCTGTTGCAAGATCTGCCTTAATCAAATGCCCCTGCTCAGCCTCCCACCGGACCAGTTTACCCACCATGGAGCTTGACCACCACTGGACCCACATGTCCAATCACTTTCCCACTGGGCAGAAAGTCACATATGCCTGCCCCACTCACCTGCCTGATGAGACTGGTGCCAATTTTAAAGATGTAAATTAAACTTTTCATCATGACAGGCTTCTTTTTTGCATTGTGATGTGGATCTAACTGTAGTCTCTGGTTTTCATAGACCTATAATAGATCCAAGGGCATAGGAGCAGGTTTGACATTGGGGGGGGCACATATGCTAATATGAATCAACATATATATATATATATATATATATATATATATATATATATATATATATATATATATATATATATATATATATATATATGAGCATTACATACTGCACTACTGAAAGCACTTCTAATGATGGTGTCCTTTTGTCCCCCCACATTTCCTACCCCAATGCATAGATCTACACTGCTGTGCAAAAGACTTAAGATCATTGTTTTAAAGTGCATTTTCACCAATAAGAACATCATATATCATCTAGAACAGATGTGAATAAGCATAAATACAATACAAAGTATCACAAATATTCTATTTCGAAAAAAATATTTATTAAATTCCTTAACCAGCAACCTTGATTAATGAAGTACTAAGTAGTCAAACCAGGTATTATATGATAATAACTGCAAATAATACTGGGTACTGGGTTGCCACAAGGAAAAACTTGAAAAGGGTAAAATAAACACACAAGGATACATAAAACTATAGCGTACTGTATTAATACTATTTAAATATTTAAATAATAAAATATTTTTCTGAGCAAAAAAAGATTCCTCTCTGTATGAATGTCTTTTAATACATCTCCAAGTGTCTAAAGCTTTTGCACAGTACTGTGTGTCTCAGTTCTTACTTTGATAGGCCTCTAATAGTAGTCATTGGTCATCAATAGTTTATCTAAAAACCTCTGAGCAGAGACAGGCTCCTTTCTTTTCTTAATTCAGTAATTCACTACAATAAATACATGTTTATTTTTTATTTATATTGCTCTTGTTTGGCTATTGTTTTGCTGTCTGGTGTCAACCAGATTGAATGACTTCCCCATTTGAGTGTTTTTCATGTTGCTCTTAGCTCTTAGCCCCTGTTGCCCCTGAATTGGGGCAACATTTGGGGTTTGGCCACAGATTTTCTGTAAAGCTGCTTTGTGACTTTGTTGACTTTTCTTGATACACCAGTACATTACTGGGCTGAATGAGACGTGAACTTGTTCAACTTAGCATTAATTGAGCTTGTAATCGTTGCTATCGTTGCCATACATTTGTTGGTGAAGCGTAGTTGGCCCAATTGCATCAGATTCAAGCATTACTGAGGAATTCAGTGGTTGGAAAACAAACTGGTGTGAATGAGTTGCTTGTTTTTGTTCTACTGTTTTAGTCTGCATTTTTTCTTTGTCTCACCCAAATTCTTAATGCTTAGCCTAAATCTCAGATGAGGGGAGTGTGCACAGCTGTTGCTGCACATCTGCTAAATCTCAGATTATTTAAAACTGTGAGCCAAACCAGCTTATCATCAGGATCTATTTCATCAAGAGTTTATTCTTGATGACTGCCAGGCCTGCACTAGAGCTGAAAGGTATTTAGCAGGCACGGGCGGGGGCGGAGGGAGACCATTTGTATTCCAATGCGCTTGTGGTGTGAATCAGGGTCAAAAGGACTCCATAGCCCCTCTCTGAGAGCAAGGCCTATTTGGTGTACATGCAACGCTCTGCATTATTTACAGCCAGCTTCTCTGAGTAAGGGCGTTATTCCACCCCCTGCTGATTTACATAAGAGTGAAGTTCAGAAAAATAAATAACAGAGAAGGGAACAAATTAGTATTTGATTTCAGCTCCACAAAAGGGACGTGCATGTTTACGTGAATTATTGTTTTGGAATCAAATGTGGTGCCACTTTTCAGCCAGAGAGTGAGCTTTTCATCAAATGCTTGTCCTCCAGACCAAAAAGAAGCATTTTTACAGTCTGCTCAAGAGATGAAATACTCACTCAGACACAGGCACACTTCCTAACGGTTGTCATAGGGGATATCTGATTATTTAGAGCAGACACAGACTCTTTGAGCATATGACATCTGTTTGGAGCAGTTAGAGGCCTGAGTCTCCACTCTCTCACACTAGCTCACAGAAGTTTAAATGGCATAAATCACAGTCTCTGTTTTTCCAGAGCAGAAACCACATAACAGTCTCACGTCTAGTCCTATTAGATTAAATCCTTGTGGATGAAATACCGCATGATAGCCACATTATCAAAGAACATTAGAAAGGCTCAAAAGGATGCCCTTTTACAAGCATGTAGGATTGCATTGTAATCTGCAGGCTTAATCTACAGTTTAGTACTGGAGCTAAGAGGCTAATATTGCCAACAAACATAGTGGTCAGTAGACACCCAAATCATTTCCCTAAATACATCCTCAAAACTTTCTCATCCCCTGTTAAATCACATTAAGGTCTCGATTAAGGCCACATGAAATCGTCAGGGTGGTTCACAATGTGACTAAATATGAGCTACATGAGCTAAATATAAATCTACTTCCTCCGGAAGCTGAGAAAGGCCCGTCTCCCTCCACCCATCCTCACCCTCTTCTATAGGGGAACCA
Source organism: Megaleporinus macrocephalus (assembly GCA_021613375.1). Classification (NCBI taxonomy): domain Eukaryota; kingdom Metazoa; phylum Chordata; class Actinopteri; order Characiformes; family Anostomidae; genus Megaleporinus; species Megaleporinus macrocephalus. The sequence continues at coordinate 32,210,316 of CM038711.1, read as the reverse complement.
TAGAGAGCATCCTAAGCAGCTGCATCACTGCTTGGTTTGGGACCTGCACAGCCTCTGACCGCAAGTCCCTCCAACGCATTGTGAGGACAGCTGAGAGGATCATCGGAGTCTCTCTCCCCTCCATCTTGGACATTTACACCACCCGCTGCATCCGCAAAGCAACCAGCATTGTGGATGACCCCACCCACCCTTCACACAGACTGTTCTCCCTCCTGCCATCAGGAAGAAGGTACCGCAGCGTCCGGTCCAACACGACCAGACTCTGCAACAGCTTCTTCCCCCAAGCCATCAGACTTCTCAACACAACTCAACGTCTGAACTGATATCTTTCTCCAACCATTTACCCCAGATAAAAAAAAGGGAAGCATTTTTTGCACAAAGCATTGCACTAATAACTCTACTACCTCACTGGACTCTATTTATTACACATTGCACAATTTGCACACAACCAGCAATTATTTATTATTCTCTGTCTGTACTGTGTTGTGTTGTCTGTCCGTACTTGTTTGTTTGTGTTGCACTTGTGTCTGTATGCACTGTCTATGTTGCACCATGGTCCTGGAGGAACATTGTTTCGTTTCACTGTGTACTCTGTATGTAGTTGAAATGACAATAAAAACCCACTTGAACTTGAACTTGAACTTGAGCTATAAAAAGGAATGGACTTCACTATTTAACTGAATGCTCGGAGCAGCTATTTTACACAACTGGTCTTCTACTATCCCTCACAGAATGGTAATCCGCTTCTCATACAAGTTAAGCAGGCATATGGACATTAGATTTCTATTGTTTCTAATTATATACATATATCTTTAATTAAAAAATTCAAGCTCAGGAGTTGTTTACAAATAGAAATACAGAAATCATAAATGATAACGATGTCCCTATGCCTGGGTGAGGAGTTCAGTCCTACTTTGAAAAGGTTACATTTTTATAGTTCATAGTGAATCACAAGCAACTTCAACAGATATTCTTGAGAGAGACATTTTAAAGAAGTGTATGAAAAAAGGTCATTTTTGGCTTCTGTGTTTGTTAAAAACATTAGCCTCTCAGCTCCATCTGGGGTGAGTGGAACATTTTGTAAATTAGATTTTGCGCTGTACCATATATCTTATTACACATATTACAGCATCTGTGCTGGTGATGTATTTTGACAGATAGGTCGAGGTTATGGGAGGGGGAGACGAAACATGATATTATATATGATTATGATCACTGGTACATGGTGATGTAATCAAAAAGATGCTTTAGAGGCGTGAAAAAGTCACTTCACTTTGATGGAAGATTGCAAGAATTTTGTCTTTTAATGATTTATGATGTATCATGTTTACTATGAACAGGGACATGAACTAACAAGATAAAAAGAAAGGACTGTTTGAATTGACTTTACAACTCCAAAATAAATTAAAAATAGCAACCGTTCTTAAAGGACTGAATTGGGTGTGTGTAGAGAACTGAGATGTCCTCCTCTGACTGAAGAATCCAGAACGAGGACTGATTTGTGGCAGTGTGTGTGTGGTTCTGTGTGGATTTAAATGAGTGCTGATGTATAGCTACATGTGAGAGACAGCCAAGAGGTGCAAAAGAGAAGCCGTGAAGAAGTGTCTGCTGGCCTGTCAGAACGAGTCCAGACGGCTCCAGCATCCATATTTATGAGCCGTCACTCAGATATCACATCAGTGGACTGTACTTGAAGCCAGGTTGATTGGAATTCAAAGCACAAATCTGATCAACTGTCATCTGCCCAGGCACATGTATGCAAAAACTACAGTGATGTAAAGTGATGAAAGAGAGTCTATAAGCATCTGCATCTTTCACCCTCACACACAAGCCCGTGCAGTGTAGTAAAACAAATACTGATCTTCAGACATCTCAGCATGTTAACATGTGTTGGAGTGGTAAAGGCTCATACCAACCATCCTTTAGTGTGTGAAACACATTGGCTTTCATTAAAGCTCTGCACAAGCCTCATAAATCTCAGTGAGATCAATAGCGGGATTTTGTGAGTGGGTGCAGAGCACAGCTTATGATATAAAGTGAAAAACGATTACATAATCAAGATTCATGATTCCAGAAATTAGTTGTGTTTATTTATTTATTTTTAATCTTTATTGCCTTTTAGCTAGGAAGCCTAGTTGGTGACCCTAGCAAATATGACAGTTGTGGGACATTAGCCTGGCTTCTTTTTTTTTGATGAGTAGCAAATTACTAATAAATAACTAAAAACTTACATCTAACCTAAATCTAATCTTTGGTTGAAAATATATACCAACTTGTAAATTATTAAACACCAATAATCTCCAGCCTGAAGAAGATTTTTTTTGGTACACAGTGCCATCTTGTGGTACACAAATGCCACAACTTCTCCACTAAACTCTGAGAATTAACTCAACTGTGTGTGTGTTCTTAGGGTGGTTGTCTTTCTACAGGACCCACCTGCTGTTGAGGTTCAGTTTATGTTCAGTTTTCTTCGGAAATCTAATTTGACTATGATGTAGCTGCATTAACAAATGTGTGTGGTAAAGACTAGACTTTATAGACAATAACATTTGATGTTTTTAAATAGGGTAGGAGCAGTTACAGTCACACCTTATTTATCACCTATGAAAGATAAAAACAAATATGAAATAAAAAATCTCCTATCTATTGTTATGACAAGGGAAGATCATATTTTAGTTTGTATGCATTTAGAAAGTCAGAAAATGAAAGTCACCAAGTGTTCATAAGCTTACAATCTGCACTGCACATGATTCTCTGTGAAACATCACTGCACATCTATACCTATAATACATCTATACAATACATACTTCATTTACTTATTTACCAGTCAAAATGGCCAGCAGGTACAAATTATATTATAGTGACAAAAACATATATTTAACAATAATAACAATAACATCTGAACAGCTTTAGAAACAGCTGTAATCTCAAAACACATGCTGTGGTCTGTCCATTGCTGTTAGAACACCAACAGATTATTCATTTGATTTGCAAATGTTGTTTATTTTTGTCTATTCTTTTTCTCAGTAATAGCTTTTCAACAGCTGAACATCCTTTAGACCCATAATGTTGGGTTGTCTTCTCACAGTGTTTAATTTACTGACCTTTGACTTCCTTCTTCTGTATTTAAGTGGATGAACATCGAATCTTCCCAGAAATATCTCCTTAACAATGAATAACTTTTACCTAATGGCTGTTTGACTGAAATAAAATGAAGGTTAGTCAATGACTTTGCTGTACTTCTATATCATTATTACATAAAGTCATCACATTCATTAAACACAAAACAGTCACAAATACTGAAAACTCAAAAATGAGTAGAAGACAGAAAGGCATGTCAGAGAACAAAAGAGTGGGAGTGACCTTTGAATTTTGCATGCCTGCCTGTAGAAATATTTTCCCTTAAGGAAGAATTTAGTTGGCAGATGCTTTCTTGCTTTCTCCCTGAACGCAGTCCAGAAATAACTGAGCTGTGGCAGACAGGTGAGCCGTGAGCGTAATTTTAGAAAGGGTCTGTAAAACTAGCACTCACTTCTTTTCCCTTTCCAAATCTCACTCGGGGACATGTCTGAGACAGACAGGTGGAAAAACAATGTCAGTTACGTTTCTTTAATGCATTGTATTTTCACATTTCTGACCAGAGGTCTATAGAGTATTTGTCTGGTGTAAGAATTCAATATGTAACGTGTACCAGTTGGCGTATAGTCCATATACATGTTATTTGGTGCCGTGAAAAAGTATTTGGCACACTTGAAATGTTTTAGATCATCAGAGTACTTTTCAAATTAGGCCGAGATAATCAAAGTAAATACAAAATGTTGTTTTTTACATGATGATTTGAGTTATTGAAGGAAAACTCGGTTCAGGCTGCCCCTGTGTGCCCCCTCAGCTACTAAATCAGCCAGCGAACCAAATTAAATTGACTCTTAGGGTTTAATTTCACAACCACACCCTGAGATGGTTACTGCCAGACCTGCTAAATCTAAAACTCACCTAAATAGAACTTGTCTGTTAATGTGAAGCAGACTGGGTCTTAAATAACAGCATATGATGCCAAGTTAGACACATATGTGTAAAAGCCTCAAACATCTAATATCCTGAAAAGGGTTACAAAGCCATTGAATCACAGTGAGAGCCATTATCCACAAACGGAGAAATTTCACCAAGAACTCATCAACGACTCATCCAGGAGATCATAAAAGAACCCAGACTAACATCTAAAGGACTGCAGGCCTCATTTGCCTCAACTAAGGGTTGTGTACACGATCCCACAGTAATAAAGACACTGGGTTAAAATGGCATCCATGAAAGAGCTGTAAGGTATAAACCTCTGCAGACTAAAAAGAACATAAAGGCTCATCTCACATTTGCCAGAAAACATCTAGATGACCCCCCAGGAATTGAGTCAAATGTGGATCTTTTTGGAAGACATTTGTCCCTTTACACCTCATCATACCAGCAATCAAACGTGGTGGTGGCAGCGTGATGGTCTGGGGTTCCTTTGTTTCTGCAGGACCTAGACGATTAGTTACAAGTGATGGAACCATGAATTATTCTATTAGAAGATCCTAAAGAAGTATGTCTGCCCATTAATTCGTGACAAAGTTCAAGCCCCGTTTGGATTATGCAGCAGGAAATATCTAGATTAGATCCTATTCTGAGTGGCTTTAAAGAAAAAAAATGAATGTCAAAATGCTGAGCTCACTGAGTTGCTGTGGCAAAACATTAAACAAAGAGTTCATGCTTGAAAATCTTCTAACGTAGCTGAATTAAACAATTCTACAAAAACTCTTCGCAAACATTTAATAGCAAGTTTAGGGGCGAATATGTTTTCACATTGATAATACAGGTTTTGAATGAATCTCTATAGTCAATAAATTGACTGGTCATTTAAAAGCTATATTTTGTGTTTACTTGTGTTGTGTTTTATAAAAAATGAGTTGGATAATGTGAAACAATTAAATGTGACCAATTAGCAAAAGAAGAAGAAATCAAATACTTTTTCACAGCACTTTTAATCCTATTAAAAGATGCACAGATGTTCTTACCTAACTCTCCCCGGGTGTTGTGTGTTGACAGGTCATCACCACCACCTGCCTCCGCTGCACCGGGGCGGTTACATGCGCTCTCCCTCGTGGACGCGCTGCAGCAAGGGTGAGCCAGTGAGAGACAGAAAGCACCACAGTGACTCGGATTGCACTGACCCGCACCGCAAACTGGAGCGCCCCAAACAGCCCTGAGAGCACTACACACTGGAACAGCACGAACAGCCCAGAGGAAACACGACATTGAATGACACACACAAAGCTGGGCCACTTGGATGTACAGACCAATGGTGCTAAAGACATTAACATGTGCTCTCCCTGCTGCAACCGTATGACCCATATCCTCGCAGAAGCTTAGGGAGTAATACTTTTGTCTGGGTTCTGTGGCTACATTTTTTTGCATTGTAGAAATTCAGTTCAGAGACTTTTCAGGACTATGTCACAGAAAGGCCTCCAGCTAGAGTGGAGCTCACTTTGAGTAAAGGCAAGAAGAAGAGAGCAAAGGCTAGAGCAGACCATATCATATGTTTCTGTGTTTTCCAGTCACAAGCCAAAAACTAATCACTGTATAATTTGTTGCCTTTAAAAAGTAACATACTGAACCACCACAATGAGTAACTGTGAATATGTACACAGCATTATCAAGGCACAGGAAAACCTAAAAGAGGACTTGTAGCTTGTCTTCGGATACATTTTCCCAAAAACTCCAGCTTGGAAGCCAAGTTTTTCCACAAACATTTGTATGAACATTGTATTCTCCAGAAATAACACACTTTAATCCCTTGGAAAATAAAAATTTCCAAAAGCAAGTGGTTACAAAATAAACTTTCCAGTTACAAAGAAAAAAAAATCTCACTCACTAATGCATAAAGCTTTCTTTGAATCACTAGGGTTTGGATAAAAAATAAAAAATAAAAAAAAACACACAATCGGATTACAGCCCTGCACAATAAGAGTTACGTGAGTAGCTTAATCTGGTCAAAGTTAGGGCATCAGATTTTCTTAATTAATGCTAAAATCACCAGGATATCGAAAGCATTCAAACATTCATTGTGGAAACCATTGGACATATCCATCTAAGAAGATTTTCATTGGTCTACCAGGTTTCAGAGGAACAAAGTATGAGGTGAAACTGGTAAAAAATCTTATATCATTATTTTTTTTTAAGCTATTAAAAGCTGCCACTGCAATAAAGCATGTTGGGAATTAGCCTAACAATACAAGCATATGTGTTTTGATGCTTTACTTTTTGTCAATCTTTTACTGATTCTTTTATATACACACCCAAATGACTGATCTTGCCGTCTAAAATACAATTACAAGCAGAGGTCTGTATAGACTAGATGTTGAGAACATAGCAGTGACTGGAAAGGGGAAAACTTTTAGGGGGAAAAGTTTCTCACTGCTATAATGACTTTAAAGACTTCAAAGGGAATCAAAGTTGTCTCTATTGATCACAGTACACCAGTAGTGTGCACATTTTAGTGCTTTCTTATCTCCTAATTATCAGGACTTAGCACATCACTTACTTACAAACACGTTCATGCATTTCAACTAGAAGTGTTAGAGCAGAGAAAACGCTGCAATGTGCAGTTGTTCACAGAACTTCTCAGAGTAAGACTGCTGTGCTGGGTTTTAAGTGCTGAATATGATGAAACCTGATCTTATATCACAAACTGTTCTTGAAAAGAAATAACTTTTAAAAACCCACTAACACAGTTTTCATGAAGATTCTGACACTCACTAATGTTTTCTTATTTGAGATTTGTTTCTAGGTAAGAACAGAATCTATCGCACTCCTAAAAGCACAGGGATAAAAATAAAAATGCGAATGAAGGGCATTGGTCTTGATAAGTATGAGCCCAGGGATTCTGAGAGTTACAATTACTTCCATAATGTGCCAAGGCTCTTTAAGACTAATGAAGACTACAACATAGTAATCTAAGCTTTGCAAAAAGTTCAGTTCGTAAAATTAATAAAAGATCAATGCAATACATGAGTGATTTGTCTGTTATGGTATAAAACATCTCAGCTGTCTTACCAACCACTTAAAAGTCCTACAGCCCTGTAAGTTTGAGCTCAAGAACAACTTGAATGGGTTTATTTGTGTAGAACAAAATCATCCCTACCTCCTTTTAAACAACAGTTTGATGTATGTATGTATGCAGTGTTTAAAAGTGTAGCAATCACTCCCCATTCTATTTAATCTAAATGTGATATTTAACTGTAAAGCAGCCAATTTTGATTCACTGCTTTTGTAATGTCACAAAAAAGCAATCAGTCACAGCGATCACTAAAGCTGGCGTTCGAAATCAGCTTAGAAGAGTCGCTACCTGTTGTCTGTGGTAATGTTAACGAGAGCTACACACTCATAGTAACAGAAGCTTGTACACAGATACAGGATATGTAGGTCACAGTGTTCCCACAGTCAGCTTCTCAGACACATCCAGGCCATGAACCAGTTTTTAAAATATTGAGGGAAGTTCTTTTGTGTGAACACCAAAGAATAAGGTCTGATCTTCATTCGTTAACAATCGATTTTTAATAGTTGTTTAATAGTCATTTTAATGCATAGCATTTTCACATTTCAGACAGGAGAAAACCCTGCACAAAGCCACAAAGGCATAACAATCTACCAATGTCAAGACAAGTCTTACAAATCCAAGTGTTTTTTTTTTTTTTTTACAAAGTTTTCTGGCAGTGACCTAAAATAACAGGAAAATCTTCAGCAGCAAGATCAGAGGATTTGGGGAAATCAGTATGAAATGGGATATTTGTAAAAAGTGTCAGTCCAAGGTTATAGAAAAAGACAGAGTGCCTCAGTGAGGTAGAGCCATACTTGCTTGAAGTTTCCTGAGAAAAAACCTGACACAAGCAGGAAATCCAGGATCTACTTCCAAATCCATGTGGAAGTTTATTGGACCACCCCCTAAACTGGGAGGAGCCACACTGAGTCCATAGAGGTCTGCAGAGACACTCTTAGTAGGCACTCTAAGAGAAGAAGACTGAATTTGTGTACCAAGTGTAACACTGCATAACAGGTCTTTCTACAACAAAAAGAAGAAACAGACTACGTTCAAACTCTGCTCCTAATGAATACTACATCCGTTTTAATACTGAAGAAAAGAAACCCCCTTTTTCCTGGCAAATTATCAGCATGAACTAGTAGCCAAGATCGTACTAGGTTAGAAAAACTTAAGAATAAAATGAAACGGCATAAAAAATACACAAATATACATGATCATTTACAGCAACTCACCAGGTCATTACCTTCAGTCAGATCATGACCTGGCTGGAAACAGAACTTTCACCGACTGATGCCCACAAACATTAAGAATCATTACAAAGTGCATTCATAATACACAGTTCACTTACACATACTCATCAAGTTATAGCTGTATCATGACTTACATGTCTAAAGCAAACAAAAACACATTCCATTACAGTGCTGAAGCTTTCAAAACACAAATATAAAATCAAATTCAAACTTTATCACTTGCTTTTTGTTTAGCCGCCACACTTTTCAAGAAAATAGCACCTACAGTCTGGAATGCAATAAAGCCACTGAGCCAAACACAAAAGTAGCACAATCAACACTAAAATGTGTCACATGCAAACTAGTCCACTGTTTACAATTATGTCTCCAGTGAAAAGCACTTGAATTCCAGACCAAATATTCACATTTTGGCATCTTTAAAAAAGAAGAACAGAATAGTAGAATTGATTACTGCCCTTATGGAACTGACAACAGTATGCAGTTTATTGCATCCCAGAATTAAAGCTTTCAGGAACGACATTTCTGTAACAGAAAGCCCTGACCAGAAAGCCCTTTTGGGTCCTTTGCGCAACAGCCCCCTTTAAAGGGAATGTATTTTTTCTGTTTTCTTACACCAGACAATCAACACAACATGCCATGAACACAGACAGAAATGAACAATTGCACACCTCTGGTCAATAGAGGGATCCCATCACTCCTCCTTCGTGACTACATACAAATTACAAACAGACACTGTGTCAGTAATTTTAGCCCTAGTCATTCTTCATCTCAACTCTAATCCTCCTTCTACCTGTTGACCTAGCTAGAGTTGAACACAGTTGACAGGTACACCGCCTGTTTCTGCTGCTGTGAGGAACCATCCTTGCTCTGGTTCCAGTTTTTGAGACCCTCAGGCAAGCTGGTGTCTTCTTCAAAGCTACCAGTCCCCTCCACAAACTCTTCATAGGTAGACTTCTCCTCAAAGGGCCTTGGGCCTAACAGTTCCATCATGTCAGCTTTTTCAAGAACTTCTTTTTCCAGGAGACGCTTCCCCACCTAAGATGAATATGGGTTTAATGCTCAGTTATTTATTGAAACCAGTACCTAAGGCATTCTGAAATCAGATGAGCTAACCTGCATAGTTTGAGAAGTTTTAGAATGGGGTCTCACCACCTCCCTGAATTAAAGATGGCTACCAACAATCGGAGAACAGCCAACACTAGCTGCACATGTTACATTTGTCTCTTTTGCTGTCTGGTAAAAGCATGCCAAGCCTGGGAATCCGCAAGCACCTTCTATGTGCCTTAAGTGTGATTTTTTGTGAGGACTGCATTGAAACAGACTTGGCAGCAGTCTATTACTCAAAATTGCTTGAGATACAGGTTAGGAACAAATCAGAGCGAAGGGCTATTTTTACTTCTGATCAACTTATATTGATCAAAACATATTCAGGTGTGAGCTAAAATGCATATCTGTTCCTTAATACACTTAATACACACGTGCCAAGGATGCCAAGTTTACCTACATTGTATTACAAGCACGATTCAGCTCAGTGACAAACTTTCTGATGTTCCATGCTACCTTCTGAGACAGGCCCAGTGACAACTTACCAATTACGCTGCACTCTGAAGGGAGATAGATTTGTGTTTGTAACTCATATATAGATATAACAGAAAAGAAAAAAAATATAACATGTTTTTGGGCCATTTAATTTGAATCTATTATGTATATTAAAGCCTAAATAACTCTGGGAAAATGGTCAACATCTGCAATTGTCATCAGATCCTGATGTCACACCATATAACAGATTATTTAAAGCTATGTATGGTTATCCATAGTCACAGAGGTTTTCTTGTCATCGTCTGCTCTGACGTTCTTACCTGCTCCACCAGTTCTCGCTTCTCTGTGATGAGCTGATGGGTCCGCTTAAAGGCTTTGCTGATGAGAGAGCGCACTTCCTGATCTATAAGTTGAGCGGTGGCTTCACTGTATGGCTTCTCTGACACCAATTCACCCTGCCGAGGGAGATCAAACGCCATCTGGCCCACCATGTCACTCATTCCAAACTGCATTATCTGTAGCAAAAGAGAAAGACTGATGTAAAATGCTAGAAAGCTGGAAACAGAGGTTACTCAGATCCAAAGAGTAAAAACCCTCAAGATTTTGTTTTCAAAATCCCTAATTTGTTGCAACTGCCTGCTTATTTAACGGTAACTACAAGAACTGTCCATGTTGATGGAACAAATTCTTTCAAATTGCATTAGAAACCAAATTACTAGAACTCCTACCTGAGCATAAGCAGACTGTGTGACTTTTCTCAGGTCATCCTGTGCACCTGTGGTGATTCTGCCAAAAAACACCTGCTCTGCTACGCGCCCTCCTAGCATCATACACATCCGGTCAAACAGCTGTTCTCGTGTGAACAAGTACTGCTCTTTAGGAAGATACTGAGCGTAGCCCAAACCCTTTCCTCGAGGAATGATGGACACCTGAAGCACCAAACAAAGAAAAGCAATATTGGCCTTTGCACACAAAATATGATGAAAACAAACAGTCAGGTGACAGTGCAACAATTAATGTTGTGGCAGTCAAGACATGATTGAAATGTAGACTTTCAGCCTTAATTTAGGGCGTTTCATAAAAATATTGCCTTCACTGTCACAGAATTACAGCTATTTTTTACAGAGTCTATTCATTTTCACAGGCTCAAAAGTAATTGGAGAGTTGACTGATCAGCAGTGTCATGGACAGGTACGGCTGGATTCTTTAATGAAAAATAGGTCTGGAGCTGAATCCAAGTGTTGAATATGCATTGGTTGTTCAAATTGACTTAGGTGGTATAAAGGAGGCTGTCCAAATATGTATGGACCTCACTGTAAATAAGAGCGATATAAAAAACCTTCAAACTATAAAATATAGTCCCAACATATATTTAGATTGTGTGGGTGAATACAATAATTAATCACACAATTAATACAAAACAAGTGAAGAAAAAAAGGTACAAGAGAAATTGTGAAATCTTTCCCATTAGAGGCAAACATTCTGAGTAATGCTCACAAATCAGATCAGATTGCGTAATTTACCCAGATTTAAACAGGTTAAATGGGTTATGTGAACAATGTGGGCTATTTTTGCTGAGCATTAATAGTGTTTTGTGTAGATTATGTTTTTCAAATAGCGGTTGCTTTCTCACGGAGTCGGCACAATGAGACATTGTTTTTGACCAGCTAATGAAATGAAACAAACTTATGACATGCAGGAATTAACACCACCATGTCAGAATACAAATGTGGCCCCTATCAAATGCTACTCTATGGAAGAAGGCCACTATTTTATTTCACAATTTACTTAGAGCAGCACTGTTGTTAGGACAGAAAGAAGTAGCATTACTCAGTCTGGAGAGAGAAACATGCTAAAATATGTAATTCTGTCAAACGTCACTCTGTCAAGCATGTAATAATAAAGTCAGAGATGTTTGGTTGGATTTCACAAGATTTTTTCAGACCACATGCTTTGACATATTAATGTCATACAAGCTCAAAAAAAAAAGATCTGGGTCTATGATTAGGTCTGAAATGCAAAACCAATACTACACTGACTAGGATATTATGAAATACTAGAAAGTTCACTCACTTCCTTGACTGTCCTTCAATACTCTTTCTACATGCTTGCAAACATCAGATTCATCTGGTCATGGCAACAACCGACGTTACAAAATGTTTTCACATATTGGCTGCAATTACAGGTTTCCACCAGAGAGGTCCCCAAATCCATCTTACATAGTCCAGCTTTAAACTAGCCGCATAATCATTTTAATTTAAACACACATGTATAAACACATAGAGGTATGGCAAAGTTAGCTGGAACATAGTTTGGCAATATTTTTGACAATACAGACATCATATTAGCATAATATCAGCTCCACTGTGCAGATATTTGTTGTTTTACTTTGTGGTTAAAAAATTATTTAACTGCGTTATCACCCTCTTATGCAATATTAGTTCAACAAGATTTGACCTATGGACATAAGCCCTTTACTAACCATCACAAATAATGCATCTGTGAACAAACAAAAACGCATTGCTTTTGCACAACATACCTTCAGCAGTGGGTCTGCATGCTCCAGAAACCAGCCCACTACAGCATGGCCGGCCTCATGGTATGCAACAGTAGTTTTCTCAGTGGGTTGTAGCACCTGGGTCTTCTTTTCCAGGCCCCCAATCACCCTCTCAACGGCCTGCTCAAAGTGCATGGAGTACACGGCTGGACTGAGGTAACGTGCGGCAATGAGCGCTGCTTCGTTGCACACATTGGCAATATCAGCACCTGCAGGAAGACATTTACATCACTGTTCTATCAAAACCTCATACTTTCTTTTTTTCTATTTTTCAATAATGAACAGGCACCTACTGCCTGCCACTGTATGGACAAATAGCCTAATAGAAACTCTTCTCATCTCAGTTCAGTCATCAGAGACTTGTGATTCAATCAGACCCAAAAAAACTATTTAATATATTCAGTTTCCCACGGTAACAAGCCTGGCAATGAACAAATACAATAAAAGCTTAGCAGTTTTATCTCACCAGTAAAGCCAGGTGTGAGAGCTGCCAGTTTTCTGGCCAAGGCATCTGAGGTCAAGCTGGAATCCAGCTTTAGTGGCCGTAAGTGCACTTTAAAGATGGACGCCCTCCCTTTAATATCAGGAGGTCCTGTTTTGGAAAGACAGGTACAGAAGGAGGCAAATGAAAGATAGTGAAGAGGAAAAAAAAAGATGGGAGGGCACATTAGACTACTCAGATGATGAGAACCATTTGCTTCAATTCTGAATTCTTAAAGTCAGAGTGTTTACACAAGGGCTCCAAGAATAGTAGCTGTATTTTCACTAGCTCTTAAACTCTTCCTCTATTCTCTCACACACTCCCCCTCCATTTTCCATGTCCCAAACAGGAATGTTCCATTGTACTAAAGTGGGAGCAAAGCTCTCTACAATAAGAGATAAATCACTTCAACCACCATAGCATTCTCACCTAACAATGAAAAGCGCTGACATAACACAGCTGCACTAAACTGCTCCTCAGCTGTGAGTATACAGGGGTGCATGGTGGACCAGGCTAACTTAAACCGTCAAAACAGGAATTCTGGATGGCTAAAAAAAATTCTGAAACAATAATTAGAACAACAGAAAGGTAAAAGAGAATCATACCTATGTAAATTTGCCTATCGAACCTTCCAGGTCTCAAAAGTGCTGGATCTAATACATCCATGCGGTTGGTGGCTGCCAGCACCACCACATTCGTGCTGCTATTGAAGCCTGGAGGTGAAGAACCCAACAAACATCTCATAAAAGGCATGGGTTGAGTTTTAATATCAGGCACGCATATATAATTGATATCCTATATCCAAACACAACCAAAAACAAACACTGAGCTTAAAGTTAAATAGCAAATCTCCACTACTACAAACTTACCGTCCATCTCCACCAGCAACTGGTTGAGTGTGTTCTCCTGCTCACTCTGACCACCAAACTGCCCTCCACCTCTCTTTTTGCCCACAGCATCAATTTCATCAATGAAGAGAATACAAGGAGCATGCTTTCTGGCCATGGCAAACATGTCCCTCACCTGCAACATTTAACAGACAAGAAAAACTAAAACAGATGCCAAAAAAAGTGAGTGAATTACTCAAAGGCTTGCAAATACTCTAAATATCTCACATGTTAAACAGAGGAATAAAAATTCAAGCTTTTTAAAAGTTGTAGGAACAGAGCTACCAGACAGGCTAGAGATAGATTTTCCTTATAACCTCCAAGCAGCATATCTGTACAAGAGAACAAATAAACTATACAACGCTCTGATGTAATCTCTTGTGCTCTTAAGTGCAGTTCTCACCCGGGCAGCCCCTACACCAACAAACATCTCCAGAAACTCAGAGCCATTAACTGTAATGAATGGAACGCCAGCCTCTCCAGCAGTAGCTTTTGCCAGCAGAGTCTTTCCAGTGCCAGGTGGGCCTGACAACACTGCACCCTATAAAAAAATAGCCAAACAAAACAATCACAAACAACTGGACTCATTAGATCCAGACAAGCTTGATTCATGCATTGGCTTACTGGCATTCAAATTCGGTTCCATGACTCAGTTCTCTTATGTAACTGGTTCTAAGAAAGCATTCAATACACCACAACAAAATCAATCAGCACACATTACCTTTGGAATTTTGGCTCCAAGGTCCTGGTATCGTTTTGGGTTCTTCAAAAAGTTAACAAACTCCAAGATCTCCACTTTTGCCTCCTCACACCCAGCAACGTCCCTGAATCTGACACTGATATTGTCTTTGAACACCTTAGCTGTGGACTCAGTCATGCTTAAGGGGTTGTTTGATCTCTTGCCCCCGCTCCCTCCTGTTGCTGGTCCTCGTCTCAGGGTAAAGAGCAGGCAGCCTACTAGCAGAACCGTTGGGAGCAAGTTCATTAGGAACGACCTGTTGACGTGTAGTTGAGGCAGAAGCGTTAGAAAATAATGCTTTATTCATTCTTTTATTTATGTGTTTTTAAAAATGAATTTGTAAGGAATGTGCAAGTCTATTTACTAAATTATCACTTAAGACTACAGCTGACTACAATCAAAACCAAAAGTAAGCCATGCAAATTCTTCAACTTTCTCCTTTGAGATTCTCCTTCAAGACATTTTTAAAAGAAGCTGGGGTAAAAAAAGGGTATCTATTATCTAAAGCATCAAGAGGTCCAATCAATTACCATTGTTTAGGATCTCATATATTGCCATAAGCCATAAATCATATGCGGCAGGGATGCACTGTTAAACTAGCACCAAAAAAGATTTGCTTTATAAAGGTAAACAAAAGTTTAAATGTGACCAATGTTTGATCATGAATTTAATTTACTTTAGTAGTGTAGAATGTGTAGAGGTAATGCTGGGTATTAAAATGTCTTTTTTTGTAATTTTGCAGCATTTAAAAGAGCACATAGAAATGATTTTTTTTTATACCTCTGAAAAATTAATCCTGCTAGATAGAGGCCCAATTTCTCCATTTTATAAATGTTTATGCATTAGCATCTGTTTCAGTACTGGTGTATGTAAATGTGTATATATATATATATTCCCGTATGCACGCATGATGAATAAATATTTCATACCAACTACCTATTAACTATTAACACTGATGTACTGACCCATCACTCTCAGTGCTGTACACCACTGGCAGTTTATGCGGATCCTCCAAACCAAGCTCTCGTTCTGCTTGCTCCAAATTCCTTTCAAATGTATCAACAGTGCCAATGTTGAACCACACATAATTCTGCAGAAAAAAAAAAGACAACAAAAACAGAAAATAGATTAAAATCAAGATGTGCATTTGGATTTCAGTGCTGAGGTCCACTTGTGTGTCTTAAAAACATAAAACCAGTCGTAAAGAACACATGTGCATGCTTCCACCAGAAGTTGGCCACAGTATTCAGTAATATATTACTATTTATCTCTGTCATTGCAATATAAAAGTAGTTCTTACTAAGGATTACTCACCACTTCTGATGTAGTTACCCCTGGAGCAGGTAGCACTCTTACATACTGTTTGTTAACCACTTCAAGACGTTCAACCTGCATAAAATGATGCAATAAACATTATAATACATTACAATTCATAATGAAATGCCACACATGATGCAGGAAACTTATTCTGATCACAGAAATTCTCAACAAGTACCCTTAAAAAAGCATTCAATTTGATCTGATTACACAATCATAATTCCAAAGAGCACTAAATCTGATCTGATTATGTGTGAAGGACAATGTGTGTGAAAACAGAAACCAATGCATAGTGAAATTTAATACATCTGCATAGAACACAATATTTTCTTTTTTATATAGTTTTTTATATCTTTTTATATAGTTTTATAATCTTTGTGAGCATCTGCACATTTTGATTATATTTCTTTGTGTTAAAATAAGCATTGATGTCCCTTAAAAAGACCCTTAATGAAAAAAGAGATTTTTTTCAAACTTTTTGCCTCTTTTAATAATATTAAGCATACTACACAGAGTGAAATTCCTAAAATCTTAGCAAAAGCATGTTACAGAATGCTGCCTTTAAACAGTTGGACTACAGTAAGTCTGTGAACCTCATCCCCTACTTGTAAAGATTAAGGCCTTTCCCACGCATTATTACATAATCTGTTTCAAAAACCTTCATAATCATTTAACAACATTCTTAGTCTCAAACTTAGCCTGTCCCACATTTTTGGCAGGCATCAATTCACAGGTATTAATTTTTATATGAGCTTATATTTACAAAAACAATTAAGTTAATTAGATTAACATATCACATATATTGTCTTTGTACAGCTTTTATTTGTATGTAAGTAAAAGTGCATAACCAAATTACTGAGTTTTGTTTTAAAAGCATTTTTTTTTTATTGTGTGTGTGTGTGTGTATTCCTCCTCATGCTCAGTAGTTACTGCATGAAATGAATAGATAATTATGCAGTACTGAGAGTACTAACTGCTTTGAATCTTATTGTAAAGGTTTAAAAGTGAACTCTCTTACCAGCCCTTTGGCAAGATAATAATTAACAAAATCCCTCCAAGATATCTCTCTTCCTGTGTCTCTGAAGTGCAAATAAAGGAACACTGAGAGCATTCCAGCTCCTGCAATGAAGACATTCCGGATGTCCTTCTCATTCCACGGGAAGTCTCCCTGTTACATAATTGGAAAGCAGGGGGAGGAGGTTGGGGTTATGTATCAAAAGCTGTTAGCTATTAAATTCAAATACAAACGTTCAAATACAAGACCATGTTTACACTGGCTGCCAAATTTCATCACCCAAAAAGGTGACCTATGTCATTAAACAGAAACTCTTTATTCATTTGCTGATTTTTACAGTTTACATTTAGCTACTATTTTCACAGTGATACCAATTTTCTAGTCTTTTTTATTTTTATAGAAACTTCAACTAACCATATTGAAGTATGTCTTTAATTAAAAGAGGGAAACTTACTCTGAGGATGCGTGACCATCGATTGTCATCATTCTTTTTACCACCTCCACCTCTTCCTCCTCCACTCGCCCCACCTCTATTTTTTTGGGGCACCGACTGATTTGATTTCACTAAAGGAAGCATACAAAAGTTAATATTAGCACAGAAGAGTAAGAATAATACACCCAATTAGCAGCAATCTTTCAATTACATACAGACAGTCCTACCTCTGGGTTCAGCAGCTGATCTATTAACACCGGGGGCACCTTCACTCTTTGGAAAGAACTTCTCAAATCCTGAGTAAATGTAAAGAACCTTAAAACAACAAGTCTCAAAACGAACTACATTCCTGAAGGTGAACTTGAATGAACAAACTAAATAAGTTTTAACTGTGCCCTAAGTATGCTAAACATGCAATACATAAGCTATGAAAAATACCTTTAGGTGGTTTGCTTGATATGGCATGTAAATGAGACAGCAGCCTTTCACTTGATCCCAATCGTAATTTCATTTGATGCAGGGAAACATTCTGTGAAGACATGTAGGGTAAAAACATTAAATGTTCATTTTCATTGCTTAAGCTGTTGAATAGCAACAACTATGGGAAATAAAGCAATACTGGATTAACATTGAAAAGTTTATAGGGGTGATTTCTCAAATGTGGCACAGATACTTAGTTTAAATATTTTTTTTAGGTTAAATATAAATCTTTCTGCTTGAAAGTTTGTGAACATTATCATTTTCATAATGTCACCTAAGGTATGTTCGGAGTGCTGTAGTTGAAAGAATTTGATCTAATATATGATTTTTGTGCAATAGGACATTCAGTACTGTGTGTTGTAATGTGTACGTGATCTGTGAGATCTATGTATGTTTTCTGTCAGCTGTAGTAGGGAAGACAATGGAAGGACATTCAGGGCCTATCCTTAGCTTATCCCTATACAATCTGTTTTACCTCTTGCTTACTAATAACAATTTGCTTGAGCTGGCCTATATAAACACAGTTCTTTCCGTGTTGAGCGGGTCAGCTTGCCGTAACTGTGCATGCAAGAAATAAAGACTGATACAACCAGACACAAGGCTGAACTCCCTGGTTCAAATAAAGAAAAGGAGGTTTCAAGTCCTCATCTTGTGCTTACGACCCTGGCCCCGCGGGTGGAGATATTTTATTGGTGCTGTAGATATTGGATATTGAATGACCTTTGTCACTGCTACAATTAGGTGAGTGGGTCCACTTGTCGTGTATCCAGAACCAGTAAGCCTGCTTATTTAGATATCCATCCATCATCTTCCGCTTTATCCTGCTAGTTAGGTTCATGGGGGGGTTGGAACAAACCCCAGCGTCTTTGTGCAAAGGCAGGGCACACCATGGACAGGTTGCCTGGCCATCACATGGCCAACACATTCATGCACACACTCACACCTACAGGCAATTTAGAGTGATCTATGAAAATGACTGATCAACCTAACATGCATAACTCGAGCACAGGGAGAACATGCAAACTCCACACAGCCCGGCCCAGACTGGAAATCGAAGCCGGATCATCTTGCTCTACACCACTGTGTCACCCCTTATCTAGATTTTTTTATTTTATTTAAATCTTCAGATAAGAAAGTGGAGGTTACAACTCTTTATCTGGTGCATACAGCCTAGGTACCTCAAAGTCTTCAAAGTCATGACATGCGATAAACACAGCTTAATTGAACTAATAACACTACTATAGAATTTTTCATTAAACAATACATTTTTTTTCTTGCCAAAAGCATGTGAACTTCTTAGTATGGTACAGGCAAGATTTAGGGTTAGGAGGTCTGATGAATGGGAGTGTAGCTGACCCTACCCTGTCTTTTACTACCTAAATTTGTTAATGCATGCCATTTCTGAGGACCTCATTGCTCAATAGACAGATAAAGTTTCTGATGAGTTTGGATTTCAGCGATCCACACTTGGAGTGGTTATTCAACAAAAATGATTCCAAGACAAAGGATCATGAGTTCACCAACAGGCAAATACTGAACAAGAACAGATTATATATATATATATATATATATATATATATATATATATATATATATATATATATATATATATATATATAATGATAGCATGGAGAAAGCCACTACTCGCTGCCTGTTTAAAGTTACTTAAAGACCATCAGGATGAACGAGAACACTACTAATAATGGTATGTAGACAGATGCAGCACAAATGGATGATGTTTGAGAGATGTTTGGCAAAATTGAACATTCCATTCCAGTATAAAAGCCTCATCCTGGCTTTAATACATGGTGGTGGCAATACCATGGTTAAATGGATATGGAAATGAATGCAATTCCCATTTAACACATGATTTAAAATAGTTACACTAGACATATCATATTTAATATTTAAAAAATAATTTAAAATTGAAAAGTTAGGTTATTTATATGTATTAAAAACAAAAGCTATGTGTCTGTGACTGTTAAGCGGGGGGGGGGCGGTATTGAGCATAAACCAAGTAAAAGTAAAAAAGTAAAAAAACTAGGTTGAAGTTAGCTTCTTATTCGTATTGCACGTTCCACCTTAGACGGTGCAGTAGTTACATTCTGGCGCTTAAGGTAAGCAGTCGAGCTTTTACAGCAAACTAACAGCGAGTCTGAGTTGTACGGTAACCCGTTCACAGACACGTACACACCAGGTAAACAATGACATGCACAATGGCATAAGCAAATGTTTCACAAAAGCAATGAACAGTAGTAAAAAAAACTGCATTGACGATTAAACTTGTCATTTTTAAGAAAAAAAAGATTTAGTATTCCCCTCAAAATCAGAAGTTAAACTTAACGTGGAAAGGGGGTCACATCCAAAAATAAAGGTAAACAATCTTACCTTAACAGCGGCGTTAGAGCTAAACACACAAGTCCCTCTCCGCCAGCAGTCCAACCAGGACTTTACACAGGCTGCAGAGGGGAACCGCAGCAGGCGAACCATTGCGATACAGCTCCCTCACAAACACGAGAGAAACTCTCGAACAAAAATAATCAAATATTTAAAACCCTCTCAGTACAACCACATCCACAGTTAGTAAACAAACCCTGCAAGTCGCCTCAGTGCTGCCTGCTTAATCCGCATAACCGTACGGTCTACGCAGCTCAGATCCTTTATACTTACCTCCCTAACATTACTAGGATTTACATAACACTACAATCCTTATGCAATGAGTTTAATACTATGGTTGTTTTACGCTTTATTATGCCTGGTGCTAATCTTTCTAAGCAGGCAGCCAAACAGTGGCACCGTGCCTGTCTCAGGCCCAGCCCGCTGCCCAGTCGTGATTGGTTGTCACCTTCTGACGTTACTATGCAAAAGAAGAGTACTTTCTTATTTAACACGTTACTAAGATATATTTATCACACAAATCTTAAACCTAACCGAGAAATAACACGTTAACTTAACCAGTCGACCTGCATCCGCACTGCCACGTATCCAGAGTGGAGTATTTTCTTCTCAGATATATATTTAACCTTTCCCCTCATTTTCTCCAGTTATAGTTATTCTCTCGCAGACCAGACTGTCTAACTCTGTCACTGAACAGTACTTCACAGCCACAGTGTTCAGAACCAGTGCTAATAATATATGGCACGTTTTATGTTTTATGTTTTAATTCCAATGATTAAAAAAATAGAAATGATGCACTAAAATGTGATATAAACATAAAAAAACCCCATTAACCCATTTTTTTTATTTTTGCATAATGATGTCATTGTAATGTATATAGATTCATTCACAGTGTTTTACAGTAAAATGGTTAATTGTAGAGGAAGATACTGACTCATGTTTCTTTACAGGGGTGGTGACAGACCAGGGGCCACAATGCCCTCAATGCAAATATAGCCATTTTATTTACTATCCAAAACCACCAGCAAACCTACACATGGTTTCTAAGTTTCTTTTATGCAATGTTGATGAGTGTAAAATATTTTTTAAAAATTAAAACTTTTTTTTCTTTCTTTTTTTTTTTTTGGAAAGGGGTGGGGTGGGGGGGCTATTTTCCCTTACAACTCCCTGAAAATACATCTTACTGTGAATGGATTAAAATAAATGGATTAACAAAACGTTTCAGGCCTAAATTCTATGACTAAACTATTATTAGGCCAGACAGCCTAATAATAACCAATTACTGTAAAAACTTTTTGTGAAGAAGCTTTTAGAAGCCTTAAACTCTTCCAACAACTGGGTCCTATGACCCCCAGTGTGAACATTTCTAGGTTTCTAGAACAGACCATTTCACAACAAACCACTCTGAATGACTCACATCTTAACCATTTAGTTAATAATTCCCTGTAGAAGATGTGAAAATGTATTTTACTTAGAAAAACAACTAAATATGTAATAACCTTTGCCTAAGGATGTAGTCCAGATGTCTTACTACAGTTCTTTAGTACTGTGGATTGTACTTGAGTAGTAAGGGACCAAACAACATTTATCTTCTAAATAAAAGTAGAAGTATACATTTTCTTATAAGACATATTCTTAAAAAACTTCCTTTGTAGTGGGATTTTTAGTTCTCTTTCTAAATGTGACACGATGAAATACAAGTTTCATTTAGGTGAGTTCAAAAATAGCCACGGCTTATTTATTGTTGTTTGTCTGTTATTATTTTTCTTGTTGGACATTATGATGCAATCAACATTACATTTTACGGATGTAAATGTAATTCCACAAACACTTGATACCACATGGTCTCTGGTATAGTTGTCACAGGAAAAATAAAGTCATTAAATAACATGCTGAAACATAACACAGCATATTCCACATTATTTTAAAACAAATAATCATAGAGTACAACAACGTTCATTCTGAGGAATCTCCAGCCTCAAAATAAAAATGTACTGAATAATGAATAATATGAAAAACTCTACCTGTACTGCTGAACGTCATCATCGTATAACTTAAATAACCAACATCCTCCTTGAACATTAATTGGTACACCAATAAAAAATGTAATGTCTAAACTGATGTACCAAATATGGCAGAATATCTTTTGCAGTTTTACCAACATCTGTCAGTCAGGTGCCAACATAATCTTAATAATGTTTAAGAATGTGAGGGGAATATTTTAGTGTTGATCTTGTGCTTGTGCTATTTTGTAACAGATATCAAACACTGCCAGGTCCCTAGAGATACACAGTAGAGATAAACACAGAAAGTTATTATGATACACTACCATAAATGGCTTTTCACCATATCAGATCCATACATATGGTTAGGTTATGAGTAGCAGTTATATGGGGAACTAACTTTTAAACCTTCACAACACACTTGGTGTTACATTTGTAGATAGTAGGATAACTTGCATACATGCGTGTGCAAACGAGGCCTACAGGCTCTTATGTCCTAACTTATATTCAGTGCTTTTTCTGTCTTTAGGTCAACAATTACACCCACCGGCCACTTCGCTGGTACAGGTACACCTCCTTGTGTTCAAGCTCACGGTCTATGTTTGCACTTTGTAGGTCTTTAGTTACAGACTGTAGTCCATCTGTTTCTCCTCACACCTTGTTAGCCCCTTTTAGCCTGTTCTTCAATAGTCAGGACCTCCACAGGACCACCAAACAGCAGGTATTATTTGGATAGCAGATCATTCTCAGCATTGCAGTGACACTGATGTGTAGGTGGTGTGTTAGTGTGAGTTGCACCGGATCAGACACAACAGGGCTGCTGTAGTTTTTAAACACATCACGGTCACTGCTGTCCTGAGAATCGTCCACCAATCAAAAATATCCAGCCAACAGCGTTCTGCGGGCAGCGTACTGTGAACACTGATGAAGGACTGGAGGAAGTAAAGAGCAGTAGAAGTAAGTAGAGAGCAACAGATGAACAACACATCTACATCTACAAGTGGACCAACAAGGTTGGTGTATCTAACAGGGTTGCCAATGAGAGGATACAATGTTTAAAAGCACCAACATATCAGTGTCACACCTGATTCGTGACCACTGAGGAACAGGACAACAGGGGGCTAGTAATGCAGAGCATGCAGAGAAACAGATGTACTACAGTCTGTAATTGTAGAACGACAAAGCACACCTATGATGACATGATAAAATGGACAAAGAGTGTAGAAACAAGGAGGGGTACTTACTGAAGTGGCCGATCGGAGTACGTTGTAGTGTGGCAAATGATCAACGATTCAAGCATGGCACAAAAGCACACGACAATAATTAAGACAACAGATAAAGAGAGGCCAAATATACAGGAGAGCCAGACATGCTCTAGTCCTGTAATGTAAGCATGCTCACAATGTCAGTATTAGCACTGCATCTAGTGCTGTCACAGTGAGAAACTGCACCATCACCATCCTGCTGTGCTAGAGCTCCTCCGGCTCCTCTTGCTTACGTTCTGTCATTCTGGCACACCGTGGACACGTCGTAGAGTTGTCATAGTAGCAGTCCCTGAGGGGTGTTAAAATAGTATCGACAAGTAAGCATTTTTTTTAGTTCAGCTGAATTACAAGTGATACTGTTTTCATTACATATTTTAGTGTAAATACACATAAAAAGGATTTTAAAAGAACCGTAACAATATTTACATGAGGTCATATACATGTGACTCATCACTGTAAGTAGTGCAAGTCAGGCTACCGCCTTCAGAGAGTTTATGCTACAGTAATAATTGTTATTGTTTTTACTAATGTTTCCTGTCTGCTGTTCAACAAATGAATTTAAAAGATGTACATTATAAATAAGGCGCAATGACTGATGACAAGAAACAAAAACACTTAAAAGAGTCTGGACAGCTTATACAGTAACATAGACGGAGTGAAAATGATACTGCTTTAAACAGGGTAAGTATAACCCTAGGCTAGCCAGCTAAGCCTGCATAGTCTTTCACACAACACGTTTAAACAAACCACAATAATCACAGTTAATGAGGGCTGGGTGGGAGTAAGGGGCAAATAGAAAGCAGTATATATTACATAAGCAATACGGATTTTAACACATTGTTACAGCATACTGTATCTATTGTCTGGATTGATAATACAAAAATAACTAGCAAGTTATGACCAATGCAAACTTGCAACTGTTAACGGAAGTCAAGAATTAACCACTGAAAAGAGCTTCACTGTTTAGTAGCTTTTAATGCATAAAAATGTTATTCAGACATTTTCTTTATTTCTTACTTCTCAAGCTAAATACTAAGGTGGCATTTAAGTAGCATACACATAAAAAGTCGAAACCCACCATCTGAACTCTTGTAGCTCTAAATGCCACTTTACTGACTTGATGAGGTTTCTAAGGCTAAGCACTTTTGGAGACAGAGGGTCTCTGTCTAGTGAGCTGCCTACATAGACAGCATTTTACGTCATAGTATGCGCTCCCGACATGTAGGCTGTCCCAATTCTTAGATAGCTTAATCATGCTGTCTACAAAGGCTCCTTATTCTGACCTGATTTTAAGTAAGCATCAAACACTTCCTCAGCCACTAAGGCAATCCCATGATGCAACGCAGGCTAATGTACGAGCAGTGAAGTCGTTTTCAAATGTAAGACTTTCTCTGGTGCTTTAATGTGATTCTTGTCATATAATCACATAAAACAGTATTTTATTTTCACCTTTGCAACGAGTTGACCATTTTGCAGTTTTACTCTCGAGCCATTAGCATTTGTGCTAGCAACCAGCTAAACCACTGGTCGAGTGCTGCAGTGGGTGGGAACAAGCCGTGATGCAGTCGTTCTCTAACTAGAGCGTCTCAATAATCTGTCTTACCAAGAGAGATGTCAGACAGCACGCTGCTTCTTAAACAGCTGCCTACCTAGACAGTGCCTACCTAGACAGCTTGCTAGGTTTTGAGACACACCCAGGGTCTCAATTAAAGGGGAAAAAATCTGGCAGTCGTCCGCCTTAATTAAAGCCTGACCTGTGGAAAACAGCCGAGCAGTCATGACACACAGAGGTGTGGCTGTCAAACGGGAAAAGAATGTCACCCTCCTTACAGAGCTCGCACACAAAACCTTTGGCTTGGCATCTCTGCAGAGGAAGAAGAGAGGAGAGTGATAAAAGTAATAACAACAAGATGATAAACTCAATTATTTATTTATTTGATTACTACGACTAGTTTTGAGTAGCGACGTCCTGCTGGCAATGTGAATATTCAAAGGAAGTGATAAATTGCGTAAAGATCCACATAAGCACAACAGGAAGATACCAAAAATGCTTCTTAATTCATTAATGAATATGATTATAGAATATAAATAAGATTTTCATTATGAGGAGCACATGTGAAAAAGAGAGTACAGGTGAAAAACAAAGAAGCAAGTGCTTTAACTTCTGAATAGTGAGTTATGCTCACTGCAAGCTTCTAGAGTACACCATTGTCACACATCCATTCTACCCACCTCACAGTCCAGTTTGATATGTTTGGCGAAGGTGGTGTGAATCTCAGTGAGAGAGCAGCTGAGGCGACCGCTGGAGATATCAATCAGGTCCTGTAAACTGTACATGTCATCGTTCTCCACAAAGTGCTGCCGATCTTGAAGCTGAGCCAGAAGTGCATGACATTGGTTAAGCCAAAATAAGAAATATGCATGCATGTTGTATATTACTGGTGAAATAGTCCAGCTGCCTCACATTTTGTTCAGTTGGTGTCTTATTATTTTTGGTACCTTTAACGGTCCTACAATAGCTTTCCCCTTTCTTTATAGCTGCTACAGTGCTTGACTGTCATATGTAGCATGCACCAGATTTACAGAGTGTGTAAATCATGCAATAATGAGATGTTTTAAGTAAACATCTCATTATTATCAGAATATGATTTTTTTTTTACATATTTTGAAAATAGCAATTGTCCTTTACATTGCATGACATTTCAGAATGTTTTTTATGATGGATTTTACTCCATAAAAATAAAATCTTTTTACATATTTTATATTGATCATCGAGCCACTCTGAGACATTCAAATTTGTCTTTGGAAACTACAGGAATTACTAGACGACTGGAATACTGAGCCACAGGCATCAATCACATAGTCTCAGTATATTAAGCAAGTCTTAATATATTTAAAAAGTTCAGTGTGTTTAGATGACTTAATATTACTTTTAGTAAGTAGGGTTAAGCCAATTCTACTTTGTTCTTGTTTATTCTTACTTCATCTTTGTATGTGGTAATATCTCCTGCTCTGAATGACCCTCCGCTGGAAATGTTCTTACATAACAGTGTTACATTTCTACACAAACACAAAGGTTGTGGATTACTTATCCCCATGACTCACATGTAAAAAGAAGTTAATTGTAACAGCAGTCACTGTGTCACAACTTAGTTACTCTCTGTACCAGAAGATGGCGTCACTGCTGTATGTGCAGCTAACCTCCCATTCTATAATCCCAGTATGATAACATGGTAAAATATTTTTTGCTTACTGATATAAACTCACAGTGATTTAGGAGAACTTACTACAGTCAATTACACTTTTTTCTTCCTCAACAGCACCCACCTGCAACAGCAGTCTGGCCTCCATAGCCTCTTTACAGGTTATAAAGTAGGGCTTCATCAGCAAGATGTCCTGACGGAGCTTCTATAATCAAGGAAGAAAACGACAATCACTGTGGGATACACAACAATCAGATCATTTCCTTTTATATGCCATTCGAGTCTCAAAAGTAGGAATACAAAGCCATATGTCCTTTAGATCAAAGATAACAAAGCCCTATGAATATGGTCCAACTAATACATTGCCTAGCTGACAAAACTGAACAATATTAAAGTCCAAATAAAAAGTATTTCTTTCTTTCTTTATTTAAATGTTTAAGAGATTGATTTAGAATATAAAAACCTGCAATTCACTTCCCAGACCATACAGTGCATATACAGAAACTAAGCTCCAAAAGCAATCTGTTCTGAAGTGACTGTTTTTGTGATGTTCATTTACATGTATCTGCTTATATAGGCACAAAACCAGCCTGTTTAATTCTAGGAGATCAAGCAAGGCTGGGAAATGGGCATGTAAAAATTCATTATTTCTGTTTTTGGTTCATAAAACAAAGGTTCGGTTCACAGAAGAAAAAATCTATAATATGGTTTAAGGTTTTATACAGTCGTCCATTTCTATACATTTTTCAACGTAATTATAATACTGTCTGTAAAATACAACTACAACTCACCCTGATTTCCACCAATTCCTCCACAAAGTTAAAGAGTAGTGGGTTTATCTCCTTCAGTTTCAGCACAGGCCGGGAGATCATAAGTGCCAGATAACGCATGGATGACCGGCACACCTGTGCACAGCAAAGCATGTCAAGCTTACACAAGAGCACTCACAATGTACTGTAGCACTGATGAGCTCATTCAGTGACAGAAAGGTAAAAACTTTTTTACCACAGTGTCACACATATGCGACTTATCAAGTTTAATTTAAGTTTATTTTTAGTTAATTTCTGCATAATTAAGATGCAAAGTAAGCAATTTAGACTGGTTTGATATGAAATGCTACATTCTAGAGAAACATACCAAGTCAAATTGTTCCCAGTGCTGATGATGTAAACCAGACATACGAAGCTTTAAATACCTCTTAACGCTCCTTTACCCAATGTTATTATATGAAATGGTTATGATTAAACTGCCTGATGTCAGAGATGTTTTATGGTCAACTTATAGTTTAAAACAGATTTTTAAAATCCATTCTCAAAGAAAACCCTTTTTCCAGATGTATCACTATGTTTGTATATAAAACACAGAAGACATTGACTGGTGTGGGTTCACTGGTGGTTATGGATTGTTAATAAAAAGCCTTTATTTGTGTTGTAGACACTGCAACCCTTGGTCCCCTTACCAGCACTGAAATTGGGATCAAAACTTTTTCCACATCAAACCAGTCTGAATTACTTTACAGTCTGACTCTTAACCACTGAATTACACAGAAATGTTAAAAAATATGTGAAGTCCTGCTTTAATGGAAACTGTCATAAGACTTACCTTTTTAGGCTCAAACTCCCAGTTATGAATGACACGAGCAGGTATGATAGCAGTATCATTCCAGTGACAGCTGCTGCAGTAGTACTGTCCAGTGTAGTCACACTGCCTCGCCTCGCTAGGCACACCTCCTACAGGTCAAAAAACAACATCACACCACAAATATCAGCCTTGAACATTTAACACAAAGTTTTAAAGACAAGTGCTACTGAAATCTATAAGAAATTATCAAAATATTTATGAAATCCTCAAACTTCATATTTATTCTCAGTAGAACTGTATGTGGTTTTGTACAAGCAAACTTAGTAATACATCAGCCCTAAATCATAAAAATTAAAAGCTTCACTAAAGATGCTGTTGAAAAACACTTACTAAGTGAGATCGGTGCTCTGCATTCGGCACACCTGTAGTCCTGTTTGTCCAGGCCAATCTCTGGGCAGATGTTCAGTTCATACTCTGACTGGTGGCTCACTTTAGACCTCACACATGGCTTAGTGATGAGGTTCATACACTTACTATGGCAACGGTAGTAACACCCTGAGTGGCATAAGGACAAGAGAGTTTTTACGATTAGTTACATAATATCAAACAAGAAAAATGGCTTATTATTGTTAAAATAAGGAAAACACCAGCAACTATGAACATGCATGGAAATAAAATCTTAACAAAATAATTTGGGTCTCGCTTCAGTTCAGTTAGGAAGCCGAAAAATGCAAAGTGGAACACAACTGGATAGCGGTGTTGGTCAGCAACCACTGCCATGAGATCGAGAACGGATTAAGGATGTTACAGTTCTCTGCACATGGTATGAAATAATTGCTTTGCTTCTTCTTCAGTTCCCCTGTGAAACATTTCTGAAAAGGGTGCTTTAAGGCATGTAAATGGACCTTTAAGAAATAAAATCGGAGTGGGCGATATGGCAGGAATAATATATTACTTTAAAAAAATTGTAAAAATTATTTATTATTATTATTTTTTATGATACATAATATGTACAATTAAACACATTGCACTAAGGTAGTGTGATACTGACAAAAAAATTATATCTGGTTATTTTCTGTAATTTTGTCTATAACAAAAATAAACAACATTTTGCATTATTTAAAAATCTGTTTGTAAATGTCTTATATTTTACTGGTGTGCACTTCTTAAAGGATATTAATATCCATCTATCATCCATCCATCATCTTCCGCTTTATCCCACTAGTTGGGGTCGGGGTGGGTGCTAAAGCCAATCCCAGAGTCATCGGGTGAAGGCTCTTTTTTAGTGAATGACTCCACTAAAGTTTGGAGAGTGTGTGTTTTGCCAGACACCTTAGCTGGTTTAGGTTTGTCTCAGACTTCATACTCCTCATACTCTGTGCAGCGATTTGTTTAGCGATGATAGAACTGGTTAGTTGTTGAACAATCTTTAACGACTGCTTTCTTACGAAGTCTGCAAACTGCGTGTTTTGAGCAATGCCAATCTTTTCAAATCCAAACCAGCTCCACGCTAGTGAAGATCCTGGCCTAGGAGTTAAATCTAAGGCAGTAGACTGCGAGGCTGACAGTGTCTAAGTTTCTTCCCTGGCGCAGTGTGTTCACTTATTTTCAGCTTTAGGTGTGTTGTTTAAGCACCTATGCTAGCTTTAGCCTATGCTAGCACACAGTATGGAAGCTCTCAACACGCACTCGCAGCAGCCTGTACTAAAGCGCGTGGAGTCGAGTTGTTTGGATTGTTTTTTCCCAGTCAGCAGCATACTCTATAACATCAGCTCACGCATCGTTAACATGGCAATTAGCATATTATCGTAGACGATATATATTGCACACCCCTTCTTCGCATATTGTACCACAGTAAATCTAATTACAGAAACCTAAATATGCTTGGTATGTTGCAGGTGATCACTGTTCTTGAAATACCAACGATTTTCTCAGAAAAGCATGCTGTGCTGCATTTTTTCACAATAACAATAAACTAACGCTATATTGCTCAGCCTTAATTAGCATAAACAAATTGTAAGAGAAGAAAGATACATAACAGACCTTACTAAAACTTTAGAATAAGAAAATGTTGCAACAGTACATTTCAATCCACAACAGCATGTAGAAGGTAGCAAAAATGGGTCATTGAGCAGTCTGACCTGTGCAGGTATACCATGTTTGAATGAGGCCCCAGATGATGGTGCTGCACTTGTCACAAGTTTGTTTGACACTCTTGCTCTTCTCCTTAGAGAAACGATGCTCCAGTAGGACTCGCAAGTTGGGCTCATCCTCTTCTGGGTCCTATAGGATGACAAGCACCACACCTTCAGAGTTATACGACTGAACATATCTGACAACAAGGGATGTTAAATTTCTGACCTCACAATCATTTATCTCAATTACATATTTGTATTTAATACAATGCATCATGAAACCGTACATTGAAAATTTCAATTTTGTTATTTTAACAGAATTTACTGAATACATGCAGTGACTAGAGGAACTGTTTTTATTAATGCACGTTTGCATCCCTACTATCAACCTAAAGTAGTTAGCGGTTATGGTATCTGTTTTAACATTAATTAAACAGCACACAAAATATCAGAGAATATCCATAATTCCATGATTTCCCTGACTGACAAGCGCATGAAAATCAATGCCTCAAAAAAAAAACATTTGAAAAAAAAAAAGAGCAATGCATATCATCGCTGTCCAATGAAAAATGTGTACCTCCATTTTTGTTGTTTTGAGTTTTCTACATCATTTGAATACGCCAGTGGTCGTTTACATTGTGTGAAAATTTCATGATGAATGGACCAATAGAACTGCTCCAAAATAGCCTGGAAATACGTCTGGTTCCATTGACTTCCATTGAAAGTAAAGTAAGTTTTTGGTCTCTCCTGTAAAGTTGCAATTTTGAAGATACTTGCTTTTCATTGGACAGCGACGATATGGAGGTTGAAACACAAACAGGATCTTCACAGTGGCTTCAAATCAATGGCTTTGAAGAGAACACCATGTGAAAAGTAAACAAAGCAACAGACAGAGCGATACTCCTGCCCAGACTAAAAGATAAAGACTGTCTTACCTTCAGTTCCTGCAGTTTGAGGCGCAGGTGAATTAGCTTAACCACAGTATCCTTCTGTCTCTCAGAGTGCTCTGGTAACTCCAGGATCAGCCTTTTACATTCCTCTATAGCCTGCTTCAGCTGCTCTATATCCGAGGCCACAAAAGAACCCTGAACACACACACAAGCATGCTTAATTATGAAAATTATGCATCGATATAAGCAACATCAATACTAAATCACACAAGCACATGCTGATAGCTGTACATACAAGTCTGTTCCCTGTTTGGAATATGTACACAGGAGCACAAACATGGCTTTATGATTACATTTTGAACAGATGTACCAGTACTAAGAGATAAAAAAAACAAAAAAAAAACATGGCCATATATACCAGCATGGTTATTTTGCTGATGTAAAGTGCTGACCACGCAGGACTACTATGTCAATAGATATTCTCAAGCTATTAATAACTGTGTGACCGTTAGCCTTTAAATCACATGTACACACGACTGCTTTCAAAAACAGTGGTTATCCCTTCGTGAAAAAGCAGAACCATATCTTCAGCAAAACACTGTGCATCAGCATGGACGTCACTCATTCTGCATTAGCAAGATGCAGAAAGGAGCAAAGTACATACCACAGGTCGAGAGAAGTGGTCCTCTGCCAGCCCCAGATCCATGGCCCGGTCGGAGCTTTGGCTTTTGGTCTCGGTGGAGAACAGCTCCGGCCTTACCTCTGTGGAGACGGCACAGTGATTCAGCGTTTTGGCCCACCCTTAAATCACACACACTGGCTAATCCCCTCCTTGTTCTTTAGCTAAAGTAATCCATGCCTACGGCAGCAGAACCCACTTACTGAAAGCACACAGCCTCTTGCATAGATCGCCAGTGAAAACAAGCTGTAACAGCAATATGACTACACTTAATGATTAACCTTAGCAAGACTGTTTTCAAGGAGTTAATATCTCTGTTGAAAACTCAATGTTAGTGATAAGATAACTTGTCGTCTGATCCTAAACTTAAATAGACCAGAAAATTACACGCAAAAATCAGCGACAACACAAGGGAATGCAAATAAAGCCATACTACATGTGTAAGAAACTTCAAAACTCTCACTTTGAGCTTAATCTATAAGTGAAATAGGAATCAAAATTAAACCAAAGGCCTCAATATGTGGTTAGAGACAGCGCTATATAAAAATTTTATTAAAAAATTTCTGTCCTCAAATCAATGTCTAAAAGAGGCTTCATTCTCTTCTTGTTACCAAATAATTCTTTAGATAAACAGCCTTTAAAAAAACTCAGAAATGAACCTGTTGATTGAAAACTTTCTGAACCTCTACCCAGATATGCCCTGCAGAAATGCAATAATAAAATAAAACACGGAGATAAAAAACAGATACATGATAACATATGGAGATCTTAAGTTTGCATGGTAATTACTTTTTTAATAAGCCGTGACCACAAAGGAATATATTGTGGCCTCCAATTGAAAAGCCAAAGTCATTTTCCAAAGAGAATATTTGAGACCCTAATATATAAATCTGTCTTATTCAAAAATAACCACCATGGCTCTGTAGCTGAGCATCATAAAAGTAAAACATTAACCCATTAGTTGGTCAACTCATACCTGCATAGACCTCACAGCAGAGCATGGTTTCAAATTTCCAATGTCTCTTAGCACTAAAGATCTAATCAACTAGCCGTTCCAGTTCATTAAGTAAAATGTGGTTTGCCCTCAGTCTTTAAGTAACCCACGACAAACGCATTGAACCAGTCACAGTGCAGAGCCGTGTAATACAGGAAGCACCACTGTTCCTGTTTCAATAGCTATGTTCCTATTTCACTTCTTCTCTCTCTCTCACATCCTACTAACACTTACAAAGTGTTAAATGTTGTCTCCTCATTAGCAACCACAACAACAGTGCCTGATATATTTTCAATGTGGGACTTTATAGAAGTGTTGAAGAACAGAGCTTGAGTGACAGAACTAAATGCTGCCTCGATTGTGTCTTAAACATTTTCAGCCAAGCCGAATAACAATCACTGACTTGTCTGGCAAACCATGGATAAAGGTCTCCAATTTAGTCATGTGCTTTGAGGTTTGACACATGATTTGACCAGTAACACATGACAAACACAAAATAAGTTCAGGTATAAACATATGTGTTACACAATTTTTAAACTGTAGTATGGATTCCCTTATAAAATGAACAGTTTATTATCATTATTAATATTGATAAAACTAACTTACTGTAGATTTAAGTCATATAAACCAGAACATACTGCATGTTAGGCTGTTTTATTCTGTTTTTAGTTTTAAAAAACAGACAGAAGCTATTCATTGATAAACACTGTAGAAGGAAATAAACTTCAAACCATACTGTACTTATTAAGAGTAATTAGCCAACAGCCTGCAAGACTTTCTCAACTCCCTCAGGCACTTACCATGCTTCGGAGGGGTTTCCTTCTTGTCTGTAATATCATCATCTTCGTCCCTATTAAAAGGATTGACATGACCTTGGCGGAAGCGAGCGAGTCTCTCATCGTATTCCATATCACTGGTTACACCTTTATAGGACACACATGCATTCACAAACAAATACAGTGCAGGCTATAAATATTGGGGCAGTGGGCATTAAATTTTGTTTTGGATCTGTACTTCACTGAAAATGAAGAAATGGCATTTAAACTGCATTGTTTAAAGCTTACTTGCTCTCTCTTTTATGAGCACATTATTTTGCCCAAAAACTGAAATGAATGTTTCTAATCTACACACAGTGACCACTTCATTAGATACACCTCTGTGTATCTACAATCACTGTCTATTCTATCAGCTCCACCTACCATATAGGTGCACATTATAGTTTAATTACAGACTGTAGTCCATCTGTTTCTCTCTATACATTGTTAGCTGATCACCCTGTTCTTCAATGGCCCTCAACAGGACCACCACAGAGCTGGTACTATTTGGGTGGAAGCTCATTCTCAGCACTGCAATGACACTGACATGGGGGTGTGTTGTGCTGGTATAAGTGGATCAGACACAACAGTGCTGCTGGAGTCTGTAAACACCTTGGTGTCACTGCTGGACTGAGAATAGTCCAAAAACCAAAAATATCCAGCCAACAGCGTCCTGTGGGCAGCATCCTGTGACCCTCTGATGAAGGACTAAAGGATGACCAACACAAACTATGCAGCAACAACATGAAACAGCAAGGTAGAAGTATCTAATAAGGTAGACAGTGAGTGGACACAGTGTTTAGAAACCAGCAACATTGGTTTGTCTGCTCCACTTGTACCAGCACAACACTAACATATCACAGCCAGGGTAAAAGGGAGTATGGACTACTGTCTGTAGTGCACCTACATGGTAAGTAAAGCTGATAAAACTGAGCGTAGAAACAAGGAGGTGTACCTAATGAAGCGGCTGGTGGATGTACGTTGCATACAATCAGAGCAGATAATTTTAACACATAAAACAGGCATTACCAATCCTATCCACAAAGGACTAGCATGACTGTAGGTTTTCATTCCAGCAAAGCAGGAGAACACATTCTATTTCTAATAACTGTTTTAGGATCAACTGCTTAAACAAGTAGAATCAGGCGTGAAAATCTGAGACCACATCAGCCCTTTGATTGGTGTCCCCAGACATAAAATATTGAAAATCAAGTCGAGGTCTTTCAATCTGATCTTAGGTAGAACCTAAAAAATATGTGCTGTTGCTTCCCTGCAAATGAACTGTATTATTCATCTCGTTGGGTTTGTTAGAGGTACATTATGAGGATATGTTTTTGATTGAGACCAATTCATTCTCTACCCCAGGGTCTGTTTTCTTAAGGATAATTTGTAGGGATTGGTTACATTGCCAAATCCATCCCCCAAAGCATATCAAACCAGTGATGATGGCATATTTACCATGATTACAGAACAGCACAGTAGGACAGTGTATACCCACCACCTCACGTAAACTTGAAACTGTAGCTACTGGGGTTGCTGTCCTGATTCCTGCTCATCTGGTGTTCACTTATTCACTTGCACCGCTAGCATCTTACGCAAGTTGCGTAAGGAAACAAGTAAGACACTTTAAATAGAATGTTTAAACCGTGCCTCGATGTAACACGACCTTATTCGTGTCTGTTAACATTAGATATATCTACAAACTACGTTAACTGACATTAACAGGAGACAGCTAGCTAGCTAACTGTTAGTGAGATCAGCATTTCACCTTAGCTCGTACTAGCCTGTCTGCTAACGTCAACAAACCACAGAGAGACACAAAACAGGCGGTAGCACATAAAATACGGAATAAGGCCATATTGTCATGCAGGAGGAAGACAGTGTTCACGTTAAATTACGTCCTGCATTATAATTAACTTTACATAACTAACTCGTTTCAGTGGCACCCGCTATCTAACGTTGTCTATGAGAGTTAGCTGTATAGCTAGCAGCAGCAGCACATCATGCACAGTTGCTTACCTCATATTGATTTGACAGCACAATAACGTAAGGACATAACTCGTGAAAGGCTAAAGGATAATTAGTGTTGGACTTTCATATCTAGACAGACATGACATCGGTCGTTAAATTACATTTTTAGTGCTCTGACTCCCCCCAGTCACCGGACTGTAGACAACATCCCACTGCTCTGCTGGTGTGTGTACAGTGACCTCTGGTGTGTAATGTGTAAACTGTTTTTTAGTCCAGATGACTAACACGAACTGTCCAGCAGCAGACAAAGTGGACCAGCAAGGTAGGAGTGTCTATTAGAGTGAACAATAAGCGTATATACAGTAAATACATCATACCTGCTTAGTGGTGGTCCTGGGGTGATCTTGACCACTGATGGACAGGACAGTGGTGGTAACAAAATAAATTGGTTCATTCAATGTGAAGGACTGTTGTGTTTGACAAAAATGGAGATATTTATTATGTTTGTTTGTTTATTTTTTGGACAGTGACAATATGTAGAGGCACTGTTAAAATAGATAAGGTTGGTGCAGGGTGCAGGGTGGGTTTACAGGGAGTATCTGTGTGTAATTTAAGGATTACTTACAGTAAATATACTGTTTTTTTTAAATAAAGAGTGATTTAAATTGCTAAAATAACATTAATTACCTAAGTTTGCTTAAGTACACATAATTCATAACTATGTCAGGTGTCCCAACATTAAGCCATGCATAGACATCTTTCAAAACTGCACCACAAGCTACTGTATATTAAAAAATAAAAAATAAATTACTAGTACTACTACTACTACTACTACTACTACTAATAATAATAATAATAATAATAATAATAATGATAATAATAATAATAATAATAATAATAATAATAATATGGTAAACCTGGAGTGATCCATCAGATCTTTAAAGTATCAAAAAAAGATCATTAAATAGGTATGGGTGTGAGCGAGATGTTTTCAAATCACAATTTCTGCATATTCAATTATATTTCCTCTTTTTTCTTTCCATTTATATATATTAGTGCTGCTTACAATAAAGGTGTAGCATCACTGCTGTGTCTAATCCACTCATACCTGTACCTGCACAACAAATGCCAACACATTATCACATTAGTGTCACTGCAGTGTTGACAATAATCCACCACTCAAATAATACCTGTGGGGTTCCTGACCATTAAAGAACAGGGAAAAAGGAGTAAACAAAGTATAGAGAGAAACAGAGACTACATTCTGTATTTGCACAACTACAAAGTGCAGGTGTATGAGGGTAGCTTTGTATATGAACCATAACCAAAGAATCTAAACCTGATCTGAAAATTGTTTGATGTATAATAACCAACATATGATAGAACTACAACAATGTTTAGAACATTTATTAATATATGAACATTTCATATGCATCAAAAGAAGTAACTGTTGAAGAGATGCTAAGATTGAAACAGAAGACATCTTAGAACTGATGGAGATGAAATACAGACGGTAGAGAATAAATCCCAGGAGGAATGCCAGTTGACAGCAGGCCTATGAAACAAGACAAGGAACCAGACCAAGCCAAAAAGACAGCACCAGATGAACTGTCCAAAGTAGAAAGGTTAAAGGAGAGAACAATTGCAGAGGATGAATTTGAACCAATAAAACATTTGTAAATCATTGAATGCTATAGCAAAAGATCAGCAATTGAAAAAGGATGAGCGGGAGCAGGAAAAATATGAGAGCAGAAAAGAAAAAGATAAAGAAGATGGTCAGAGGAGTTTCAGTGAAATAATTGATAAAACAAGATAAGTTGAAAGTTGAAAGGAAACAAGAAAAGGAGACAAGATGATAAGTAATTGAAAATTAATTCTAAAGAATTCACTAATGACTCAGTAGTACTGTTCTTATGCAGTGAAGTTTTAAAGTGAAAATAAATATTTATGACTAAAATATTGATTTCTGAAATGCTTTTGGCTATAATAGAGAATAAATGGTAGTGGGCCTAAATTTGTAAATTTGGCCATTATTGTAACAGTGCTAGAAGCTAATAGTTTTTAAAGTAGAGATGGAATTTGGTGAAACAGAGAATTTCCTAATAAACAGAACCAGAGAGGATAAATTCTTTGGGATAACTGCTCCTCGGTAATCTCTTCTAGTTTGATTGGCCACAAGAGGGCACTCATAAACCCAAAACTAAAGCGGAGCACATTTGTAAATTGTTCACGTCTGTTGGGTGCATTTTTTGGTAGATGCACTTTAAAATAAAATCTATAATCAAATCTATAGGGTTACAGTGTGTGACAGTTGCAAAGTAGTAGATATGAACTTAAACACAAAAAGGAATTAGTAATTAAATTTTGACCAGTTGTAACTGAGTAAAAAGTAGATTACTTTCCTCACAGACATATTTGAGTAAAAGTATTATTAATTGAAAATACTCAGTAGAGCACATATCCATCAAAATCTGTCAATGAATGTGAACGGCTTTACTCAGCCAATAAACTGATCAGCTCATCAACTAATCTGCATCCAGTAGATGTAATGTTAAATTTTCAGGCCTACCACACAAATAAGACTAGGAATACCACAGAATGTAGTCTTGATCTAATACAAAGTCATATTGAGGTGAATATCCCAAAACCAATACTAACTAGGACAGAAGTCCTTTTATGTACCTAAAAATACACATGAAAGGGGACTTATTTGTATAAAAATACATAAACTGGTTATTTCATGAAATAACTTCAAGTGCTATACCATTTGTTGGTGATTACATAACAACAGATTGTCCTGTTTTTTAGAATAATTTAAATGCGAGAAGTTCACCCTTTGTTTAGTAGAAGTATTTAACTAAGGTGACGATCATGATCCTTCACCTGGAGCCCAAAGCCTCAAAACATAGGAGAAAGTGGCACCAAAGTTTGTAAAGAAATTCAATACATTTTTATTAAAGACATGTCATGAAATGTAGTTTTGTAGTTTAAAGTTTTAAACATTTTCAAATGTAAAAATGTAAAGATATATAGTTTACATTGTCACATTACTCAGTTGAGCATCCATTTGTTCACAGCACAAGCTCTCTCCTACCTCGGCTACAGCCTTCACTATTGTGTGTGAAGGCAGTGGGACAGAGAGGAAGCAAAATTAATTCCTCTGCTAGACGTTTATTTGCTATATCCTTTTAATTTACTAAATCATTTTTAGTTTTTCACCATCAGACTAAAAAAAAACACATACTGAGTTTACTGCTTAATGAAAACACTTATTGAAAACACATAGTATCTGCCCTCCCCTGGAATGAATGTGGATGAAAATGAAAGCTCAAAATGGTACTGATGTAAAGGATTTAGCATTGATGTAAATTCATAACGGCTTTACAATCAGATTGGATTACTGAGAAAATAGATTGCTGGGGTTCTGTATCATGTTTTAAATGGTTATAAAACACTCCAAAGGTCTAACAATGTTAGCCATTCTAAACCATTTTCACTGAGGACACACTGGTATGTGTCTGTGAGGAGGAACTTTATCTCAGGGGATTTGGCTGCCTTTGAAGCATTGATCTGTTCCTGCATCTAAATAGCACAACGTTAATGCAGTTCTGAATGATTTAGCAGCCATTCTTCTTTATTACAGGAAATTAGTCCGGTAATGTGAATCATGTGCTGTGGCTACGTGATTACCTATTAGCATCACTCTCTGAGCTCTAGCGTGTTCGGATGGAAATCACAACCTAATATACTGAGATTAACTAATGAATTACAGGTGGAATTGAGGATGTGAGAACATGTTTTGTGTGAATACACTGCTACAGCTTGACCATTGCATTAGATGGATGCATTTTGTGCTTCCTTTATCAGTTTTTCAGGTGATAAAACAGGCTTAACATATTTGTTAACACATTTTTGTTTTCTTGCACATGAACAGGAAGATGCTCTCAGGGATAAAGCTTTATCTATATAGCCTGTCCATTGAGCACACTGTGCATCAAAAGATTTCCGAAGGGTCAGACTGCTTATCAAAGCCTGCTCTGTTTGTGTCTACTTCGTAGGCTGTGCAAACTGCTGTGGTGTCAGCATGTGATCTTTCTAACTGCTCTACTTTGTCACTGCCAGAAGAGAGAGTGGAATGGGGTCCTCTGAGAAACTGGCCCCTCTTCTAGCAGTGTTCTTCATTTATGTTCTGCCTGAGGTGCACATCAGCCTCCAGGGACAGCTGTTATATTTAAACGCCATCCAGGTCATCTTCACATGGGCAAGTCATGCAGTGGTGGCCTTCATAATGAAACTCTATATTAACTTCATTTTCTGTAATCAGACGTCCTCAGTTGGCTGTTTTATAAATCAGCAGATATATCAGGCAAATGTGAGAAGAAATAATGGCTAAGGGCATATATGTATCGTGGACTTACTGTGGGAAGTCATTACTAAATTAATGATGCTTTTGTGCAAGGGCCTCAATGTTACTTCTTTGGAACCAATGTTTTTTTTGTTTTATTTGAAAGAATCTTGTTCAACCTAATAAGAAATTCTAGCACACTTTTTGTCAAGTTTCCAAGTAGAAATCTTACACTATGTTAGGGTGCCCAATCTCTGAATTACCTTTTATATATTTGCACAATAAACATTGGACAATAAGCATTAATGAAATTAGTAACACTACAGAATTAGTTAATTCTTTAGGGATTATCATTTGGGTTTAAGGGAACTTTTTCCAGCATTCTGAATAGCTTCTCCATCCTAGCAACAGCTGCTACAAAGTACGCTTGATTTTATTATTTGGGAAAAATCCACAACCAACAGCAGAAAGTTCACAACATTTCTTTATTTAAGTTTGGTCAGTGGACAATATTGTCAACAACAAATACGGTATAATAAAGAAGCCGATATGGCACAGTAAAGGGAACTACTGTTTCTGAACTGGCACTAATGGTTAATATGAAGGTTAAACTACCAGTGTGAGAGAGATTAGATTGAGTTACTTTAGCCAGCAGCACACTTGGTCGGGCTGTAGAGCGGTTGGTGTATATGGGGGTGGATTTTGCTACGCCTAGACTGTTTCTTCACTTTTGGACCTGGGCCTCCGACTCCTCATCATCATCCTCGTACATTTCTCCCTCTTCCTCAGCTGTGGCATCCTGGTACTGCTGGTACTCAGACACCAGGTCGTTCATGTTGCTCTCAGCCTCTGTGAACTCCATCTCATCCATGCCTTCGCCAGTGTACCAGTGCAGGAAAGCCTTGCGCCTGAACATGGCAGTGAACTGCTCGGAGATGCGCTTGAACAGTTCCTGAATGGCAGTGCTGTTGCCAATGAAGGTGGAGGACATTTTAAGCCCCCTTGGAGGAATGTCGCACACGGCCACCTTCACATTGTTG
This sequence comes from Megaleporinus macrocephalus, assembly GCA_021613375.1. Classification (NCBI taxonomy): domain Eukaryota; kingdom Metazoa; phylum Chordata; class Actinopteri; order Characiformes; family Anostomidae; genus Megaleporinus; species Megaleporinus macrocephalus. The sequence goes on along the minus strand of CM038711.1, from coordinate 32,169,228 downwards.
GGGATCCATTCGACGAAGTAGCTGCTGTTCTTGCTCTGGATAGCCAGCATCTGCTCATCTACTTCCTTCATGGACATGCGGCCTCGGAACACGGTCGCCACAGTGAGGTAGCGGCCGTGGCGTGGGTCACAGGCGGCCATCATGTTCTTGGCATCAAACATCTGCTGGGTGAGCTCGGGCACAGTGAGGGCACGGTACTGCTGACTGCCTCGTGCCGTCAGAGGAGCAAACCCAGGCATGAAGAAGTGCAGGCGAGGGAAGGGGACCATGTTGACGGCTAGCTTGCGAAGGTCAGCGTTCAGCTGTCCTGGGAAGCGCAGGGAGGTTGTGACTCCACTCATGGTGGCTGAAACCAGGTGATTGAGGTCGCCATAGGTGGGTGTTGCTAGCTTGAGGGTGCGGAAGCAGATATCATAGAGAGCTTCATTATCGATGCAGTAGGTTTCATCAGTGTTCTCCACAAGCTGATGGATGGATAGAGTGGCGTTGTAGGGCTCTACCACTGTGTCAGATACTTTAGGGGAAGGCACTACGCTGAAGGTGTTCATGATTCGATCAGGGTACTCTTCCCTCACTTTGCTGATCAGCAGTGTGCCCATGCCGGACCCTGTGCCTCCTCCAAGGGAGTGGGTGAGCTGGAAGCCCTGCAGGCAGTCACAGTTCTCACACTCCTTCCTTACCACATCTAACACTGAGTCCACAAGCTCTGCTCCTTCTGTGTAGTGGCCTTTAGCCCAGTTGTTACCTGCTCCACTCTGGCCTGAAGACAAATCAGAAGAGAAACAGTTTTAACTGTCTAGTCCTAGTTAACACATTTGCCTCTTATACTTTTTGTATTGCATCTTAAGGATTTTATTCATTAACATGGAGAACATGGAGTTCCTCTTTATATTTTCGAACAAAAGAGGTTAAGAGGTTAACATTCATTGAGTAGACCAGTAGGCAATTTACTGTATTTACTGTAGCTAAATACTAGAGGGCATTACATCTATAAGCTTTTAAGATGGTTTTACTTGAGTAGGCTGGAATGGAGGTCTACACACCAAAAATGAAGTTATCAGGTCTGAAGAGATGACCAAATGCCCCAGATCGAACACTATCCATGGTGCCTGGCTCCAGATCCACTAGGATGGCTCTGGGGACATACTTGGAAGCTGGAAAAGATTAAATACAAAGCAGTTTATTAGCAAACTACAAATTTGGTCCATCTACAAGCCAGCAGTACAGTATTTTTTTACTGTAATGTTACTCTCAATGACTCTGAGGAGACCAGCATATTGTCGCTATCCAAAGAAAAACAAGTATTGATTGTCAATTTTTAGCACAGCAGCTATCCTTCACAACTGTGTAGAGGAAAATCTCTTTTCATTAACTTACGCTGAAAGTAAAGTAGGCTTTTGTCTTCTCCTGTAAAAGTACCATTTTGGAGATATTCATTTTTTCTTTGGACAGTGAGGATATTTATAGACCCTTCAGTTTCTTTCAAAGGTTCCCCCACACTGATTAGTTAATTCACATATACCCCAGGTCAGTAAAAAAGGTCTGTTCTGATTAAATGGATTCTGTATTCACTGTGTAATCAAAGGCTCATTCTGACTCACAGGAAGCCTCATTGTAGTAGACACTGATCCTCTCTAGCTGCAGGTCTGAGTCACCCACATAGTTTCCAGTAGGGTCGATGCCGTGCTCATCACTGATGACCTCCCAGAACTGCACAAAAAAAACGATACACAACACATCAGTACAGCTAATACAACCAAAAAAACAAAACAAAACAAAACCAAGAAAAGGCTTCCATTGCAACTGTGCATATTAAATCTAATAGTATGTTAGTAAAAGCAATGTAAGTATATAAGCTGCATCATCGTCTCCAGTACTCTGGCCTAATTTAGTATTCCTGCTGCAGCAGTTTGAACTAGAAACAGATTGATCTTCCAGCAGCAGAGGAGACAGGAGAGGCTGTCAGACTGCTGCTGAGATAGACACGACAGTCCTCAGGGGACAGGAGAGGAGGGTATGGCACCAGTCCAGCAGCGAAAGAAATGCAATAGTGTAAGAGGGAAAAACAACAGGAGGAGACAAAAGCAGCAGACGAGCTAAAGGCAGAAATGAAAGAGTGAGAATAAAGCAATGCAACTCATCAAAGAGTTAATGCTGCACATAGAAGGGTGTATTTGATGTATCTACCCAGTCTTCTACTAATTAGATACTTTCCTAAAACAGGCAAAGAGCAGTTTTAAACTGATCTGAACGGTTATATAAATATAAACACAACTGTGTGTATATTATAGATATTTATTGTTGCTTTTAGATCGACATTTCATGAGAAACAGGGTAATAAAAATTGACAAAAATGAACAAATTAATGGATAAATATTGTTAGATAGATGTGGATATACTTAGAATTACTGTGTAAGCCTGTTTTAACCCCACTACAAGTGGTCAGACTGCTGTTAACCTTATATTAAAAGCATATAATCACAGAGGACTTGGCAGCTAATAGAAGAGATAGACAATATACTTCCTCATTGGCTTAATATGGCTATGTGGGATCATGTGATTGGACTCAAGCACTAAGACTGCTGCACAGACACAGACTTCTGGTTTATGCTTGTGGATAAACTAATAAGTGGTGCAGCAAATGATTTGTTTCCCAGACTGGGGCTTGGATTTGGGCTCTGACCTGGATATTAGGATATAGTATTTGGGTTATAGTAATTCGTCTTAAACCTGATGGTCAATATGATGACTGTGCCTTTCAGGATACAGATTGTGGCTGGAAAACAGCACAATGATCCCGACCAACAGGCTCATCTCACTGTGGAATCCTCTGATAGAAGGCCTTCCAGCTGGGGTTTGGCCATCAAGTGCCATTTTCCTAAAAAAATAGCACATTTGTTAAGGAAATGAGCTGCCAGCCAAAGCGTGCCAAGGACAACGAGGACATGCTATGGTAGTGCTGCCCTCCTTTACTCTCTCTCTCTCTTTCTCTCTCTCTCACTCTTTGTGTGTGTGTTTGTATGTGGCAGAAGAAAGAGAGACTTGCAAAAAGGCACAGCTCACTTGTCACTTGTCAAGCTGCAAAGGAAAAAGAAACCTCACTTCAAGGACAGGCAAAGTCCCCTCATTACTAAAGAAACCAGAGCTTTCTAAACTAATCTGCACTCTTTTAATTAGGTACTATCCCAGCGCTAAAAACATGCTTATCAGCACTGTTGATAAAGAGAACCGGCCAATTTCTTGTTTCAGGAAAACAAGAGCACGTATGCATGAGGAGATGCTGTCCTCTGCAGAAGTGTGGCCTGCAAAAAGCTCTAACAAAGCATAAAGCTCCTCCACCCACTGCTCCAGACATTTCCTGTCTCTCCCCAGTCCCTTTTTCTAATTATCTGTTCAATGTAGATGTCACCTGCCTTGTAAATGGGTAATTAAGGAAAACCAAATCACAGGGCTTGGTTTCTTAAAACTGCATGTACTAATTTGTGAGAGAGAGAGAGAGAGAGAGAGAGAGAGAGAGATTGGGTTTCCATTAATAATGTCAGTAAATAAGTATTTCACTGATGGGAAAATCCTTTTTTTGTTTTTTTTGCTTTTAGTTTTTTTTAGAAATTACTTGGAAAAGAACAAAATCTCATTACTTCGGCATGTGTCAACATTAAGAATGTTCTTTGTCCTTCTTTCTCTCAGGTTAGCATTTCAGAAATACATTTTGTTATAACAGTAATGCCCTTTTTCAAAATAGGAACAATAGGGATTTAATTATGTCCACAGCAAAATCAGGCCGTGTCATCTGAATGAAACCACTTGCAGAAACGCTTGCCAGCTTGCATTAACCATTTAGCTGCTCAAATACAAATCAGCACATACATGTGGCTGTGGGAAAAGTACTGTGGTTCCAATAATGGTAAATTAATGATGGGGCAGATGTGCTTATAGTTAAGCGATCTTTATCCACCCTCCAGCAGACAGCATGAGATCACTGCATTATGTCAGCCCCTCTCCTCACAAAACCCAGCCCACCGCCACCCCCACCCCCTTCCAGTCTCTCCAGCAGAAGGTGCTGACATATGCCTATGATACAGGATATACTCCCCGGTCTCTGTTTTGAATTACATGACAGAGCGATGTGGCCATGATGATGTAATGGAAGTTGTGGTGATTCAGGGTGCAGAGCACTAATCATCTGCAGCATCATTACGTTCTGCACTCTGGAAAAATAATAATTCTGGATAATGTGCTCAGTAATGAAAAGCCACTAAGTGGTTCAAGTAGGCGCATCTTTAATCTTGGACAATAAGAAATACCCAGAAGCTTTAAGACATCTCAAAATCGCATGGTATCAGGAAACAGGTACCTGCAGAGGAGGTGACGCTGCAGTTTACAGTGCAGTGAGACAAAATGGGATTTCAGCAACTGACTAACATTGAATTATTGCTGCACAGTATGTCGCAACAGGCAGACAATGACAGAGCATGTGGCCAGCACAGCATCTGCTACAGTATTTCAGAGCCATGATAAAGCAGCTGGGACCTCATACAGGCCTCTCACCAGAGCTCATTATTCATTGCTGATCTGGAATAAGCTGATGCACAAATATGAAATCTAGAGGGATAATGTCTACATACTGTAACAAATCAGAGGCTGTGAAATGGAGTCTGCCTCAACACATATCAATGTTCTCTCAGCCCTAATTAAAAGGAAGGCCTCAACGGATGATTTAGAGATTAGTTATCATTATCATTCTTTCCACTATCCCGCATAAACGACTCTGACTTTACACACAGCTCAATGTTCTGTGTTATTTCATTGCTCCATTCATTACAAGTTACGAGGCTAAAATGACGGCCTGCGTGATAAATGGCTGAAGAGATGTAAGATAAGGAATCTTCGACGACATCTGGTTGCGCAGCAAGGAACGAAACTGTGTCTTTGTTTAAGGCACTTCAGCAGCCTAGAGGCTGTTTCCCACCCGTTTTCCGGAAAGCCCCACCTCCCTGCGCGAGGGTTGGCTAGAGAATCAGACTCCGATAGGCGGACTGTTTGAGAGTGGGGACAATTATCCAATCCTAGCGCAGACAAGAGGCGCAGCACCGCCTAGTTTGTCGCAGTACGGGTGGAGGAGAACAACCTTAGACGACAGAGCGCAATGACTCCGCAGCTTTACGTTCAACGCAACTTTGTTCTCTCGGGAATAATGAATTTTTCATCCGCGCTCCTGCCAGCTGTTGCTCTTTCACAGACTTGAAAGGCTGATTGTAGTCAAAATGCTTATCATTGCATTCGATATGAGTGGAGGCGAATGGGCGTTGCCACGTCTTTCACGTTTGTTCCTGCCACTTCAGCACACTGGTGAGACTAAATGAAAGAATAAGAACTTCTTCCTATGGTGGGTCCATAAAGGTCGAAAGAGTTGGCCATTTTTAGAAATTCCAGTTAGTCTTCATCATAAACTAATACCGAGTTTGGGCATATTAAGTGCAATTACCACTGCAGAGTTTTCCACGAGTCATTTCAGCAGAAGTATGCGGGATTTTTAAATTAAGTTTAAGGGTAACGTTACCTTGGCTCCAATCTGATTGCCACACTGGCCGGCTTGAATGTGAACAATTTCACGCATCCTGTCCTGCTTCGTCCAGCGAGTGTCCGTAGAAAAGAAAGCGTGTGTCCTCCCCCAAATCGCCGGCAGAAGGCTCGACCGGTCCAGACGAGGCTTTTTATACCGTACTCCGAGAGACTTTACCGCACCGTCTACCAGAGAGAGAGGGATGCGGTGACGTCACCCGATACCGGCCAATCCGAGAGAGCGGAGAAAACGGCCGTCTGGGTCCTGAGGTACCAGACAGAGCAGCAACATCAGCACCACTGCGTTATGAGCAGTCTGCCTTCAGCATGTAGATCGGCTAGGTGGTGTCTAGGGTTGGACTCCAGATGACTGATGTTAGAAAGATGCATTCCATTCTCCTGCATGACAATAATATAATCCTAAATATATAGCAAATGAGTTGTTCAATCAGTCTCAATAGTTATCAAAGCTCTGTCATGTTCAACCTTTTCAGTTCATTTTCATATGAAAGCATGCCTGTCTGTGCTGGAGCAGCAATCTAAAAAAAATTCAGTGACTAAAATAACATGAAATCATAATTTGTCCTTTATAAGACTTGGCCTTGGTGTACTGTTATACATTATTTGGTACTGTCTCTATTTGGCTGTGCTAGTTGTTCTTGCAAAGCCCCATTTTCTTCGCCTCAACATCCTCCTCGCTCTACATACTGCTGAGTGAACAAGACCCTGTTTCAGCATTTCTTACTCTACCAGTCCCAGCCCTCCTGGTCACATTGCTGTGTGATCTCACAGCAGCTCTCTAAATGGAGGTATGTGTGACTCAGGACAGTAGGTACAAGTTCTGTAACACACACTGCAGAGGCAGCATGGCGGTGGTGGGACAACAAAAGAAAAATCCCTGACTCACTGTGACCCCACCCACACCAAAGAGCTCACTGGGATTTGTGTGGGATCTGAAATCACATTCTTTAAATGCTAGAAGAAAGAAACAGAGAAAGAGAAGAAAAGCAGACAAGTTAATGGCATCCTTTAATGACATAACTGTTTTACTACAGTATCCAAAAACTAGAAAAAAATATGAATATTTAAAACTGAAGTGTACTGAAAGGTCCCCTCTAGAGATTTACCAACACTTTACTATGGGGTGCTGTTTATACGACTACATTATACCTACCTCCTGGAAACTGACATGACCTTACTTAAATGTTCATTAACACTGATTCCAGTTGGCAGTATTTGGTTACATTTACCACTTATGTTCAGACTTAGCTAGAGTAGTCTTTATGACAGAACACATATATTGGAATAAGCATTTATAAACATATATGTAGGGTTATGTCAGTTAACATATAGCCTTATGAACTATAGCCTGTAATAAACTGTTACCCATGATACTCTTATTCAGTGTCATCAATCAAAATAAGGCTTCTTAGTGCATCAATCTGTTTTATTTATATCTATATCTGTATTGACATTGTGTTGTATGTACATTAAGCTCTGGACAAACTGACATTAAAAACTCTGATCCAATCAAACGTGAAAAATATGTTCATCATTACACTGTTAGTGTCTACTGAGCTCTTCCTTAAAGAAACCACAGTTTTTGCCCGCTCATGAGCTCTCTCCAGCCCTAAGCATGATATATTGATCTCTGGCCTGGAGGACAGATGCAGTTGAGTGCTTAATTGAGCAGAGCTTTTAAAGGCCCAACAGATACAGATGGTGCTGCCCATGGACACCCGTCAAGGCAACATTAGGGTGAAGATCCTGTCGTTTAAACCGTAATTGATCGAAATGTACTCTTTGTATGTAAAGTAGGTAAGTCCACAAAACAGAATCTAATTTTCTCTGATAAACTATTCTCTTAAATTATCACATCCAAAGACCGAGGATGGCAAACTTTATATCAAGCCTTCTCTAATGCTCCTGTTAATTGCATCTAAGTAATGGAGTAGAGCTTTTCAAGCTTTGAAGTTTTATGACTATATTGCTGTTGTATCTGTTCTCCTTGCTTTTAGTTGTGAAACTCCTCATGGAACTGGGTTGTAAGCCATTAGTGATGAGTAGGTTAAAAAAATCTCTACATCATTATACCATTAGCAGTCAAAAAGCTTTGATTGTTCATAATAGCAATGCTTCTCCTCACTGACACTGTCCTTGTCATGTTGTTTTACTGCTATGAGCACATTGAGACAAATTTCTAACAACGTAATTGGTCCGGTATTAAAAACTGAATCCTGACTTCATTTAAAATCAGTCCTGTTAAACTTTTCTTTAAGCTCACAAGGCATACTAATACTTTGTAAAGTAGCACCATTGTATTCCACTTAAAATAAGAGAGAAGAGAGCACAAATAAGCAGGAGATATTACAACAGTTTGCTGCCGTCTTTGTACTGGCTTTCAGTCAAGCAAGTAATGATTAATGACTCTGAAGCCTGCAGAGAGATGGCCAGAGCAGCACCTGCGGACTTCTGGCCAATGAAAGCCTGTCACTGCCCAGTGCCTGCAGCACAGCAAGATCCAAATGCAAATCACTATCACTGACAGAGGCAGGAGTTTAAGAGTCATGAAAAAAACCCCACGTCTCCTGATTCACCATTAGATTGCCATTTGCCATTTGATTCGGACACAAAGTCTTCAGAAGAAAGGAGCTACACAAAAGTCTCCTCACCTCACAGATCCAGGCACTATATGCCTTTAGATGTTTTAACAAAATGAGCTTGACCTGACAAGAAATTATAATATCACACAATCCAGGAGAGTTTAATTCCAACCAGTATCCAATAAGCTGCCCTGCTGTACTCAACTTTAATACATCTGATCCAGCCAATCAGTTGTTTAGGAAGTGGCTGATTAGCTGGAGCAGTTGTGGGAAGCTGTGGCTGGAACAAGGCTCTGTAAGAAAGTCGTTTGGAGACCACTGAAACCGCTGTTGGGTGTTCTGCATTCTGTTCACCATCATGCATTTACTGGATTAGAATATGTATTATTGTGTAGTCTTTGCACTCTGCAGGTGTAAGTGTGATCCTAGTATGATGTATGATGCAAATTGGTAACAGTTACCAGTTTTGCTAATGCCTGTTAAAACAGTGGTGAGAAAAGTAGAATGTGGATTAGGCACCACAGCGACCTTTTTAAATAAACTGAACAACAGTACCCTCTAGTGGCCAAATCTCGCCAGTCTTCACCTTGAATGAATGTGGATATCTAGCAGTCCTGCTTGGCAATTAAAGACGTTCAACTCACTTACTTTTTTATTTACGTTCAGTCTGTACTCTGATTTGATCAGTTAAAATAGTTAAAAATAGTTAAAAACATAAAAAATAATGTGAATGTATTATTGTTTTTCTTTCCAAATTCTTCAGGAAATTAGACTACATAGCTACCCGTTGAACATGTGAGGTGAATGTGTCCACCAGGAAGTTTTTAAAGCATTACACAACCTTGTCTTTTGTTGCGCCTGTCACGTTGCTGGAATCAAACTTAAAATGGGCACATACATTCTTAGTTTTAGCATTAAATATGTTGCTCTTGTACTATTTTCAATTAAACATGGGGTTTAAATGGTGTAAATGCATTATATTTTTATTTACATTTGTGTTGATCTATGTACCAAAACCAGTCATAATTCATTCTCTCTCTATCCTTCTCTTTAGCTGTTTTTGTTACTGTGTCATTAGGACTTATATGTGTAAATTATCTGTGCTCTGATTGGCTGCCTTGTATTTAGTTTTATCTGAAGCACTCCTTATAGACAGTATTGGCATATGTATTTGGATACATCACCTCCTCCTTATTCAGTTGAGGTGTCCCATTCACACCCATTGCTAGATGGTATATAAAATCCAGCACAGAAAATGAAATCTATAAGTTCTATTATTGTGAAGTGGAACAATCGAGGAACCACAATAACTCAAACATGAACCAGTAGACCAAGCTAAATCTAAAATTGCAAAATTGTTGCATCATTTGCTACAGGTTTCAAACCTGCCTTTGGAAGCAACATCAGCACATCGCTAAGAGTGGTGTGAAGTACGTTGACACTGGTTTCGGGAATATCCAACAAACTTTTGTAGGTGTAATAATCCAAGTCCACATACTTTTGGCCATAAAGAGTAACTTCAGAATAAATAGGTGTGGCTAACCTGCTGTGGGCAGTATAGGTGAGAGGATGAAAAGTAAATAGACACTCGATTTATTTAGATTTAAAACAAAATATGATATGGGCTTTTAACTTATTTCCTAAAGTTAAATTGTGTTACTATATTGGTAGATAATTTTGTGCTTGCAATATTTCTTTCTTTCTTTCTTTCTTTCTTTCTTTCTTTCTTTCTTTCTTTCTTTATTTATTTATTTATTTATTTATTTATTTATGCCAGTGTGATAATTTTACTGAATAAAATGACTAAAAATATTCTGGAATCTGTTATTTGACATCTAATTTGCATTTTTACGTTTTATGTGTGTAGTTTATTAGAGTTACTGAAATGATAAACTGCACAAACACCAGAAGTAACTAAACTCAAACTAAGTTGAGTTTGAGTTTATTATTTGACAAGAGACAAAAAAACAAACAAGTATGTGTTTGCTTCATTAACTGCCCAATGAAATAGTCCAGGAAGCTGTAAGGCACAGGAGTGCAAGATTAGGGTCAAAAATCTGGATTATAAAGCACATTTTGTTCTCAGTCTGCGAACCTGAGTTTGCTTTTGAATGTATTTGTATGTGACTTATATATAATATATAATTCTCCAAAGGTTAGAAATCGGCATTTAACTATCTTTAAGTTTAATAAGTTCAATAAGTTATCTAAGCATGTTTTAGGGTGACCCTCTAAAAACTCTTGTATAACCCAGACAGCAAAGCAGATCCACCTAGATCTAAATGTAGCCCTGCTCTGAATGCATTGCACAGAGTAATGGATTTACTGTGCATCCTGGAGGTAATTAAAGCTACAATCATCACAGCATTCCACAGGCAGTGGGGTCATATGACTGTCTGCCCACTCTGGTTACATTTGAGTTCAGCGGACTAACTGTATAGTGTCTAAGCAAGACGTGTAGGACTGATGTAGCTGATTCCATAACCATTTCCTTACAAGTTCTGTGTAACCATGCTACCCAGAATTTTCAACATAGACCTTGAAGAGATCACATGACATTCTCATTAATGTGGAGCATTTTTCCTGGCTCTGAGCTTTAGTGCTGTGAAAGAAGTTTCTGTCTGATGCTTTCGAGTAATCAAAACAAAACTATAGTTGTTAAAACTAAAGCGCTTATTTATCGAATGACGTTCCAGCTACCAAGTCTTCCCAAAATACCCAGCACCCCAGAGGATTTTCTCAACGCTGCACAGCCAGAGGTTGTGCTAAAGACAGGCCTGAATGATGATATTTACCCTATAACTGAAATCACTGTCTAATGCCTAAGTTAAATATAGATATAGACCTTTTCACAACATTTTGTACTATTTACTGTTACGAAGAGACAAAACAAAAATCTTTTTTTCTATAATACAAAGTCAATTTAAAGGCTATTAAGCCATAAAAAAATATGAGGAAATGTCTGACGTCCTGGCATGCGTCAGTCTAAAATGACCAGCTTATACACAGTAGCCATGGGGTGTTGAAATGAACCCCTCACTAATGGATGAAAGAGACTGTAAAGGAATGAAATGGACTTTGAGCACGCTACAGCCAGCCCTGCTTTGAAAATCGTGTTTCATAAGACCTTTTGATTTGAAGAATAAGCCTTCTTTTGTTTGACTAAATCCTTTGCCCTGCCTCCATCTATGATGGTATTACACTGCATTGGCCATCCCACATTTCAGCTGAATTATTAGAAATCATAACTCTTTTTAGATATGTATTTATAAACTGATCAGCCATGACATAAAACCACATCCTGGTGTCTGAAGTATCAGCCCATTTTATCAGCTTTACTTAACATACAGGGACACTTTGTAGTTCTATAATTACACCCTGTAGTTCATCTGTTTTTATGCTTCCTTTTTTATCCCACTTTTCACAGTCCATCAATGGTCAGGACCACCACACGACTGAAAAAGATTATTGTAGATTATTAGATCATTAAAAGTATTAATTGGGCAGCGTCCTGTGACCACTGTAGCATGAGATGATCTATTGTCTGACTTTACAAGGTGAACCAACAAGGTAGTAGTGTCTAATAGAGTGGGCAGTGAGTGATACTAGGGCAACACACGGCAGGGCGGGAAATGATCCACTACCCAAGTAATACCCACTCTGTGGTGATCCTGTGAAGAAGGTAACTAAGTATGCAGAGAAACAGATGGACTACTGTCTGTACCTGTAAAACTACTAAGTGCTCCTTTATGGTAAGTGGGGCTGATAAAATGGACAGACTTGTAGAAACAGTGGTCTTATATCACAAATACAACCTGGGTTCTGTTTACAGCAGAAATATATTATTGGATTTGGCAGGTCATTCAGATCCCCTTCTACAGCAGATTTTATCTGGTCAAGCGGCATTTCAAATATGCTGATAGAGCTGGCTAAGAAAAAAAAACTCTGACCAAAGAACTTTTGATAAATGCAGAAGTGAAGAATGAAGAATTAATATAAAACTGAAGAAGCCCTAAATTATGAACATGTAAACCACGTGATCAATAAACCATAAGCATGTTTTGTGCATGATATTAGAAAAATATCCTGTTATACTACTATAGAATAATTTGGTAGTAGTTCTTTAGTGTGGTTTGATGTGAAATGGTTCATGGTAGAGAAACTTACCAACTTACCAAGTTTTCTTTAGCATCTGGAGTCAAAAAGAAGGACCAGGACACCTGGATGGAAAATCTAAATGCAAAATTGAAAAGCTGAAAAATCAAAAAGCTAAAGCCTTATCTGTACTTTAAACAAGGCCCCAAACAAGCATTCAACCATCAGTAATGCACAAATAACTAATTTTACAGTCTATTTTCTAGCCTTGGGTAATGACGTAATGACGTAGCTAGCCCCGGGGTAATGACGTAAGCAATTTCAGTACTTACGTCACAATAGATTTGACATTGTTGTTGTTTGTTACGAAGTTAGGAATGACAAAAAAAAAAAACACCTCCAATTTCAGCATCCAGATCATCCAGACTGAGATGCACCTGTAAAAATCCAGCTGGAACTGCATTTCAAAGCACCTGTGGTTTGGACCCAATTTACACCTGTGGTTTGGACCCAGTTTACGAAAATCAAACTTCTTGGTTTTTGCTGTTCATACTACAACAAATCAATGTGGATACAAACTGGATATACCAAAAATCAGACTTTTTTACAATCCCAAATGACCAGTGAAGACATGTTCTGACTTTTTTTATGTAATGTTGACGATGACCCAATAAAACTTTTCTAAAATACTATTTTGCCTTACAACGCTCTCCATGTACTTTTCTGCCATTACCGTTTTTAAAAACTGTTTTAGGGCAAAATTTTACTGACATTATAAAACATTGTCTCAGAAATCAGAGTATTTGTAACCAGGTAGTGAAATACATTCTGTGGGCCGCCTGGTTCTGATCACCATTGTGACTGAATCTGACTCTTAAAGGTTTCTCAGAAACATAGCATTTTACATTAAACCACTTTTAACCACATCAGATTTTACAACCTTTTAATGTGACATTTTGTCAAATCTCACAAAAAAGACTATTTATTTAAATCTCCACAAACTTTGAGCAGGTGTTCAACACTGCCTTTTCAAAACGAACGATTAGCTTATACACATGAGCTGTTACTATTATATTAGACCTGCTTCTACAGAGCTTTGAAGCAGTGACTCCAGGAGCTTTATCCCTATAGATAAACATTTATTGAGTCAATAATGTAGCCTGCAGCATCATCTTGTGATGTAGTGTAATTGGCCTAACAGAGGACAATTCATATTTAGGACAGCATCAAATGGATTAGCACACGCCTTAATTAAAGGCAGAACTCAAAATGTACATTCAAGGCAAATGCCAAAGTAACAGCTAATTTGATACCAAATATAGATTTCAAGTTTCAAGGGCAAAACTGTTTCCTCACCACATGACTGCATGCCTCAGCTATCTAAACCAGCCATGGATATAATGAGAACTATTCTCTACTGGGAGTGCAATCTTTGCTATTCTTCTTTTTTCTTACAATGACAGCTATGATCATTTTATAGCATTAGCTTGTTCTAAAGGAAAAGAAACACTTGTATTTCCTTGAGAAACTTTGTGCATACGTGTTTGTGTGTGTGTGTGTGAGACCTAGAAGAATGGTTTATTCAAATATCAGATTTTTTTAATGTTTGGTGTCTGAAGTTGGTTTCTTTAACTATATGTAGTTTACATTATTATTACATTAGCAAACATGATAAGGCCACTTGAGAACATTTTTCACTTTCAGTGAACCCTCCCTTAGGACCCACACACCCACTGCCAGGTTTGTCACTTAAAATGTTAACATGCCTAAAAAATCGGATTTTACACACACATTGAATTTACTTGAATTAAACACAAACATCATTTCCTCATGATTATAATACCTTGCATCAACTTATTTGCAAGAAGTTCACTGCATCACTCAATGCAAATAGATTATCAACACATTAAATGTACCATGGCAGGTATCAGCTTGACTGAAGTCTCATATTGCATACAGATCCTACACAGAATTGACTGTTAATTAAACCATTTAATATGATCTCATGTTAAAGGGGAGCTCTCACCATTTCAGAATTTTCATGTACTGGTCAAGAAACAAAAATTGTGGTTTGGTGTAAAATGATAACTTTTCAGAGTCTGAATTACTTAGTGAAAGAGTTTGCCTCCAAAAGCTCACACACAAAAAGTTATTACAAAGTTATGAATTGGTTATAAATGTGCACAAAAGTGATAAAGTTGAATTATCCCTATTCATGGCAGAGTGATACATGCATGGCAGTGTGAGGTAAAACAGCCTAAAAATTATATATATATATATAAATTAAATGTATGCCTATTTCATCATCAACACCTTATAAGAATCTATCGGAATCAATGTTTAAGCAGCTCACTGGTGGGCTATGTTTTTGTCATAAACGTGGCGACCCCTGGTTCTTATACCATGACTGTAAAGAAAAGGTAACCATTAACCATTTCACATTAAACCATTCTGAATGACCCTCAACCACTGAATTATTGTTATTATTTTTTTAAATAGTGGAGTTCCCCTTTAAATTGTACATGTTCATTGAAGTGTCAGGAAGATGATGATGATGGAAATGAAAATGATGACAGACAAATAAAGGACGTTTTCTTCATAGACAATCAAAAGTCTTTATGGCTTTGTATCACTAAATCTCTTCACAGTTCACCAGAGGTCTGTTCATTTGTCAGATGATTGTGCATGATTGTCACTGTTGGTGTTGTAACAGATTGGAAAGTACACAGAGAAAACCAAAAGCTGCATGAATGTGAATACTCCATTTAGCCTTGTGCTGTATCCAACTGAAGATCCGAGGTCCGCAGTACATTATCTGTCAGGTCTGCACTTTACTCTGGTTCTTAAGGAATATATTCTGCTGGTGTGAAGGATGGGTTGTGACAGCATGTACATGTCCAACTATGTTTCAAGAGGTTGACGAAGTTAGCTACTGAAGGCATTAATAAGCCACCATGCGCCAAGTGAATGCGCAAATGTGTGCGCAAAGTGAATGTGCAACGTGCGCAAACAGCCCAGAACTTTCTTAAACTCTAAGTCTTTTAAGGCTTTTGTCCTTTATATTGCATCATATTTTAAAGTCAGCTCACATAACGAAGCACCAGGAGCAGAGCACGAGCTCCTTGAGGGTCTTCCTCAGCTCCTGACTCCGGTAGGCGTAAATGAGGGGGTCTATGAGCGAGTTGCAGATGATGAGGATGAGGAAGAGGTTGAAGTGGCTGAAGTAGCACTTGCAGTACGGGTTGGTGGGGCACGTGAGGATGAGGATGAGGTGGAGGAAGAAGGGTCCCCAGCACACGACGAACACCCCGAGCAGGATGGTGAGCGTGACGGCGCCCTTCATGCTCGTCGCCGCCGCGCGCCGGCTCTTGTGGAGCGCGCGGATGCGGCGCGAGTGCACGCGCGCCAGCACGAACATGTGCAGGTAGAGCGCGGCGGTGAAGACGAGCGCGAGGCCGAAGAAGGTGACGAGGCACGCGACCACGGCGTCGTCCGTGTGGTAGACGATGAACAGCGAGCTCGACGTGATGCTCGCGAGCCACACGAGCGCGATGACGGCCACCGCGCGCCGCGTGGTCATGATGCTGTGGTAGCGCAGCGCATAGAAGATGGTGATGTAGCGGTCGGCGGCGATCGTGCACAGGAATGAAAGCGAGGACACCACGGAGCTGCAGATCATGACGTCGATGACGTTGTCCAGGTGACGCAGCATGCCCGCGGTGACCGCGAGGACGCCGTGCTCGGTCAGCAGCATGAACATGGTCTCCACCACGTTGCTCACGCTCACCAGCATGTCGGACACGGCCAGGCAGCAGATGAAGTAGTACATGGGCGAGTGCAGGTTCCTGTTCTTTACGATGGCCGCCACCACCAGGATGTTCTCCACCAGGCTGATGATGCCCAGCATGAGGAAGAGCTCCTGGGGGATCATGATCTGCGCGATGCCCGTAGCGTTCCCGTCGCCAACGGACCCGTTCAGCGTGCCGTTATCGAGTGTCAGGGGGTCCTGCTCCAGATACCTTGGGGTGAAGTGGTGGTGCAGCGTTTCGTTCATGGTCCTGATGTGGGGGGGGGCCAAAGAAGGGGCCTGGTGTCGCTTTAGCAATAAAACAAATACGAAAGGTTTTTATTTATTTGTTTGTTTGTTTCGCGCGAAATATGAAAATGTTTACTATAATTACGCTTACACCATGTAAAGGTGCCAGAGAGGTTTCTTTAAGAAAAAAAAAATCACCTTTGCTTTCTTTAAAAACCCTTTTGATGGAAAGTTTTGAGAGAACCAATTTTGTCAATACGATATTTAAGTGTAAATAATATTTACCGTTTTTCCACATTATAAAAAAACTACAATGCAAAGAAATGGGAAGGTTTTTAATCCTTAAAAATATTTTTCTACCACCCAGGAGGAGAGTTCAGCCCTAACACCTCTGCCTGTCTCAGATACCTAACATAAACACACACACAAACTGAAAAAGTACAACTTGCTATTTAGTTAAGGAAAGTAAATAAAGGAAAAGAACGATGCGTGTTTTTCTTACCTTTATATCGAAGTTAAGTCCAGCAGCAGGTCACGGGTTATTAGTCAGTCCAGCACTCTCTCTATAAACGCTCCCGCGTCTCTCTAATATAATTTGTTGCTTTGTAACCGCATAAATGATTTTATTGCATAATCTAACCCGCATCTAAAATACTAAACAACCCAGTTCTTACGCGACTGTCTCTCGATCTGCTCCGTATGATCGTACAATCATATCAAACGATCCTGCTGGAGTTCTCAGGCGTGTAAACTCAGAGCCCGAGTCTCTGAAAGCACTTTTATTCTAACTCAGATAAAAAGGATAACAGGCTGCCTCGCCGGTGGCAGTAATTGCTAGCCAAGTCGAGTAAATGAGTGTGGCTCCTCATAAGAGGAAGATCATCAAACTCCTCCTTTTTCTTAACCATCCGCATGACTGTGCAGGAGAATCCGTCCTTCTTATGTCAGCACCGAAGCTCCCCTCATCCTGCACCGGCCTCAAACTATCTAAGCAAACCTTCATTCATCCTCATTCATAAAGTCAGCAGAACTGGCGCGAGGACGCCGTGCAAAAATGACATGCCATTGCGCGCGCTGTTTCAGAGCTGGATTTGTTTCATTAACACAAATAAATGCACTCTAGTTCAAATGGGTCGCCTTTCACATTATATTTTACCCACCCGTATTCCAACAAGCCCCGCCCCCTGTGCCAAGCCTAGCTCGGTTTGGCTGGAGTACTCACATCAGCGAGGGGTGTGACGGAAACAGGTGGGGCTAGAGCTACCTCTACTTAGTGGCATCGCAAACTCACCCGAATGCATTTCTGTCGAATCGTTTGTTCAAGCTTAACTTCTGACATTCCAGTCCATTACAGCTGAAACTAAATTGCTAGTTAATCATCTGTCACGGGTGGTCGATTACCCACCAAAACAGGACACAGAATACAAGTAGAGGGCCACAGAGAATGTAGACAAACAAAATAGGCAAGTAAATAAATTTCAAATAAAAACACAGTTACATAATATGATACAAGCAATTGCTAAATTAGTTTTCACAGCATTTCTGTTATTTCTATTTGCCATGTTTAAATGTCAGCCTTCACCAAGGCGTTTCCAGAGTTCGCAACTGAATACAAGTATTGGGAATACATATCCAGAATACAGGTACCTATGTGTATTTAAGGTATTTTTTTAAAAATTGCATTATTTAGAATATAGCTAAGTGCCTTTTCATGAGAATACTTTTAGAATACTCACTGAGTAAATCAATAAATCAATAACACCACTGTCTAAACCAATACTCGTTTACTTGCTTTAGTGCATGGCATGGGTGTAACTAGAGTTTTTACAATTGGGTAGCCAGCAGGTAAGACCAAGGATTTTAATGGGGTGGCACTATGTATCAATGGGGTGTAAATATGCATCACACTATTGACATGACATATGTACGTAACGTAATCATGTAATCTGTACATATTTAAATCTGTCCACCATTTCTACATCAATACAACTATTACTGAAACTAACTTTAGTAATTTATTAGGAAAATATGAAATAAGTAAATTAAATGTATCACTTTTCAGTACACAGTGTTAACATTAAGCGTGGAATATTTAAGTTGAATTCATCATACAGGTTATCTAAGACTAAGACTTAGAAAACTAGCCAGACATCGCTGTCTCTACAACATATGCAAGTATTCACCTCCAAAGAGAAATTTAGTTTGGATGACGAAGAATTATAGTTAAACAATTGAATAGCTTTATAATATAGTTTACAGAGCAGCATTGCTAAAGGGACCTAGCATACACAGACTTGCCTGTTTGGTTGGCAAATAAGTCAGTACACCAATTATAGAATACAGCATCATCAGACTCTCATAAGTGATTGGAACATCATAAAGCATAAATAATGCATTGTTAATGATGGGTGACTGTCTCATAGCTAAAGGGTGGCCAGAAAAGTGGCCTCCATGCTTTATTGTGCAGTAGAATTGGCCTCCCCTTGGCTATGCCTATGCCTCCTGCTTGTAACAAACATGACAGTTTGTTGGATTCTAAACATGTCTCAAGCGATATCTGTTTAATAAGCACTGAAGCTTCTACCAAAGCCAGAGTACACTGATAAATGAATGTGACACATTATTTATCACAGCATTGTTGACGTTTTTGAGGGATGATCAAACTAATAACCTCCTCAGTATAGCTAGTGTCTGCTTACATTATTTTCTTTTTATTTATATATTTACATACTTTATATAATTCTTATTATATATATATATATATTGCTATAAACTACAATCTATAACAATTAATTCAAGTCATTCTTGTATTTTCCTAAATAATTAATAATGTTATTTAGTTTTAAAATATTATTAAAACATTCTGAAGAATGAATGTAGTAGCCAGAGGTGACAAGACCATCACATCAGTTATATTGCACTGGTCAGGTCCAATACATCCATCCAACCATCCATCCATTATCTTCTGCTTTATCCCGCTAGTCACAGGGGGGCTGGAGCCAATCCCAGCATCATCGGGCGAAGGCAGGGTACACCATGAACAGTTCGCCAGTCCATCTCATGGCCAACATTCACTCTAAATGACCTACGGGACCAATCAACCTAACATGCATGTCTTTGGACGTGTGTGAGGAAACCGGAGTACCTGGAGGAAACCCACTCAAGCACTGGGGGAACATGCACACTCCACACAGAACAGCCCGGACCAGGAATCCAACCCAGATTGTCTTGCTGTGAGGCGACAGTGCTAACCACTACACCACCCAATAAATCAACACATTTATATTTCCCCCATGACCCAAGACAGTAGATTTCTAAAGCTAGTGCTACATCGTCTAACCATGTGTAGGTAAAAACTGCAATTGCACACTGGAAGTAAACATGGAGAAAAATAAAAGTTTACTCAATGTAAAGGACACATAGTGTTTCCAAATTATATAAACAAGATTTTGTTCAAACAGTGACGACATATCCACTTATACAGTCATATACAAAAGTTTAAGACAGACTAGCCTAAAGTGAAAAAGTATCCTGTTGTTTGACAAGTCAAAAAATGTGAAATTCCTTTTGGAATTTATGAAACTAACATTGTTGGTAGAAAATCAGCACATGTAATTTTACCAGAGGTATTCAAACTGTATTAAATCAAAATTCATCAGGTGCTGGAAGACAAAAAACAATGGTTGACCACCACAAACATGTTAAACATGAAATATAAATTAACTTTTTTTAACAAAGCCTTTACCCTTTAATGCCTGCCATAGAATAATAAAATTAAGGTAATTACAAAATTTATATTTAATAGGGGTGTAAGAAAATATCAAAAATTTCGAATATCGAATGTTATGTTTTGTGGTACTGTACCGATTCTCAAAAACACAGTATCAATACCCAGATTCCTGGCAGACAGTGAATCATTGTGTGTAAACCTCTGACCACTAGATGGCAGTGTTGTAATCCATTTTCAGCTCCACTCCAACATTAACAAGCAGCACAAGGGAGCAATGATGTTGTAAACATTGGCAAACCTGTTAATACAGTGGTGTGTTTTAATAGTAGGATTTGAAAAATCTCAATATATCACTTTGTTTGCAAATATCACAATATATCGCAATATACTGAATCGTTGTATCACGATAGACATTGTATTGCCAGGTTCTTGCTAATACACAGCCCTAATATTTTAAATGCTAACTTTGTTAACAACAGTTCTAGGTAGTATGGGCCATTTGGCATAACACAGATAAATTTAAGCACGATATATATTTGATGTATTTGCCATTTCTTGTGTTTTTGCCATTTCTATAGTGTGTAACAGCATTTGGACTCAAAATTTATTTGCCTGCAGAATTGGGACTAAGAAGAGGGCAGCTGTTCCACTTTTTCAAATAAGGTGTGATTTTCCAGGCAGCTAACATTTCTTAACCTGTTTTAATCTTCATCAAAACTGCCTTTCTCCACCTAAACCTTTAGTTAATCTTGACTTCTTTGATGACCTCTGATTTATATATAGAAATTTTAATACAGCAATTGCTGATGTCAGAGACAATAATGTTCTTTTCACAGAGAGAAAGAAAAACTTTTTATCACAGTCACGCTTATATTCAAGAAACCTCAAGTGTATTTAGCCTTTTTTTCCTCTCCCCATAAACTGTTTTATCTATTATCTATCAGCAATTGTTAATAGAGAAATGAGCTTTATCTCAATATCAAGAAAGACTACTGTTCATTAATCTAGTTTTAAAACTGTCACTTAATCAAGGACTAAGCTTCATCTGTGGTTGGAAAACAGTCTCTACTGGACTCAAAAAAGAAGCCTGAAATACAAACAGGAAAAGCATAAAAAGCAAGGAAAACACATAACGCTTCCATCATTCCAATAATAGTTTAGGTCAATTCTACATTAAGTCACTTGGAATGTGAAATTTGATTGACTGTTGGAATCACATGTCTGCCTGCACCATGTCAGATCACTGTATGAAATGCTTGAGAACATAAATTTTCCAACTGTAAATGAGGATTGGATGTAAATTAGGGAATTCGAGGTCTTATATGAGCAAGCCTGAAGGTGCACTTGTTCTAAGCCCCAGAGTGGGCGACACCTCACATGAACACCCCTCATGACACAGCCTTTAGCTCCAGGTGAACTGGCAAACAAAGCCTGCAGTTCACAGCCATTTCCCCTCCCAACATCCACTGCGCTCTTAAATAATCATGTGGTTTCTTGAACATGAGGAGGAAAATGCTGCAGACTATGAGATCGCATGCTGCCTGTTTTCCTTGCTCTGTGGGATTTTCTCACGTACATCACAGACCACATAGGCAAACAGACGCTTGGGTCACACTGAGGGCAGAAAGTCTGAAACTTTCAGATCCAGAGTACTTAGAAGATGGCATGAAAAGGAATACAAACCAAACACAATGATACAACTAACCTAAGCAGAAAGTACGCTGGTATTCTGTGTACAATTTGTACAGCATGTTCAAAGCTGCAGAGCCATCTGGCTTATTAAAATAAAACATTAGCATGTATTTAAATTAATATCATGGGATGTGGATTCAGGGCTAACAGTCATCTTGGCTGAACACCCTCAACACTCTTTTCTTCAAAGAAAAAAAATCAGTAAGTAAGGTTCTCTCTAGACATGTATGATATAGACAGAATAGTTACAACCTCTGTATGGGAGTTGCAAGAGCTAGAATGATACTATACTGAGCCAAAGAAAGGAGCTGGTAACCGGCAAATGCCAAAAATAATCAGACCCTGCTTTGAATACTTTACATCAATATGGAGACCTGAGGTTTATCCGCTGTGTGGAACGTTATCTGGGGTTCCATCTTCGATTGTTAATCCAGCGTAGACTGACTGCTGAGTACCATTTGACTCCAACCACCAGTCTCTTGGAAAACTGTTTTTAGAATAGATGTTATGTCATACCGCAAAGGTTTTCATAGGTATTCCAGGCATAATTAAGAGTTGTTGAGCTAGGAAGGAGCAACTGGTTGAACCCGTGTGCTACAGCGTCACCCAGAGGCAGTGCTGCATCTCTACAGCAAAACAATGCTTGTTTAAAAATTGAATTTTAAAGTGGAGGACCCCTATATTTCTCATAGGACTTAAAGATTGTCCAACTGGAGTGGTGATATATCTTGCCAGGATTTCACTATAAAATACTGTATTGATCATTTCATTGTGAAATCAAGCCATTCTGAGATATTTCTGTACATCTTGAGCATTTCCATCGGTTCATTCATCATAAAACTCTCAGAGGATGTAAAGAGCATCTGTTCTATTTGGACAACAAAAAAATTGAAAATAGACCAAAATGGAGATGCATGTTTATCTTTGGACAGTGTCGATATGTACTTTCACCAGCAGCGTCCTTTAAAAACCAAACAAGCACTGATCTAACTGACAAAATATCATTTTATGAAGTCAACAAATTATTTTTCCTTTCAGATAAAACCAGCCTTATCACCCATTTTCACCCATGATGCATGAATTACAAATTTGAGTGCTTTATTTACAAATTATTTATATAATCAATGTAATGGACAGTAATGTGCATCCTTTGTCTCAAAACAGTATTGTTTTTTCATACAGTACTATATGAATTAGTTTACAAAATTAGGCAACCCAGCTCTTCAGGCAATGCATGAAGAGCTGGGTAAGGTATTTAAGCATGACCTTTTTACATTAAACTAGACCACTTTCTCCATTTACATGCTCTCAAGTACAATTTTGTTGTTTTTCCTTTGAAGCTGGAACTTCTGTTCACATCTGAAACAGGACTAAAGATGAAAATGATGATGTTATCTATGCAATCAAGTAAGCAGCAGCATCGCATGCTATTATGTCATGATCTTATCTGTCTCTGATCAATCAGCAGAAATAAGAAACTCTATTCAGTTTGAACACTGACCTTCTGAGACATTTTTGCATGTTGCTAGAACAAAAATATCATTGGAATACCAAGTCAAGACAATGCTTCTATTCAAAGTGCTTGTGAAACGAGTAAGATGATGTCTTGATGAATGCTTTCCTTTAGATTTGAATCACCAGAGGGTTAGACAATGAGCATGATATCAACATTAGGAGTTCTCTTAAGGTCGGGAGTATGCAGGGCACAGGCAATTTGGGATTCTTAAGAGATTGTAAGGTTTAATCTTTGCAGGGGACAAAAGATGGAAATATACAGCCTGCAAAAGAAAAGTTCTTTCATAAAATACTTTCTATTTTTATCCACCGCCAATGTAAGATCTCTCTCTCTATCACACTAATTTATACCTCAGCCTCTTTCCATAGCATTCTTTCCTTTCTTAATCCCACTCTTCTTCATCCCTATCTGGGTTGTCCTCCCTCTGTGGCTCCTGGAACTGGATATTAGCCAGCATGTCCCTCATTGCCACCATCAGTCGATTCACTTCTTGGTTCAGTTCTCGCCCAGCTCGCGCCACTTCCAGGTCATCCTCAGGCCTCTGCACACCCTAAGACATAAACGACATTACAAGTTTAACTTGTCAGGTGAAAAACAACAACAGCATTAACATGCTGCATTAACCTTGCTGCGTTACGTATTATTATGTTTCACATGGTCATCATGCTTGTGGAACATTTAAATAGGCTAGTGACTGAAGTGATAAAGAGGTGTCTCAAGCCTTAATCAAATTTTCTGATATAACACTCTGCAAATCACACACACCATTCTTCAGCAGTGTTTGTGTGAAAAACATCCCCATTTTCAACTCTAGGGATGGAACTTCTTAAAAGAGGTGAATAAAGGCTCTGTTATTCTGACTCTCTGGTCTATTTTTGGATTTCAAATCTCAAAGATTTAATTTTAAGCTTAGTCGTCTTCAGTAATCTACGCTGATTTTATTTTCCACACCTAAAAAGTGCTTTTTCACATGGACTTGTTGAACGATGTTAGGTGTAATCGTCAAGGAATTCACAGTCCTAACAACATTATTTAGGGATTTCGTCATAGTTAACTTTCACTGTGACAGATCTGAGCTGTTTTTGACAATTGAAGTGAGCTGAGCTTTTGTTTATTCATCGTAAAATTTTGCTGTGCATTGTTTCATTTCTAATCATTTTTGAGCTAAACTGAAAATAAAGCATCCTGATGTTTAATTTGTTGCAAGATCAGCCACCCCACTTGTTAGGTAAGTGCAAATGGGTGATATGTGAAATGCTGATAAAAACATTAAGCAGTGTTTGGGAAACTCAGTTTGATCTGTATAAAACAGTATAAAAACATAATATTTGCTGACTTCCGTAAATAGATGCTCATTTGCTAAGTTTGATACCTGCAATAAACGATAAACAGGCAAATGCACATTTACAGCTGTGTTACATCACCTTTCCCCGGTATCGGCGCCAATACTGGTACTTACACACAGTATCGGTATCGGCAATAGAGAGCACCGATACCACGAAGCTTATTGACTAAATGGTTGCAGGTGTTTCTGCATTGTGGCAATTTGTATTTTTTCAGAGCTCTGAAACTTTTTAACGTGCAGTTACTCAACCAGTAAATGGTGTTCTTTCAAAGTTATTATATCTTATTCAGGATAAGACAAAAAAAGTATAACATAAAAAGTGGAACACGATAAATATCAGGATTTATAGCCATATATCGAGCATTTAAGTCAGAGTTGGTACCGGCATCGGTACTCTGTATCGGCAGATACCTGAAAAGCTGGTATCGGTATTGGTATCAGTAAGGAAAAAGTGGTATCAGTAAGGAAAATGTGGTATCAGAGTCTTTAGCTATGCAACCATGCATTTGTTGACATTTTGTTGTCATGTTTTTAAATGGAAGATTACTTCTTGCACCCTCACTCTCTGATGCTGTTCTGAAACATGAAGAATGTGGCTTGGGGTTGAAAAACACTTTGTCTGAAAGTCTGCATATGTTTGGCCAAAACGTGTTAAGCATTAGTAATGTTTTTTATTAAAATGTTACTAACACCACCTTGCATGTTACCCACTAAAACTTCCTCAAACCATGACAAATGTTGAAATTGAAAATTAACACCAATAATAATCTGGATACTCCAAATAGTTATTTTTTGCTTTAAACAGCAAGACATCCATTAGTTTCATAAACAATTTAAAAGTTTGACTCATCAGACCACAACACATGTTTCCACTAAGCAACAGACCAGTTTAGATGAACTCAAGTCCCAATAAATTGACATATGGCTTTCCAACAGTGTTTATTAACAACGGTTTGTGGTGTGATGCTGAATGAATGCCCATCCCGCAATCTGATGCTGCTGCATTGTCTGCAGAGACCAGGTACCTACATTCAAGACCTGTTTTCCCCATCATGGAGCTTCCTGCTGTCCAGTGCCTCGTGGAAAACCCCACTGCATGATCCACTAGCACCTCCAAAGATTCAGTTTGCTTACTTAACCACAGATGTTGCCTCTCCTGCTTTCACAAACTCATCAGTCCTTACTAATACCTAACAAAACACTGAGCTAGTATTCACTGCTACTTTGACAGGACTTCAGCAGTTTTCTCTTTTCTCTATATTTACTGATGAATAAGTAGTAAATTTTATTCTTAATTATACTTTTTTTGCTATTGGGTGATGACCACAGGGTATAGGTTCCCCTTTCTGAATCTGGTTCCTCTCGAGGTTTCCTTGCCATTTTCTCATTGGGGGCTTGGACCTGGATTATCTGAAAAGCTGTTTTGAGACAACTTCTGTTGTAAAAAATGCTATATAAATAAACCGCTATATAAATAAACCATTATATAAATAAACCGCTATATAAATAAACTAATAAATAACATATATTACTGTGTTGCTGCATTATTCATGTCGGTCTGGAAATGTGAAGGCACTTTTGTGAATGTGTAACGTGTCTCTGTTAACTTAATTCATTCTTCGGCTACAATCATGAATACCAAAAGAAGCCATGTGTGCAAGTCATGACACTGCACTGTGTGCCTAAAGTCATTGCAGTCCCTCTCTTTCACCATGACGTCTTTTCCATCAGAATAGTAAAGGTTATTCTGAATCTTATCAGATTTTATTACACAACATTACTGTTACTTGGGGGTTTTGGTCATAGCTCTGATTTGTTTTGCCCTTAGCTGCTATGGCTGTCCTTGAAGAACCTCATCCTTGCAAACAAACAGGAGTTTCTTTCTTTTTAGAAAAAAAAGTTCTAAACTTGCAACACAGCGTAAAGTGTATTTTTTTTAACTTTCAAAAATAACCCAATAAATTACAAAAGATATAAGGTTTACTTCACAATTGAATTTTAACATTTTTTCTTACCATCTCCATTTTTTATTTTTTATATTGTGTCAAATGACTAGACTTACAGGAATCATCAGAAAAAATGTCTATGATGTCTTTTTTTATCTTTTAGCGTAAAGTCACTATTTTGGAGATAGTAACAAGGTTTTACCACACAAGCACCTTCATTTCAAGCTCATCTTCAGTTTAGAGTACAAGTTCACTCACCTGCAGGTTGAAGTTTGGCAGTAGAGAGCGGAACAACAGAGACAAGGTGCTCTCATTTGAGGATCTTGCATTCTGCCTGGAAGGAATAGAATTACCACATTATTCAATGTTATGCCCGTATGTTTGACATATTAGGCATTCTGTAGTGCAGGTTGTATAGTGGAAAAAACAAATAAATCAACAGATCATCAAACAACAATGGTAAACTGAAAACATAATTAAAACTAATGCTAAGTAACTGGATCAGACCATTACCAATTTCCACTTTAAGTAAATAATGCTCCTTTTTTTTAAATGACGTTAGTCTCTTTTTTTCTGCTACTATCATATATTTAAGGATTAACCATCAAACTCTCAAAACTCTTATTTAGCTCATTAACAACCATCACAAGACCTGTTCTAACTCTCCCTCTCTCTGTCACACACACAGCTCCAAACTAGCCTTATAATCCTGGCATGACAGCTGTTTAACATGAGCTAATAGATTAACAGAACCTAGAAACGGCCCAAGTAGTGCATGTATGTCTCAATGTTCATAACCCTATCAAACAGTGGACTAGTATCATAGTTTTATTCATTTAACATTTAACACATTGAATTGTTCTGTTGATTTTCTATGTAAAAAACAAGTTAACAAAGTACAAACTTACTGTTTTCTGTAAATGAATGTATAGTTTCCATGTTCAAATATTTTTGAAGTTTAAAATATTGAAGAAAAAAAAAAAACATAAAATGTGCTTGCATAAGCCACATCTTGCCCAACCCCCTCCCCAAACATGTTAAATTTAGGCCTCACTCGCCAGTCCAATTAGATTTTGCTGCTTAATGTACGATTCAACCTTTTTTTCTTCATATTATCTACCAATTACAAAATTAATTCATATTTCTAAGCTTTTAAAAATCAATGAAAGTGAAGCTGCACATGATTAAAGATTTGGACTGTCAACATATAAAGCTTATGTCTGTTTTATCCCATTATAATAATGCAGTGACTGGAAAAAAAAAACATTTCTCGACTGCTCTACCTTAAGAATCTCAGTTGATTAACAGGTCTTCATCTGATTAATGGACTGGATGATTTCCAGGGAGCTGCTCTATTTGTATTCATTAAATAAACAGTAATTGTGCTGTAACAGTAACAGCTCTGGGATGACTATGATGAAAGTAATTAGCTTTTCGTAGCATTGTGGTTCGGTTTTAGTCAATTTCTCAGTCTTCGGTTCCACAAGATTACAAGGACCCCTCTGATCTACTTACAATTTCAAAATCCACCATATATTTTTTTACACCATGCAAACACCTTTCTTTTTTTACAAACCAGTTTTGAAATATTTTTGCCTTTATTTCTAGAGTTTCTTGGCCGATTAGAGGCAACTCTCCTTGCTCCAAACACTGTTTACAGAGAAACAACACCATGTTATGGTGCTCCGGCCTCTGTGGGTGTGTTATTTCTGGAATCATACGTACAACCCTTCTTTACCCAGACATACGGAGCTAAATTAACGCCACAGAGTTCTATTCTATTTCTCTATTTCATATTATTACATTTCAAAGATGTACTAATTTGACTACATTCTTGTGTTAAGTTTAAGAGGGGCATGCTTCTATTTTAGCATTGGAGCTTTGCGAGTGCTGTTAGAACAGTCAACAACACTTAAGCCTGTCATGACATAATCCTACAGCAATGTTTATGAATGCTTACTTCCATAAGCATCACATGTAAGAAAGCTACATTATGTAACCTTTATAGCAAATGACAGCGACTGCAATAAGCCTTTATAAACCTTTAAGTCAATTTATGTAGGTGTCATGTAACCTACAATATAGCACTATATAATATCAGCACTACCCTACAATAAAGTGTTACTCAACAGTCTTTCAGATGTTAAATCTGTCAATTTCATGGTGTACATAGGCACTGCAATCACATTATTGGTCAAAGGTTAATATTTGTTTCCCCTAACCGCAAACCATAAAAGCAAAAAACCAAAAAAATGTGTGGTTGGAAAATACAGTACCTCTCTGGTCTTGTGTAGGACACTACAGAATCCAGTGGGGGGAGCGGGTCATAACTCATCACAGGCTGTGTGGTCACTTCCTGTGTTAGACAGTGAACAATATAGTACTTCAAAAGTGCTAGGCTTACTTATTTAGCAACAATGGTCCAACTACTAGGAACATGACATGCCACTCAGTATATTATCTTTAAAAAAAGAATTAAACAAAATAATACTTTTTTTCCTGAAGCTCATAGACCAGCTACATCTGAATTTGAATGAATTCAAGTTAGGAAGACCTGCAGTAAAGTGTCTCTCACCAGAGGCAATGTAGATGTGGCCTCTTTAATCTCAGACAGAAGCACATGCCTGTGGATGTTCCTGGGAGCACTCTGGTACCGCTCCTTCCTCCTGACCGCGAGAGAAATACAAACACACATTAATATGTATCTACATATGCACACAGCGTGAAGAATCAGGGTTGCTAAAATTAACTAGTCTTAAGCCGTATGTGGTCCCCTGTATGTCATTCATACTCATTCCAAGATCTTTTGCTTCATAAATGTCTGAGCTGCCTAAAAATGATTAGTCTGCTTTCACTGTAGAGTAAAAGAGTGAGCGAGAAATATAAATCAGTTCTAGAGGCACAAGGACACAATATCAACAATGTTTGGGGCAACAACTACAGAAACCTAGTCACCACCTGGGTTTCTTACAAGCAAGCAACACCAGATCTTCCGCTGTATTCTACTGTATACGTGTTAGGTAGGTGACAAAACGACACAAAGACATTTGTCTGTCTAAGCACACATAACCCATTTTCCTCTAGACTTTTTATCATCCCCTTTGTAGTGTGCAGTTCTTCTGTTAATTAAAACAAAGACACCAACAACAACTACAAATAAAAACACATTAATAAATGTGTCTACTTAACCACTTGCAAAGTATTTCTTGAGGAGTCCCAGAATTCACAGTTACTATTCAGTACCTTGCTCCCTGCTAAATTGTCAGTAGCTCATTAAATAAAATCAGATGTGCTGCTGATAAAAAAAAAAAACTTAAATGTTTGTAGTTATTTTAATGTTAGTGGTTTCGTGGACATCAAATTACTTAGAGGCAAGATAAATCATTTGAAATAACTGATCTTTGCTGCACAGTACTGTTGGTCTAAATACGATGTCAAAGCCACCCCTTGTTACTAGCCTTATAACAAATACTGCAGTGATGTTTACTGGTATAAATGGCTCTCAATTGGCTTCTTTTAACTGATGACAATTGTCAGCAGTTCTTTGCCATGAGCCCAAAAAAGATAACCACAAGCACAACTGCAAGCAATGAATGAAGCTGCTAACATCTTGGCTGTAAATAGGTCTCAGTATGTGGTAATATCCTAGTATATGGAATTAGTTCTGGAATATTTTTTTCTGTGGCAATTGTTTTCTTAAAGACTTATTTACACCCTTATTTAACTGTTTGTGCTGAATTCAGGGAGAGCAGCTTAAGTCTAATGCTGTGTGTGAAAATGAAGGCAGCTGTCGCAATGCCTTGCGGTCTGTGTTGTCCCATAAGCCAGTGCCTTGGAAGGCAGCGCTGTCCACTGACCTCAGTATTGAAGGATATCTAAGGCAGGGAAAGAGAAATCTATGCTGCCTCATATATGGTTTTCATTAGACAGCGACGATTATTTACTTTGCTCTGATATGGCTGCTTTTCTCACATGCACGATGCATTTCCATAAAAGTAAAAAATACAATGTTTCTGAGTGTAAAACTTTTTGGGGATGGACAGTTTCCTGGCAGATTAAACATATCATGAACTCAGCTGGGATGTATATAAAAGCAAATTAATTTGTCCTTTAGTCTCTAAATTCTTGATGCTTTGCTCTTCTTTGCCATTTTATTATCTACTAATTACTAGGTGAGATTGTAGACTGTATTGTTATGTGACCAGCTGTCTAAGTGTCACCAATTTGCACATGACTTTCAGCAATTATTACCACCATTTATTATTAAAACTCTTAGAATGCTTAGAAACTTTTTAGTACAAACGATTATTTTACTACAAAGTAAAAAAGCAAATAAAAACACCAACTTCCTATTAATGTTAATAGTTTAAAATAGGACATACAGTGTAATTTAGACCCTATATGCTGTCCACATATTGGATCTGAATGCTCTTAATGGGTTTTAACTGAGAATAAACTGGCTCTGTGACAGACTGTTACAGTAGCAGAGCAGAGAGTTAAAGAGGCACAGCAGAATGCCCTCTCGTCTGTCAGATGACTTTCATTTAGCCACGATGAAAACCAGAGACACACTCATCAGTGTCTGTCTTGTAGACATGCTCCAGTCAGATGCACTTTAGGTCAATGACAGACTAAACCAGGGGCAACATGTGGCTCCTTTACTACCACCTTGTGGCTCCACAGCAGAAGGTAAAATTAAAATAATAAGGCTATAATATAAGACTATGCAGTAAGGTCAAACTTTGCTTAGCTTTCTACACAGCTGTAACAATAAATGGTGTTAAACTTTGGAATTAATGTATAACTACTATTTTACCTTTAACCCTGAAGATAAGCATGCAACCTACTTGTCACTTAGCAAAACAGACAATCTTGCGTAGCTGGTAGCTAACAAATTGGCAAAGAAGTGAAATAATTTAAGATGTAAATCGAGAGTCAAAATGTATATATTAATTTAACAAGGGGGCAGTACATCCCCTCAAGCTGGTTTCCTAAAATGTGTAATTTGCAATGAGAACAATGGCAGCATATTCCAGATTTTATTTTAATCCAAAAGCAAACTTGTAAATACACAATTTACATTTACATTCTTGAATCTGCATTCAAATTTTCGAGTGCATTTACAATAAAAGTTTGCATTTTTTAAGACATAATTCAAATGTAAAATGTGTATTAGCATTTGCGATTCTGTGTGTGATGCCTGGTGAATTAATTGTGGGAAAGAAACACAAGAGGCTTTTGACATATCATTTCTGTCTGTAATTGCATTTTCCCTGTCAGTGATTTCTACTGCCAATCAAACGCTGTGGGCAGGACACCAGAAGGGACGCTTAAGTGCAGTGCTTGTTTTTAGAGAAAGTTCGATGGCAGTTTAGACTCAGAGTTGGATGTTTTACAATACAGAGCTCACATTAGCAACAGCTGACATTTAAACACTCACTAACCAGGTAAATTTGTGTCCAACCAGAACAGCATGTGTCTCCACAAACACGACTGGATCCTGACTAATTGTGCTACTGTGTCGAAATGTCCAACTCTAGCACATATGTACCACCAAAGTTTAGACTTGTCACTTTCTTTTAAACATGCCCCGCATTTAAACATCCTTTGTGATACGTAGACAGGAAGCCTTGTTGACAGTGAAGATGCAAATACAAACTGGACTGCATTAGCATTTAGGAAATTCTGTGACCGTATTTTCTTTTTTTCATATATGTTACAAAATTAACACATCGAAAACGAAAACTCGGCCATCATACACATAAATGCAAATACAAACACATCGTGAATTTGAGATCTTTTAATGGTTAATAAATGCACAATTTGCCTTTGAAATTTAAAATTCATGTTCAAATCTGTCTAGAAGATGCTATAACAGTTAACCACTAAAAGTCAAAAGGTTAAAAGACGGTATGTATCTGTATTAATTTTATAGATAAAAGTATTTGCAGTTATAGCTATAGCTGATCTAAAGTTTGAAGCAGAGCAAAGTAAGTTCAGCCATTAGCCTTAGACTAACGCTACTCTTGTAAAGCCTTTTGGTTTTCAATAAGAGTTTTTGAAGAAAATAACTGCAATAGAACAAATTATCCAGCATATACATTTTCTCATTACCCCATTGTTTACTAAATCACTAAATTTTTCAGTTGAGGAATCAGGCAATTAATTCAAGTAACTGTCCAATTGTTACAATCATTACTGCAGCAGTAGATTCATTAGTAGTAACAGTAGCTCTTAAGGACAGTTCTGTACATAAAATGTGTTCTTACTTGTTCTGGCAGTCGTCCACTAAGGTATCCTTTGCATCAACCCTTTTCAGCACTTCTCGAACATTGCCCTCCATCCAGAGCATCACCCCTGCCTCCTTCCAGAGGCTGTGACAGCGGCCCACATACAGCCCTTCCAGCTCCGTTAGAGCAGGGGGTTGCCTGAAAGAGAAGGAGGAGACAGTATGTTTATATATTTTTTTTGTTTTAAACAGTAACAGTACTTAATGCCTCAAATTGAATAGCTTAAATCGTAAGTCAAATCTGTTTGAAAGGATCTGATTGCATATCTTATAAACAAACATGGAACATATAGATAGCAAACATTAATAATTACCCCAAGCGGCTTCTAGGTCCAAAGAATGCATGTGAGGACACAGCTGCATCTGGCTGGACTGTGCACAGGTCCAACAAAGGCATCAACACTGCAATACAGACACACAAAAGACAGTTAACCACATTAACAGCCCCCGAGGACGATAAATGAAAAAGAAAAAATAATAATAACAAAAAGCACTGTTCATTTATAGATTTACGTCATGCAAATGAAAGAAAAACACTGTATTTGTACATGAAAATGTGAAACAGAATTTTACGTTACTTTAACACCACTTTTATTTGTTATTGATTATAAAGCATGTACAAAAAAAATGCCACCTATGGTAAGATGTAAATTTTAGGACATCCTTTGACCATACCACCAGGTTCCACCTAACAGAAAGACTTCATGGGGTAAAGATGGTAAAACTGCTGTTAAGAAACCATGTTTCAGTCGAAACAGTCTCAGGCAACATGGCTTCGGAGTAAAAAGGCACCATAAAGTTCTTGAGACATTCCCTCAACATCACTATGCAGAAACAGCATTCTACATGATAAAATACATCTGTTATATTTTAAAATAGCATTATTGAATCTCAAGAAAAAAAATGTTCAAATATGATAATTTTGTGGGAATTATTTAGACCATGTCATATGTCATTTATGAGCCACAAGTAAAGTAACTGTTAAGGTCTCAAATCCACATCAACAACATATTGAGGAGGATATGATGACAACCATAAATAATTCACCTACATCACCAAGTTTTGACTTTGAGTTCTATTTCATTTCATTAATTCATTCATTTCTCAAGCCACTTATCCTTTTAACAGAAGTTGACAAAATGTTGTGTGCAATTGCACATATCCACCAGAGAGGTCTCCAAATGCCCAAATCTTACTTTGTGCAGCTTTAATTAGTTTCGTGGCCAAATACAACATAGGAGCACACTACAACCATAACCATTACTGATCTGTCCGGTGCATTGTAAGGGACAGTCACAAAATTACTGGACATAAAAATCAACCCCCACCCCAGCCTGGTTTAACTGTTTACTGCGTCTACTTTCCAGAGGACTGTGTAACCAGTACTTTGATGTTTATTTGCAAAGTTCTCATCAACCATTTTTAACTCTCTTTCTAAATGCACCTGTGGATGGATGTCACACTAACATGGTTATTGTTATTGGGAGATTATTAGGATAAAGTCAAATGTTTTATTTTTTTTGTTTTTTAAAAGGAAGCTTAAAAAAAAACATTATATATATATATATATATATATATATATATATATATATATATATATATATATATATATATATATATATATATATATATATATATATATATCATTTTTTTAAGCTTCCTTTTTTGTTAACTTCTGTTAAAAGGACAAGTGGCTTGAAAAATGAATTAATTAATGAAATAAAATAGAACTTAAAGTCAGAACTTGGTGATGTAGGTGAATTATTTATGGTTGTCATCATATCTTCCTCAATATGTTGCTGATGTGGATTTGAGACCTCAACAGTTACTTTACTTGTGGCTCATAAATGACATATGACATGGTCTAAATAATTCCCACAAAATTTTCATATTTGAACATTTTTTTTTTGAGACTCAATAATGCTATTTTAACACCTCTTTTAAAGCTTTTTAAAAACCTTCTTTTAGAGCCTTTGGGATTCTTCTTATCTTTGGACATAAACAAAACTATGGCTTGTCCACAGTTAGACGCAATCAGACTCAGTCAGACAGAGTGTAGCTATCTCTAAAATGTCTAAGATTTGTGCCAGCTTGAATTAAAACATTGTTTCTTATTTGGCTTGGAATTACCTATTAAGGAGACCATAAAAGTTCCTGCACAGCATAAAGGTTGAAACCTTCAGTATGTGTAATGTATACCCGCATGCACACACACGACAGACTTGTGGGTAAACATCTGTAATTTAGGAACCAAGTCCCTAAGAAAGAAAACTCTTTATCCAAAGAAACATGTTCCTAAATTTGTCACTGCTAACAAGCTAATGAGAGACAACACAGTCAGGCCCTTTACGAGCAAGTAAACATCCAGGATTTACTTTCACTGCATCTGTGCTGGACGCTGTGAGTCAGCTTACTGTGTGCATGCTAGGAATGTGCATGGGAACTCCAGTACTCTGTTAACCATTTGACATGCTAGCATTCAAACAAGAGAATTCCAATTGAGGTAAAAATACACAGACTAACAAAATACTGCTTATATGTTTTAGCAGGATTGTTGCAGATATAGCACCAACTACTCTAATTACTCTAGCTATTGTTTACTGTGTCCGGAAACAGTGGAACTCAGCAATGCCAAAAGCTGGGGTGCTGAAGGTGCAGCAGAAGCCCCCAGTAAAGGTACAAGCATGCTTTGTTTGCATTTTCTGTTTTAGAAATATATTTCCAAACACTATTGTATCCAGACACTGTACAAATATCACTGTTTTGATTTTATTTTATTCAACTATTAATCTCCTGCTCAGTATGCATTGTTGAATATCTGTAGATGTAACACGGTGGCTTACCTCCTCCAAAGTCCAAAACCACAGAGTACAGTGTGCAGGGTGTTTTTTTAGGGGTGTAAGAAAATACAGAAATATCTAACATCGCAATATTATGCTATGTTGTATGTTGTGTTCAAACCTCTGACCACTAGATGGCAGTGTTGTAATCCATTTTCACTTCCAACATTAACAAGCAGCACAAGGGCGCAATGCTATTATAGACATTACCAAACCTGTTCATATAGTAGTGTTTTTATAGTAGGATTTTAAAAAATGCAGTACATCACTTTGCTTGCAATATCGCAATACATCGCAATACACTGAATCATGACCACTGTATCACAATACGTATTGTATCAACAGGTTCTTGCCAATAAACAGCCCTAGTGTTTATTAGCAGTTTCATTTATACAAGGACAAAATACCTTGTTGAAGACAAAGCCTTCATCAGCGTCCAGTGTTATACAAGTCAGCTATAGTTTTACCCAGAGTTTTAGCTTGCATTTGCAAAAACTAAATCCTATGCCTGCTGCTTAATCTTTTGCGGTACTGTTACTGTTTTGTTTCTTAATGTCAGTGCCATCACATCAATGTGGCATGCCTCTGGCTCTAGCCCAGCAATAATGCCAGCTAAAGTACCTTTATTTTCCATGTGCTTTGTTCTTCTCTGCAGATAACAAGATAGCAGTTCATTACCTTTGCAGATATTTGGAAATCAAAAGGAGTCGGAAAACTCATCCCTAGTGTGTGCATGTGATTCTTACCTCCGGGGAACATGATAAGAGCATCCTGTAGCATTATATCCGATTTAAGCTTCATGCGTTGGCTCTCCTCGGGTGTAGTCTCCTCCTGCTGACTCAGATGATAGTAAGCCAGCGCTACTGAGAAGCTAAAGTTTGGCAGCTGGGAGAGGTTCCGATGGACCTAAACCAACATAGCAAAAACATGCATTCATTCACTTGTTACACAAGTGAGTCAAACTTTATTACAACTGGCTGAATTTTCAATATACTATTCTTGTTTTCATAAAGCTACACAATATGAACTATTGCAGGTACTTTATGCATTTGGAGACTTGATAAAATTAATATATAGTGGCGCCACGAAGTTTCTAGTTGTGTCATTCCTAATTGTATTAGGTAATAAAAATATCATGCCAGGTTAAAAGAGTCTGATAACCACTTTGGGGTCTGAACAAGTCTTCTTACCTCCCACTCCTGGTAAAGTCGAATGAGGAAGGCATACTCCCGACAGCGCAGAGCCAGGAAATCGATCAGCAACAGCATACACAGAGGATCATTATCCGGGTCCAAACTACAAACACATATACAAATATAAACCGATCAGTAAGGACATTAAGAATACCTCCTTGTTTCAACACCCATTCTCCATTTTAGCAGCCCCATTTACAATATAGGAGACCTTCTACAATTCATACTATACCCGATGGTAGAGCTACAATTCCAGTAGTTCTTCAATTACAGACTTTAGTCCACCTATTTCTCTGTGGGGGTCCTGTAGGGGTCCTTTGGTGATCAAATGATGACCACTGAAAAACAGGCTAACAGGGGGCTAACAAAGTATGTGAAGAAGTAGATGGACAAAAGTTTGTAATTTTAGAACTACAAAGTGCTTCTCTATAAAATGGACAATGAGTGTAAACACAAGAAGTTGGTTTTGATGTTACAGGTGTTCAGTGTGTATAAAGACTTTGTGTAAAAAAGGTAAAACAGTTCACAGACTTTTTACTCAATCTGTCATCAAGTAACAATAATTACACAAAAAAATAAAATGAGAGATTATCATGCTTTGCACAGACAGATAGCACATGTGATCTACAGGTTAACAGTCAGTGGGGTAGAGTGCCATCTACCTCAGGATAAGTCTGCAGTACTCCAGAGCAGTGCGGGGACAGCCCCTCTTCTCCAGGAACATCATGTGCTTGTAAACTGCCAGATAAAAGGCCCTGTATAGGATAAAGAGATAGAGGGCAAACAAATGTTGATCACTTAAACATATACTTCTAAAATAATGGATATGTCTAATGGTTTAATTCATCATAATACACTTAATGATAAAAATAAGTTATAAGTTACACGTTATAAAAAAAATCTGAAAATATCTAAAATTTAAAAAAGTGACCAGTTAAATGCAAAAAGAAAATCATTTCCAACATATAAGTGCACAGAACTTATATTATTATTATACAGAATTATGACTGTACTGTGAAAGACTAATATTGAAAAAATAGCAGACATAGGCCAAAAAATAACAAACAATTAAATAAGCATTCTAATGATATCTTACCTGAAATGTTTTACTTATTTAAAAGTTACCAGATGATGTGCTTTATCATTCATTACAAATAACAAGTCAGTATAATAAAATATACTCACTGTAAACTCAATACAAACACTATAGAAAATGGTAAATGCATCAATATTCCTATAGAACACAATGAAGACAAGTGTGCTGAGGTTTGAAAATGAAAGGAGAGCAACACTAACCTGTTCTCTGGTCTGCGGTAGTCCAACCTGCTGGTACCTGAGGTCAAGCTGAACACAGGATGGAATGCACACTCAAAGCTGTATAAAGCCCTCTCTGAAAAGAGTAAACACAAATACACAGTGATACACAAATAAACATGTAAAGATAAAAGTTAACATCACAACAAGTAACTACAATATAGAAAGTATTTATTTATTATTGAAAAATAGAAAATGACGGAGGGACAACCGCTAAATCATTTTCTGACAAGCATGTGAAAAATGAACCCTGCTCACAAAATAGCTGTAATGTGCTGGGTTTTGTTTTGATTGTTAATAGGGTTATTATTAAAAGCAATGCTTGTGCAATATGGAAGGATAAACAGAAGAGCTACTGTTCAGTATGTGACTTTAAAAGCAGATACCAGGATGTGATCAGACTGTTAAGCAAGAACAGTCTGTCCTGACTAAATAGAAAGAGATATTATAGTAGAACGTTAAAGAATTTAGAAGTGTAATAATCACGTGGAGTGGGGGGAATTGGCATGAGTCATCGTTTACCGTACTGTCTACAAGAGGGTAGTGTGCACAGTGTACACCAAGGGAACAATACAGGCCTAAATGCTTGACCCATACATTCGAGGGTCTGGTGGAAGAGTATATGGTGGCTTGGTTTGGGTGCACTTGTCAGTGCAAGATGAATTTATCAATAGCCTTTTTCCTATGATGAATCATTTCTATTCTGATGGGAGTGGACTTTTATAGGATGACAAAACCAGCACTCAGAGGGCACAATACATAATACAAACAACAACTGAAAGAATGTCTTTTAGAGATTTGGAGAATATATACTAAGATACTAACTCCCACCTAGTGGCTCATAAAGACCCATAAGCCCATAGAAAGAAAGTTTCTTAGGAGCCCAGTCTGACAGAAGCTTCACAAAATCTGTTTATACACCATTATGACAGGAAGCTATATAGCATATGCCTTGAAAGGCCTGGAAACTGGTACTCTATTATATTTTGTACGTGTAAACACCCATGTGTAGGCTTAGAAATAAAGATAAGTCAACATTCAAGTTGTACCCTAAAAGAGAGCCTGAGTCGACTGGCAGTAGTACTGACAATCAGCAACCATTTCTATCCATCTCTGTCCACTGCTTCAAGATACACAAAGATTGTTCGATCTTTATTATTTTTCTCTCATTATTAGTCAAGGTCCTGCATCAGCCCTGATATGTTGTATGTGTTAGAACAAGTAACATTGAGAGATGCCAAGATAATATAATATGCAAATCAGTACTTGGACTGAAAAGGCATGTTTCATTATAAAGAGAGCAAAAATAGTCCTGCTTAACTGGATTAAGTGAAATACAGTATGCGAAATATTGAATAATAATAATAATAATAATAATAATAATAATAATAGCATTCACAGTTTTTGGCCGCATTTTAATTAATGTAGCACTCTTCGTTTTTTTTCTCAGTTCCAACTCATTCAATGTCTGAAGAAATAAATATTGTGACATATCATATATTGTGAAGATATTATACTTTAGCCACATTGTCCTACTTAAGCTAGCTTGTAACAAAATTTTCTGCCAAGTAAGCACATTTGATTTTTTTTTGGTTTAAGTAGACACAACAGATAATTGTTACCACAATCTGCCATGTTCAAACAGCTTAGTGGAGAAAGACACTGTATAACTATTAATCAAGAAGGTTCTTAATGAGGGAGCACCCTGCAATAAGTTGTATGTATGGCTTCTTTCATCTGCGCAATCAAATACTGATAGTACTGTCAATTGGCGATATTTAGCAGATGTGACTGAACAATAGTACATTGCACACAATATCATCAAGCCTACAACCATTCACTACACGGATGCATTACATGCGGAGGTCATATTCCCCTGTATGCAATCAAAAACCGTCAACGTGTAGTTCGAGTTTTTGTTCTTGCATTACCGCCAATGTTATATAAATGTCACCACAAAAGTCAGCCAAGTCTACGTTTAAATACCAATGATCAGCACTTTCACTCTGAAAGAGACACCAGCAGTCTCTTGCAGTGCAGTAAGCTAAACTGGTGACACCTATAACAAATGTCCACAAGAATGTAGGAGTGTACATAGATGAATGAAATAAGAGCAACACTTCTATATAGAGAAGTACATTATTGATGTCTCCATCTAGCGGATAAAACAAAAATAGTACATTTCATCATCGACTCATTCTACAACAGACTCTTGAAACTGTTATCAGTTTAATCCAGTGTTCAGGGGGGGAAACCCAAAAAAATAAACTTAATTTAAAGTAGTTTATGAAGATTTAATTTCTGAAAATACTTAAAATCAGGAGTTAGGAATTAATTTAATAACCTGTATGGAATTGCTACTCAGTTATTAAAGATCTTTTCAAATCAGAAGAAAAGCCAAAGGTCATTGAGTTCACTTTCAGACTAAATGATATAATGAAAAGAGTCATGGAAACATTACTGCTAGGACAGACATACACACTGTCTCTCAACATGGTTTTCCTGATAAAGCCAGAAGTACTGATATCATAATCTTATTTGAAATGTAATTGCCTGTCTCCAGTTTCTGCTGCTGCGTTGCAGATAAATCACAAATCATATCTGAAGCAATTTCATATATGGCTTAACAAAGTGAGCAGGTGATCTGAATCTGATACATGATTTATTTTGTACACAACTAGACAAATACCCTTAAGCATACTCTCTATGATGCGTGCAAACAAGAAGCAGTTACATTAATCATTCTCTACAATAATTCAACCGCATTTGCTGTTATCAGTTTAAAAGCTAATTTGATTAGATAATTACATCATCAGTGGCTTCACAAAACCACATGCAACAAATCGACATAATATGGAAGTTCATACTGAAAGTGTCTATCACAACCAGTCGAAAGATCCTGGACACAAGCTTAACTCTTTAGATCTCTAGAGTTACTTCTGCTGTGGTGCTGATATTTAAATGTAATTGCATAGCCATCTAATCAAACTTGGTTACATTAATTAATTACATTTAGATTTGATTTAGATTATGTATAAATATTTTTAAATATGCATGTTTGCATTTGTTCCTTTTGTTTAAATATCAAATAATGGCACTAACATGGTAAAAAAAGAAAAAAGAAAAAAAGCCTGAGCCAACTGATAAAAATACAATCAGCAACAGTTTCAATCTATCACTGAAAACAAGCTGTCCATGGCTTCAAGATACACAACAGTTGTTAGACCTGTACTAGTTTTTCCTTAATCCTTAGTCAATGTCCTGTCCTGTGTTAGAACATTGAGTAATATTGAGAAGCAGATTTTACCTCCTACCCCTTGTTGTGATGTTACAATTATATAATAAGCATTCTGTGTATATGGTCAGTACAGTAGAACACTAACCAACTGCATACTGAAAGTCTCTATCACAACAAGCCAAATCATCCTGGACACAGATTTAACTCTTTAGAGGGTTAGAGTTGTGGTGCTGTTGTTTAAATATACTTACACAGCCATCTAATCAAACTTGGTTACATGAACTAATTACAT
The DNA here is from genome assembly GCA_021613375.1 of Megaleporinus macrocephalus. Taxonomy (NCBI): domain Eukaryota; kingdom Metazoa; phylum Chordata; class Actinopteri; order Characiformes; family Anostomidae; genus Megaleporinus; species Megaleporinus macrocephalus. The sequence goes on along the minus strand of CM038711.1, from coordinate 32,127,537 downwards.
TTACATTTAATTTAGATTCTGCATAAAGAGGTTTCAATATGCATATTTGCTTTTGTTTTAATATCAAATAACAATATTACTAACATGATAAAAAAATATGATTTCTTTCTACAAAAGACAACAATACAAACAGCAATCACTTTTCAGCCAATTCAAATCTTATTAAAAATGTTCCTCTTATTCTTACAAATGCCAATGAGGCAAAGGCTAAAGGTTTACAACAAGGGCTGGGTATCGCCACTGATTTCCCAGATCGATTCAATCCCGATTCACAAGGCCCCGTATCAATTCATTTAGTGATATTTCAGTTACAATAATATGTTTTGTTTGAATATAAAAAGAGATTTTCAGAGAACTAATGTTGTAAATGTACAAGGAAACGATTTTTGAAACACACCCCTATTTACAACCCACACGTCTAACAATATTTCTCCACTTCAGCCACTGAGCTGCAAGTGTGAAATAAATCACTAATAAATCACGCTAAAACTGGGCCACCATCTTCTTGTCCAATGTCTAATCAGAAATCAAGGGTATTAATAGGGCAGTTTGTACCGTCTTTGCTGCAGTAACAGATTCTACTCTTTTATGAAGGCTTTACATTAGATACGTGAACACTGCTGTGAGGATTTGATTATATTCAGCCTCAAAAACAATAGAAAGATCAAGTACTGAGGTTTAATTCTGGATCACAAATGCCTTGCAATGAATCAACATTTATTTATATAGGCCTTTTCACAGCCAGTGTTGTCTTAAAGCAGCTTTACAGAAAATAATTTTATGAAAAAAAAGAGTAACCAAAGAGAAGGATGGCAAGTCCATGCATAGCAAAACGTGAGAAAGGGTATAGAGGTCCAAGCCAGAGGCAACAGTAGCAATGAAAAACTCCCAGGCTCAAGGGAGGAACACATCCTCCTCTCTCCAACCCATCCCAAAGGTTTTTAATAGTACTCCATTATGCTGGTCCACAGGGAAACATTGTAGCCTTCTAGTCAACCAATGGCCAATGGAGATTAAGAAAAGGATATTAAACAAGCTGTGTGTGCACAAATTAAAACTTATTTTCAAAACAAATGCTGAATTCACTTATTAGAAGAAGCAGGCCGATCATCATCATGTTATCAGCCCTTGTGTACATATGTTGTGGTGGCTCCCTACCTGGCTGCCTTTTAAGGTGGTGAGTGGTTTGTTTTTTTATGTTACACAAGCTCTATGCAGTGCCATGATGGCAGCGTACTAACTGCAGGGTTGGGCACATCATCACCATAAATACACATTTCTTCCACTGGGACAAAACAATAACAAGATTTTTTACTAATTTAAATATCACATATCACATTACCATGAACTAATGCCAACAACCAATGCTTCCACTCTTAACAAGCACTACATTACCCTCAATCTAGTTGATAGACTAAAAATTTAGAAACTGAAACGAGCACAAAACAGACAAATAAAAAAGGAGCTAACTTTTATAAAAAATAAATAAATAAATAAATAAAACACATTAAAGTATCCTAGCTAAAGCATCCTGCCACTGCGGGTGTTTTCTCTTTTAGCTTACAGATCACTCCCAACAAGGATAATGCGACTAATTTCTTTAAGATTGGCCAACTTTCTGTATTTGACTGTGGAACATAAGACTCACCACACATAAAAGCAAGAAAATGATTTTGGTTTTGACAACCCCAACTGGCACAACTTCTAATGTTTCCAGCACTTAATATAAAAGCAGCTGGGGTAAAAGGAAGGAATGAGTTAAACATTATTGTTTTTAGAAAGAACTGTCTCACCAATTAAGTCTCTAGCAGTCTCTTGGTCCTCTTGGATGCGACAGACATCAGAAAGTTGCAGTAACGAGTCCACATGGTATGGGTTAAGCTGCAGCAGAACCTGTTTAGAGACAGGAACTTAATACCTGCCATTTTACTATGTGAACACTGCATCACTGTGGTACAAACCTCTGTTCCAAAAAAGTTGGAACAAAAAGTAAAAGGTATATAAATACAAATAAAAACAATGCAGTGACCTTTGTGGTAACAAAACCAATACAAAACGTTCTAATGTCCATTCTGTAATACATGCTTGCGCTGTGTTTTAAAAAACTATGAACAGTGTGGAATACTCAAAAACATCTGAAACTGATAATACAGCAATGCTTGGTTATAAAAGTGGCAATTCAGGAAAGGACTAGTCCTTCAGGAGCAAGGATGGGTTGAGGTTCACTACATTGACCAAAAATGTGTAAATAAATTAAACCTTTGTAACAATGAGTCTTATTTTTTGCAAGTATTTAATATTACCTGCAGCAATGCCTAATCAGCTGCACAATGTAACATATATAGCACTCAATATATTGAATAAATGAAGCTGTTATTTATTTACCACAATGTTATTAGGATCCATGGACTCCACAGCATCAAAGAATTTGAACTGGACCTGCTGGTAGTCGCGACTGTGCTCAAACGCAAAAAATTGGAGGCCATCTTTGGACTCCAGCAGGCTCATAGCGATACCTGAAGGAAAAGAGACAGAAAACAATAAGACAAGCCTTTTTTTTGTTACGTTTTTGGCTTTTAATTATGTAACTAAATGTTTTATTCATAATGTCTTTTATTGTTCAAATGGCATTTTTCTTTTTATATCCGATTCTATTTACAGCTCAGCTGACTGTTTTTCATTTCTAAAAAAAAAAAGCTTCTGTGTTGCAATAGTTTTGCCTCCTATTTTCTATAGACAGCCCTTCAGATTCTGTGAAACCATTTAATAGCATGACAGTGTGATATGGCCCTGAGAGGGCAGCTTTTAAAAGCAGATAAGATTTATTTCAAAGCACGCAGGTGCTGTAAGGGATAAAGGCATATTTGGTAAGGGCTTAGATAAGTCACGTTATCAGAAGTCTAAAGGAGGAATAACTGAACGCTGCCTAGAAGGGTTTCCATCATTAAAAGCACTAGCAAAAGCGTTGGTGCTTAAGGGGACAATATCCTCACAGAAGTTCAGGAAACAGAAAAGAACTTATTTAAAAATGGATCACTGAGAGGCCACAGAACACAACATTGTCCACATATTATGCAATAACAACGTGCCAGTCGGTTTTACTCTGAACAGATATCTATTCTTAATCCCTTGCGTCACTGTATCAACGGTGAAACTCAAATGATCTCTGTAAAGACTTGGACTATGTGTTTCAGTGTCTTAGGGCACCTAGGGCATACCTGGTCGGCTAAAGCGAGGCCAAGTGTTTTTGGGAGTGGCCATCCACGAGCTGCGATGAAACTGTCTCTGTCTTTGTCTTGGCCTTCATAGAATACAGTGGCACATTAGGCACATTTCTATATAGTTATGTCACTGTGCAGAATGTCCAACTAAAAGAACATAACATTTTTATATCAAGTTTTAAAAACCAAACCAACTTTTGGTCTCCCAGAACAGCCCGAGCTCCGAAATATCTCTTCAGTTCATTCTCCGGATTCAGATTCCTAAAGACCAAAGGAGGAACAAACAAAACCGTAACGAATCATGCACCTCATTCCCTTTACATAAAGAACTACAATCAAATCTTTCACAGCAACACTTTAACTAAACAGGCAGAGTTTTATGTAAAAACAACTTTCACCTGTGCTCCACATAAATCACGGGTCTATGGCCTGCCGCTCCACTGTCCTCACTCTGATGCGACAGGCCATTGGTCTTTTCTATGGTTTCCAATAATGCATCTATGTCGTCTCCTGCATGCGACTCCTCCTATAAACATATTACAAAATGAGAACAGAAACACGCAGACAATAAAGGCTGGGGTTCAAATATCCCTGAGGTGAAGAGATCAAATACATCAGGTAGGTCATACCTGCACATCTCCAGCAGCGGCCTTTTTCTTCTTCTTCTTCTTTTTTTTCTTATTGTTTGATTTCTCACCACAGTCAGCCTAGGAAAGACAAGCAAGAACTAAGATTAGAATGTTTCCTCAGAGAAACACAGGGTCCTCACTTTATACCACTATTCACTATTCAATGATACATTTAATTCGGGATGCACAATAAAACAAAAACCACACAGTTATGAATAGATAATTGTTGGTAAAACTGAAAGGAGTGTCACAGAGCATGGAAAAAAACCAAAAACCAAAATGTGGTGTGTGCACGCTGCTGCAAGTCACTCTGTAAAGCATGAAATAATTCAAGATACCAGGACAGACACTTGGCAGGTTTTTTCAGACTATGTTGTGCATCTTGACGTATTATCGTATTTTCCAGGATTAAAATAAAGGTCTGACTCCACAGTTAGGTCTTAAAAGCAAAATCAACATTATACTTATAAAATATGGTAACAACAGCACATAATTCACTATCATCATCGGAAGATAAGGCCTTCACTAAGTGTTTGACTTTCAACAAACACTGAAAGCGAGTCAGATTCATCCACTGTGGGAGTCAACAGATGTTACGAAATATTTTTTGGCACGTGGCATGTAATTACATATCTCCAACAGAGATGTCTCCAAATTCCCAAATCCTATCCAGCATTGCCTTAACAGATTCTATGCTACCACATGAACAGTTTTTTCAGTTTACTGCATTGGTCCCCTTGTACAAATAATAGTAGTAGTAAGTAAGGTAAATAAAAAAGGTAAATAAAAATAAATAATAACAAGGCATAATATGTTACTGCAATACTTATCACGTATCATAAAATCACAATTAAAATGTGAAGTGACTTAATTATTATGACAATAACGAACAGAGAGTATTTCTGTGACAAACAAATGTTACAATTATAATGCCAATCCAGGTGAGTTCAGTGAGGACCAGGCAATAGGACAATATTTATCATGACTGTGGCAAATTATGACAACATGCCTCTCGGAGTATACAGAAAATATGGTCAGTACTTAAACAACACTTCCCAGCCACAAGTTTAACCACAAAGAAAGCATAATTAAAAACTGTTTAGAGGAAAATATTTGTATACATAGTTTATGTTAGTATTTTGTGAATGTACCACTACTTTGTCTTCTCCAACGTGTTAAACAAAGTTAAACAAGTATAGTGACATACTGTGTATCTTCAGGGGATTATGTTTTTGTCATGCATATATAACAGCAGTCAACAAAAGACATATTTACAGCTGCTTTTCACACATTTACTATGTCTAGATAGATAGATAGATAGATAGATAGATAGATAGATAGATAGATACTTAAAGGATATTTAGCAGTCAGTAGCAGTTTCACAGAAAAAACAAAGTACAACACCCAGTACAAAGAAGTATAAAGAAGAATAAAGAATTCCAATAGTCAAAAACAAAAAGAATATATACAAGCGCATGTGAAAACAAAACTATATAACCTGACTGAGGGTAAAAAGGTAGTGCAGTAATAAATGAGGTAATGTGTAAGAGAAAAACGAGTATCAGCAGACACATGACAGTACTGGGATATTTATTACAAAATAAATAGATGTGCAAAGATTGTATTAAGTAAATGTTAATGTAAATAGTGTTTAAAAAGTGTCCAGGAGTGCAGATGTACAGGACGTACAGCAAAGTGTCAAATAGTGTCTATGAGTGCAAATGTACAGGATGTACAGCAAAGTGTCTTTAACTCTAAGAGTGTTTTAGTAAGTAACCTCACACACAGCCAAACTGTTGTTTAGGGGAAACAAATAATCATAAAATTTAATGTAAACCTTGGGAGTCTCGGTCTCTTGCTTTTGTAGTCCATGGCTGTCACGGCCTTCTTCCAGGCTTTTTGCTGATAAAACACTGTCCTCGTCGGTGGGACTTCTGTCTAGGTCGTTTTCAGCTTCGCCTATCTGTAACAGGACAAAACACACAAAACAGCTGGTCACTCATCCCCTCCACCAAACGACCGCTCTGACCAGAAGCGATCAGCTTAACACCTGACTGAAATCTTCTCTGACCAGCTCAAAAATATTGCTGATATTCTTCTGAGATTTGCTCTTCTTGGCTCTCCGGCTGCTGCTGCCTGCTTTGGCCGGCTGTAACACCTCGTCCTGCTCCTCCTCGTCCTCCTCCTGCTCCTCCACCTCCGCTCCTCTTGCCTCCTCATTCTTCAGTCTCAGGTCTCCGATGTCTATGGCCTCCTGTCCCCTCTGTTTGCCTTTCAGTCTTCGCAGCGCACGACTCGACATGTTCAGGGAAACCGGAGGTCCGCGGCGGAGCTGGGCCGAAAGAGCAGACCACCATAAACAGCTGAAACACACAGCGCAACAACACGCCTCCTGATTGGACAACTAGACGGAACCGCTTTCACTTTTACAGGAAGTGACGTAGATAACGCGGTTGATAAACAATAATTTTCAGATGTTATAAAAACATGTTATTTTAGAAAAATACATTTGAGAAGCTGTAATACATTCATTTTAGAGGCAAGTCGGCATTCTTAAAACACTCCTAAATTGTTTTGGCTTGTATTTGTTTTGTTTTTTATTTATATTTATTTTATTTATATTATTTTTTCATTCTATTCTATTTTCTGATAAGATATATGCAACTTCATATCTGCTCATCAGGATTCGTTTTGTAGATCTTATTTTAAAAAGAAATTCATCAGAATATATCACCCTCATCACTTATTCCAGCAGTGGGGTGAACGTTAATGTTTATTTAACAGAGCAAAGAAAAATTACAATTAATTTTCTTAAATTTTCCTATTTTAATTTGCGTTGTTGGATAACATGTTTGTTAAAATCAGGAAGGTAGGCATAAACGCGTACTCTTTAAAAAACCTATATAGGAACTAGGGCTATATGGGCTATCTATAAAGGAGGTGCACTTTATTGAATGTTTATCCATTCAGTGCTTTGCAATTTCAGTGCGGGTAGGTAACAATTTTGGTTAAATTTGCATAACTGAGTACTATTAAAACGAGTGACGTATTTCTGTTCGTTTTTATTGATCTTAAAATTGTAAACCCTATATATCTTTTCAAGACATGCACTATAATTGCAGTACTTATCGCAAAATCACAATTAAAATGGGCTGTGACATAATTGTTATGATAAAAACATACTAAGAGTACTTCTGGGACAAGTAAATGTTAAATTTTTCCATAATGCCAATCCAGACCCTCTTTATTTTTTTCAAGATTAAGAAGTTGAAGAAGATTACCAGAAAAAAATCTCTGGTGTAAAATATTTATTCTAAATTTGCATCCCTGACAGTCTCCTATCAGTTTAGTTTACTTCAGTTGGTTTTTCTCTTAAATGTTTAACACTTCACCTGATCACTTTTTCTTTTTTCTTTTCTTTTTTTTTTATCGCTATGTGAAATACCAGATTTTGACCACTGGGTGGCACAGTTTTACCTCCTGAGCCATCAGTCAACAAAGACTTTAAAAATAAAACTTTCATTCTGATGTTTAGGAGAAATACACACAGTAAGCTGAACTATCCTACCAGCTTTTGTGTCATAGGAGGGATTAAAGTAGGTTAAACGTGCTTTGTTTAAATAAAAAATAATCCCATGTAAGGTTTGGTATGTAGTGCCTTTCACAAAAGGAAGTTAGCTACCAAAATACTGCTTGTCTCTGGGGAGTGGCTGCTTAACTCTTATTTAATGTTAGTTTAGTAACTAAAACTAGTATTGTAAGTTATGAATAAAGCAGCCTCTGTGCAGTAACTTAATACCTTACCTAAGTTCCTGTTAAATACAAAATGTTGTTTTCTCTCTGACACTGAAAAATGAACTTGTGATAACCTTTAAGACTGGAAATCCAATAAATGAAAGATGCTCTCTGTCTTGTGTATGGTCCTGTACGTCTTCCAAACTGTTTCAGAAACAATATTTGTAGATAATATCTGAAATTATTGACAGATCTTACTTGGAAGTGGTTGAAAACCTGAGTAAAATGAGGAAACCACGTTTTGAGAAACAACAGCCAGAAAAGTCATCTGACTCATAAAGCATTAATCCGCAGTCTATCTGTATGTATTGTGAACTCTTAAGATGTGACAAGGGCCTTCAGTGTGAACCCGTTAAAGGAAGTGTCCGTTCTTCCTTCTAGAAGTAAAAGGTGTGGCCATGTTCTTACACGACACTTCAAGGAATAACCTTCTTAGTTTTTTACTTATACAAACAGCACATTCCTGATGTAAAGGTCATTCATGTAACAAAAGACCAAACAAGCTGGGATTTTTTTTCCTCATAGAAGATGCTATGACATGACATTTCATTGTTAGGATTCTGTTTTTCACGCAGAAGATTTCACCATTCTTGTGTATTGCCTTTTATGTTTGTGCCATTTAGTGTACTGCTGTAAGAACAGGACTGGAGGATTTCCCCATGTTTTGCAACTGAGTGGGCGAAAGAAAGAGAGCATAAAAAAGCAGAACTAACAACCTGAAATGTGCTACATCACTTAAGGAACTGTAGTATGCTCATTTTAATTAGTATTTAAGCTGTTAACCATATCTTTGTGAACATGTTATACTGTATTTTTGGATTCAACAAACCACCATATTATATTTCCTGAGTTTATTAGTATAGTATAAAAGCATAGCATACACACTGTGAGGTAAATTTCTATTATGAAAAAACAACAGTAACTGTTTACAATCATACGTTATCCACTGACACTGTTAGAATATTCACTAATTAAAGCTGTACTGCCAGACTTAGTCTAAACATTCAATGCCCTATATACTGCATACATAGAAAATTTGTTCTCTGCAACTGTGTAGAAACTACACACGGCCAGTTTAAGACAGCAAGTGCAACTAAAATGCTTTTTTGCAATAAACAACAACAAAGTAAATACAAACACTTAATACATACGGGTAAACAACAATGGTACAGACAAGTAATCAAAAATCTATGCAATTGGTTTCTTCTTAATTTAAGCCAGCATTTTTCAAACCTGGTCCTGGAGACCCAATGCCTGTCATATGTTGTGCTTTTCCTGCTTTAAGTCAATCACTTTAATTCAGTCATGGGCTGCTGGTAATAAGCTGGTTATTTTAATCAGGTGTGTAAGAAGCAGGAAAAACACTTAAGATTGCAGGATAATTGGCCGCCAGGACCAGGTTTGAGAAACACCGTTCTAACCCAGTTTACCAGTGACTAACAGATTCATGGCTGGATAGTCATACTGAATAAATAGTATAAATGCACAACAGTGTGCAAAGATAAAAGAAGAACGCTCAAAAGAACCAGGCAGTGCGTGACCACCTGTTATTGTAGAGCTTAGCATACATGCTCTTATTAAATGTACAGTAACATAAAGCAATTCAAAGCAAACTTTTCCATCTCCAGTCCAGTGTTATTTAAACTAGTCTCCATCTTCCACGTGCATGTCACATAGTTGGTTTCCACAGACTTGTTTCATTGTACTTAGTAAGAGGAAAGAAATATGCTGGATTTAGGACGCTGTAATAATTGGCGGTGCTGAAGCAACGATTTTTTCTTCTCTTTAGTAGGTACAGGAAAACATCTCAAAACCATTTACTGTGGAAATCAACCATGCAATGCAGGTGCTGCGGATAGAGACAAGGCCAAAAAGTATGCCTTTGACACAGTAAACAGAGAATTTCCATGTTTATCCACGTTCACTGTCATCGCCTTTGTAAGTCCTTGTGATTGGCACATGATCATTCATTGGCAGTCACAGGTATGGGGTTGACGTAGGCTGCAGACTCAAGGTCGTCTGTTCTCTTCCTGCGCAGCTCCGGGGGTGGACGTGGAGGGGGGTTCTGAGGAGGATGCTTGATGCTCTGCGCGGTGTGTTTTGTGGGCTCCATCTTGGGCAGAATCGGCTCCCAGTGCTCCCCGTGAATGGCTGCCTGTGTAGAAGGAGTGAAAAAGATTTTTGAGAAGTTGTAGTTCCCCACAGAAACTACCACAGTTGAAGCCTGGAGAACCACAGATGTTGCAACCAAGAAGAAAAAACAAAGACTGTTGAATCACTCAACAGTTTAGAAGACTGCAGAGGGTGCATTTTATTATAGAAATAAAGCTGCCATTTAAATATGTGCATTATGACACTTTTGTAAAGGGTGGATGTGGCAATTAATGTCAAATAAAAACATATCCAGAATTGTACCTCTTAGAAAATGTGTTAGGAACCTTCAATGTCAACAGAATAATTTTGAATCATTAATTCATTCATAATGAAATGATCATGTCCTGTAAAAGGACAGCTGTTGCGTTTCAATGATGTAGAACAATAGAAATATATATGTGATGAGAAAAATGAAGAAGAGTTAACGGATGGGCTTAAACTGCAGCAAGGTGTGTGCTCAAATGGAACTTCTTTGTTTCAGTTTCCTTATTTGACTGCATGCAGTCACACTTCTTTAGCTAGGATCAAATTTCACTAGGTCCTAAAGAAAAATGAGACAGAAACAAAAACAGTACTTACAGACAGGTAGATCAGACTGGCCATTCCAAGACACACACAGCCTAAAACTGTGGCAAGCATAAAACCTCCTGGGACACATAGCCTGTAGGTCAAACAGGAAGAAACAGCACAAAAGATCATCAACAAGAGTAAGAGGAAAGAAATATCTGTGTATAGAGTACTGTTGCAATTTTAGCTGTTAAGTGATACTGTAATAACAGCAGGCAATAAACATCTCAAGCAGTATCAGGTAACCTGTCTGTCTGCTTAACACAATGAGATGTTTAGGAGACAAAGGGGAAAACACAGTCTGAAAAAACTGTACAGAGACCAGCATGAATTTACTCACATAGCGTGCAGGAACGCGCGGACATAGTAATTCCTAGTCAGGGGCCCGAATGCCTTTACACATACAGTGAAGCAGTACTGACCACTGCAAGAAAAAAAAGGAATGAAAAAAATGAAACTAAGAACAAAAAACAGACACACTCTTGAAAAAAAGACCAGGGGCAATCATGCAGAAAGATTTGACTGTAAAGAAGTACTCACGTTCTCTCAACACTGGTGCCTTTGGCTCTCTTGCTCCTTGGGTACTCAAGCAAGCACACAAACACACCTGCAGCTCTGTGCAAGTCAAGAGAATTAAACCATGCGGAAAGACCTGCCACTTAAACTGCTGGGCAACCTTTACTTTTAACTGGCTCACTAGTGTTCAAATCGTTTTCACTACAGAAAGTAATTTAGATCACTTGTTCTATTACATTTTTTCAATTACTTTTAGAACAACAGGCAACTGGCCTAAAAGACTAAACAAAATACAAATAAAGATGGTAGACAGGTTTTAAAAAATAGCATATTTTAGAGCATCATGCTGTATTTTGATACTAACATATTTACAAAATAAAGTTATACATTTATATAGTCAGAAATGATGTATGTATCATATATTAAGGGGTTGGGGTCGGAGTAACTTCTAGTGGGACAAATCATATGATCTGTCAGCCCACACTGGTCAGTCATGAACTACAGTAACACGACCAAATTTATATACTATAGTAATGTGCATAGGATTCCTATAATAATAAATTAAGATACTTTGGGAATAAAGATTACAAAATTAAGATAATTACTAGTGTTTCCTGTAGGACAGTACACAACATATAGATTTCTGTAATATCATAAGAATACCATGGTAGAAAAAAAATTATTATAGATTACTAAAGAAATATCCACGATGAAACAGGTCTGTACAGATATTATAATTGGTGAAAATATGGAAAATAATCCTGTGGAAGTAACACAGCTCACTATAAAACAGTATCCGATATAAAACAGATATGAAAACATTACATTTTATTATAGAAGTATTATGTACACCCAGCAGTGTCTTATAGAGAAAAGATGACTAGCTAACACTCTACATGACCCACAGGCTGATTGTGGTGATAGATATCTTTGCTCACACCACTAAATGAGAACAGAGTATCTCGTCTGAAAGGATACATCCCAAATGCGGCGAACTCCCAGCCTTTCAGCTGTCCAGCCACCCCTACGATGCCACCGGTCAGGTATACTGAAACAGGGAAGTGGGATGTACAAATACAGTTTAGCTCACACGAATCACTGCTGTATTTCCTCATATGACACGAAGACCACAGTTAATTTTAACTACAGATATTTTTCTCCAAAACTTTCACTTCACCAGCCTAATACTGTACACAGAGCTCACTTTCACTGCAGCTCACTACACTTATCCAGAAAGACATCTCGACCCTCCCTCTCTCTCTGGTATCTGCCTTTAACTTACTTAACAGCCATCTGGTTTATTCTGGCGTAAATAAATCATTACGTCTCACTACATATCCGCTGCTAGTTAATGCAGAGCTGAACGTTAACAAAGTCGTGCTGAAGTTTAAATCCAGTTTCGGCTACTTACTCAGTCCAGACGCCAGGGCTTGTTCATTGGCCCACATTGCCCACTCAATCTTGCCCATTCTCACAGCTAGTTTAGGAGCACCGCGGATTAGTGAAGGTGGGCTGCTGCTGCTACTACTGAACACATTCGATAATCACTCAACTTTATTTGAGGAACAAAAGGTGGGAGGAACATAACTTCTCAAAACCCAACCCTACGAGTTCGTCACTTCCTCCAGTCAGAATTCCTGCACTGCTCCGGTGACTGACTGGACACGAAACAACGAGGTGCGACCCACATACACCTTATCTGTAACCAGTAATTACCATCAATCAGCCGGACAGTGTTCAGGAAGACACCATGAGCCGTAAAGTAGAATTAAAAGAAAGCTAGAAAGAAATCACAGACTGAATCTGTCTCTATCTCATAAAAATGAAGGAAGACACTTGAATGGATCATAAAAAGGTCATAAAGAAAGACACACTCAAGTCGTCAACAAGCATGTGGGCTAGATTTTAATACAATTCATTTTCAAAAACCTACAAAAATAGCATCAAAAATCTGCACATAATTAATTTACATCCATATGTGTGAAAACAGACATTATGGTACAAAGTCTGACTGCAAACTGCATCCATACCATGTACTGTTGTTTATAACTTCTTTAAAAACAAAAAAACTTATTCTCCTAAAATAAGCCTTTACTTGAAATAATGAATTTCTTTGTCTGTTTTCTCTCAGGGAAGTTTTAGTGCTGTGATTTTCATTTAAATTCAATTCAAATTCAAGTGCTTTTCTTGGGAAGTCCATCTGGGCCTAGAAGATTTTGGTTTGTGTCCTCCACCACACAAGGACCAGGACCAACCTGGAAGCAAACACAGATTAATCAGTTTACCACTTTATACTTCCTCCTCCAGAGAACTGTGGATTATGATTATCCGTAATCTTTCTGTGAGTTAATGATTTTACAGGATTTGCTTTGGAAGCTTATTTACCGTTATGGAAATAAACATTGTTTCCTTGCAGTTGCGGTGAGCCTGAGTCACGTACCTTAGTACTGATGATGTAGCTAATGCCTCCTGGAACAGGTTCCATCCCGATTGATGTCTTCAGGTCTTCGGATAAGGAGGCAGGGCCCACAGGAAGGCCCTTCACAAACCTGCGTAGGCAACAGGCTTAACACAAAACTCTACAACATCATAGATGATAACTAATATAACACTAGTTTTTGCTCTTTTTTAAAAATGTACACTTACAAAGTAGAAAAGCTGATGGATTTCTAATCAAAACCGCATTAACATGTCAAATAGATTCATGTTACTGCTTCTGCATAATTTAAGAGGCTGTTAAGCCACGTCGGCAAGGCAGAAATGAAATGCATACTCTCCGCCGTTGGTTTCTGGGGGGAAGAAATGACGGACAGCCTGCAGGAATTCAGGCACATGGTCTTCTAAGGTGTAGATCACAGCATTAGGACCCGCATCAAAAGTATACGCTACCTGAATAAATGTTAAAAAAAGAACAAAAAAAGGATTAATGTTTTAAACTTGTTCATCTTTATCGAGAAAGTTCATGGAAAACATCTTTATTGAGGCACATTGTGTGTCTTATGAAAAGTTATGAAAGTTTTAACGGCGTTAGGCTTTAGGCTTGTGCTTTAATAGTAGCATACATTACATGAAGCAAGACAATTTATATACCAAAACAGTTATAAAGGTGTCTTATATAGAGGCAGATTTAGATTTTTCATTCTTCAGGTCTCCTGTTCTAGGTTACCAGTAGTGCTGCAGTGAGAACATTTACATCTATATATATTGGATTTTTTTTTATTTAATTTGGACCGATACCTTTTACATACTAATTCATATGTAGTTTATTTTAGTTATTTTATTACTTTAATTTACTTCATTTCTTTCCCCAATTTGTTGAATTCAGCATATCAGCATATAAACAATAACTGTGTGCTAAAATTAAAAAAAAAAAATATATATATATAGATATATAATTTGAACAGCGATGCCTAAACTGCTGCATTTAACTGTATAAAATTTAAGTGATTCAAAATTTAAGCATCCAATATATTTTGCACATACTAAATAGTTATGAAGATAAAAATCAATATGAAGCTTTATCTAGCCAACATGTCTGTACACTAAAACTGATTAGTTAAAGGGATTCATTCCCCTGCCTTCAACAAGCAGACTGTTCATACACTCCTGAATATCCAAAACACCTCATACTAGGTTTAACATGTGTTTTACTAACATGAGAAAAATAGATTTCAGGGTAATACTGTTCATTTGTATATGTACCATATTTAACTTAAGACGAGCTTCTCTATGTTACACAGGTTGTCAGATAAATCCTTATAATCGACGTTTTCTAAGATATAACACCAAAACAAATCTTTGATTATTGTGTAAGTGAATCCTACATTAGATTTTAATGCATACAATATATTATTATTATATATATTATCTCTAATAATGATATTATGAGTAAGCTATTTTATTTGGGTCTATAATTCAGCATTATATATGAAGTGGTTATTTCACACAACGTTCAGTGATATTTTATTTTATGTTTTTTTTTTAATATATATTTTCCTTATTCACCTTACTAAAGACTTTCTAAATGAATGTTACCCCCTTCAGCTACAGAGAGTTTTAGGACCCCACAAATAGCAGAGTGGTAACTGGTAAAATTTGTTTGGCTTCTTTAGAACAAAAATAGTAATTATAAAAGACAATATATAACTGAGATCAATAAAACTAGTAGGTTTTTAACATATAACAAGGAAAACTATTTTAAGCATGTTTGCTCTGCAATCAGGAACCTTTTTTCCAAGACTTTAGTTCCTGATTAAAATACGGAACAGAAAAAAATTACTGTTCATTGAGGAACAACACTGTACATGTACACTAGTAAGATGACCTTGAAAGCAAAGGCCTTTAAAACAAATCACTAGAAACTAAATTAAGCAACAACAACAAAAAGAAATGCATATTTTCGGATGGACTGGAAATTCATTCATGTCTCTGAAGTTGGCTTGCTTGCTAACCGTGTTGTGATAACAGATTAGAGTGAGGCAGCCCCACCTTAAAGTGAAATCGTGCTTTGCCACTTTAAAGGCCAGGTTAGGCTTGAACAGGAACATTAAGTGTCTCTGACTTGTACAGTTGAATTCAAGGAGGCCCTCTAGTGCTCAGTAGAGAAATTACAACAAACTGAACAAAATACTTCTTATGCACATTTATGGACAATGCAGTAACTACAAATCAAAACACTGCCAAATGCTGTGCTGTCCTTCTGGCAAAGCAGATAAAACAAGGAGCAATTTGGACACCTGGCCCACTGACCTGTACTCTATTCTTTATAATCATGGATGAAGGAATTTCACTTGAAATAAGTTTCAGTCTCATGATCTGCTAGACCTGCTTTAACACTGCGAGTTAAAGGTGCACCATATCTAAATGGAGGGGTATAAAGCTTCTCAGCACTGGGTAGTGAAACAGTAAAATGTTCTTATATCTAGTATAAAGCCTTTTAAGAAGAGTAAATAATTGCAACAATAGCTCTCCATATTAGCACACTTGATTTCCTTGACCCTTGATTTCAGCAGGAACACTGGATGATCAGGTGTCTTCAAACTCAGTAGACTATAAAAGACTTGCTCATCTTTTATAGAAGTGAATAAAATGGCTTTTATATGTATAACATACCACAAGAGCTACAAACTGCTCTAAAGATGGTCTTAAAACAGGGCTGCTTGTGATAGATGAATATGTCATTTCAGATTAAAAATTAAAAAGAAACAAACAGGCATCAATATAAAATAATAAAAGATGCTGTACTTACTCTGGTCTCTTGGTAATGTTGATTGTAGCGATGTACCAGGTTGATGACTTTTCGGGATATATCATTGAGGTAGAATATAGGAGGATAGGTGTCCAGGCAGGTGGCATGGAACTGGTTACTGTCCTTCATAGTCAGTTCACCAAAGGCTGCAAAGTCTCGTCTCTGAATAGCAGTGACCATCTCCTCCATTCGGCTGGGGACCACACTGTCTGCACGGTGCTAAGGGAAAACCAACTGTTACCACCTGTTCGGCTTGTTTTATACATGTAGGCAAATTCTTACCCAAAGTTTGTTAGTGAACACTGCTTAAACTGCAATTACTTCATGAATTCAAGCCAGACCGTGGTGCATGCAATCCATGTACCTTCAACAGCTTGCTTGTCTTCACACTGGTCTGCATGCCAGAGGTACTTCCAACAGGCTTTCGCTCTGCACTGACCTGCAAGTCCACAATGACAGTATAAACATACATAAACACATTGCTTTGTCAGGTATGGCTGTATATTTCAATGAAAAGGCCAAACTTATCATTAAAAAGATTTTCGTTACACTACATACTTTTCTCTATTTTTATATAATACAGTATGTCATATAGATTCAGATATAAGCATAAGTACATCTATTTAAGATTACAACAGTATAGTGTGATGGAAATATGTGTTAATTTAGATATGCACTTTGCATGATGCTGTGTAGCGGGCTATATATGTTTCTTTTATTTGTTGTTAACTACATTATCCTTATAGCTCGAGTGCAAGACTACAGACACAAAACCTGTCAGTATATAAACTATATTTGACTTTAAATTACAAACTGTTGCCAGAAATGCTGGGAATAAAAACTGAATGCAATGATGTGCCACCATTTAAACCCGATGTTGAACTGAAAATAGACAACCTATGAAATGTTGAAACAGAACTGAGATTGGTTTTGGAAATATATCATTTTAAAAACAATCTTTGCGAATTTGATGACAGCAACATGTTAAAAACAATAAATCACTTGTTATTTCAATCCCATTCTGTAAGCTTTTGCATGATTGCTGTAGTTTAGAAAGTGAAATGTTTTCCCATTCTTGCTTGATACAGGATTTCAGCTGCTCAATAGTCTTTCTTTTCAATCAGTGTTAAATAGGTGACAAGTCTGGTGCAGCCAGTGCAGTATTAAAACTTCTACTACAGAGCCATGCTGTTGTAATACATGCAGAATGCAGACTGGTATCAACTTGTTGAAATAAGCAAGACCTTCCTCAAAAAGACAGCACCAAATGTTGCTCCAAAACATGTATATACTGTTTAGCATTACTGGGGTCTTCACAGATGTGCAGGTCACCCATGCCATGTAACCTCAGTTCATCTGAAATAATATTGGGCCCTAGCAGGCAGCAGCATTGGTAGATATATTATATATCTGGTTTCTTCTTTGCATGGTAGAGTTATAACTTATATTTGTGGAGCAGTGATGAAATGTGTTCACAGACGATGGTTTTGGGAAGTGTTCCCAGTTATTTCCACTATAGAATCATGTCTGCTTTTGATGCACTTCCATCTGAGCTCCCGAAGATTGCAGCCATGTAATATTGGTTTTAAGGCATGTCCCTTGTATATAGAGATTTCTCTGGATTCTCTTAGTAATTTAATAATATTATGTACTGCAGGTAAAAAAAAAAGTTCTTTGCTATTTCATGCCGAAAAACTTTATTCTGGAATTGTTGCACTTCTTTCACAGACTGGTGAACTCCTCCCCACCTTTACTTCTGAATATTATTGACCTGTTCCCAGCTAATATAATTAATTAAGATGTTTAAAAAATGGGCGTATATTTTTAAAACAAAAACATTCCTTGGTTTTTACATTTAATATGTTGTCTTCATGCTATTTTCAATTAAGCAATGGGTCTAAACGATTTGCACATCATTTCTGTTTTTATTTGAATTTATACAGCATCCCAACTTTTTTTAAAACCAGGGTTATAGGGTTAAAAGCTTTTTTTTTAACCAGGGTTGTAGATATTTGGCTACAACAACACTTTAAGTATTAATGTATACAAAAAGTCACAATTTTCCAGTAGCACTCACCACAAGGACCAGCACTCTGAGCTCTGGCCAGTGGCTTTCCGGTTCCACCTGTTCTGCCAGGCTGTCTTTTCCGTCTTGTCTCTCACCCATCTTCCACTGGACAAAGCCCCCATACATACTTCTACAGGCACTGCCTGAACCCTGGCGCGCCACCACAGACAGCTCTCCGTCCACCCCAAACAGACGAGACAAGGAGTACACTGACAGAAACACATAGACATATTATAACCGGCAAGCAATAAGAAAACAGCACAAACAGTAACAGGAGGAATGTGAAACTCACCAAGGCAGGCATAGCCAGCTGCAGAGGATGCCAGCCCAGCGGCAGTTGGGAAGTTGTTGACAGAGCAGATGTGGACCCGGTGAGACAAACTGATGTCATTACTTGTGTCTTCATCACTTCGTCTCTTCCGTGCTAACCTTCGAACTAGTAAAGGATCAAGAGACAGGAAAGCAACTCCATAAGTTGTTGGTTCGGTGAACTCACTTCTATAACATCATGTTTCACCACTGCAGTCTTTCCCTTCGTCATTCCCATCCCTGGTTGTGGAAAAACTGCCAGGTCCACACATTTTCTAAAGATTTTCCCCCCAAAAATGCAATGATCTGTATGATATAAATTAAAAAAATATATAATGTCAACATATCAAATGTTGAAACTGAGAAATTTGATTGTTATTGTATTATTTAAAAAATGTGGTTGTCTGCCAAAATACACCCATTTCAACTACAGAAGGGTTTTTTAATAAGCGGATAAGTTGGATAACGTGTTGGGAGCATGGCACACACAAAATGTGCAGGGAAGGGAATCCTCAAGGACCAGAGTAGCCCACCAGCAATACGTAGTTGATCATTAGTTAATGATATGGAAGAACCCTTACCATGCATGTCCACAGTAATGTGCTGTATAGTACACTCCTATTCAACTGTAAAATCTAAGTGCTTTGCATTTAATTATTATAATGAGTAGCACCTACTTTCTCTAAGGCACGACTGTAGCCTCGGCTGGTTTATATCTTCTTCTTTGCCATTCAACCAGATCCGGTCCTCCTGGAAATTTCTGCTGCATGCAACTGTTGTAGTTGTCTTCAGCTGAGGAAGAAAAAGTGTAAAGGTGATTACAGGAAAACCACATCAGTATAATCATAATTATTAATCTAAGACCATTTATAAACGTCCAAGAGCTCAAAGTGACCTCCACATTTTACCTGGTCTTGGTGCAGTGTGACGCTGAGTGAGGAGTTTATGGGAAGAATCAGCTCTTCATCCCGTTTACCCCCTACAGAAAGAAATATGAGGAACTCAGTGCACTCAAGCAGTTGACTCTGTGATAACAATTTAACTACAAATAACATTGACTGAACCTGCACCAGTGTTAGATTCACAAATCTAAGTTTACTGTAATATCTAGACCAGCTCGCACTGACTGTACACTTACAGTATTTGATGACCGCGATGTTTACCGGCGCCGTGCACGTGATCACCGTTACATTTTGGCTGCTGGTTTCCTGCATGTTGTTAATGTGGAGTAAAATGAATATCCGGCGCTGCAGAAATGATTAAAAACATGCAAACCACGAAACGGTCCGAGCCCAAATACTACACGCCGGAATTTAGGAAGCCATGGCATGACAAAGACGACTGTGATTGGTTAGTGTAAGACCATGAGGCTCAGCTCTCCACCAATCGTAGAGCTCTTTGTCCGCCCCCCCCAAGAAATCCACCAATGGCTGAGGTCGGACCATTCTCACACCAAAGTAAGGATTAGCTGGCCAGGCTCCGCCCTCTCACGGCCCGCGCAGACTCAGTTAACTGGACAGAAAGGTCATAGAGACTCTCAGATATAAAAACGTCTAATTAAATAATATCTTACTTTTCCTTTTTCTTTGTGGGCCAAATAAAGCCCCAAAACTAGATGTCTGAAGTACTAAAAGTCAGTCTAAAAGTAATTCACCAAATTCATCCATGTCATATTTCAAGAGACTGATACATGCAGCTATGCCACTGCTGTTATTGTTTAGTCCAGGTTTGACTAATCTATTCTATTAAAAGGGAACACAGCCCTTGAGCCACTTTCTAAACAAATCCAAGTTACACCTCATGAGACTGACATGTAGTTATGCCACTACTGTTAGCTTTCAGTTCAGCTTTGTTTTAAACCAATATTCTGTTCAAGGGGAATTCCACCAAATTTTGCATTAACGCAGCTGTAGAGACAGAATGGCCATTGAGTGTGGTTTCATGAGAGACAGTAAATTATAGATCATTATTATTATAGATTACTAATTATATTATTCACACTTATTTATTGCAGTGATAGGGGTCACACTGACTATCCAAAAGAATCAGTAAACAAGTACTTTGAGTTTTTATATGTACTGTCAATTATGGTAAAACTAAATAAGTTAGTAAATAACTTAAAAAAAAAATAGTTTTTTTCCCTGCCAATGCCCTGCAGAGCTCACCACAATTAATGCATAAGAACAATGTCTTGAGCATCAAACAACATATTTCAGGAGGACACTTCAGACATCTGTTTCCTGTGGCAAGGAACTGTGAGCATTTCTGACTCAGTTTATTTTGAGCAGCGCACTTTACATCAAACCACTATGAGTGACTTGGTTAACATGTTAACCTTTTTGAAAAACTAGTGGAATTCCTCCTCATCTAAAAGTAACTAGTGCATGCATGTTTTAGTTAACTTCTGTATAGATAATGTTTGTATGACTGTATGTATGTATGTATGATTGGTTGATCATGATTACTGGTCACAGTAACGCAAGACAAAACAGTTTACACACAACACAAAACACAGACAACAGGTATACTCATTTTAAATGAACCCAGTATTTTTAAATATTAGGTAATCATGGTGTTTAAGGCTTTTTTTTATTATGTAAACAGATGCACATACAGTCAGAAAAAGGAGGTTAATCAACAAATGGCGATATGATAATGAGGCTTTTTCAATTATGACACTAATTAAGAAATGACTAATGTATTCTGAAAGCAGTTTCTAGTAAAATGTAACTGCAGCAATACTCCACTGCTTTAATTCATTGGCTTGTGTCAAAAATAATATCCAGTGAACCGTAATGAAAGATGTGATATAACAGAAAATAACATGAGTGAGAAGTTTCCATGTCCCCAAAGGTCTAGAGTCTCTATCGCAGGATGTGCTCCTTAGACAGGGCCTTTGGTTGGCCACAGTTACACACTCTAGTTGTTTCTTTGAAACCAGAGTATCTCAACCACGTCTTTCCAGCAAACTGATTGTTGTCAGCCTTCATTTCAATCATCGTCGTCTTCGTCAGAGTCCATCACTCGCCTTCTGTTAAACTGAAAGAGCAAGAGAAGCAGTGAAAACATTTCCAATTGTGCTTCTGAATTCTGACAAAAATACAACTTCACCTTTTGGAATATGTTGTTACTCAAAGGAAATAAAATGAGAATTTATGGTTAGATAGAAGTGTTACCTTGACAGTTGTCTTTTTCTCTGTTTGTTGGCTGACTTTTTCAAGGATCTCTATCAAACCATTCTCTGTGATCTGAGAAGCGAGAGAGAAAGATTCATAAATTGTGTACACGAAAACACATAAACCCACAAAGCAAGATTTTTACTGTGTGTGTTCATCTTCCTCACCTTTCCACCAAGCTGGCCAAGTCGTGCCATTTGTATCAGGTAATTTTCAACTGCTTTTGCTTTGTCAGGTTTTACCAGTGCCAGGTTACTCACTGAGGAACAAAAAGAAGAAAAAAAGGATGATGAGTTGATGATTTTAAGAAGAACACCACCACCTACTGGAAGATGGTTACTTCAAGACTGGGAAGCAAACGTTGACAAGTCATGAATAATTTGAGATGGATACTGGCCCTGATCCTGGAGTAGCTCTGAGATATTTATATTTATACTTACACAAACACAAACACACACACACACACA
Source organism: Megaleporinus macrocephalus (assembly GCA_021613375.1). NCBI lineage: Eukaryota > Metazoa > Chordata > Actinopteri > Characiformes > Anostomidae > Megaleporinus > Megaleporinus macrocephalus. The sequence continues at coordinate 32,105,387 of CM038711.1, read as the reverse complement.
TACACACCTCCAAAATTGCAAGGAACAAAAACATACTTTCTATGTAAGTCAACGTAAATTTGCACAAAATGTAAACAACCATTGTCATGTTTAAATAATGCAGAAAACTCAAAATCCACAAAAATTGAGATGCATGTTTTTCCATTGAACTGCGACAATATTTAATGGCGTTTTCATACCAGCACTAGTTAGACTGGTTAATACGGACTCTGGTTCGTTTGCACTCTTGGTGCGGTTCGTTTCGGCAGGTGTGAAAACTGTAATCGCACTCGGGTACGGACCAAAACAACCGGACCGATACCACCTCCTCTCGAGGGTCTCGGTGCGGTTGTTTTGGTCCGCACCCGAGTGCGATTACACAAACGAACTCCAGAGCGGTTGGTTTGTGGTGAGAATGTGATCCGGCCTCGATCCGACCCAAGTATTAGATGTACTCCTCAAGTTTGAGCTAAACAGCTCTTGTAGCCAGGTGTGCTTTGCATTATGGGATCCAGCAGATCGTGTAAACAGAGAACTGCATAACTTTAGCAGCTAACCAGACGAGGACAATGAACCGAGGTCTCACGAGGTACGAGGTACGTTGCCTACTTGATATTTGGAGTGAGCTGGGTGTTCTGCAGGTTTGGTATATTGTCAGAATTATTATTACAGCTATGAACAGATGCTGTCTCTGCCGCTGCTCCGTGCTACGCTGTACAAGAAATGTGCAATAGTTTCGGAAAACCGGATCTTCTCCCTGTGTTTACTTCATGCTCCCGCGTTCGACAGCTCTGACCAATCAGAGTAGACAACATGCTCACGTGGTTTGTTGGGGCACATTTTGGTGTGTTTCGGTTTTTACCTGTGTGAAAACAAACCAAACCGAGGAGGAAACACTCCAAGTAAACAAACTCATTAACTGATCCGGACCAGTGAAATGATCTACAGGTGTGAAAACGCCCAAAGAGCTCCTGTGTCTTTAAGGCCCACATTCCACTGAGACCCGTGTAATCTGATGGGTTATCTCAGCGACTCTGTTCTGGTCCCTATTTCACTGTGGCTATTCCCTCAAAGCCATTGGTTCTGCCTTATGAGTTTGAGTCAGAATCCAATCTTGAAAGTCAGAACAAGTTGGTTGACCTGATGCACCTTTACAAGTTACCACTTAACCTAAACTTAGAAGACTATTGGTTCTTTTTATTCAATGGCAGGACTTCCAGTCTTTGTGTCGAGTGCTGACATTTTTTACCCAGTAAACTGTGTCCTCCTGTTATATTGTCTCTGTTGTTAATTAGTTAAATTAGATGTGTTAAAGCAGAATAAAATCCAAATGAACAGGGCCACTCCATGACCAGATTTAGAATCAATAGCACTCAGACGTAACAATGAAAATGAAATAAAACAGACTTACATCTGGCACGGGCTGATTGATCCAGGACTTGAGCCAATATAGAGTTTCTCATGTCTGTTTCCCTGTCGACAGAAAATAACATTAATTCAATAATAATAATAAAAAAAAACTATCATCGGCATAGCTGTTTTGATTTACTGTGACTGTTCCCACAGGCTGTACCTCTGCTTAGCTTCCTGTTGGCCTTGCTGATCACTGTCCTAAAAAAGAACAAATGCATTGCATTATAAAAATTTGTTGAGGCAAAGCCAATATAATATACACTTTCATATTTCGTGAGACAATTTGTACACAGCAAGGATGAGTATTTGACCTATTAAATCAGGTGAGCGAGAATAACTAAAAGTCAATGCAAGCAATCAATGCTATAAAAAGTACGGTAGGCTTTGTCACTGTCAGAACAAACCTTCCAAAGCTTTACAGGACAAAGAGAAAAAACAAGTTTTAATGTATGTTTTTAAGGTAACAACACTTTATTTAAAATAGTTATAAACTTTCTACTGCTCTATTCATTGTTTCAGAAATGTATAAAAAAAATCACAATGGAACAAAAAAATAAGAAAAAATAAATATGTATAACGTTTTGTCCCCAAAATAAAAAAATGTCATTCCTGTGTCAGTAGCAAAAAAATTAACTGTTGTTTACTGCAGAGTTCTGGACCACAGACTGATGGAAAACAGTCTCACTAATTTCCATCTAGGGTTAGATATTCTTTGAATTTTATCAATTCCAATTCTGAATCTTCTCATCAATCCAGTCCTTATCAATTCCAAGTTCCGAGTTCAATATGGTGAGAAAATTGATGATTGATTGATGATTGTATTTCTAAAGTGTTCAGAAATACAAAATCAGTGATGGTCACTATTTTATCCATCATATACTAGCAAAATTTCACCAATTGTTTTACTGTCACTGACATGGCGCACTCCCGAGATTTAGCTCCTGTCATGCTATAGTGATAAGATTGTGTAAAATCTTAAAACTGATAAGCAGAATCTAAATTGTATTTCTTTAAATAATAAAAATGGTTCTGAATTGGAGTTCTGATACACATTCTCATTGGCAACACTCTTTAAAAAAAAGTAAATAAAATTTAAGGAATGCAGTTACTTAGACACTTACTAATACTTCCTTAAAAATAGTATACATATATAATGTTATGCTGTCTGGCTCCAACCAATTACTCATTGTTATTATCCTCTATATAACATATTGCTAAAAAGTGGTGTGTTTAAAAAAAAAAAAACGATTTTTCGATTCAAATCGATCTTCATTTGAATAATCCGATATTGATTTGTATAAACCCGAGATCGACCCCCTCCTTTACAACCCCCCTTGCGTGATCTGCCATTGTTTTTAGCGCAACGAGATCTGGCTGGGGGCGCACATCAGTTAAGCATGGCTGGAGCACAAGTGAAGGCGCCCCAGAACTTGAAAGCAGATGTCTGGCTACATTTTGGATTCAGAAACCATTACGGTATATAAACATAGAAACACTAATGTTTTAGTAATGGTAGGTTGAGTGTTCCTTGTACATTTACCACATTAGTTCTCTGAAAATCTCTTTTCATATCCAAACAAAACATATTATTGTAACTGAAATATGCCTAAATGAATCGATGCTGAATTGAATCGGAAATCGATTGGGATCTTGTGAATCTGGATCGAATCAATTCGGGAAATCAGTGGCGATACCCAGCCCTATTGCTAATGGTCAAAAATGTGTAAACAAACCTGAACTTGACAAACTGACAAACCTACATCAGCCCTTTACAAAACTTCTCATTTGTGCAGTAACACAAAAGCCAGTGAGTAAAAACAGAGGTCAGTATAACAGGGCGCTGGTTCACACCACCTGAAGCAGATAATCACTAGAGACTAGTGATTAGTACACATACACTTAGTTGTTATGCCAGTTGGTAAAGCTCTTGGATAACATGCACTAGGTTTCAGTGCCTACTTGGGATCAGACCTGCTATACATGCCAAAGCACCTTTACACTGCTGAAGCCACTGAAAGCTTTTTTCATTTAATGAAATAAATTAAAAAGGTCTGCTGCATAAAGCACAACAGAGCTTACCGGGTCCATCTGATTCCACACTAAACCCTGAGGGAAAAATCTGACATTCATTCAGTGCACTTTTAACACTTTTATGTATGGAATAACTGCAGATTCCATTCGTAATGCTTTCTCTTTTTAGAAATATATTATCATGAAAAGCAAAGAGTAGTGCAAAGACTAATGTCTATCGGTATTTTAAATTTATTTTTTAAACTACTCTGTGGCTCATACACTATGAAGTAAGCTAAACTGCATTTCCATTGTCTGGTCAGTGATACACTAAGTGTGTTAGATCAGGGAAGACCATGAGCTGCAGATTGTCAGGTGGGGAACTGTCCATCCCTTAACAAGATTAACTGACTGGTACCATAACAAACAAGCAGTTCAAAGTAAGGGACAGCAGGATAACTGTAAGGGGCATTCCAGTCTAAAACTAGAACTTTTAATATATCTGTCATATTCCCTAACGCTCTACAGCACAACACTGTACCCCTCAGCTTGAAAGCTTTATCAGAAATTATCATTTGTGTACCCTTTTAGTGTTTTGACCACCAATATTCTGTCACTTCAATGTCTAGAATATATTACACAAGTATGCCATACAACCTTTGAGAATATTTCTGCAGCAATAAAGAAATTCAGACTGCCTGCATATGCACTAAGCAGTAGTCACCAACCCTGATCATGGAGATCTGCCTTCCTGAATCTAGCCCGGATCACAATACGCCACACCTCCTCCAGCCATCTGAGTAACTACTTTAGAAGTTCTTCTTTGGTTAGATCAGATGTATTATTGTATGGACAGAAAACCAGATGTTAAATCTCCAACAGAAGGGAAAGTCTGGCAGAAGGGATGGTGACAACAGGAGGGGTCGGTTAGACTCTCTTTGCCCAGAAATGAAGGTCTTCCAGTAAAACAGGACTACAATTTGGACTTAAGTATTCTGGCTAACTAAATGACTGTCAGTCAAGATACTGAAGTACATGTTTTTTTTTTTTTGGAAAGTGGGTGGTGAGCTAGCTAATTTAGTCCTGAAGCTGAAGCCCTCCTGCACTGCACACTGAGTGTCTCCCTGAACACACCCATTTTAACCTAATGAAGGGTTTAGCAATGAGCTGATGAGTTGAGTTAGCTTTCAGAGCAGCAAACACTAAATCTCCTTACATCTAGACAGTAAAATCTGCACCCAACGTTGCACGAAGCACCTTAAATGGCTTACGAACCGCCTGTATATTGCTAACCACGACACATCATGGCATGTAAAGTTAGCCCACTTAGCCCGCTAGTTAGCTAGCTCCCTTGCCCTGCACCATGAACTGACTGACACAGGCAAACCCTGCGCTACATAACTAGCTATGCTGATTTGTACGCATGCAACTCAGGCAGCCGAATAAGTATTTAAATAAATCTGAGCAAACTAAAACTCTAGAAAGTAATTTGTGCGAACGCTCGGTCATACAATGTGCGTTTCCATATATGGTCGGAAGCGTCAGCCGAGCTCGCTCGTTTTTAAACTGTTATATCTTACTTACCCCATGTTTTGCCTGTAGTTCTGCCATACGTTGCCGTCTAATTGCTTCCAGTTCTTCATCAGCCATTTTTAAGGTAGTATAATTAGTTTTTGAGGCCGAAATATAAGCAATGCCACTCGGCCTGAGATGCGCTCAAATAATTTTACAGCAGCTAGCAAGGCTGTATTAATCAAGCCCAGAGCAATCGAGCAGCCCCCTCTACCTCTCGCACACAGAGTTACAGAGGACCCGGCTTAGAGCTAGCCTAAGTGTTTATATGTGTTTAACTTAAATATCCCTGATTATTTTAATGATAAATGTTTTCTGACACTAAAACAGCGTGATTGCTGTCCACATCCACCATTACAAACTAAATGGATACCGGCCGAATGTAATGTTAGGGCAAGAACACAAACAATTTCTTAATTTGACACTTAATGGCGTTTGTGTGGGTTTATGTACAAAACAGCTGTATTATGTCCAACAACTCAAATCACTTTTTTTGCTGAATGTAACATGTTGAAAAAAAAAACAAGAAATAAGAAAAAGTTATTGCCTATTTTATTTTTCATGATGTTTTAAATATTTTTTTTTTTTTGCCATCAAAATAAAAAGCGAGTCCAGTTCAGAGTATATGCTTTGTTTTTGAAGAGACTGCAGTACAGACATGCTCTAAGAAGGTCTGACAAAGGTCTCTACTCAACCAGTAAACACGCCCTATATAAGACCATCTGACTACAGGTCCAACTGGCCCCAACCCGTATGGCCAGGTCAGTATCTCCTGGGCTTGGGGCAGATTTCCTTGGGAGGTTGCTGCCACAAAACACAGGATCCGCTGAGCCATAAACTTTATTACGGTCATTTGTATTAACAAGCTTTTTAGTTGACAGGTATGATATATAAGAAATATTTACAACAATGTTTAACCTTTTCTTAAATAAAGACATAGAAATTGCACATTATAATATGCACAAAATATCGTATTTAAGTTCTTGTAGAATGAACGTTAATTATATATGATTGTTTCTAAATGTTTTGGGTTTGTGACATCACTAAGACAATGAATTCAAATGAGTTTAACAGGCTGTTTTTGCAGCTTATTTCCATGTGGTCTGTATGCATAAACAAGTAAATGGTGCAATATGAAATATGCTCAAAAAGGCATATTGTGATGTTATATTATGATAACTTATATAATATTGTAGCTTGCACATGAAAAAGAGCCAGACAGAGACCTTGCAAATAAAGGTAAATGGTTTTTTTTTAATTGAACAGGTATCAAGGTGAACTGCTGCTTATAGATATGATAGGCACAAAACACAATCTAACTCAGAGCTGCCAACTCTTACAGATTGGCGGAAAACTCCTGCAGTTCAGTCCGCTCTCCCGCTCTCCCACCAAACTTGTATTTTCTTCCACAATTCTATCCAAGTACATTAAGCTCATTGCTGGATCATCCAAACATACAGTGAACAGGTTGCTGATTGGCAGGTGGCTTGTACTGAACAAGAAGAAGTTGCACTTGCTTCAAATGCTGCATGTGTGAGTGACAAGGCTCACTTTGTTGTTGGTCGTTTCTAAGGTGACTAAAACCCAAATGAAACTACATTAAATGCTGTGATCCATACTTGGAATTCAGAAATGTCTGCCCTCCGGCTAGGAAGTTTATAATGAAACGCTTACCGGAATTCCAGTTTGGAAACTTGAGCAATTGCTGCACTGCGCCCATGAAGTACAGCTAAATACTAGGATTTCTTGCTACTAACTATTTAGTGTTGGTGGATTTTACAGTCTCTTGATGATAATCTTTTTGTGAGCCACATTACAATATGGTAGGGAGCTGAGGGTTAGGACTGGGAAAGCAGCTGAGGCAAAATCCATAACAGGTAGGCTAGCAGCAAAGTAGAAAAGACACAGTGGGCAGCAAAGTGTTAATATAATAACACAATTCAGATGCATAAGTTATTTACTACGTTGGTTTTATTTCATTGGTTATTTATACATGAAAGTCTCCAATAATAAAGTGTAGTAGACTATACAGATATCACTTAGATGTTTAAATAAGCTCCAGATATAGAGTGGATATTTAGCCATGTTCATAAGTCTGTTGTGTCTGTATGTGATGATATATATTTATTAAAATATTTTACATTTATTTATATTTTATTAGTAGGTGAGGAGATGATAGGAAGACAGCCATTGCATTAATTAACTTCCTCTGTAGGTACTGTAAGAGAACCGACTTAGGAGAAGTGGGACATGGAACTTCTGGGATGGTTCAGCGATGGTAAAGACAATCTGTGGGTAACAAGAAAATGTCATATATGTTTCTGCATTAACGGCTTGTCAAATATATATATATATATATATATATATATATATATATTTATGAACCTACCTCAACATATGGATAGAAACAGGTCTCTCCTAATGCTTCCCAGTACCGCCCAGTCTCAAAGCGCATCTTATAAATGCCAGGACTAAATGCTTCTCTAGTGATAAGGCCTGGGCAACGTCCATCATCATTGGTAGCTCTGGAAGAAACAGCTTTGACCATGTAAGAGGTATGATTTGTTTGGCTCATGTCCAAAAGTATTAAGGACACTCCTTCTAATCAGCAAATTCAGCTAGTCCGTGCAGCCATTGTGGACACAGTCGTTCAACTGCATGCACACCATTTAAGTAAACTGTGAAATGCATTGCCATAAAAAGGAGATGTTCTGCAAAAGCTCTACATAAGATTAAGGTCACAATGTCCAATGCCAAGCCTCAGCTAGAGGGTAAGTCTTCAGCATTGAATGGTGGAACAGTGGAACAGTGGAACTCTGGTGTAATGGAGCTCCAGCTAGTACATTTGGGATGAGCTGGATTAGAATTTGATTAGAACTATTTAGTGCAGTGGTCACCAAACCTGATCCTCTAGATCAACCTTGAACCACAATCTGCCACATCTGCTTCAGCTTATGTATTCAGCAGTCTATGACTGGCCAGATCAGATGCGTGGGGCAACAAGTAAGAGGCAGATTGGAACTAAACACTGCAGGAAAGTAGAAGAAGGGTTGGTGACCTCTGATCTAAGCACTGATCTACACTGCAGTAACTTACATTATATCGTTAGTGTGCATTGCACACTGTATCTTGTTCTCCAGCCATTTTATTTTATTGTGCTCGTTTGAAGCAATAGGCTATGAAAAGGTCAAAATACAAACTGGTTCCCAAGACAAATTTAATTCAATTACTTTAATAAAATGAATACAGTTACTTTAGCAATTAAGGGGCAAACTCCATTGAGGAGGCAATGTTGAAAAGCAGGTGTCTACGAACCTTTGGACATATAATGCAGTTTTATGTTGTCTCTCTAGTGCATAGCTTTCTTGCCTTATTTTACCCTGTTCTTAGTAGGTTCCAAGCTGATGAAGTGGGATCCAGGAGGTAAAGGCTGAGGTTCATGTTGGCTGCTGGTATACCTCGACCAGTGTTCAGCACGTGAGTGGTGAGGGGGCTCGGTAGAGGAGCACTCATTTCAGCACACTGTGACAAGGACATTATTAACTTCATTCACTGTACACTGAGATACCACTTACTATGATAATCACATTAAAAGTCAGTTTTTAGACAAAAGTCAGTGGTAAATGTTTGAGCAGGTCAAATTACAGGTTTTGTTGATTTAAAAAATATGTCCAACATCCTCCACAGAAAACACACATTTGCACGTGTTAATGCATGAATACTGTTTATTTTCTGAATTTAAATTATTGGGAAAAATCATAAAATGATGCCTTTTCAAAAAAGTTAAGGCACATTTAATATTGTGCGTCTTATTTTTTCCGAATATTTCAAATAAATATATACTGTGCATCAAAATGTGCAAAGAAATGTAGAATTTGGGTGGATTCCCTGTAGAGGATGTCATTTCACATTTACCTAGAGGCACTTAAACTTTTATGAATCATGCTGTTTATTTTACTTGGCTTGCTGACACAATATGGTCTTTGATGTGCTGCAGCCGGACGCTCATCAGTAGTTCTGGTCTTTTCTAGCTCACAGCTGGTTTCAAGACCTAAACATAAGTGATTAAACTCGGCATGTGATATTTGAGGAATAAGTAGATGCTTATATAATGTTTACATCAGAGACCTGCCAATAGACATTATACTGAAAATGTGTCAATCAACAGACACCTACTGTTCTATTGCACAAAGCCTGACAAAGCTATAAAGTATTTGTGTTTAATAACTGTGCTAACCTGTTACTTAAACACTTTTAATACATTTGGTACTTACCATGAAGAGGTAGAATGTCTGAATCCGCTGAAAAGCTGCTTCAGTAAAAGGCACTGACCTCAGGGTATTTCACCTGCTGTTGTTACGTCAGTGCAAAGGTCAAATATGCGTTAATACTGAAACTCACACATAAGTACTGGAAAATGTAAAATAGTTTTCTTTTTAAAGTTTTTAATACACATAAAATTCATCAGCTGCTTTCTGTTCAGGAAATTAAATATATTTTGAAGGCGCAATATATGTTATCATATCATTGGTGAACACAGTTTGGAGAATACTGAAGTATTCAGGACCTATTTGCAATAAAAAGGTAAATATGAAATGTATTAAATATGATGACTTAATCATACTGACATTATCAGACAGTGCCGCTGTGACATGTGGGGTGAAAATACACTATGTGCAAAAGTCTTATTGTTTAAAAGCCTTTATCTTAGCAGTAAGTGTGTTTTCACCAGTAAGAACACCAGATATCATTAGAACAGATGTAAATAAGCATAAATACCATACAAAGTAGTATACTTACATTATTTTGAAAGAAGTAGATAATACTTGTAGGCCAGTTTTCAGAATAAAGTTTAGTTCCACATTTACCAGACACTGCATGAATGTATTACATTTTGAGTCAAATCAGGTATTAGACGGTAACTGAAATGATACTGGGCAGCCACAAAGAAAAGCTTAGAAAGGTTTAAATAAAAACACTGGCACATGTAAAACCAGAACTTACTGTATTAATACTATTTAAATGTTTGCTGGGCAAAGCTTCCTGTTTGGAAAAATAGTTTTTAAATATAACGTCCGCAGGTGTCTTTGCACAGTACTGTGTACTATGAAATCATAGACTGTAGTAACACCCAGCAAACTGCAGATGGGGATACAATGAGACTTTTCATCTAATACCAAAATTAGGCAGAACTGAGACAAATTAAGAGTTTTTAAAAAGCACTTTTGGCTCACAGCACATTTTGGTTTACTCTCAGTCGCGTCAGCAAAAGTGGATGAACTGGCTGCACCGTGCTGAACAGAGACAAGGAAAGTTTATTTATATAGTACCTTTCATACACTGTGGTCATTTAAAGTACTTTACAAATGAGAAAATGAGAGTTAACCATGATAAAAAATGTAAGGAGATTTAGGATAATAGAAATTAAAACATGACTAAAACATAAAAGAGATTAAACATGAAATTTAAATGATGCTACCCAGGCCTCATCACTAGAGAAGCATTTAGTCCTGGTGTTTATAAGATGTGCTTTGAAACTGGACAGTACTGAAAAGCAATAGGAGAGACCTGTCTTTACCAATATGTTGAGGTATGTTAATAAAATATATTAACCTCCATTTGATAAGTAATTAATACTAACAAATTAGTGCTGGAAAAAATGAAATAAAGTGAAATTAGATAATAGTATAAAGTGCCAGTACAGGATGAAAGTGCAGTAGAACCAACCATGTTTTAAAGTGAGCTGAAAGCTGCTCAAACATGAATATTTTTAGCCTGGATTTAAAATGATTTAATTTCAGGGCTCTTCTAATAGTCTCTGTAGTCTGGTTCTATTCAAGAGCAGCATAGTAGCTAAATGTAGCACCGACTTGTTACTAATGACTAGAGTCCATTAATATTAGGGCTCTCAAATCTAGATACGCAGCTAGTCTGTGCCTCTCATTGCTGTTCCCAAACAAAATAATCCACAGAGGTGACAGATAGGTCTTTACATTTGGTCAGTTATATGTTTAATAGCTAGTTGGCATTTTATTTAGCATTCTGTAATACAACATTGTATCACTCAGCCACATCGGTTAGACAGAATTCACAGTTTTTACAGTATTGTTCTCTCTCTACAGTACACAGCATCCATTATGCACATACATCATACAATCCTTGTGAATTCCAGTGTTACTTCTATTAATCCTGACAGCTGGTCTCACCACTGAAGTATATAGTAACTATAGTAAATAGAATCAAGATTATTTTAACTAGAAAGGTATAGTCACACAGTACAAAAATCCCAGGCTTTAAAAGTGTAATAGTATTTAGGAATATATTTCACCACTGTATGCTCTGCAATGTGAGCAGATAACACTCTCTGTGCATTGTGGATTTCTTGTACTGTTTAAATGGTAATGATCCATCATTGTGAAATCTTTCACACCAGAATTTTCTGAACTTGAGAAATGTACATTTTCTCCATTTTGATGATAATGAAGACTGCCACTGGTGCGCAATAAGATATTTAGCTTCCATGGAGTAATAAACGATATCCAGCTTCCTTGTGCATTCTTCAGCTGGAGAAAAATACAAAAAACTCTTCAGCCCTTCCTTAGAAAATTATACTCATATATATATATATATATATATATATATATATATACCAACAAATAGGATAATTTATAATGTTTAAACAGAAAAGTTTCACTCTAGAGTGCTGCAGTAGTGCTGTAGTATGGGAGTATGCATGGTAAAAACTATTTTAATGTATGTGAAAGTTTGATGTGTTTAAACTGTGTGTGGGAGGTGTGGCCTTGTTAAGAGGCTCTGAAGAGCTGTCGTGCTTCCAGTAGGGAGAGAAACATTGTTGTTAATGTTGTTTTTAGTGTAAGATGTGTCATATGTGATGTATGTGCTTTATAGTGTGGAGCTGGATGTTGAGTGTCTACCATAAAGTAGAGATATATGGCTGGAAGTGACCTGTCTGCTTTTCCAGCATTTCAATGCTTCATGGCAATTCTCCGTGGGTAATTGCTTGATAACAGAACTTCTCCTGGTTGTTTATAAGCAAGATGCTACTGAAGCATTGCTTGTTTTAGACAAAGAGTGCATCAAGAAATGCCAACTGCAAACCCCAGTTCTTGTGTTGATAGCTGCTGCATGTAACAAGAAATTCCACATAACTTGCTTAGTACCTAGGTAGTTTTACCTCTGCTCATATTTTTGAATATTTATTTCTTCTCAAACCAGTGTTTTATAGACATAGCAATGCTTTTACTTGAGTTTAGGCTAAACTACCCATCTCCACTTGTCTAACACAATGGTAAGTGGATGGTAATCCAATATAAATACATTACAACCATTACATACATTATAAGAAATGTAGGTGTGATTCTCCTTCATAATGTTGTTGCTTTGTTTGGTGCAGCAATGCTTTTCCATCAGAACATATCTAGATCAGATTTTGGGCCCCAACTGCTGTAATTAGCTCTAAATGTAACTTGTAAATTATAACTTTTGAATGAGTTCCAAGCAAGTTGACAATAGCTGCCTTGCCAGTTACAAAGAGGTTAAACATTTTGGCAGCTGTGAGCAGAGCATGAGGCCATGGATCATCTATTCACCTCTCCACCCTGCAGGGTATTGTGCTGAAGAGAGCAAGCTGTGTTTGAGTTTTCTGTTCAATCCCACTCTGGGCCAAATCAGTCAGCCTCTGACTCACACTGCACTTAGGGCCTCAGTGCTCACGGTTGGTCTTATTTGTCCCAAATGTGGCGATTATAAATGGTGCTGGAACGGCTTTAGTGCCTCTCACTGAGCGTTTTGTTGCCCATGCCCGGAGCAAAAACTGTGCACTGCATTGACTTAACATCATGGAGCGGCCAGTACGCCTGCAGCGCTAATGAGCTTTTTTGTGTTGGACGCAGAGGTATATCCAGTTCTGCTTAGTCACAGACAAATACTAAAGTACTTCAATTGTCCTCCCGCCCTCTAAATAATAAGAGGGCCAAAATAGTAAATTGTCATATAAATGGTCTTGAACAAAAGAAGAACATAAAGACAGAACACCCAGAGGCATTTTTAATCAATATGAAAATACCTTTACTACTGTGACAACGAATGCTCTCCACTCACCTTCATATGAATGCAAAAGAAGGGCAAAAAAGTTGTTTTTCTAACAAACAGCACTAGAATTCTATTGAAACGGTCTCAGATTTTTCTTTTATTTCTTCTATTTTTCAAAAATAAAAACCAAATAAACAAACTGCAAGATAAAATCAGACAGGGAGAAACACATAAAACAAAGTTTTACAATATTACACAATATTACACATTGACCCAGACCTTTTCTTTCAGGCTAAAGTGCCGTATACGCAGAAGAAGAGGATCCATTATTAAGCCTCGTTTAGAGATAATTCTCCAGTAAGAGGATGAAAACAGTCTGTAGCGTACGTCCTCCCTCTGCTCAGGTAAGCATGGGATATTGTATTCTTTTGAGGGATAAATGCACAGAAAATCTAAACCTTTCACAGCAAAACATAATAGCCTTGTTGATATTATCTTAGTATTGCGGCGAGGTTAATGTTTATGGCTATGGTACAAGATATTGCATGTTGAGATTAATTATGGCTTAGGGCAAATGTGACATCTGGAATTGAGCAACTTGACAGGCCAATAAGAAACATGAATAGCATTAACTTTTATAGGACTTAAAACATCAGGCTTAAATCACTATTTAAAATCACAAAGATCGGGACTAAAGCTCAGCTAGGGGAATGACATTATCATCAGAGTTATGTCTTTAAAAGGGCATCGTTAAGGCCAAGACAGAAAAAATACTGGCCCTCATTCATTGCCTTATGTCAGCAGATATACAGGTTAGTATGCTGCCCGTGGACACTACTGCTTGTCAATATCCTTCATCTTAATGAAATTACTATTCCCTATCAGAATGATAATGCTTTTAACCAACCTCTTAAACATGATTTATTTATACTTAAAAGGTCATTTGTCGTAATGACTGCATTACATACATATATTCTGTTTGTAGATATTTTGCACTGTGACAATATATACTTGAATGCCATGATACTGTTTAGACCTGCATGTGAATAACAGGTATGAGTATTAATTCTTTAAATGAATAGACTCATATAATGCTTATTTATCAAGATGTGATCTAACTGGCAGTAGCCTTTTAATGAGTTGTCTATACATCAAACCATTTACTTACAAAACAAGATAAAACAAGAAACAAGAAAGCATTGTAACATTCAATTTTACATGACATTTGTCCATGTACATGTACTGAAATAACACCTGACCCAAAATAACCCAAAACAGGGGATAATAATGTACTGATGGACTACGAGGGAGCGAATAAACATAAACTCTCAAAACCAACCAATTAATTAGTGAGAGGCACTGGCTTCTAAAACTATGTTGCAGTGGACGCCCAGGGAGCTGCTGGTCTGGATATAGATGTGCTGTCCTGTGTGCTCTTCTTCTGCGTTTGGCGCTCTTTCACCTTGCTACATCACTCAGCAATCCAGTCTGTGGAACCACATGAGCAATATAATCCTCACTGAGTACACCATTTATAGTTATTGCACATATATATCTTTGCTGTCCTTGTAACTTTGTTTTAAGAGCATTTGAAAAATGCCAGCTGCATTTCCCATTCTAAGAACAAAATGTCTAATCTAATAAAGTTGGGGATAAAATCATGTTACATCATGTTAGATGCTAAGAACATTCTTAATCTCCTCCTATAATGTTCCTACACTGAAGATACCTGTTTTCTTACAACAGCAACAATACATAAAGAAAACCAGCATTTAGGGATACACTACTTAATATTTTAGGTTTTGTGAAAACACCAGGAAGTTATTCATTTGAAATAATTCACTGTAATTATTAATTTTTAGTAATTTCTTGCTAAATGATCAGAAGGATCACCATATTTTAAATATAAGGCATTTTGGACATTCATTTTATTAGAACCTTGTTCTCAATGTTTCACGGGTTTCTTAGGAATTAAAGGGTTTAAGGAAAAATCTACCACTTGTAGTAGATGATGATCAGCCAGGTCATGTTTGGTGTCCAAACTTTGCATCTGTGGTTTTAAACTAACATTACTAAGAAACACTAGATAACAAAAGTCAACTGAACATTATAGAGAGGCAGAGAGGTGTAGACAAGTTTTGTTCATTGTCATAGTTCACAGTATGTCATATTATGATCTAAATCAGAGTGACAAGTGCAACCTTGGATGCTACTGGAGTGTGGTTTCTAGACGTTTTGGGGATGTGTTCATTGATTTTATTGATCCAGATTTAGGTAACTACTGACTTTAAGTCAACGGTAGCTCCAACACTAAACTAAAGAAGCAAAATCTGGACACCAAACATGTCTCAGCTGATGTTGTGTTAATGACTTTTTTTGGCAGCAGGTTCATAGACATAAACATAAGCAAGCCTGGCAACATCTCCTGAACCAATGTTTTTTCAGTAGGCCTACATTTTATCTCCATGCTCTTATGATGTAAAAAACATAAAATAAAACAAATACAAAAACAAGTTGTTCAACATTAAAAATGTAAAATCCAAATATCCATATGTCCAACCTGGAAACTTTAACTACTACAAAATGTATTTGTGAGTATATAGGTGCAGTCATTGCTCGAACTTCCAATTTCTTTTGCTTTGGCAATGTGATGGCAATCATTTAAGAAAGGGGTTGGAGGAATTTCTTGTATTTTAAAAGACTATTTGTTTATAATGTATTTTGATCCAGTTGTCTCAAACATTTGAATTGGGGTTCCAGACTTGTGAAGTCTACTTTGCATCAGAGTTGAGAATGCTTTTACTTTACACTACCATGTGCATGTCCCTGCGTTTGTGTATTCAGTACCTGAGCAGTGCTTCTTTACATTTCATCCTCCAAGTCAGAGTTGTGATGATTCATCTGAAGCAGAGAGAAACACAGATACTCATTATAATGATTCCAGCGCTACAACATGTAGCTACAATATGTTCATAGCCATTACAGAGAAAGCACTGCAGGCGACCTGGAGCTTCTGCCTTAGAATTAATGACATATGAGTCAGTGTGCTGAAGCTCATTTCAGTTGGTTGGGCTGCAGAGATGAGCTGCTGATTTCCCAGCAGCACTAGCTAATGGGTGGGAATGGAGGCACACTGAGATGACAGAGAGAGACCGGTCGGCTCTCGCTGAGACGCTCTCCTCTAACATATGGGCTCTCACTAAGAGCCAGGGAACTCTCATCAGTTATGGAACAATGCAACCACACGGGAAAACAACAGCTTGTGGAAAGCACTGTTAGGTAGAAAAAGTGAGAAATGTGGCCTTAATGGCAAACTGGTCTATCAAACTGCCGAAGCAAGCCAATGTTCTTTTGCAGAGGTGGTGACATGCCCCATTTCTTTATCTCAAAGCACATAACAAGCTAACAAACAGTGTGGTGGAGCCAAACCCGCTGAACAAACGAAATAGATTGTTCTCCATTATTTTTGTGTCAGAAAGCAAGCGAAGAACAGACCATACAGAGAAAGCTTATAGTTTTTCTACACTCACTTTTTTTTTTGATATTGCGTGTAAATGTGGCTACTGGAGCTGTAGTTAGGCACACCGTGTGCTAGTTTGTGAACGTGCATGAATGGCTTTTTAATATGCTGTTTTCTTATCTTCACCTTCAGCCTCTCTAGCTTGAAAGGTTATTGCTTTCTGAAGTGTTTATAATGTGAGCGTTTCACATTGGCCCAGCCATAACACAGAAAGGGAGAAACAGCAATGCTAGCACAAACGTGTGGGTTGTGATGTGAATGTGGGGGGCTGATGGTGCAGTTCCGCAGTGTTTTTTTGTAGTCAAGGCAGTGCGGGGGGAAGCCCTTGGTGACATGGGCACTGCAGCAGAGTAATTGAGGCCTTGCTATTGTGTGCAGGAGACATGGAAGAGGGCTAAAAGTACTTAATGTGTCATTGTCACCAGGTGGGGGATACTCTCCAAGGTAATTACACATAATTGTAACATGCTTTCTGAGGGATAATAGTTGTCTATATATATATGGCACAGAAAAGCTGACAGTGAAAGTGCTCTCTGCAGTGTCTCCATTGTCCTTCCCCTCTCTATTTGCTTGCTAAACTGGTCCTCCAATAGCTTTGTTTTTGCTTATCGTTCTCATTGCTTCTCAATAAATGCCTTGAAGTTGCTTGCTTAAGGACTGCTGTAGGTGGACGCGGTCTAAGGATGAGAGCAGAAAAATGTCCTAGCTCGGTGTAATTTTATGCTGCAGTGAGCAAATCTGTCTCATAATAAAGCTGTGATGTGTTAAAGTAATGCCTGCGTGAATAGATTTGCTTTTCTCTGTTTGTTCAGCAGGTGTGAGTGAGATGGTGGTAGGTTAACGTGTTCAGTGAGAGTAAAAAACAGAATTTTTTTATTGTGTGTGTGCGCATATGCCTGTGTGGAGTTCTCTGCTGCTGGTTCCATGTTTTGGCTATTATATGTGGAGAATGGGTGAAAGTCTGTGGGAGCAGTTGTTGCTTGTCTGCAAAAACCAGGCATAGTTTTACATTTGCAACATTTGAGAGGCACTTATCAGCTGTCAGACTGATTTGCCATGCAGCAGCATTCTGCATTGTGCTTATCTCTTTTCTCCCACATTCACACACACTCTGCACAATGACACAATTTGAAAAGATGCACAACACACACGCACGCACACACACACACTCCTTTTTCAATTCCCTGGCTGTGCTGCTTACTGTTTGGTTATCTAAAGAGACACAGCTCAGAGCACGCATGCCACAGTTGCCTGGAGAGTGGACTTGAGTTGCATTAGATTTTCTATTAGCTTAAGGAATATCAAAACACTGCATATATGTTTACCATGTGTGAATCATCGTCACTGGCCTCTCCCAGCTCAGGACTGTCTCTCCGGGCCCGGCGAGGGCGGGGACTTGGGCTTCTAGGTGAGCCCTCTCGACTGCTGGTTGATGGGTGGTATGGTGATTCCCCCAAACTACCACCCTGAGAAAAGGGTGAACCTGCAGCACAGACAAAAGATCAAAACTGCAACTTTACATGTGGATTGTATGACTTCAATACAAAACATTTCAAATTCAGTGAATATGTCCTCAAGGTCTGCTACCTGTGCGTTTTGTGTGCATGCTGGAAAAATAAAATTTACTTTGTAAACAGAGTAAACAAAGTGCCTTGGACTGAACGTCACAGCATTCTTCAAGCCAATTAGCAACAGGGGGGGTGTTTGTTCTTGTGCACAGGGCTTGGGGTGAGAAGGCTACATTCTAACCTCTAAAGGAAAGATCAAGAAGTAGAAACAGCCAAGAGATACCTAAAGAGGCGCTCTGAAGATCAAATATTCATAGGTTTTTAAAACAGGTAAAAGTAAACAGCTGTGTTTACATCAGTGAGGAGTTTTAACTGTAGAGCGATCTGCAATAGGCTGAAGTCAGCTTTCTTCGCCATCTTCTTGTTTTAAATTTTTCTCTTCCACTCTAAATGGTGCTGTAGATACATCCTGCAGGTCCTAGTCATATCTATTTCACTAAAAAACATTTCCCTGAGGTATTTTACATGATATATTATACAGTATACTACATATTCCGCTCCTTTATTTATAAATCTGTGAAGCAGGATGACTGTTTTACTAGCCTGAGGAGCCAAAATACAACAGCTACATTTAAGGTGGAACAGGACAGTTAGAACAGGAAGATGGACAGGTAGACTGAGTGTAAATGCATTGCCTGTAATAAGTAGCTCTGAATCAGTGCCTAACAACACTACTTAACAATTAACAAAACACAATGTAATGAAATTAAAGTTTGATTTATTGTAATAATACACAGAGTAAAAAATCTTGCCTAACATTTCATGAATATAGATGGTATTATTACTAACATTAATAGCATAAACTGCACAATGTTCAATTCTATTCATATGTACAAAACCAGGGGCCACTTGTTTCATTTCCAATAAAACAGTCCTACATTCTAAATCAGTTTGTCAGGAATTATTTCTGAGGAGATTAGATATACATTAATCCACATAAAAAGGGCAGTGAAAGGAAAATAAGTGAAACTGCAATAAGTGTAATAGTGTAAGTTACAGAGAGAATAAAACTCTAATAATAACCATGCAAGACCTGGCAGACCACCAAAACTAGCATTGTCAGATACACAATACTTAAAGCTTTAATTTTTGAGAGACAGAAGCGTAACTGTCAAGAAGTCATTAATGAGAAAAACAAAAACACAAAAAAGAACAAACAAAGAAGCTGCTGTTTCTGACCATTAAAATGGCCACTCTAGGGTCCAGACCTCGACATTACTGAATGTGTTTAGGATTACTTAGATCATCAGAAGCAGAAAAAGCAACATCTAAACAGAACCTGAGAGGTATGGAAAGATATCTCTGCAGATTTCCTGAAAAAATTAAACACTGTAGTAAAGGCAACGAGTGGACACACCTAATACTGAAAAAAACATAATAAATTGTTAAGTATTCAAGTTTTCTGTATCTTCCTGAGCATTCTCTGACTTTTGCACACTGTATGTATGTCTATGTAAAGTGCTTCGCAATCACAGTCAGACAACAGACAACAGCTAGACAGAGCTCACTATAGTAAACATTTATAGAGAATGCTGACACACAGAAATGTTGCATTTCATTTGCTAAGACAAGCCTACAAAGCACATTTTCTCTATATCAGATTCATTTAAAATATAGTTTTATATTTAAATCATGGATATTTGGAGTGAATTCAGTGTAATTTAAGGCAAATTGACTGAGAAAGCTCTTTGCTCTCATCAACTTGCTAGTATTACTGACTCAGACACATTGATCGCTCATTATTGGCAGAGCTGTAATTAAAGAAGGGCTGGATAAGAATTGAAAAAGATGCTGAGAAAAGAAGAGTGTCCTGAATAAAGTCCAGAGATTTCAGACACTGGAAAAAAAGAATTCATTCATGGTTGCTTATATAAATGTACATAAACATGTTCTAATTTGTATTTGTAATCAGGCACCAGCTTTTATATTGAGTTGCATCATCTCTGTTGACTTTATTTCAGAGAATACGTCAATGATTCACCATAGAAGTTTGCTTAAATGCAGTTTGAGGAGGATTTACATTTTAATGGAAGACTATGGGGACTGTCCACAACTCCAAGATTTGTTCACAACAGAGAAAAGTTCAAGAGGTCTTTATGAGGAGGATAACAGATTTCCACTAGGGGGCAACAAAAGCTTAAATGAGGCACTTCTCACCACAGTCAATAAAAGTTAAGCTTATCTTACACCTTATTTAAACCATAATGGGCAAAGTTTGAAACTTGTAAAAGGATCAGAGGAGGTCATGATGTACAAACAATGCCTCATGCATCTTTAGAAGACTGACCTGTGTGCTCCTGCCTTTGTCTGTCCATCCTGTCCAGACTGTCCAACAGCCCATCGATCTGAACCTTTATCAGCGTCAACTCTCGCTTTATAGTCTGCAGCTCCTCCATTTTCACTGGAGAGAGACAGATGGGAGGGGGGGAGGGAATTGCCAGATTATACAAGAGGTTAAACCAAAAGTAAAAGAAGACAATAAAACAACTATGAAAGCAGCTCTTCGTAAGAAATATTGACTGGGTCGAGATAAGCTGCTATCTCTTCATCTGTACTCTTCAAATAACTATGCACACAAGCCACTCTATAGTTCTGGCAAGTCTCTTTTGTTCCACACTTCGTTTTTGTACATTCTTTGTGAGCCGTTTAGGCTCTGTGCCATCCCTAAGCTTGTCTCTATAGTAAACTCTGGAGGAGGCCATTTGTCCCCAAACAGCTCCTCAGTGCCCTGGCTGGCCACTATAGACTATAGCAGCACATGGTTGAGGACACAGTTCTCCACAGGAAGCCAGGAGAAACAGAAGGAATGGAAGGACAGAGAAATGGATTAATAGATAGTCCAGAGAGAAATACTGCAAATCATATGGAGAATTATCCAGATACAGTCATAATAATTACAGACAGAACAAGAAAGATAAATGAGGAGACACTATGATAGAGAGATGGAGTCACAGAGAGTTTAATTGAAAAAGCCAACATTCTGACCCCCAAGTTTTGAAGCTCTGAGGTGACCTGGCGGTGAGAACTGATCATAACGTTGTTAGCGCTTTCTTTTTCGTTCTGCTCTATTAATTTGGTGTAACTGCCTGTTCTGATAGGGCTGTCTCTATTACAGAAGACGACGCCACATAGAAGTAGCTTTTAATGAAAAGCCATCTGGAGTCTCTGCCCTTCTGAGCCAAGTGGATTACACAACAAAACCTAAATATGTCTAAATGAAATCTCAAAAAATTAAAATATGGACAAAATTCAGGATACTACTACACTTTTTAGCTATGTTGCATGTGTCCAAAAGTGTGAAGACATCTGCACATCTAATCTTTCTTTCAATGTCAAAGGTATTACTAGGGAGCTTGCCCACCTTTGCTGTAGTAAATACCTAGTTTTTCAACATCTAGGACTGGAATGGACCGGTTTTAAGGTCTGGATTTAAAGACATCTGTTGATGTAACATTGTGGTTTGAGAGCATTGGTGAGGATAGGTATGGATTTTGAAAGATTGGTTCAGTCCTCTCAAAGGTTTTGCTGCTGCACAGTCTAATACTTCATATACCTCTAGCCACCTACTGGGCATAGTGACCAGATCCTATTTTATTGGCTGTGCTTTTTCTATATGAATTAAACATGCTGTTTGTGCGTAACTAAATGATTGTCAACAATCAGTGTACTTTTTTAATGTGGAAGGGGTGTCTGGTTACTTTTGAATACATACTGTAATTATAGTATAAATTACAAATATAGTGTAATATGTCACATAGTGTGAAAACCGTATGGGAACTTATGTTTGAAATTATTCGACAACCCAACGTGGTTTCAGCCAAGTGTGAGATGAGATGTAGGCATGTATTTTTACATAATGCTAATACGAAGCTCCAAAGTTGTTGCTCCAAGTTGTTGAGATACATTAGCCTCATTGCTAAAGAAGTGTAATAATCGAGAAGCTAATTTTACACATCAAATGTGTTTTGGTTGGTCGACTACAGGCTAGAGGTAAGTTGTAAAAATTAGATTACAGAACTGCATTTTTAACCATACAAAGTGTGTGGGTGAGTATATTTACACTTGGCTCTGCTGGATGAGTGGGGTCTGGAGGTCTTGGAGGATGAACGCTCTCGGCTGCGTCTCTGCCTGGAGGAAGACGAGCGAGCTCTCTTGGCCAGGCTGGAGCTGTGGGCCAGCGGAGGTGCTGCCGATGGGACACGCTGATAGTCATACACCCTGAGGAGCACAGTACATACTACCATTATCACCATACACAGCAGCAGTGTCCACAAATGAATAATGCACAACTACCAGCAGAAAAACGACAGATCTACACACTGTATACCAGTGACGGAAATACTTCTGGAAGATATTTTTATAATACACAATATGCATCATTTAGTTAGACATTTTTAAAAATTCAAAGATTAACTATTTATAAAGGAGCAAAGGGACAAATGTAACAACTGGATAGGTTGATTTCCAATCAGATACTTATTTTTATAATTATTATTATAATTATTATGCAGGTTATACAGTTACCATGCACTGGTTGTTTTGGTTTGCAGGCTCTCTATGAATAAAGTGACAATAGCCAAATATGCACACTGCATATTGTGATGCAATTTATTAAAATGGCAATAATAGTCATATTGCGTACCCAGAAATACAACACATATTGACCTACAACTCCAAACCATAGGTTTTAAATGCAACACAAAGTCTGGGTTTTAACATAAAGATGTCTTCTAATACCACAATGTGTGTGAAAATGCATTTAAGCAGTGATAACATAAAATGCTTTTAATTAACACATCACAGCAGGAAATTGAAACCGACCCCTTTGGCTCTTTTACCAATGAAATGCAGTTTTCTGAGTTATGTTCAGTAATGCATTCAGTTTGCATAATATTCTGAATAATGGACTGTGTGCATGCTATCAGTGCATTTCAGCACTGCTCTGAGTGTTTGCATTCAAGCAGTGAGGAGCAGAGAGAGCCAGGTGGAGAAACATCTGACAGGCGTGGGAGCTGGGAGGTTTACCAGCATTCTCCATACATCAAATAAGCAGCCAGGGATTTGATTTCTTCAGCCCCCATTTCTAAAGCGATGTAGTTATTCAACACTAATTGTTATTGCAGTGGCATACATACCATGTATACTTTATATATATATATACATTAAAAAAAACAAAAAAAAACAAAAAACGGGTAAATGAAAGAGTTTTCTGGAACAGTAACAGAACTGCATTAGTTTCTATTATTGTTGTAAGTGAGATTTGTGAGTGTCATAAAACTTAAAAGAAAATAAAACTTCCACAGAATGCAAAGATTCCAAACATAAGTAAGCAAATTAGTTCAAACTGCAGTCCCACAGTAGATAATGAAAGAAAGAAAGAAATTAGTTCAGACCTTAGATATTCACAAATATTATATTGTAATATATATAAATGCAAGGCATTAATTGCGATAGTAATAAGCCAAATACATACAAAATCATCATATATGGTGTACATTCTACTGGCAAATGGGAGTCCCAAACCTTAATCATTAATCTCCAATATTATTTACTTTTATTGATTTTTTTATTTATTTAATTTTTGGCAATCAAAAGAACAACTCTTGATTAGTGCATAGCTGGAGTCTTATTTTTAGCCAGCTCTGTGCCATTTACAGTGCTGTTTCTCTTCAGTGCAATTTAGTGCAAAAACTGTCCAATCAGAATAAGCTTAGGTTTGTCAAACATTCCCAGTTCTTAGTAAGTGATCGTTCATTAACTTTATTAACACAAACTTACATATCATCAGAGTGCGTGATTCTGTGAAATGCTCAGATGATCAAATCTGCAGACAGTCTGCACCCACTTTTCCCCTAATTATTCATTATTATATATCTCATTAGTCATTCCCTTATTCACACTTACATAACTCTTATTGTTAACCAGAGGAGGATGGATTCCTATTTGAATCTTGATTCCTCTCAAGACTTTTCCCTCTAGATTTCAGGTAGTTTTTTCCTTTTCCGTCACCCTCACCTTGCTCACTAGGGGTCTAGACCCAGCTTTGGGACGACACCTGTCCTACAAAGTGCTGTGCAAATCCATTTTAAAATCAAACAGAAGTGAATATGTGGAAACTATTGTGATACTGAATTCCAATACCACTCAGCGCTGCTAACCCTACTCAGTTTTACTACATCATAATGTAAAACGCTGTATTTTCACCAACCCGCCACTTAGATCTCCTCTCTTCTCTCTCTCTTGCCTCTCAAGGCGTCCTCTCTTCCTTATGAACGGTGGTAAACTGGTCTTATCTCCCACAAAAATCAAATTGGTACTGTCACAGGCAATCAAAAGCTCTGTGGCAAAGCACTGCAGAAGCTGACAGAAGAGTTTAGGAGCATGTGTCACACAGGATACAGATACCAGGCATGATAAATCAGAGGAGAAAAGAGAGGGAGAGGAAAAAATGAGAGCGAAGGCGAGGAAGGGTATCTAGGGAGGCGCAGGGAACATGTCTTGCTCAGATCAGAAAATCCTGTGCGTGTAAAGTAAGAGACATGCGGCAAAATAACATCAGTACTCACTAGTTATCAGCACACATTTAGAAATGTGCAATGAAATACAGATGATTGTAACTCTGGGTTCTGCAAGTTCTGTCATATGAATTTATTATATTTTCTCTGCACAGCGTATTCTGTATTTTCCAAACCTACTCTCTTAAAGGAGCAGTGTGTAACCTCCTGTGGGGTGGCTGCATATTGCAACCTTCTAAACCCCCCCACATTTCCATTTTCTAAAACCTACATTTTTCTGCCATTGCTTCTTTATGTTTTAACTCTTTGATGGCAGGGATTCGCCATCGTTCTTGTGCTATATAATAAGTACATTGCTCCATTTGTCAAAATTTGGATTCCAAAACTTATAACAACATACAATTTATTCTGTCCATCAAGTCTGACCTAGCATGCTCATATCATTATTATAGTGTAGTAACTTTGTTTTTTAAAGGTTTTATTTTTTATTTCATTTTTAATGCAGGCTTAATATCACTGTGTTTCAATCACAGTTATTCTTTTAATGCTGGTGATATTTACTGATAACGACATTTACCAGTTTCTTGTTCATATGTTCCTGTTTCTCCTTAAAAGGTGTTGCAGTTACATTCAGGTGTATAGCTAACATAACTAAATAGTAGATAACCTAGCTTATTTATACAGGGCTCTATTTCAACATGTTACTTCTGTATGATCATCATGGTGTCTCGCTGTAAACCAGCCAATTAGAGCAGAGCTCACCCAAAAAAGCAAAAACAGTTTATTTTATTCCAGGGCCAAATCATAGGGTGTACATGGGCATGTAAAACACATCTGGCCATTTTTTTCCTAAAACCAAAATCCCATATCGTTTATATAGACATCAGAGCAATTTAAAAGGCTAAATATATGCATTTTGTGGCCCCTTTATACGGTAGCTTTAGCTTCAAGGATTCAATTAGACTTCCTTCTCAATACATTTGGTACATGAGATTGAGTACCCAAGGTTCCAGTTTCTCCCCAAACACAAATATCCAGTATAAAATATAAAGAGAAGGAAATACAATAAATATACTGCTTTAAGAAATTATTTTTAAGAGTGAAAGTTGTTGCTTATGACACTCTCTTATTTATGTTATTCAGTCTGGAATATCCCAGCAAGAGGTTAAAGATGCATGTTTCTGTGATGCAAGTGCTAGAAAAGTCAAGGTCTTTGACCGGTCTTCTACAGTACGCAGTACGTGGGTGGTTTTCACAAGAAACTTAGACAAGTCGGGGTTCTGGCTCATAACTTAGCTTTACTCAACTCAAAAATCAGCACACAGAAAGCAGAGAACACAGTTCTCAGCCCAGTTCACAGCTTCTATTGTCAGCTGGCTTTCAACAACACAGACAGTTACCAGTTCATATCCCTGCCCTTCAAAATAAAAGTCCTTGTAAACAAAATGAGTGTAACAAATGCTAACAATTCTATGTTTTTATACTAAATAAAACACAGGTGTGCTCAGGTAGCAAATGTCCTTCCCTTTGTCCATTAGAAACAAACCTGTTGCGTCAACCCAAGTCCCCTCACACAAAGTCTTTGAATCATTTAGGAGTCTGTTGCTATTTACCGCCCCCCGCCCCAGGCTCGGCCTCTGGACCGAGGGTAATATTTAATATTACTTGACACCTCAACATGAATTTAAATTTGTGATGAGTTAGCGGTGCAGTTTGTGCAGTGCTGATTGGTGATGCATTAGCTTTCTTTACATGTTAGCTACATAAGCCTCATACTGGCCTCCATTACAAAACGAAAGGAGCAAACTGCAGACACCAAAGTCATAGCTGACCAACAACATCTGGAACAAGAGGCAAACTGTGTAAATCTGATTTTTGGCTACTCCTTATATATTTTCCATCAGGGAGCCAAGTTCAGGATTATTTTAACTTAAAATGAATGCCGTGTAACAATGGTGATCAGCAGAGTTTGCAGTGGAGCTTATGTCACACTGTTATCTTTAGGACTGTGCGCTAAATAGCCACGCTGACCAGGTCAGCCCGTGTCTTATTGTTGAGTGACAGCTGAAATAGTGCGCCGATTACGGGTGTATCAAGAAGACAGGATTAAGATGAGAGAAAGCCTTTAAGCTCCTAATCCACAACTGAGCAGATAAGACAGAGTAAACAATTACACAGATACTCCTTTGGCAGCGGCTGTTCAGAGCACTGAGGGTTCATTTGCAAATTGGATGGTGTTTATTTAGTTGTCCAGTGTCAACCTCTGAAGCCTTTACACTATTCCTTCTTTTAAAAAAATGAGCTCTCGCACTCTGTGCAGGCATATTGCTGGAGGCTTTGGCTTTTTATTAAACAAGCTTTGAAGTGACTGCAGTTAATTGGTGTGGGGAGATGGCAGCCATGTTGTTTTGTGATTTCGGCGTAGGTAATTGCAGCGGGTGTCACTCAAACCTTGGATAAAGCTGAGGAAAGCCTCTTCTCTTAAATAAAATCTAAATCTCCAGCCCTGTTCTCCCTCACACAGAAGGCTCCCCAAATGAGCAGCTTATGGTAGAGAGAGAGAGTGAGTGTGTGTGTGTGTGTGTGAGAGAGAGAGATAGAGAGAGAAGACTAGCATTGCACAGGGACATGAATACACTGTGAAATATATCTACAGGCCACCACAGCCGTGTGGTAATACCTCTCTCACTGCGCTCTGTATAGAGAGAAGCTTTAGATTCTTCCACTCTCTTTAGGTGGTAAAGACCTTTAACTGAGTTGTATTATGTAAAGAACAGCAGACACAAGCGCTTTGATGTGCAGCTGGAAAGAAAGCAATCCCTGAGACAAAGAGTGTGCTCTTTCTCTCTCTCTTTCTCTTTCTTCCTCCCTCTCTCTCTCTCTCTGACGGAGGTGGAGATGGGTGGCTGGTGGCAGCAGAGCGGTGCTTTGTGTGTGTATAAGAAGAAAGATACAGAAAAAAAGGAAGAGAAAGAGTGAGGGAAAGAGAGGTGAGAGAGTGGTGAGGGAAAGGAAGGACACAGTGAATAAAAGAAAGTAAGAGATAGAAAGAGGGAAAGAGAGAGAGGGAGAGAGAGGAAGAGACAGAGAGAGAGAGAGAGAGAGAAGCAGTCAAGCGCTTATCACCCATCAGTGTGGAGCAGCTGAATTAGCTTCTCATGCGGCGCAGGCCTCCAGAGTGACGGACTCGTTTTTCATACTGTCAGCCTCTCCACCCCTCTCTCCTTCTCTCTCTTTCTCTTCACACATTTCATTCTGTTACTATTTGGCTCCCTCCTTCCTTCCTTCCTTTCCTTCTTTCTTCTTGTTTCGACTCTCTTCCTCTTGACTTCACTCTCTCCTCTTGTCTCCTCCCTTTCTTCTCCTCCTTTTCTTTACTTGCATAATTTCTTACCTTCCTTTCTGTCTTTCTTTTTTATTATTCCTTCCTTTCTTCTTTCCTTCTGTCTTTCTTTCCTTCCTTCACTCTTTTTCATTCTTTCATTTCTTTCTTCTTTCTATCCTGCCTTTCCTTCTTTCATTCCACTGTCTTCTACCACTAACAAAGTTATAAGCTTCCTTGCCTCATTACCACTGTGGGAGAATAAAGTATTGACTACTAAATCTCTCTGTGTCTCTCTGTCTCTCTCTGTGTCTGTCTGACTGTATGTGTGTGTGTGTGTGTGTGTGTGTGTGTGTGTGTGTGTGTGTGTGTGTGTGTGTGTGTGTTTGCGTGTGTTTGTGCATGCATGTCCAAATCCGCAATTCCAATCCAATCTCAGCCCCATAATCTGATCCACTCTGACTCAACGTTGGCAGAATTTTGGTGCCTCAGCATTCAAGCACTCAAAGACTCCAGTCTCTGTATCTGTCACAGGAAGGTGTGTGTGTGTTTTGCTATTCAGACACTCAAGAACCTCAGACATACACTCTTAGCCTGCTCCTCAGTGAGCTGGCAGTAAAGGGCAAAGTCAATCTGGCCACAGGACAGTCCCACTGATGGCTCTGACAGCAGGCGTTCCAGACAGACTCTTACTGCTTACAGCTCAAACTTCTCAAAAGTTGAAAGCTGGCAGTCACTGGATGCTCTGTTCTGGAAAATAGTTGTATCTTTTATTATGTTTAATCTTACTTTAACATTTACATGTACTTCTTAATATTTTAGATATCCTATCTTTCTACTTCATATTATCTTATTGTTTAATGTGAGCGGCCAGTTGTCAAAGCATTTCACTGCTAGCGGTAGCATGTATGACAATGCTGTATTTATGTGACAACTTTGACTTTGAATTTAGCTTAGATTTTTTTTTTACTTTTGATCGTTTTAGATGTGAAGATTAATTAAACTGGTCTAAATTAAAGTGTGAAAACCCCAGACTTTACAGAATCAGACGTTACAAATAATTGCAAGGGTAAACATGAGAAACATAAGTGATTAAATCTTCACTCTGTGTAGCAGCGAATCAGTAGTTAAAATGTCACACTGCACAGTTTCTGTGAGTAATCACAGTTAAAGAATCATGAGGATGTATGATGCCCACTTCCCCATTGTCCAGCTTTTTAAAATCACACATTCGAACAACAGGCAACAGTAAAAATAAATAATACAATCTCTTGGTTTAGATGTAAACAGTTCTCATTACAGTGTGTCCTAAAGTTTTGGTTTCAGTGCATTGCTAGTTATTTCCCACTTTCTCTGCAAAGGGATCTAATTAGATGGACAAATGTCATTAAAATATAATGAACAATTATGGAAAACAACTATTATGGGTTTCTCATCATATGAGACAATTAACCAAGCTTGGTATGACCATAACGCTAAACTAACAAGATAAAAAATGACAAAATATTTAACATTAAAACTGTGCTACTGTTTAAGAAGGATGCCCTAATCAAGTACCTTAGTACAGCTGACCTGTGTTTTAATAATTGTGTATGTGTTGGGGAGGAGGCTGTTCCCCTGGTAATCATGTTTGTTTGTTTGTTTGTTTGGTTGTTTGGGTGTGTGGGTCTGCATTTCCCTGCAATTCAAATTTAAATGTGCTGACTTTCTGGTTTATGAATGACCTGTGTCCCCTTCACGCTGCCTGAGGGAGGCAGTTAACTCCCAGAGCAATTATGAGTACGCATGAAAAACACATACTCACACACACACACACACACACACACACACACAAAAAATCACACATGCACATACATATACATATACGAATACAGACCAAAAGCAAGTGTGCACTTGAATTGCACTTCTGCATATTTGCATAATTTGACATTTGCACAGACCCAAAACATAGTGCAAACCTAAGTCATTTATCACACTCTAAATAATGTCTGCATACACGGCCCAGGTTGCTCTGTTCTCTTTCATTCAGGGCATGCTTCGTCAGCAGCTCTCACAACGCTGCTCATTTTTATATGGGTGTGCAGAGCAAGACCTGATAAAACTCTGAATTCAGCCACTGCACAAGCTTTCTAAAGGTGGCCTAATAATGGGAACTAATTGAGCCCAACTTAAAAAAATTGAGAATCCTATATATAAAGAGCAGCAGATTTCTGACATCAGAGCAGTGCAGGGTTTTGCTGCATGCAAGGATTTGCTACAAGAAGCTGCACGTAAAACTAAACAATGAATGTAGAGAAATGAATTGGTAATGAACGCAGTCATATGGGAACTGTGGCCCTGTGCTGACGTGCTTTATGCTCATTTAAAAAACAATGAACTAGAACAGAAAAAAAATCTCTCTTACTCATAAACCAGCAGCAACTAAACGCTCTGCTGTTTCATGATCAGCATATATAAGTGGTGTGTAGGTAAAATATTGGTCAAATGAAAACAATTGTCTGATTCTGCAATTTTTTTTTCATTTCTTTTAAGCAAAATACATTTTGATATCATCATGCATCTCTAATAACTGATTTGCAAAGTAAACTTGCTGTTACTTTGTTCAGTGTTCGGCTAGTCTTACTTAAGCTTATTTACATTTCCTTATTACATCTGTTTTGCAAAAGTTAAAGGTTTAGTTGATTTTCCAATTTAACATTAGTAAACACATCCACTAACCTCTAACACTTCTGTTAATTTAAGTGTACAATCACGGTTTATTTGATGAATTTACCTTTTTGCTAAAAAATACCACATGTGGCCTCTAGGTGGCCTGTACAAGCATTGTGATGCTTTTTTATTTTATGTTTGCTTTTCCCACAAACATAAATATAGATATTGTGAACTAAAATATAAATAAATGTGTCATATTTAAAGTGGAATTCCACAATGTTTTCATTTCTGAATAATTCAGTCATTCAATGTTCAATTTGATTTGAAGTGAGTCACTGTAGCGCTACTTTAATACTCTGATTTCTTTACAGTGGTGATGGGAACCACGGGTCACAATAGCTACAACATAATATAGCCTTTTTATTTAGTGTCTAAAATCACCATCTAACTACATGTGCATTCTAAGTTTTATGTTGATGATGATGGTAAAATAGTCAAAAAACTGTTTTCTTCAGGGACTATTATGAATGAGTAAAAAAAACAGATTAAATTTACAAAATCTAACAGCGTATATCTAACAATGTCACGTAATGGTATTTAGTGAGGCAGACAAAAAATTACTATTATTACAAAAAATTCTAATTCTGTTTTCTTTAGAACAGGATTTCAAATCCAACCACTCAGAATGACGTTGTTTATACCTGTACCATGTAATTATGTGCAATGTTTGAACAATCGGTGGAGTTCCCCTTTGTGTTCTCTAACTTTTACTTAGAGAATCAACAACATTTTATTTGTGTCTAAAGGTGTTGAAACTTTCACATATAACTATACACCCACCTTGTATCTACACTTCATTTCCTCAGCTCCACTTACAATATGTATGTCTTTGTAGTTCCACAATTACAGATGAACTGTAGTCCATCTGATTCTCTGTATACTTTATAATCCCCTTACACTTTATTCTTTAATAGTCAGGACCACCACAAAGCAGATTTTACTTTGGTGGTGGATTGTTCTGAGCACCGCAATGACACTGACTCGATGGTGGCCAAGAAGTGTTCCTAATAATGAGCTCAGCAAGTGCATATGTCGATCAAAGGGTAAGTGGTCTTTCCATCACACAAGTAGTGTGGGGCTGACATGAATGATCTTTTATCTTATTATGCATCGTATTTACAGCAGGCTAGCAAATAGAAGATAATGTGCATTTTAACAGATGTGAGGTTCTTTGGGTTTAAAACAATCCAAACAATTTTCCCCTAATTCCAATTGATTTCTTTACCGTGGTGATGGGAACCAAGAGTCACAATAGCTACAACATGATATAGCCTTTTTAATTAGTGTCTAAAATCACCATCTAACTACATGTGCATTCTAAGTTTTATGTTGTTGATGATGGTAAAATAGTCAAAAAAAGTTTTCTTCAGGGACTATTATGAATGAGTTTATGAGGTTCTTTGGGTTTAAAACAATCCAAACAATTTTCCCCTAATTCCAATTACCCAGTGATCCAGGACACATTCAGTATCTGACATTTGCTTCTCTAGTTTTCAAGTCTACAATTCTACAAGAGTAACCTCAAACTTCAAATCTAAATCATCACTTTCTGTAACCTGTGTCTGATTCGGAAGTTAGTCAGAAATACTTGCTTATTCTGATACTGTATGGCATTTTGATTTTTATAAACATGGACTAGAAAATATTGAGAGTACACCTGACTAAAAAACATACTAGTAGCCATCTGTGGGCAAAATGTCTGCTTGTGTTCTTTTGTACATGTGGTTACATGTAACTATATGATATTCAGTGCAATTTACATAAAATTACACTGAACTATTCTTTTAAAAGGCCTTGCTGTAGGCTTTGTCTGCAGCGCTGACGAGAGGGACATTCACATCACACCCTGCAGCCTTGCAACTTTCTGATGTAGACCTCTTACCCACCACCCCATTTCATTTCATCATTCACTTCATTTCATCATTGCATGAAATTTTAACAAAAACTTCTTACACACAACTCCTTTAAAGTCAGATGAAACGATAAATGTGAAGGACAACAGTACTCAGTCACCCAGAACACACAAGTACTAGTGCACACACAGTCAGACTAAGGGGCCTAACAGGGGCCCACGTGTGAAAGCACAGCAACAGTGTAGCAGAATCGTGTGGAGCGACTGAGTAGCTTTGAGTTTCTTGTCCTGCCTGACAGATGCCACTCAGAGCGAAAGGCCGGCCGTGAGCAGAGGACAGCGCTGACAGTACCTGTCATACAGATCCTCCTGATAGCAGTCGTAGTCCAGCTCATGCTCGGATCTGCAAAGAGAGGGGCAGAGAGGGAGAGAAAGGGAATGAGTGAAAAGGACAAAGCAGCTGTCATCTCAGCTGACAGACACATGAGCTCACAACACTGTCCGTCTGCACCGTCCATCTTCACACCTAACAGAGACATCTCAGGCCAACGACCGTCTCTCTCTGTTTCACTCTCTCTCTCTCTCTCTCGGTCTTTCACTCATTCTCTCACACAGCGGAGGTAATAAGCCTTGAAATTTGCATTTAGCCAATTTGCATATTGGGGTGTGTGTCTGTAAGCACAGGCAAAAATACATTAAAAACCTCATTAACTACGCTGGTACACAAAGGTTTGCAGACTGGAGAAATCTGTGAAAGGTGGAATTCCAGAAACAAAATCCTAAACTGAACACTCTGGTCCAGCAGCAGGGTTGCCAGTCCAAACCTGTTAATTAACAGTAAAATTATGTTTTTTTAATGATGGTGAAATCTACAAAATTACAGTCATTTCATTTTTTAGAAACACTGCTTTATATTATAACTGCCCTGTTTCACTAGTTTAGTAAGCTCGTCTGACATAGTATTTTATAGTATTTACCATAATAACACAACAACAACAACAGTATGTTCCATTGTATTTTTGTAAATTAACAACAGCAGCATTAAACACTGTATGTGTATGCTCTATTCACATTCATTTAAGCTTTATACACAGCTAGCCTTCCTGCAACACAAACCATCCTCTACAGAGAACACACTTCTGCACCTTTAAATAAACAATAACTGTTTATTTACTGAAGCTTACATCTTATATCCTGGAGATACTTCTGGAAAACTGCAATTTGTTACATGAGTAATTGAACATTTATAATACAGCTAATACCAGCAATCACAAGAAATGATTTCAGTAATAACAACATTTTGAAGCATCATTAACAAGTAATGGAACTAATAAGGCAGAGGCCCAAAATCACCACCTATAAGTTCTACGGATGATTTTGATGCCCTCAAACGTACGACAACCTTTTCATACACATTTTTCATTATGTGCATACATACTGCCGCCCACATTTAGAGATTAGGTATATTAAAGTGCCAAAAATAAAAGTACTTTGATGTTATATTGTGATGTGATATTAGTGTGATGAAGTTCCATTCTAGAGTCATTATTAGTTATTTGTTTATGTCTATACCTACATGTGATTTCGGAGTAATAGCTTTGCTCTTGTACTTATTTGTACTTTTTTGCACTTAATTAGAAATAACTAGGCCTCTGTTGTACCATAACTTGGCACTGATGCTTCATAACAGTGTTATAAATGAAATAAATTGATGTCGCATTGCTGTCACATCACAAAATGCCTTTTTAAAACCTACCAATTATGAGCGCAAGCTGTTTATAAACATTAAAGCATTGTTTTATAATTATACTAATCAATGCTTACGAATGTATTATGACATCCTTATGTAGATAGCCTACAAATGTCATACAGTCTAATCTCTAGTCACTTCAAAGAACAGTGTAGCATAATGTAATCTGTAAGTCAGATTTAACTTCCAATGAATGAAAATGACCAAGAATGACAGGGACCTTCTGTCCATCATTGCTATGCAAACTAGCAAACTAGATGCCAACCTGGCATCTGTGTGGTCATGTGGAAGAGTAGAGAGCTTAAGGCAGGATTGCACTTCTCAAGCTGGTGAATGACTGAACTCAAATAATGAACACAAATGACTCAAACTTCACACTTTATTCTGGCTGGCAGGATCAGTGCAGCAGCAGGTCTTCCTGCTCTCAAACAGTAGGTGAACACATGCTACATTTATTATCAGTTTAGGCCTGACTGTTTTAATATGATGGTCTATTTCTTTGACTTTTTAATGGTCTAAAAGTAAGTAATATGTTTAGTACCATTCAGTTGACTACAGAGTAAAATGAGCCAAACGTGGAACAAGTTTAATGCACAGGATGTGTATATTTATTCTTTACTCATTTTAATTCATTAATTTCAAAATGTATCAAACTAAAACCGCTATACATTTCATACTCTTGATGGATGTGTTTATAGGACATTGAATAGGAAACTGAATCAGAAGTGCAATGTTTAGCCAGCTTTTATAATAGAGAAATTTCAGTATAGAAAATTATTGCACACTCAAAGCAAATGTTCTTTCTTCAAGACTATTCCCAGAACCGCTGAAGATCATGCACATAAGTAGAGAAAGAGATTCAGACATGAAAGCTTTAATTAGTGGAACATCTTCATTTTACTGGAATTTCATTTATATGTGAATAGTGCTAAAGGAAATGGTGTATGGTGTGTGTGTGTGTGTGTGTGTGTGTGTGTGTGTGTGTGTGTGTGTGTGTGTGTGTGTGTGTGTTTGTGTGTGTGTTTCCAGCTCAAAAGGGAATTTGCTATTCTTAGTCTCAGGCCAGCTGGAAAAAGACATCTGATTTTTTTTTGTCACTGCTCTGATAGTGGAAAATCCCCAATATCCGCGCCACGCTTTGCACAGACAAATGTAAGACCTGAATGTTCAGAGTCACAATGTTGGCAGGTTTAGCGAAGCTAATGAAAATAAATGAGATAATAAACACCTGTCACTGGTACATGTGTGATATGCACAAACATAAGCATGACTCTTAATAGAGGTATATACAGAGGTGGACTGGAACTAATTTGCTCACTTTAAAGCAATTAGGTCAAATGTTTGAACCAGATGCTTGCCAGCAAAGCTAAAAACTAACCACGCCCTTCTTACCTGATGGCAAAGGCAATTCTCACTGATTTAAAGATGAGATATCGAATACCATCATCCCACAAATATGACCCAGGACTCGTTACACATGATGCAAAGTTTGGCCTCGTAACAGCCTTGGCCATCATGGCAACATCAGTGATTAGTGTACATCAACTCGACTTTTAGGCATAGTATTTTTGTCTTTGCGGTTTAGAGCACAATATGATTTAAATGAACTAAACTTCACTTTGTAGTGGAATGCTGCAGACAGTCGTGTAGCCCTGCTGCTCATGTGTTTCTCCTGAGCTAGAGACACAAGTAATCCACCTCTGATGCTGTTTGAGGGAGGCAAGAGAAATTTGGGGGAGGTATTTAGAAAAAAAACTATTTTGGGTGACTATTGACTTCTGCTGTTAGTAACGTTAGCCTCATAGATGCAGCATTAAACTGTCATCCTTTTTTGTATTCACAGACGTAACAGTACTTTTACTTGAATATACATTTGGCTACACCTCCCATGTCAGGGTACAAGCATAAACATACATACGTCTGCTGAGCACATGCACTATGCTGTATTCACTTCACCTGCAAGGTCAAGAAGAACTAAAAGTAAACTTTTTTTTAAATAGCCCAGACTGTGGTAAACAGCCATGCTATTAAAGGAAGATGCCTAATGAGGATGAGCATTCACAGATAGACCACACACACTCAAATGAAGAAACACTACCCCACTCTAGCTATCTGCAAGCTCTTGGAGATTCTCCAAGTTCCTGTTGCTTTCAGCGAAATGATGTATCTGTAAACACTTCAAGCACTGTAATAGAAGACAGAACTTGCTGCTGGTACACATAAACACACACATGCACACTCTCCTGCTGCAGTCAGTGCTACTCTATTCTGTTTCCTCTTCCTCACTCCTTTCTGCTCTCTCCTTTATTCTTCTGGACAACACTCTCCACTCTGCATGTCCCTGTAGGCAGCAGGCTACAAATAATCACTAATAAGTGTCAACGTTTATGTCCCTTACAAGCCTGCCAAATGCAGTTTATGATAGAGCCTGAGCCGTAGGTGATTAATGAGACAGGCTCTGTTTTCCTGAATAGATCTGTAATCAGAGATGGCACACATCTACATTCTCAGGCAGTCAGGCAGTCAGCAGCCCATACCGCTCCGAATCTCTGCCGCTAACGCTGCTGTCAGACTTTTATCATCACCTAAGACCGAAAGCTGTCCCTTCACTGACAAGCGACCAACTCTGAACTTTAAACTGAGACAGCTCATCAAGGACACTGTGACAAATAGCAACACAAAACACAATAACATAAAAGCAGAGATATGTACATATTCCGATAAGACTACTGGCTGATGCTGAAACTCATGACCAAAAGAGGCCTGTCAGAACGAAATTTAGACTTTAGTATAATAGCAACTTGTTTTACTGGTAGAACAATACCGGATATTTTTGAAGTGGTAGTTTTATTTCAAATCGATTTGGACCATAGATCTCTGAACTTATGTTATCATTCTGAGTGTCATGCCCTTATTAAGAACTCTGAGCATCTAATAGAAAAGTTAATTTTCCAATGAATCTCAGAGGATTGTCTAAATTACAAGGTTAGTGAATTACAAGTGTCAATACATGAATATTGCTACATGAAAGCTAAAACGGCTGAGCAAGTGACTGACATAATAAGCTCACCAAAATACTGGAAAGCTCACCTAAATCACGTAAACCAGCAAACTTTGTCAAATACGGTTAAATGCTTTTGTATTAATAGGCTGCAGTTTGGGGCTGGGTAGAGTTAGGATAATGAAATGTTTTTTTTTTTAATTCCATTAACTTTTGATTTGGATTATTACTATATTGCATTTTACTGTGTATTAGAGGTTGCACAGCAGTTACATGATCAAAGTCAAGTCGATTTTAACTCGTAATGTTATGAATAAAGCCACATGAGAAGGGAATGCTTTGGAACAATTGACTTTAAAAATTTGTCTTTAAAAATGTGTAACAAAGTCAAACTCCACAGGTCAGTAGCCCTATTCCACGAGTCCTTGATTGCATTGTTAGGCCTTAGGAAACCAGCGAAACAGACTCCAGAATCTCAAAAATTATAATTTGGTAAAAATAGGAGTAACTGACTTTAAACGTATATGACATTACACCCCCTCTACAAGGACACCTGATATTTTTATTGTCAATAAAAAACTGTGATAATAACAGTCAATATCTATCAGCACAAAGTCAAATTTCAGAGGTCAATACATGCTCTTTTCTTCGCTAGCCTTTAGAAAACCAAACTAAATCACAGGACTCTTCACCTGTTGTCGTCTCTGAGGCGATCATGTTGTTAAGGTCATAATTACATAATCCACAATCTTAGTCAACTAGTTTGTACAACCCCTACTGTGTTTTTTTTCCTATGTACTACATATTACTATGTTTTATACTGAAAACAGTCACACATTAATTTAACTGGCACTCATATGTACATCATTTGCACAGCAATAAATTAGGTTGGCATAATTATTTATATTGTCAAAGAAATTACTGACAGAACACAATGTGTGTTAATGCAATGTTGCATAAGGAATGATGCATACATCAAGTGTATGGATCTCTTTCTCTCTCTTTCTCTTTGCACACTATGGTATCGTTCTGCTAGGCAATATAAAGCAATAGCCACAAGAAATGAGAGATATGGGGTAGCAGCTATCTCAGCAGACTACCCTCTGATAACAGCTTCCGTTTTAATTAGAATGAGTAATTCTAATTTCACACTTTTTCCCAGTCCTCATGTGATTTATGAGTAGAAAGACCCCAGAATTGTAATTGTATTGCACTGCTGAAGCTAAAATAAACTAAAACACATTGTAAAGATCAGTTAGTTATTTTCAGTAAGAATGTATGGGTTTGTATGGTGGCCATGTAGCAACGTAACTCAAGGACTGTCTGAAAGTGGTGCTATCTAAACACCCAGGAGCCATTTCAGTTGACGGAGGACAGCGGTGATTTTCTCCTGTTTTTGACCCATAAGTGCTATTAGAAATGATAGGCTTTTCAAGTCGCTGCAAATTGTAACAGTTCCACTCAGGAAAGAGCCGCCAGGAGTGCTGAACTTAACCTCCAGCAGCAGAATCTGCAGTCCCTCCACATTCCCTGAAACATACCATGTGTGCATGTTTGTATCAGAACCTGAAGAGGATATTGGTTGGCATTTAAAATCAGTCGATATTAAGTTTCCATAATTACGGGTTTCAGGGAAACATTTGTCAATATAGCACACAGTTTGGTTGTTTTACAATATAAGGAAACTTCTCATTTCTAAAATTTCTTAGGCGGTAGTCTCAGGTGTTCATTACTTTTTTAAACATGAGAAATGCATTTGAATCCAATTGTTAGCAACGATTAACACTATTAAATCGTTTATGTGAAGAGAATTTATAAAAAATGGGAAAAATTATATTTAAATGCTAAGAGTGCCAGGAAACCTACAATCCTTCATTATTTAAGACTTTGTAAGTTTCAGTTTAAGAAACTCAGACAGTTGAGACCTGACAGTCATTTCTGACTCCACTCTTGATGAGTGACTGTCATGCTGGCCAGTAAAACACTGTTTGAGCAAAACTACTGCAATATTTTACTTATTTTTGACTACATACATTTATATGAGCTGATATTTAATGTTGGGGGTCAGTACTGTAACAAAGTAGTGTTATGTATTACAGCTTAAATTCTTGCAACATCTAACAGCAATAAGTCACATAATAAAGTCAAGTGAGTAACCGACATAATGCAACATTTATGTTATAAAAAGAAAAGTTGTTTTACCTTAAAAAGATTAGTGTCATTGCTGCCTTAAAATTTTGAGTGAATTGAATTTTAAATAGTAGGTTAACAGAACAAGCACTTGTGTTTGATGCCCAGAAACATATTTAAGTTCAAATAATTCTAAATATTAAGGCAGTATGTACACCCCCGTTAAAATCCCCATTTGTGTAGAAGAACAATATTTATTATGCACAATACATTTAAAAACATCCTTTATATAAATTAGTATATATATATTAATTGTGTGTAATTGTCACATGTGGTATCTCTATGCTGACTGTTTGACTTTGACTATAAATAAGAGTGTGGAAAGCACTGTGAAAACTTTTTTACATCTGATGAATTTCTCATTATTTGTCATTACCAAAGATCATTTTGTAAATGAGATGAGCAAGAGGAACCTTTTTAAAAATTAAGAAGCCTCCACATTAATCTCGAAGGTAAAATAGTACAATGTAATGCTTTACAGTAGTATGATTATGTTTTCTGTAATAAGAGAGAAGTAGTGTATTACAGTTCAAATTCTTGTAATTACATCACAGTTAGTGACTTTATAAGAACTCTGTTAGTCATATGTCCCTAAAAGAGCCATACTAATTATACACAACGCATTTCAAACAAAAGTTATTTTCTACAAATCATTAGCGTCATGTGCTATCTGAGTAATTTTACATTTATTTACATTTATTACATTTATAACTGATGAATTTCTCGGTTTTCAAACAGTTTAATTCTGTGCAGATATTTTTAGGTATTAAAAAGTAACACACAGTACTTTTCTTTCAGGAAGCAAATGGCCATTTTATTTGAAAGAAGTTACTTTGAATTCGTAATGAATTACTTTGTTGAACAACTACTGTAAAACACCCAATTTTACAAAGCATCAGTGTTTACACTCCATAAAACTGCTGTTGCATTGGTGTCAAAATGTTGAAATCAGTTGGGCCCTAGTTATCATATATGTATTTTTTATGCTTGTGTGTGTGTTTGTGTGTGTGTGTGTGTGTGTGTGTTTGAGAGAGAGAGAGAGAGAGAGAGGGAGGGAAAAAGAGTGTGTGTGAGTAATAGGCCGGTCAGATCGTTGGCATGACAGGAGCAGCCTATTTAAATTCTAATTACCTCCAGCGCAGGCAGCCCAGTGTCAGAGGCTAAAAGAGGCACACTCTTCATACCGTCTCTTCTCCTTTCCTTCATCCCAACCCGCTAACACCCCACCAACACCACCTCCGCAGAGCACCATGTTGGGGGGGGGGGGTTGGATTGGATGTGGAGGGCATGAGTGAGACAGAAACAGACAGCAGGGTCGCTAAAGGCTAATTAATTTCTTTTCATAATTTCTCATGCAGCAGGGCAATCCATTAGATACGGCTGGTTATAAATCATTCTTGTTCCACAATCCGGACGTGTGGCAGTGTGTGTGTGTGCGCTTTTGAGGGGTGGGGGGTGTAAAAGGATTAGAGAATGTGTGAGTACATGTGTGTCTACAGCCCTACACTTGTCTGGCATGTGTAAAAGTCTTTTCCCGCAGTGCCCGAATAACTGACAGACACATGTCCTGCACACAAACGTAAACACTGTACCACACGTACACATGCAGGCTGAGAAATGAAAGAACTGAGGCCATAGAGCCACTTTGGTCCTCTAAAGAGCCATTTCGATGCATATTCAAAGATCATTTTGTAAACGAGATAAGCAAGTGTGAGATGAGGAATGTTTTTAAAGATTATGGAACCACCACATTAATCTAGAAAGCAAAGCAGTACAATGTAATGCTTTACAGTAGTGTGATTATTTCTTCGGTAATAAAAGAGAGGCTATG
Organism: Megaleporinus macrocephalus; assembly: GCA_021613375.1. NCBI lineage: Eukaryota > Metazoa > Chordata > Actinopteri > Characiformes > Anostomidae > Megaleporinus > Megaleporinus macrocephalus. The sequence goes on along the minus strand of CM038711.1, from coordinate 32,064,100 downwards.
TATCACAGTTCAAATTCCTGTAACCACATCACAGTTAGTGACTTTAGTATTGCTCTCTGAGGGACATATGATTAACAAAGTTCTTATAATCACACACTACGCATTTCAAACATGAATGTATTTTATACAAATCGTTTGTCATGTGCTATCTGAGTCAGCTGGCTGTGCTGCTTTGTAAATATGTGCAGTGCCATGAAATCTTTGTGAAGTGCAGTAAACCCAGAGAATAATCTGTCAAAGCATCCACTCACGTAAATGTAAAACTGATGGTAAAAAAATTGTGTGAAAGAAAACTCACCTAGATAGGTCTGGTTGTGTTAGAAAGACACCTTTTTCCTAGAGAAATTGGCCTATTCATAATTTTCAGGTGTTTTTTAATTCTACTAAGTTTCTACTGACTAGTGTCTGGGTTGAGCATAACTGTGTCATGGTCAAAGGCAGGGATAGTGCCAGGACTGTTTTTTTTTTTAAACTAATGTTTGCGGTAAAAGGTTCTCCTTATTCACAAACCTCAATTATAAAATCTCTTTTTAAGGTACCAAAGTGGTTCTTCTAAGTGATGATATTTATGCTGATATAACTGCATACATCACAAAATAAGCAATTCAAGAGAATATAAACAACAACCAGTTGTATAGGCAAATAACCTGTACTATTGATTAGGACTATAAGAGCTGAACTAAAAGCCTGCTGTGTTACATTAACCACCAACACAAATAGGAAGTAACAGTGAAATCCACCAATCACAATGGTTTTCAATAGGTGGGACCAATTTCATGTGAAAAAAACATGGCCAACGCACACTGGATGTGCCGCATTATTCACAGTACATCAGTCTTTTAGATAAACACACAAATGCTAATGGTAAGTTGTCTCAGCTAACACCCAGCCTTTGTCTGCTTGATAAGTTATGTTGAAAGTTCTGTTAATTCAATTAATATGAGAAGAACGTAAAACTACAGGTGACCAATAAAGATTGTATTATGAAAGAATGTCACCCTGTGAAGAGAAAAGGGCTGGAATTCCAACAAAGCGGTTTTTGTGGGAGATAGTTTCTACCCCCACCACGTACCATGAGTTTCACAACTGTTCACATGCACAATAAGCTTCATAACCAAAACCAGAAAAGCATAACAGGACCTCTTTAATATTTATGGCACAAACTAAAGGCCAAGTTCTAATAATCACCGTTCACCACTGAGTTTCTCCATTTTTTTAATTTGCTGTTTGCTCAGTTAACAAAAACAAAGGCCAACATATTTTACAATTTTGCAAAGGCTGAACAAAACAGCTTTTTTTAAATATGGCACTTCTTTTTGGTTGATTTTCGAGTCAGGATTATTTACAAACATTAGAAAAAGTAAACATCACAACACAAATTTAGTGTATCTGGAACATGTCAAGTACTATGATGTTATATTTACAACATGTCGTCCAAACTTACTTGCACACATCTTTTAATTTGGCCCCACATCACAATAGAGGTTATTAGAGGTTATGTACCTGCCTCCTAAAGTGGATCTTGTGAACAACCTGCAGTAGCTGGTGTCTATTTCAACTCATGGGCTACAACACTTATTCTATTTTTTGCTGTTCATGTACATACACACACATATACACACACACATATTATATATATATATATATATATATATATATATATATATATATATATATATATATATATATATATATATATGTGTGTGTGTGCATCTTAGAGTGATTAGCAGTAGAGGATAAAGATGCTTTCCTTAGAGCCACTCCTTCTTTATCTATGAACGCCCTTCTCAAGTGCATTTTCATTTAACGCAGGCAAGCACGCTGAACATACTTTAATTACAAACATACACACACTTAGACCTCATACATACACACACACACACGCACACACACACACACACACAATCAGACCATCTGCTGCAGCACTTCCTGTGAAGGGACATCAGGCATAACACAAGCTGAAAGCAGACAACAGGTATTCATCTCGGCTATTGTCTGAGAGCACTTTCAACTCTCCAAATCAGACATGAAGAGGGCTATTCCTCTTTTACTTTCTCTCCTGCCTTTTCTCTCTCTTTCTCTCCTTCCTATCTCTGTCACTCTGCCCACCCCTCTCGCCTGCTCGACCGCTCCCCGTATCACTTTCTCTCCATCTCGTACTCTTTCATTTTTGCAGTGATGGTCCATTTCTCACCGTAGCGGAGCAGAGGGGCAGGAGGGCAGGCAGAGTAGTTGTTAGTAGAGCCATTATACTAAGCCCTCAGGCCCCACAGAGAGAAACAGAGAGAGAGAGAGAGAGAGAGAGAGAGAGAGAGAGAGAGAGAGAGAGAGAGAAGGGTGGGTAAGGAGGGGGTCATGGCAGTCACAGTGATTATCTTTGTGATTGGCCCTGTACAAACACACGCACACATTATATATACACATACATACATATATATATATATATATATATATATATATATATATATATATATATATATATATATATATATATATATATATATATAGAGAGAGAGAGAGAGAGAGAGAGAGAGAGAATAAGTATTTCCAATAATAACCCATAAATAACCCCGAAAGTAATATAGCATTTTAATACAATAATAGATGATACAAATGTTGATTTTTATAAAAAGTATTTATAAAAAGTAAACCAATCCAATTATAAAGACCTATCCTATATTCTTTTTTGTATATTTATTATTGCTCTCTAATAAAGTAAAGGTTTGGATATTTGATTACTCTGTTCATTGATGTAATAATTGGTAGAATACTTGATTACTGAAATAAATAATAGCGACAGCTTTATTTTAAACCTTTATAACAGCTTCCTGTTTTCTATTTTTTAAGGATATATTTAAACAATGTCTTAGACACACATCTAAGACACTGGTTGTATTTCTTCCCATAATCGTCTCAATATATTTCTTTGTCTTTCTTGATGGTTACATATGCTTTATCTAAAGGAAGACATGAGCTTCTCTCAAAGCTGAAATATTTTATTTTTGATAGTGACAGTTAGGTCTAGCAGGCCATGCACGTTTATAAAAAGTGCCAATCTCTCTTTATTTTTAAATATTTGTTTAAATTCTTTTTTTCCATGTATTTTTTATTGTATTCCTCTTCCTAATGCGAGTGGATTACCTAATCCCAGAAATATCTCATGAAAAATGTATACACATTTGACTGGAAATAATAGAAAAGAAGGGTTGCCTCTGACCTTTGCACAGTGCTGTGTTAAAACTAGTACATATACATTCTTGCTTGGTATTTGTACAGGTACACACTGGATATCCATATGGTGTATATGCTCAGGTCACTGGAAACATACCCAGTCAGACGTACATACAAACTCCTTGACCGTTCAGGTCTTTTGGGTTCTGTAAGTTCTCTTTCTAGGAGTGTTTTCAGGGGCAGACTGATTTATTCTCAGATAATGTTCACACTCAGAAATGCCCCCACAGTAATAAATCAGCCTCTGCTACAGCGTGCCTAATGGCCTGGAAACTTGATTTCCTGCCACTTCAGCTGTTCTACAGTCCAACCCAGCGAGATTAGTGCTGAATTACGAGAGTCACACACACACACACACGCACGCGCACACACACACACACACACACACACACACACAAAGAACACACTGGATCTACTGTGCATTCAAAGGTAAGGCAGAAGTTAAGGAATGTTTTGATGAACAATCAAAATTTCTGACAACAGCTTGTGTGCATGTGCATGCAAGTCACGCAAACAAATGGATGGCTACTAACTGTGTTCGTAATTTCTATTGTTTCTTATTATGAATTAATCGTGATCTATTAATTTGGAACTACCAAACTGGAAATGTCTCCATATACCTGAACAACAAGCATGCACGTGGCTTGTGGGGGGTGGTGGGTGAATTCTACACCCACTGTTCAGCCACATGTTGATGTTATGTTCATTTTTCTAATTTATATTAAATCGTATTGTGTCCTAAACCACATCAACAAGTTTGCACGACCTTACTGAAGAGCTGAATGCAGCTTAAAGGCATTAAGAGACGTGTTGAGAATGTTTTTGAGGAAAACATTTGGGTGACATTTGATTGTATTTTTTTGGCAACATTAATCATGGACTATAGATTGATCAACTGATCAAAAAATTGTGTAAAATCGATTTTTCACTGAACCAATTCATCAGTAGACATAAACACACCATATACACACGGGTTAGCAGTTGGTGATATATCCTTGTTGAAATCCTACTAAATTTATTTTGGCATTCCAGTTACACTGGTATGCCACAAATAAGCCCCAAATAACGCAACATGGTGCAAAACACACAAATTCCCTCACCCTATGTGTAGCAGGTCTACAGATCTGTCTGAGATAAGCTAGTGCAAATGAGCAGATATCAGAATGTAAAAAGTTCATGAGTTAAAGTTCTCACTACAAGCTAAAAGATCCCACAGTTCCACAGTTAATAATGCTCGCGTGAATAGCTCAGTATATTTACCAAATGCTGACAGAGTCTGATGCTTACAGATGAAAGCCTAAGCATAAGAGAGACAAATGACTGGATGTAAAAGACCATTAACACTGTTTTTGCTGAGCTCAGAGAAGGCACTATGTGCTAAAATGCACTCGCCTTTAGCTCATTAGGGTTAGAAAGCAATATTGTTGTCTGTGTGTATATCATTGAGTCCATTTATATGCACTTAATAAACTTCAGATTTTGTCAGTAATCAATTCCCCATTTTACATGAGTAATCAGATACTGGGTAACTCAGTTTCTACATGAGTCAAGCAGCAATTGGACTTCTAGAATCTAGAAAATGAAGAATGAAAATCAATGAAATCAGAATAAGAGTATACATATACTAAGAAATCTGATTACTAAGATAAAATTTGGCTCTCTTTATCGGATTTCTTAAGTGGATTTTCTTACAGTAATCTGAGAAACTGGAATATGCTGTACATGACCATTTAAATAAGCAGACAGTTGCAGAAATCAGATAATGATCTAAGATAAAACATATTCATTCATTTTCAAACATTTTTTTAGATTGCCAACATAGCACATCACTACTATTCTTCAGAATGACGTTGGTTTAAACAAGCAAAATTATTTTAAAATATACACAAATGCACTCATTATTGGATAAATGTAATTCAATTATGCCATACATTACTGTTCAGCGCTGATGGAAACATTTCCATGCAATTCATTTAGGTTTCATAGGAAAAGAATTCGATTTGGATCAAAATATTTTAATTCATTTTATTTACTGAAATGCCCTTTTATTTACATTTACATATTTTAAAGATTATATAAAGATAAAATACTTTTTTTAAAAGATAACACCACGTATGTGTTTAAAATGGACAAATATTTAGTTTGTAAATCAAACCACCCCCTTTTGGTTCATTTCTTTTGAACATACAATAAACTGTGATGTATACTAAAGCAGTCAGAAATCTTAATTATGCCACGCTATACATTTTTGGTCCTGCCGTCCACTATTAGCAGTGGTGAATTATTCTATTATTCTTCTGCTCTTCAAGCTAGCTCTCTGTTTCACTACCTTTTATGTGAAAGAGAGAGATGAAGTAGAGGTAGAGAGAGAAACAGGCTGTGTGTGTAAGAAGCAATGAGGTGTGTGTGTGCTTGTGCGCGTGTACGTGTGTGTAGAAGAAGCAGTGAGGTGTCTGGGGTTGTGCGTATGTGCCTGCTTTCTTTGCTTTACTGCTCACTCCACACTTTTTCCTCTGTGATGTAAGTGAGCATTTCCTGCTAGGCGTGCAGGAAATTTTTGCTTATTGCTCCCTTAAACACGACCACACCAGCTTCCAGCATCAATCCACCTGTCTGTGCGCTGGCCTGCAGTCAGGGCCTGAACGCGGTCTGCCTCAGCTCCACTGCGCCCGGTAGGATGCAGGAGGTTAAACGCCGCTTGGTCCCAGCGCCTCTGATATTACAATGCTATTACTGAAAAGTGCTGAGAGTCTCTTAACTGCTAAATGCTCGCCTTAGGAAAGCTGCTCTCAGGGGCTGAGGTATAATCGCACCATGACCCCCCCTGTGAGAATTTAGCACTCACTTAATGTTTGTGAGAGGACTAGTGGCATTGCGCTAACGCTGCAGTTTGTTAAAGTGTGTCGGCGACTACACGCACTGGCAGAAATCCCTTTTTTTAGGAGCTCTGCTTATGAAAGGATGTGTTACATTTGTACTGTATTTGTAACTGCTAGTTCATTATTTTCTGGCAATCAAAATATATGATCATGAAATATCTCCCAACTGATTTGCTTAATACTCTTTTAAGAAATCATGCAATTGTCCAATATATATTGTAAAAAATTGCAGGCGTGCATCTTTATTAGTGTCTGAAAGAGACCTGTGCGAGACCTAATTTTTATTTCTTAAATGAACGCTACATAAAAAGGTGCATACTTTATTTATAGTTATTGCTTTTGAACTATTGGTAGAATACTAATGTGATTTTCAGGATTACTCTACATTTAAGCTTAAAAACAGAAGATACCAAAATGCATCTTTGCAATTTTATGGCTTACTGAAAATCCAGGGTTGGTGGATTTCTTGGATTTTATGGTATTTATTACTCATTCCAGGACTCATACTGACACAAGTTATTAGTTTTAAAATAATAAAGGTTTCCATGTTACATATATATATCAGGGAAAAGTCCCAAAACAGACCCAGATCAAAAACACAGCCAAAAGACAGAAAATGGCAAAACAATAGAGTGGTCAAGGCAATACAAAAACAGGACACACAAAGAAAGGCTTAGCAATACTTCACAAATAAAAAAACTAAAGCCCAGGCTTAAATTCTATCCAACAAATCAAATGAAAATGAGGAATAGGTAAGTGAGCTCAAAGCCCTGGTGAAATAGAGTTGGAATGAGTTGTTATGGGATCAACACGATGAAGGTGGTTCCCCACTGTCTTATGGAAAAAGGAGCTCTCAGCAGAGTCCATAGACTCAAGTGAGCCAGCAGGAGAGACAGAATAAACAGGGTAGGCGTCCTCGGTAGGAGGGGTGAGACAAATTTGAAGGACAATACACAGCACTAGTCAAAATGAATCATTCCCTGGAAATAATGAGAAAATCTGATGTTTTTTTTCCTGAAATTTGTTAATTTGAGACATATTTAATTTTTTTTCTCCAAATTTCTGTTATTGCCAGGCCCCAACAATCTGTATAGGTCTCTATACTACCCCAGTCTGGAATCGAGGGCCTTTGCTTTTTGCTCATGCTTTTCGTATAGTATGTGAAGACTGGTCAGTTCTTATTTTGGAACAGCCAAAATTTGCCAGTATGAGTGTGTGGTCAGTATGAGTATGGGTCAGCGTAATGAAGTATATTGGACGGATGTGTTTGGGAGGAGTGGGCCGGGCAGCTGCTCTTTCTAGACACACTAATAGACTCCGACTGGATTATCAGGGCGGGTGGAACTATTTCTCACTGACTAATCTCTTCATTATAGATGGAGACTGAAGCACAGACAGCTGCCTGCTGGGGAGCCTGAAAGTGGGGGCACTGCAAAGCCCCGGAATCAGGAGAGATCAGACAAGATAGCACAAAAACAACACATATCACTACAAAACTGAATTTCTAATTAATTCTTATTATCCTCATTAAACCTGGAATTTCCATTCTTACATTGCAAGTAACTTGCATTCTTCATTTTTACATTTATTATTCAAAAGTATTATGTAATAAAAAACATCTTTCATTACTCATAATAATCATGACTACTTGTTCTGTTTGATTTGATATGAATTAACAGTAAAAATAAAAGAATCTTCTCATAAAAAAATATACACAACAAGACTCATCAAATGTAAATCATAATTCAAACCATATTGAAAATAGCCTCTTCTACTTACAACACAATAATGTCATGGATATAAACCTTCAAACCACACGTTCTACTGAATTTCCCTACATGTTTCATTGAACTATTGGTGATAAACTGAACTTCAGCTTTTTGTTAATTGTTATGATTTAAGCTGGCCTAGTTTCATCAGAGGAGGTCCAGTAGTGTAATCTGTCCATGTTCTGTGATCAAATGATGGACATTTAGGTCAGTATTATGCAACAGGAGACACGTTTCTCTACAATAACAACACATTGTGCAGCTAGGTAGCACATAGACTAGGATTAGGCTTGGGTTCATTTTTACCAAATGCTACCTAACATGACAGGAAGTGCATTGCCTTGAAAAAGGTTCAAGATTTTCCTTCTTCCTGCATTTCAACCATTTCAATGTTGTGTTTTTCATGTGTCTTGTCAACTTGAGACTTGAGGAATTGGGCCAAACCAAAGAAAATTTTAGCTGTTATCTCTTCAGGTCACAAAGGATAAAGGCGCTGTTTTCTGTTAGCCAGTTTTGTTACATGCATGTGATCTTGATTCAAACAGAGCTACTATAACTAGGAGGCTCAGGTTCGGTGGATCACAGGAGATCATTCACTGGCTTGCAAAAACTACAGACATGGCAGATTCATACTAAATTTAAATCATCTTGTTGGAAATTGCTCAAATTACAGCACCTCCCTAGGTCAAATTAATCCAGGTTATATACAGATAAAACGTCAGTAGGCAGCAGTGACAGAATCACAGTATCATTACACATCCACACAGATATTGTACATCAAAAAGCACTTACTTATTATCCACTGCTGAAAAGAGAGTTGGCTGGCCTCATGACCCTGCTATTGTGTGCATTGAGCTGATATGTCCTCTCTGGCCCCCTCAGGACCAGTCTGCACAGACCATGCAATTACAATCTACTTCTCACCAGAGTGGACTACATGAAGTCCAGGATGAAGTCGCTCTCTTTCACTGGCCATAGACTCAGATATACAGACCCAACTGGACCGTAGGAACCACAGACCACAGGCTTTACACCTACTATATTTTAAAGTACTAGAAAAATACCTAAAAACTTTTGGACTGAGTTCAGTACGCTTACATAAAAAAAAGTTTAGTGAGAAAAGTTCTTACTGCTACCTTGCTATACTAAGATATTTATTTGTTTATTAATACATCTATTTGTTTCTTTATTTTATGAACGATAAGGTCATCAAATAGCAGAAGGTAACCCTGTGACTCATCCACCACTTATTTTCTTAAGCACGCACAAAACTATATGTTTTCTCTCTCGCTCACATTTTTCATTTTCATGTCTGAAGCTGATAGTAGCCTACGCATCCATATGAAGGCTCTTTATCACAGTGCTTCTGATTTAGATAGCACATCTACACTGTAGCTGCACTTTCTCTGATATCACCCTATTGCATCTATCTCCCCATTTGCCTTTATCTCACCACTGCCATACATCAAACAGAGCAGAAACACCATGGTAATGAAGCCAGTGACCAAAGAACCTTCCGGCAAAACACTGAATCACACAAGAAAGAAGAGGGAATAGAAGAAGACAAAAAAACAACACCAGGAAATGAAAGAGATGCAGCTCACAAGCCTGCTCCTGCAAAAGCAAGGTAAATCCACATGAGCTGCTCAGGAACACAGGATGACCCTAGATCACCTACCTAGCCTCAGCCCCAGCAGCTGTATCGTAGTCTGAGAGGAGAAGAGACACATCATTCTGGTATGTGTGCTAAATGATTCCAGTTCAGTAAAAAGTCATGTTCACATGTAGCCAAGACATGTTTGGTATCAAAAACTAGCTTCTGTTGTAGCTGATGTAGCTAACAAGACATGGAGTCACCCCACCAATATGCAAATGATGCAAACTACATGCTCAAGTCAACACACTTGCCTCAGCACTATCATTTCGGATGGGCACAAGACAAGAGGTTATAAGCTTCAAAAGCAAAGTATAAGGCATAACTAAAAAAGGACACTGCAGTAACAGACACCGGCCTGCTAGTCAACCAGTACTTGTAAAACCCAAAATGAAAGTATTTATTAATGACCAACAATAACATTTAATATGTTGGCGATTCCTAGGATTTATGTTTCCTAGGACTGTATTTTTCTATTGTCATATGTTGTGCTCAACTGTATTAATTCTTAGATTAAGCAATGTTCATATGGTACTAATGCATACATACAAACGACTGCACTCTCTAATATGTTGGAAATGTGTAGCTGGGTGTTTGAGAGTGTGGGTCAAACACTAAAACACTAAAAGAAACTGTGAGCAGTTATTTTGGGTGGTCCAATAAAAAAAAGAGGGTGGACCAAGGCACAATGAATCCAAACACTGCACTGCCATTGTTTCAAACTGTGTTCATTTGTTAAGTAGGACTTATGTAGTTTATGTTAGTGTATAATATACTACTACATAGATCACAATGGTAATAACAATAATGGAAGATTACATATACAGAACTTGGTTTTGTATTGTCATTGAGCTTTAGCCTGGAAACGGGGGCAGCATTTGTGAAAGCTGTTGACACGATTGCCACTGTGCATAGTGCAGTATTAACTTTTAAGAGTGTTTATTGACAGAGGCTTGTTAAAGTATTCCTGGGCCCATGTGTAATATTAATGTAGTGCCATCTGAGGGGTCAAATGTCACGGGCATTTATATGCAGTTGTTGGCCTTGTCCATAACGAACAGAGATTTCTCTGAATTCTAAATCTTTTGATACCATTATGGACTATAGAGTGTGAAACACCTAAACCCCTTGCAATCCCAGGCTCAGGAATGTTATTTTTAAACTCTTGGATGTTTTGCAGATGCAATTCTGCCAAAGTGGCAAGCCTCAACTCATCCTTGCCAGTCTAGGGTCTAGGCCTTTCCTGGCTGCTCCTTTTATACCCAAGCATAATTGCATCACCTCTTCAAGATGTGTTCTGAAACTATTTGGAATTCATTGCAGGCATCAATTTGAACATATTATTAAAATAATATTACATATATTGCCTTTAAACTGCTTCCTATATTTTATTTGGACTTTAAATATGTTTTTTTCACTTTAGCCAGTGTTTTAGAGATACAAGGTCATTTTTCTACAGCAACAATATGACATAAACTGGAAATTAGCGGAACGATCAGTGAAGAAAGTGTTATTGTAGTATAACAAGACAAAGGAGCATCTACAAGACATGTACAAGAGGCATTGTCTTGTTTGGACGCTGAAGGTGCATCGCTATGTGCGTGACAAAGTGTTGCTGTAAGTAATGCTGCCATGCTGAATCTAAATCATTTCATTATTGTGCAGGTCGGGAAACATAGCAGGAGAGGAGAGCGGCAGAGCTTTAAAGGTGCTAAGAGGCTTTTATGAAGACAAAAGAGTCCATCAATATGCAGCGGCTAGCTCGGGCTCCGTGGTCATCACTGCCCGTTTGCTTGTGTCCTATTGATCTGTGTCGCTACACAAAGGGGAGCGCCTCATTGATTAATGTCTTCAACCACGCTAAAGCTATTACACGCTCAACCACACTAAGTACCCCACATACACACATCAGCTAATTATTGTTCAGTGGCTTTACACATGCGCGTACACACTCACAAAGGAACACAGGTCGGCAGCGGTTGCGCTCTGATGCATGAAGGGGCAGGGAAAAATGATCAGGCCGAAAACACATGTCCCACCACAAACAGGCAAACAGATGGCTAAAGCCTCTGACTGACAAGGGATTTGTAAGGGGAGTTATATGGTATGCACAGCGCAGTGTCACAAACATGTCGCCCCATGCTTGATGTTTTATACACACCAGTTCATGATTTACTGGAGGTGACAGGAGGCAGCTGTATCGATCCAAAAACACCCTCTGATCTGGAGCAAACAAACTCCAGCAGGCCTCAGGAGAGCCGCAGAAGTTAAAGTCTATCTATCAGTCTTTCTCTGCTGCGGTCTCTCTCTCACTCTCTGACTTCACCATCGTCCAAGATGAAAAAGTGTTTTTCGTCTGAACCAATAGCTGACGGCCAGCATAACCACTTATTTACGTTTGACAGGTTTTCCAGTTGTGCACACAGGGGGAAAAAAGGCATTTATTTGGTTCAAATGTTTACATCATTTCCACATGAATAAAATATTACAACAGTACAGTTTTTGCCAGATGCGAGTACATTGAAATATAAAGTGTCGATAGAATTTATTTAGGGGAAACTTTTGGCCAATTTTCTGTACAGACCACCAAATGTATTTATTTGACGTCCTGTGTGTCTATAGTTTTACAATGGAAGTTGTACCCCACCAGTTTACATCATGCAGACTACTTAAAGCAGTCCACACTTGACCCCATCCATGTTGAGCTGTATGTTATGTTGTTGAAGCAGAATTCCACTATTTCTATATAATTTATATGTTTAGATGTACAAAGATCTTTCCAAGCGGTTCAATGTGAAACGCTTACATTTCTTTACAATGCTAGTAACAGAGACCAGGCGAGTGGCTAATGCCGGTGCAGAAAGAAAAAAGCCCTCTCCAGGATTTTGCTCTAACTGCTTGGAAAAAATCTTCTTCTGGTTTGAGCTAACCAGACCTACTTTTTGAACCTGAACTACCGATCAACGCAAATATAGCCATTTTACTTACTTTTCAAAATAACCAATGAACGTACATGTCTTTGGAATGTATTGTTAATGATAATATCATATACTAACTAATGTTTTATATATATAAAGCATTTCTATTGGTCCATTCATCATGGGATTGTCAAAAAAGGAGATACATGTGTTTCTTTTGACAGCGACGATATATATATATAGCAGAAATTTAGATCACTGTAGCTTCAAGGAGATGTTCTTGGTGAGCTGATAGTCTATACTTATATACAATGTGATCAGCAGTAGCAGTGGAGTAATTTTAGTATGTCCAAGTAACATTGAATATGCTATGTGTTATTTCTTCTTACTACAATATACTGACTTAACATTGCACTATGGACTTGGACAGGGTTGCTGTATTAGAGGCATTAACTTGAAGACCACCAAGAGGGCCCTAGGACTGCACTTGGAATGCTACAGTCATAAAAGAAGCCATTCAAATAAATAGGCATCACGTAGTGACATAATCAATAGCAATTTTTTTCAGATAAGCAGATCAATACGATGATGTAGCACGAGGCTGTTTTTGACGCATAGCCCAGACCGCATTTCACACTTGCCAACTGAAAAAAGTGACATGCTCATCTAACAGGGTGCTTATTCAGCCAGCTGACCAACTGAAAAGCTATTTGATTTCTCTCGCTCCTGCCCGGGTCATTTACTGCTCAGCGCTTCAGCAACCGCCAGAACAGAAAGGCCCAGCAGAGCTCATTCAAAATGCTCTATCCTACTTCTTCAGCTTCTTATATTACACAGTTGTATGCTGAGCTTTATTCTGAAAGTATGTCCAATTAACATGGATAACATAATTGCCAAAAAATGTGAAAAAGCTATGTCCCCTGGCTATGAAACTAATCGAGACATTTGGAATGAAGGGGACCCAAGAAATACTAAATATCTGAGCAGTAAGAAAGCATTACATTAGCACGATAAAGTATTAAAGGAAACCTCATAAGGCCTGGGTTATATAAACTGGGGAAAAGTCGTTTAGGGTCTGAATGCCCCTGCAAATCGGTCTTTTCTGCAGCTCCTGAAAATGGCACTAATGAAAGGGAGTTAAAGTGTTCCACAGTGATAAGAGCAGCACTCGAGAGCATTTCTGTATCATTGCAACAGCACTGCATCGTCAGCACAAAGCACGCTCTGAAAAACAGTACAAAGAGGAGGTGCAGAGAAAAAAGTAACTGAACATAGTAAGCTGATGGGCTCTGTTGTTGTAGTTGAAAGTGTAGGACTGTGTGAGTCTAGTTTATGATAATATTGATGCACATACACACATCGCTGCGGTTGGAACAAACCCAAAAAAATCAAAAACAAAATCTTCAAAATGGGAACTTCACAGAAAAAGAAAAAAAAAAAACTTTACTGCTAAGGTTAATTAGTGAAACCAGAACTTTTATCAATATTCAGTAAATATGTGCAGCAACTAGAAAGCATACTGAGTAACATCACAGCCTTGTGGGCTGGTAATTGGAGGTCAAATCCCTCGTTAGATATTAAAGTACTTTGAGTTGCCTTGGGGGAAAAGTAACTCTTAAAATTTTAGGTAAGGTATAAACAAAGTCATTCATAGTGGTTTGAGGTGAAATGCTCTGTTCTGGAGAAACTTCAGTAATGTTCACTGTTGTTTTGATAGAAACCAGACATTATAAGAGTTTTAACAGAAAGTTTTTACAAGAAATGGTTGAGAATACACTGGTAAATCCATTACCATCAGAAAGATACATGCGGCATGTTATAAGGCAGTTTACAACAACTGTTATGCTGAGGGAGGCAAAGAGGCGAGATGTAAATGCAAAACCGTTGTTTTATTGAAATACATGACAAGAAATGATTCACAGTTATGGTAAATTCTAGATACTAATGATAAAATTATTCAGACACAAGGAAAAATAATCAGGAGTATCTATATACATGGGACAATTGAGAAACACTGAGGCTAATAAGAGGGCGGAGCTACAGAAAAGCGAATCAGAATCACATGGCCAGAGACACAAGGTAAACAAAAGGGGAGGAGCAGACAAAGACCATGGCACAGTAGGACAGGATATAAATCACTGGACCAGTTTAAAGACATCCGAGTCATTACGTTTCTCCACAGTTGCCCATTTTACACCAAATCACTCGGAATGACTTTGTTTACATCTCAACTAGCAAAATATGCAGAAATGATAAAAGCATTGGTAGAACTCTCCTTTAAAGCTGCTTGTATTTTCCTCTGAACCATGATTAACATTAGACTGTGTCTTCTGGTGTAAATGTTTTGCAATATGCTGTAAATTCAGTTATGTTGAATATATATTCATGCCCTTTCTTTCTCTCACAGCCCTGGCACCCCCCAAAAACTGATCAGGAGCCTGAAGACAGTGATGATTACATCAGTTCTTTTTCTTTTTTATCATTTGAAAACACAAATTACCTTATACAGTGTGTGAACATGTTATGACTAATCCATAACTGCCCAGAATAAAGTCTCATTACATCATTTTAGGAACATTTTTGCTTCTTTTGTAAAGTTACTATTTTGAAGACACTTGCGTCATTTGGCAAAATATACAGTCATTGTCTCACACATGTCCAGTCGCAGACACACAGAAGGAAAGAACCTTTAAATAAATGACATCAGCATGTTAAACTGTGGCTTTTGCGGAGTGATCACTGACAGTAGAGGAATAAAGGATGAGTCAAACTCTCCAGCAGCTGTCACAGGGTGTGGCCCACTGGCATTCCACTCCACAAACATCAAGCCTTAATATTAGGGGTGTTAGAACATGCATATTACTATTCTTCTTTTTTTTTATACAGGGCCACAAAAGAAGACACACTGTGAATTAAATACAGTTCAATTCTATTAAAATTCTTATGATATCAAACTCTAAATGGTTTCCTTCCCCATTCTGCATCTGCAACCGCTTCCACTTTGTGTTTATTTCAATTTTATTTTTTTTTTCCATCAAATGCTGTGGCCTTTCATTGTCAAATTAAAAAAGATTGATACAAAATAAAAGCAAATTTCTTTTTTACCTTCCGTATACAAAATCTAGCATATATTGGAGCAAAAACTGCAACAGAATTATTTTATGAGATTCGTGTTACATAAAAAACCTTATTTTATACTGAAGAACATGGCCATCTTAGTAACTCCTGATGTGTGTGCTGGACTCATTGAGGAGAACTATGCAAAATAATGATAATAAAAAAAAAACAAATACAAAGCCTCAACAAATCTGGCTTGTGAATGTAGCTTGTAAATCTGGTGTGCTTTTGAGTGCTGACTGTTCAGTGTGCTAAAGCCAGATGATGACCTTTGCAGTGGTTGAAGTGGACAGACTGACAAAGAGCTCCATAAAAGCACGTGAAAGCCTCCCTACGGAGAGAGTAATGGAGCAGTATGGAGAGATCTTGCGGGTGATAACTGCCTAGCGCCCACACTGCATACTAAACCTACAGCATAGACCCACCAGTACAACCGTATACACCAATTTACCACGACCTTGAGAATACTACTGCTGCACGTGGAGGATGGGCAAAAGTCACGCTTTGACTAATAAAAAATCATGTCAAAAAATACTCTCGGGCCGACACCCCACATTATTATACATTTTTATATATCTTATATTTTTTATAGATATTTTTCCCAGGAGTCCACTTGTGATAGTTGTATCACATTGTATTTACTATTATTAAGAGGACGGTGGTAGTAGTGATAATAGTTGCTTGCAAAGAGCTGTTCATTCATTGGCTGTCCTTTTAACCAGGAGCAAGACCTTCAACCTTACAGACAAGGGATTAGAATACACTGTGCTACTTCTTCATCTTCTCATGTTGGACTGATTCAACTCACTGCTACAGTGACACACCTTCACTGCTTAAGGTACACAGATTTTACGAGGACAAGTCAGGGCAAGCATGTGAACTTCAGTAGATATCTCTGCAATACAATACATAGACATACATGTCTTGGATAGGCCAGCAAAACTGTCATTTCTTCACATTACGGTGGCAATTGTAGTTAATTCTGGAATGTTTTAAACTAAAAATCTCACATATTGCTCCTTTAAGACTATTATATGTAAATGATATCTGACTGTCTGATTTGCTTTTCTTCAATGTGATTATTCTAAAAGCTGAACCACTCCTTATAACTTATGGAAATACATGGGCTGAACTGCTGGGGGCTGAATAGGTGGTTCTACCGTGACATCACAAAACAATGAATTCCAAATAGACTGTTTTTAGCTTAGTGCCCATATGTGTACAGTTTTGAAACTTCAGCAATGTGTAAATCTAGTTAATCAAACTTTAAAAACAAGTTTCAAAAAGCAAGGAAGATTCAGTTTCCCGAGATATGGGTCCTTTAAAGAAAATGTAGGTAAGGGTCAAACAGCCTCAGCCACAAACCAGTCCAATATGGATGCATTTGAAAACCTCCAGAGACATTTCACACCTGAAACGCTGTTTCTAAAAATGAGACAACTGAAAACACCCTACATGCACTATCCTATCTCAAACAGTACAGACCTGCTTTAACTGTAACCTTGGAATGTTTGACTTAATGATTAACATAATCTGACTTTTAGATCACGCCCAGGTTACAGGTGTGCATTGAGATTAAGGCACTAAAGGAGTATTACTGTAATTAAACCTTTCCATGCTGGCCAGATGTGAATAAGTGGATAACATTCAAACATCCATGGAAGGATTCCGGCCAGCTAATCTGATTAGATGATAGATGAGTAAATCTCACAGTTAAATAGGGAAGGACAACAATAAGGTCAAAAGCAAATAATGGTCCGCCTTCCTGTATGCTCACCAAAAAGCAACGGAAAGAACATGACTGTAGCTGTAGAGGCTGGGGGAACGTTTGGAGTGGGAGGAGCCTGTGCAAAACGCATTACTAGAGACCATCTGCACTGCACGTGCTCAGGATGCTGCTGTACACATCCTTCAGCTGACTTTCACAGAGAAGTTTCTGTGAACTGTGTTAAATCAACTTTCCTGAGTGCACAGTGTAAATGAGAGCGAGTAATGTTCAAAACTCAGGCTGTAATTTGAATGTAGTTCACTAAATTGAATACAGTGGTGACAGACACTGGCTGTAATTGGCCTGGCAGTTCTGTGGAAACAGCAGAGGTAGCAACTGCTGTTTTTATTTCTGTCAGCCTATGAGTTATTAGAAGCTGTCAACGCTGAGAGATTAAAGCCCTTGGTAAAAAGACTCTTTATTGGACATTCTGTAATGTGCAATAAATCTGTTGTTGTTGTTGTTTTTTGAACACAGAATACACACATATTGATTCTACTTGCTTTATCTAATCAACTTATATAATTATATTATTACAAGAAAACTATATAAAAATAGAATTGTTTTATATTGTGGTCATGATGCCCTGTTCTCAGATAGAAATAGAGGCTAGTTTAGGGACAGTTGTGTGGCATTCAGAGAATGAGCCTAGCAGTGAGCTAGCGTGACAGTGTGTTTTCCTTTTCAATTTTTTTGCCATTTTTCACTGCATTTCAAATAAACCTGAGATATGGACCAAGACCTTGACTTTCTTAGGGGCCCCTTCGCCCCATGCCACAATATGCTCATTCCTACGCTGATACCTCCAACATGTTTTAAAAAAGTTGGGACATAAGCAAATAAATATAAAAGGATCAAGGGAATCCAGCCGTTCAAAAATAATGCCAACAAAATGTATGGTATTTCACCGTCTACTCTGCATAATATTATCAAAACAATTGAGGAATCTAGAGAGATCTCTGAGTGTAAAGAAAAAGGCCAAAAGCCACAAAAGAATGCCTGTAACCTTCAATCCTCCAGACAGCACTGCATTAAAACTGGCATATTTCTGTAGTAGCTATCACTACATCGACTGGGGAATACTTAGATAACCTTTTAGATTATTTGTGCAAATAAAGTTCTCCATGCTAAAAAAGAAAAGACTCATCCACACTGCTCCTGACATAAAGTTCAAGAACTAGAGTCTCATGATATTGAGGGGGCAGCGGTTAGTATTGGATAACTTGCACTATGAATGCACCAACAATGTAGAACAGTTTTTAGAGCATATGCTTCCTACTAGATACTAACACTAAGCCACACTCTGCACATGTTGCAACAGCATGGCTGTTTAATCAGACAGTGTGGGTGCTAGACTTGACTGCCTGGAGTCCAGAACTGTCTTCTATTGAAAACATGTTATATTAGCCTCAAAATATGACAACAAATACCCTGTTTGCTTGTGCAGTGGAATACTTGTATAACTAAAGGATGGTGAAAAAATGACACTTTCAAAACTGGTTTAGTTTGTATCTTTAGTCCCCCGTCGATTATTAAGTGCCGTTAAAATGAAGGGTGATGTAACACAGTGGTAAACTTGCTCCTGCCCCGACTGTGTGTTGCAAACATTCCTTTTGGAATTAGTGTATATTTACAAAAATCATGAAGGCCTAACAGTATTTACAGTATATTTACTGATTTCTGTTTTTATTAGCAATAGCAAATGTATTTTTTTTTGTTTTTGCAAAATCAGCGCATTTTACAACCAACACTGTTTTACTACTAGTTGTAGATTCTGTATTTGAATGGACATTATATTCTGTCATACTTATATACAAATAATATTACTGTTTTTAGGTGCATTACCATCACCATGTTCTTAATTCATGCTATGACTAATAAAAGCAGGACAGCTCCAAGTTAAAACAATTACAACCAAATGTGCAAGTCCTGGAGCTTTACTATTTCAAAACAAGGCTTTGCAGGTACGCTGTTTATTTTGCTGCCTTGGATCCAAGTGGGTCACTTTTTGGCAGTCTCTTTCTGTACCCTCGGTCTCACATACACTCTGGCTCCACACTTCAGAAGACTTAACTTATCATAAAGGGAAACATACCTTAGACTGCCAAACTGAACATAAAAGAAAACAACACAGAATACAGTTTACCAGACTTGCTGGCCTAAAACATATTAAAAGTAGTGGCAGTTTATAAAACCTCTTTATGTCTGGTATCCCAAAGTGCAGGCTGCAACCAAAAGTTAACCCACGAAGATGTTTGATTTGGCCAGGCAGAAGTTACAGTAACCGCACCCCTCACTGAGAAAACATGTTGTCATCGTCTCTAAATAGGTACAGTGAAGGGATATGTTCTTAACATTTAATGGAGGTGATACATTTCTTTTCATCTATTTATCATGAAATTCTGATGCAACATAAAGGACAACTGGGGAATTTGAATTATGTTAACAAAACTAAAGCTACATTCTTTATGGGTATATTATTCTCTATTGTATTTTGGCACCTCCAAGACAAAACTTTGGGCACCCCTGCTTTAGGGCCTGCATTTGATTATTTTTAATCCATTATCTTAGCTGAGTGATTGCTGGAAAATATTTCCACAAAATTTATAGTTAGCCAAGAGTTATGATCCTAACAATCCTGCAATGGATGATAATGCTGGTTTTAAGGACAATGCATTGCAGACATTAAATTGGATTCTAGGTGTCGTCAGTATTATCTCAGTGGAGTGAAAGTGTTAAAATCCTTAGATTTTTTTCTGCATATGGCTGTTAAAATGAAGGTTAGCTTTTGGACCAATAATTCCTTCACTGAGAACACAGGGCACTTTGGACAATGAGGACAATCTGGCCTACCGATATCGTAGTGCTTGGTGATTTTCATCGTGTCATATTATTGAGGTTATACTAAACTGCAGCCTTAGGTATTAGTGAATTACTTGCCACTAGTAAGACTGAATAAGTTGTCTGAGGTGTGAGCCACAGAAGATAGAAAGACACAGAGAGAATGTCGATGAGAGAGTGAGAGAGAGAAGGTCAAACCAGAGAGAAAGCAAGGGAAAAATATTCTAATTCGAAGACAGAGAAGACGGTGGAAAACAAATGAGACTGTCAGAGAAAACTACTGTGCACTGCACAGAACCTCAAATTTCATTTGTTCTTATCAGAACTTTCAAAAATGGAAACGCAAGGTGCTGCTATATGGTCTACTGAATGCCACACATAAAACAAACTCAAATCAAATCGCTTATGCAAAGGCACTCACTCACACACTCTTGTGATAAGAAAGACTCGAACAGATGTGGTGGAGCGTTCCCACTCTGTAGGGTGCTGAAGTAGCACCCGGGTCTGTTTGGGGTCTGTTTCAGCTCCATTCAGCACTGATCCGTGATTGGGCTTTGGGGCGGATGTGATGGATTTCAGCACAGTGTGGCAGTGACATTGCACTGTAAATCATGGCGTTGCACACAAAGGCACTGCTCTGTAATTACGCGTTATTAGGCTGGCTTCAACGGAGAATATATTAGCAGCTGCCCAGCATGCATATATATTACAGTACATCAAGCATATGCAAACACACACACATACACGCTTACTCACATATACACTTATTTTTGTACAATGTAAGGACATGGGGGCCATGCTACATAGATAAAAATGATTTTCTACATCATTTTAGCACACCAGCTCTTTACTCTTTATATTGTGTACAACAATAATGAGCAAAAAAACTACAAAATCACTTTAAACCTACAGTAAAAGATATCAATGTTTTTGCTTTCTCCTGTAATTTGCCATTTTGAAGGTACTTGCAAATGCAGAAAGATATTCTTTGCTCCTCACAAAAGGTCCAACAGCAATTCTGGGTAAGCTACACTCTCCATTTTGGAAAAGGAAATAATCAAAAATCAAAAAGTATTCCCATTCAGGAGTGAATACTGTATGAGTGCTTTCACAGAGGGCTCTTGTGTATGTAACCCAGTGTGAGCTGCTTTCAGAGATGTTAGTACCACATGTGATGAAGCAGGTGACATATAAACCCCTTTGACGCTTGTTGCTATGACCATGCCAGAGACAACAGTAACTGCTTGAGCAAGTTCAGTTTTCCAGAAATCTAACAGGCTGAAGAAAATTGTTGCACTTTTTCATTAAAACACATATTTTAAGTACTGTATTATCTGTCATAGACATACTTGAATTCTGTTATTGACATCCAGATTAAATGCGTAAAGAAGTTATTTTAGTGTCTTACACCTAAACTCTGACAAAAACCCTAACTCTAACAAAAAAGAAACCTTTACGTCCTTCCAGGTATTTTATCCAATTTTCCCTCCAGTTTAGTATAAATCAGCCTACTAGTTAGGTCTCCCTTTATCATAAACGTTTGATCCATTAAATCACACATGCTCGAAAATATCAGAGGGCTTGAGGGTCTAGTGACTAGATCTGAGGGTCTAGTGACTAGTTTCCCCATCAGATCATCTGCACCATTCAGATCAATATTTGTCAAAATGGGCATACTGGGTTAAACTTGAGGTAAAAATCATGTAGTGCAGGCATTGCTTATGAGATGCCTGCTCTAACTAGCTTAACCCTGAATGATCATGGTTGGGAGAGGAGTGGAGGCCACCCCGAGAGAGTAAGGCCAGTCTTTAATTCTGGTCCATGGACTCTCGCACACATTAGTGCCCTATTTCTCAACAGAAGGCTTTGTGACCAGCTTGTTGCTGACTGGCAGTTACTCTGTGACAAGGGTAAGTCTCCTAGCTCCAATAGTGCTGCTGTGTCTCGCCCACAGAGAGCGACTCCTTTAAAGCACACACCTTTTAATCCACCACACCCCCTCCAATATGAGTCACTGCAGCTCCGTCCCAAATCACAGGGATTAAAAAGCGTTCCCTTTACTTCCCCTTGGATGAGCCTGCAGTGAATTATGATTATGCCTGCAGCGGACCGCTTGAATGTGCTCGATAAAACTATTCCGCTTCACTTCAGACAATGAGACTTAAGCATGCAAAAGCATCTCTGAAATGGGTGCACCTCAACACAAGCACAACATCACCACAGCGAGGATCACTGCAGAAGTAAACCCTAACCACTTCACATGGGATTAACCAGGCAGCCGTTTAAAAGGGGGGCCAGTGTTTAAATGGGTTAGGATGGATCGGGTGACATTCTAATAGGAAACTTCACGAAGATCAAACAGAGTCATTAACTTCATTGTTATGTACTGGGTTCTTGTGATGAGTGCACACTAAATTAAAGTGGAGTGTTTTGCATAGATTACGCACTTGACCTACACAGAGGCATGTTGGGTTAAAGAGGTAGTCACCACCCCACAGTATCAGCATACATGGGATTTTAAAGTAAAAGATCAGAGTGTTGCAGTTATTATAAGAGTGGATGTATCTCAGTGTTAGAGTAAGATGCAGGAAACATATTGCTTGTTTAATTAACACAGTAACAGGTTAGAACAGCGCTAACTAAACACTGTGGCAGCACAACTCCACCTGATGGTAGACAATAAACAAACAAACAAACAAACAAGCCCACAGACGGTCACGGAATAGCGCATACAACACATAAACACACTGTCAAACAGACAATAAACAACTTATTTACAAGATTTAAGTCTCCCTTACTACAAGTACAGAAAATTCCTGTTCCCATCCACTGGTGATTGAATCAGTAGTGGGATGCCACAGTATGCTTGGGGAAGGTCAGTTCGCTCACCCATACTTGTCTCAAGAACTCAATGTTTCGTAGCAAAGCTGCAAGGTTGAACAAACTGTAATAGAGGTTTGCACTGGACCCGAGGGTCCACCACAATATCTTGCAGCATGGGACTAAATGTCAGTGTCATGTGTGAGAGTGACCAGTAAATCAATCCAGTGCGTTTAACATGTACATGTAAAAAGATTACATAAATTAATTTTGTGTCTTTATAAAATGATGATAGTCATGCAATACTTAGCATGTATAATTAACATAAAACAGCCAAATAATTAATAAGAAAGTAAAAAATTCAGTCTTAATAATTAATCTTAATAATCTTAATAAGCAACCAATCACATTAACCTCACATGACTTGCATTATGTGCTACACAAATGGTGGAGCCTTTAAGGCTGTGAAACGATAATGCACTTACATACTTGCAGGTAGAGGCAAAACTGCTCAAGCACATACTAAATAGCTGGTATTACATATTTACATAATTACAAGTAATTACATATTTTAAATGCATTTTTAATGCGTGACAAATTACACAAATGATCATAGTGCAGTTTTAGTCCAGCACAAGCCATAAGAACAGCTTTGGTACACTTTGGTATAGATCTCTGGAACTGTACTAATATATCTCCTTAGCTGGTGGTTTGATGACGGTGGTAGAGAGCACTGTTAACTAACGTTTTTTTTTTTTTTTTAAATGTTTATGTCCAATTGGTTTGGGATCTGGTTACTGGGCATGGCACATGCCACAGAATAAAATTTACAGCGTCTTTCTCTCAAATCTAAATGCCCCTTTACTTACTGTTCGTATTGAAACATCACTTTGAACTCTGTTTCAGACTTTCTTTATTCCTGCTGCTGTTAGCCTGTACAATTAGCACTGCTCCTCAGTATAACCCCCTACCCCTCATTACACCTCACACATCTACAGTAGGTAAACTGTGAATTCATTGCAAACCCATGTACAATATAATCAATACTTCATGTTTAATGTGTGTAAAATAGTCGTATAGCGGTAAGATTATAGTGTACAACATTATGTTTATTTAGTTCATTTTGTATAGTAATTATATTTTTTATCATCAATATTATATATATTTTCTATCGAGTAAATACCAAACGCTAATCTTGTTAAGCAATTACTTTGCCCTGCTATTCCTCTGCTGCTGTGAATTTTCTCTATTGTGCGACTAATAAAGGATTATCTTATCTTAAAACTTACTTAGCTCTTTTTCTCTTGCCATCTTGGACCAATATGAAAGTTAAATTGGCCCGTTTAGTCTTTTTCTCTACATTCTACTAAGCATGGTAGATTAATCAAATTGTAACCTGCAGTACACCTGACTGGAGGCATCTGCACTGCATTCGTCACCCATCTGTAATTAATTTGACAAGTTATATGATAGAATTCATGCTCAGTTGAAATTGTAACAGTTTCTAGGAGATAGGACAGATTTGTGGGTGGATCATTGATAGGTCAGTTGTAGGTCGTTCAGTGCAGTTATTGTATGAGTTTGTATGAGGGTCCAGTAGGTATGAACGGTGGGGGTATAGGCGGGGTCTGTATGAGATGCCCTTTATGAATTTGAGAAAGGAGGGTCGTGTAGAAAGAAGAGGAAAAAAGCGTTCCGGAGGAATAATGACCTGCCAATCAGGGATGCCTCAAGAGAGCTGGCTAGGGTTTAGCTGTTGATTGGCAGTTCTGACATTTGCCCACTCAACCTCAGAGTGGGGTCTGCAGTCCTGGTGGGAGGCAAAGCCGAACTGTGCACAGGAGTACTCCCAAAACACATCCATAACCCTCTCCATCACACACACACACACTTTCCTAGCTGTATGCCCATAGCCACTCTCTCTCTCTCTGCCCTCTCACTATTCCCAGACTCATGCATATAATGCAGCCGCATCGGCGGCTATTAGTGATGCACATCGCGTCCAAAGGTCTAGAACTCAACACGGCTGCGCTCTGATCATTTTAGATAGAGCTGACGAGGGCTCAGTCAAGGCCCCGCAGTCGAAACGCGAGGTTCAGGAAAAGTCCAATGTGAATTGAAGCACACAACACAGTTAATAACAGCTATTAAACTCAGATAAATGAAGTGAACTTCACGCTGCTCCAGAGAGCAGCACAACACAGGGAAAATCATGCTGATGACTGACCTGTCTATCTGCCTCTGTCTCTGTGATATGGAAATGCAGGCTAAATAGTAACAAGTTGTGGGAGTGAGACATTAGTGTGGCGGTTAGGTGCCAGCAGAAATAGGTACATGATTTGCTTTTGTTGTGAATAAGGTGCATATCAGTATTTACACATGAATATCATCACTGTCAAAACAAATACATGCATTTTGATTATTTTTTGCATTATTTGAACAAAGCAGATGCTGTTTACATTGTGTAAAAACGTTATGGTGAATGCATTAATGAATATCCCCCGAAAGGACTTGGAAATAATTCTGATTCTATCGACTCACATTAAAAGTACAGTAATTGTTGCCTTCTTGTGTAAAGTTTCCATTTTGAAGATGCTTATTTTTCTTTTGACAGCAATGATATGTATTGTTGAGTTCAAGAGAGGTGTTGACATGAGTTTTGTGGCAATCAGGACAGATTATGCCTAAAACAATTACAAAATATTTTAATTACTTTGCTACATATTGCAACTGCACTTCATCATGCAACACATAATATAGCGTGGTCAACAACAATACCATGGCTGTAACTAAAACAGACCAATCCATTATAGTTGCACTGTGTAGGGGTAAAGTAGCGTAAAATAAATGAATGCAAACACTTCCTCATTATCAGTTTGCGTCTGTATTCACTAAGCACATTAACAAGCCAACATGAGTTGCTTAAAAAAGGCTAGGCTAAACATTTAATCCAACTCTCAGTCCATGATTGGACTACGTATATAATGCTGCCCTGCTGTAGAGTTTTATCTGAGCCTTTCAATGCATTTTATGTCCTGACATGATGTGCAAATGACAAATAAACTTGAAACTTGATTGCAGTTATAACGGTGGTTTTGCTATATGATGAGCAGTAGGCATTAAACACACAAAAAGTCTTTGTTTATAACTGTACAGGGGTGCTCTTCCTTTGCCAGAGAGAGCAAGGATTTGCAGTACTCACATGAAATTACAAGTGCATTAATGGAAACTTTAGTTCCCTCGAAATAACTCCATTTTATGATCAGGACCCTAAGAGAGAGAAATGGCTGATGTATGTAATAGGGCCCCAAACAGGGATTTATTTTGGTCATAGCTCTGGATTCACCACCCACAGGCGCACTCATCTGGAACTGTGACTGCTCATGTCACCCAAAGCACAGAATATAAACATTTTGTTTGTTTGGAGAGGTTATTTAAAAATGTGAGGATCTTCGGTTGGGATTCTGGGTGGCTTTTTCTTGAACTGAAATGTCAGACCCCCTCTATTTGATGAAGAGAGTTAGGACTGACAGATAGAACTGAGGAACAGGCTAAAAACGTCAGCCAAAGAAAATGTATAAGACATAAAAAAATATTCTATAACTATAACAGTTATTCTATATCTTCATATGATGATAACAAGCAGCAAACAAACAAGTCCAACTAGCAACCTTTTCAGAATATATTACAAATCAATATAAATCATTCTCCAGCCAGTGTCGTATTCTGCCCATTGTTTCCTTTATTGTGGCTTATAATGCATTTTCGGCCTTGTGTGTGTATTACAAGAGTTTCCCAGCAGTCAGTGAAATAAAGTCACATTCATATTTAACATTCTTCACTGGGTGTCCTGTCATAGACCTGCAGACCTCTAGACCTGCAGTTTGGCACAATGTTCTGCACTCTTCTTACACCAGCAGAAGACTAGGACAACTGAATGTTTTGGACATTAGGCATGAATCTGTACAGTGTGTACTCGTTGCCTGTACGCTAAGGTTGTGTAGCTGTGAATATGTACTGTGCTTGTCGGTTAAAGCAGCAGGAGAGCAGCTGAACCGCTGCTGGGGGGGCAAAGCCTCTGTCAGAGGTGGATGAATGGCTATAATGGGAGGGGGGATCAGGGTTCAGGGGTCAAATAGAGTCATGCTTGATCGGCCTACACTTTGCATTAATTACCATAACCTTGCTGTCAGGAAAGAAATGTAGCCAAATGACTGTACAAGGTCAGTCACTGCTAATTCATCCTTTATTAGAGCTCTGCATATTAAAACAACACATCCACACGAACGCACAGCTATGCATTTTTATTACTGGGCCAGATCCAGAAATCAGATCCTGTTGTTTGAAAAAAAAAATGTTCCGCATGGTACTTTATTCAAAGCCTCTTGTTTTGCTTTGTGTCTCTTTTTAGTGTGTGACTCTCAGACTCACCTATGCTATTTAATTTTAACCATGACTCATATTTCCATCCTTCTCTGCTTGTTTTACTGCCATCTCTACTAACCACCCTATCCTCCAGCAGATGCCTCTCAAAGAATGTCTGCTGCATTCAGGCCTCCATTAGTGCAGGCCGTGAACTCTGAGTCATGCTCAGCCTCATGGGCTGAGGAATGTGGCATTGCAGAGAGCAGCAGCTTCAGAACTATGGACTCTAAATATGATGAACATACAGTACACAGAGCAAAATGCTATTTTATCATGACTACAAATCTGACTCCATAGTCACCTGTATCCCAAATCCCTTTCACACTGCTGACGGAAAAGAATCATCAATTATTCAGTCTACCGGGCACTTCTGTGAAAAACACTTTCTACTCTGGGTACATTTTCTGTGTGAACTAATCACAGTGTAACCAAAAAATAATCTAATAAAATTTTCATTCATTACAATGAATTTGTAATGATTGGTGGCCTGGTATACCGCCAAATCTGTCACTATCAGTTATCAGCTTTCGTCTTCTTCTTGCAAAATGAAGCTTCACTCTTCCATCCAAAACAAATCTGTTTATCCTTCCGCTGTGAGAGGACAACTGAATAAAATGTAGCTGTCAAGAAGTTGTTACTAATAGAACATTATATCTTAGAACAATGAACTGACCACCCCAGGGTGCAGATCTCAACACCACTGGAATGTTTTGCATCATGAAGCGCAAAATACAACCAACATCATGACAGAATTTTGGAAAATAGAAAATGTAATATTTAGTTGTTGGGGCTTCTGTGTTTCTTCTCCTGTTGCTGAAAATAATATTTACTTTAATGGCCATTTTGCCTGAAAATGAGAGAAATTAAATGTGATCTCTGACTCACACAACCCAAAAAACAAGAGAAAGGTTGTTTGTTATGCTCTCAGAGACTTTAATTTTGAAGGGCAGGGCTGTACATTCTAAAGCAAACTTTAGCACATCTATCAGCTAACAGGGTGTAGCCTTGAGCTAGCCTGAGGCAGATGGACAATTTTCTGTCTGTGTTCTGTTTAATGTGCTGAATTTCTAGTAAAGATGAGTTATGGACCAGCTCTTTATTATTAGTCCCCGCCCCACCAACACAAATGTCCTACATGTCCTTTGAAAATGTCCTAATTTCTACTCCAATTTAGTATTTATAATTTCTAAAGTATTTTTAACATGATCATTGCTCAGTGGTGACATCTTTAGTCATAGCTATATTCAAGCCTACACTATAAGAACACACTGAGACTGTGATGTGAAAGAATTATCTGATAAAATAATTCATGTGACACAGTCAGAGTTAGATGGTTTTGGCTAAAATTACTAAAACATTAATTTGTCAATCTACTCAGTTGCCTGCATTTTGTCAGAATGAGTAATATAACATTACGGGGTGCAGCAGGTTCATCTCAGCACAGCTCTGCTCTCAGTGAAAGTCATGAGTAGTTCTAAGTAGAAGTACTTGACTTTGAGGCACCAGGTATACAACTAAG
The DNA here is from genome assembly GCA_021613375.1 of Megaleporinus macrocephalus. Taxonomy (NCBI): domain Eukaryota; kingdom Metazoa; phylum Chordata; class Actinopteri; order Characiformes; family Anostomidae; genus Megaleporinus; species Megaleporinus macrocephalus. The sequence goes on along the minus strand of CM038711.1, from coordinate 32,035,159 downwards.
TGAAAGGCAATTACTGGAGCAATTACGACAACTATTCACTCATAACAATAGCTCTGCGTTCCTAATGTGCCCAAAAAAATGAGATACGCTGGGGAAAAGTTGAAACTAAAGGGGTCAATACTTCTTAATTTGTGTTCTGTGAACAGATACTATGGTCAGTCCATTTTAAAGGAATAGTTCCTACATTTACACTGCCTCTGTATTTCAAGCCCACATACGCCCATACACCTGCAGGCTGGGGGATGATTTATCCCTGTAGCTCTGTACTGTAGTCCTGTGCCCAGAGCACTGATAAGGGCAGCTGATAGTGGCAGCCTGAGGGCTGCAGTGCACTGCCTGACTCTGTGGCCTGTAGCAGCAGTGTCACTGTCCAATAACAGAGTCTTTAAACCCATGCTAACCTCTATTACAGTCTCCTTGCTGACTGGGAGCTTTCACAAGCAAGGCCAATGCACAGTCTCATACGCCACTGATCAGATGCTACTGAAACACAGAATCAAACTCCACAATCTTCTGCTCTATTTTGTTATTAAGTGAAGGTCAGCTACTGTAAAGTGACCCACAGTATGACTTACTGGAGATATGAACTATACCTTTCACAGTGTTTCACAGTCTACTGTCAGTCAAAAGGCCTGTTTATTCCTTGCATTAACATGTCTTTTAAGTGATTGGATCATGTTTGCATTTCACCTTTTACCAGGTGTAAACACCCTATTTTGCTCAGACCTCAATCAGATCACTCAAACCAAAGTGGTCAGAAAGGGATCTTGACTGCACATGTTAATATTAGCATATTTACAATGGTTTAGGCCCGGGCAATAAAAAGGTGAAAGCCAAGCTTGTTCACTCATATTATAACATAAGCAAAGGTGAAATGGAAACAAAACTTGTTGATGTGTTTTTTATACAGGACAATTACAATCAGGTCTCATCTAATCAAACTGGGGATACATTTTAGTCGAAAGTATAAATAGAATGCTGCCAAGTTTATCTAGACATAATCTGGACCTGTATGCAAATATGCTAATGTTATTAACAAAATGTTACTTTTAGGTCCAGGCATTAGATTTGTGGATATATATTCACAATTTCCAAAAGAAATATTTAATTAGTGTTTATATATATTATAGTGTTTAATTTATGTTTTAACATAAAAACTGCAATTAAATAATTTTATAAAATAATTTAGGTAAAAATACTACTTTATTTATGTCCCATATTTGTGACACTACATAAAACAGCTTTATAAACAGTCAGATGAGAAATTATGATATTTTGCAGTGTAGTTTATAGCTATTGATTAGTTTTATTCCAAAACCTATGAAGCTTATTTTCTAATAATTTATTAGCTAGTGCTTGGCTATATTAGTACTGACACTCATCTACCATAAACTCAGGCAAAGCATCACTGCTTTGGTAAGAGCTGTGTGTTCTGTAAAACTGATATTTAATATATATATAACTTTAGTCAGTCAGTATGCTGCTGTTGAAGAATGTGCAGGAATGACCTCTGAAAGTTCATGAAAGGTGTAAAGAGTGGCTGGCTGCAGTAAAACAAATTCCAACAAAAACACCAAAAATGAAACTGAGTGAGTCTAAAACACTTCAAGCCAAAAGATTTCACAAAGTATCAAAGAGGTTAGACTTTCAAACATCAAATCCAGACTGGAGCTCAGTCTCTGTGTGGACACCATCAACAGAAACAGAACTAAAAAGGGAAACCAGAGCTGAATGGAGACTGTCTGTTACTGTTTATTAATAACAGAGTTAGTATGATGAATAAATCTACTTTAGCTATTAAAATAGGCTTGTCTCAGCTCAGAAAAGCTACTTGAAATAAACTGAAGAAAACATAGACTGAAGAGCGTGTGATGCCCTTGTGCTTCAGCCTGGTTCAGTGTTCAAACACTTGTCTCTCCTTCTGTCACCTACTAAGAAACTTGTGGTCGTTGCAAATGTTTTATATTCCACAGGTACCAACTCTAAATAATGTATGTGCATTGTTAGACTCGGTCATAATAAAGAATATATAGTCTGCTCCTCCAACTGCTCAGGTCGGATAGAGTATTTCTATTTGTGGGTTTGAAGGAAATGGGTTGTGGGTTTTTGTGTTATTGTTTAGTGAGTGTACAGTCACACAGTTGCACATCTTCCGGCTCAACGAAGATGCAGTCCACTCTCACTAAAAAACATCACTGGTTCGTTTTTTTCCTGGGGCTCAACAGAAACATGCTACCGCAAAAATTCTATCTGTTTAGTAACCATAAAAACATCTAAGAAAAAAATTAATTTAGGCAAAATAAACCAACTAAATAAAATGTACTAAATTTACTAAATGCTGTCCACACCTCTGCTGAATCATCAGTTTCTATCATTTTACACAGTGGCAGCCAGTATTGTTCACTATAACTAGAATAAAGAAGTTCCATTTCTCTACATTGCTTTCTTGCAATCCCAGACTTTGCAGCCATAATCCCCACCATCCCCTCATATTACCTTCATGTGTTAATATTAATAAATATCACTATAACAGTGATGGTGGTGAATATTCCGGAGATATGCGTTACTGTTAATTAAGAGAAATAAATCGTTTGGGAAATGGAAGCTCTGATAAACAGCAAGCAGTGCTCTCACAACTTCTAGTTTATCACACTTAAGCTTTGTTTTTACATCAGAAACCGAGCTGTCTGGCTAACTAACTACATTTTTAGCATCGATTTTATTACGTGTTACGTTCCTGTTTCAGCTGTGCGTCTGTGGTCGTTTGCTTGGTAACATCCATGACTGTTGATTATCACCGTCAATAGAGCAGTTTAAGATTTGAGATAAGACGAAGATAACAAATAACATAGGATAACAAAGATTTTACTTTGCTGTACGAATTTGTGAAAAATCCTCCTCTCAGATCTTAAGACTGAAAAGAAAGGATTAATCATTGCAGAAGGAGTCATACATGTGTGAAATATTCACTTGTAATTAAAAACATCTCATATAAAAACCACTTCAAGCCTCTTCATTGGAGCTGTTACAATTACCCAACAATTACTTGAACTTGATTACTGAATTAAAAAATTAAACATTGAAATTTACAATCTTGGTGACTTGGCAGTGATTAGCGGTCAATATTCTTGAGTCATAAAGCATTTAAAATTTTCCTACTAATCTCTTTAATGCACAGCTAAATGGCCAAACCATTTATATATTGTTTTTTTGAAAACCTCCTGGTTTATCTTATATTTGCAGTTTGTGTTTTCAAATATTTTAAAGGCAGCGCATGGCTCATTTAGGTAGGTACATTTTTATTCCTTGACCTTCTTGAAAATAAAAACCTGATTAATCATCAAAATGATTGATGAAGTATTAATGGATTGAGACACTGATACACTGATAAACGACTCAATATTATCATTAGTGACAGCCCTGCTCTTCAAATGGCAATTTGCATCTGCACACATTCGGAACCCATAGTGTTGTTTAAGTCTATTATTGAAGTGAAATTTAACTTAATTCTATAGCTTCCATTAATATTTGTAAAAAAAAAATGTGTTGCTGCTGTAAATTCTCAGTTGCAATTTGATCTATATCACTACAAATGATGCATTTACAACATTTTAACCTCCATTTAAACCTTATATCTTCTGCGAGAGCGCTGCCCTAGTCCTAGTTTAGATGCAATTGCACAAAATATTTGATATGTATAAAGAAATAATGTGCAATTATTCCTGAGTCAAAAGAACACCGCTACATTTTGATCAAGCATTCCGACACACCAACTGCATTAATGATCCATTCCCATGGCTCTTTGTATTCTGAGCAGAGGTGAGATGCTTTTATTTGGTTTTTTGTGCATGGGTTTGTTTTCCCCAGGGAGAAATCCAGTAAAAAAGCTCTTAATGTATGGCTGCATCGATCAGAGCCTCTCCAGGGCTCACACACACTGATGCTTTAAACAGATTAAATGACTTATTATCTCCCTGTCAACAGCCTGTCTGCCACAGGCCTGTGTGTGTTTGTGGCTGCGAATAGAAAAAAAAACAGCAACAAAAAAAAGAAGAGGTGGCAGTGGAGCGAATGTGAGTAGGCTGCTTGCTTGAACAACTGTGTCTGTGTCTGTGTGTGTCTGTGTGTGTGTGTGTGTGTGCGCATTGTGTCGGAAGTGTATAAGCCGGTATGTGTGACTGTGTGCTTCAAAAATATCTAGTACTGAAAAATATTCAGTACTGTTGAGAAGGCCAACGTGGATTTCTTTAATTTCTAGTCAAAACAGCCATTAAGTATAGGTTAAAGTTTTTAGTATAATTTTTAATTGTTCATTTTATTTCTGGATATGAGCCACTCGCATAAGAAAGAGGAACGGAGAGGTAAAAAAAAGCATATGCACCATCAAATCTGTCACCATCAGATAAACAGAACTTAAAAGCTTTTGTCTTTGAGGAAGAGGAGATCCATTTGTGTTTCCAACATAAAAAACAGGTGTTTCTGTCCATCCTTCCAGCATGAGAAGACAACTTGGTGCTATCCATCTTAAATGATGCGTAGCTGAAGGTAATGGAGAAAAAAATATAATAATAATAATAATAATAATAATAATAATAATAATAATAACAATAATAATAAGTTGTTTCTGAAGAAGGGAGAACACCAGAACATGCAACTAACTTCTAAGACTGAACTGTGGAAAAATATTCCTGTAGATTACACCAGAAAAAAAATCGTTAAGTGCAAATCTAATTTTTGCACTTCACATCCGTTTTGCCTGGAAATTGAATAAGTGAAGGGTGGTCTTTGACATTGCACCGTACCGTATGTCTCAGCTGGCAGGAGTGAGCCGGGGCGTGTTGTAGTGTGTGTGTGTGTGTGTGTGTGTGTATATGTGTGGTTCAGGAATGTCTAAGCAACTGTGTGTGCTTTATATGTCTCAGCTGGCAGGCGTGAAACAGGCTGCGTCGTGTGTTTGTGTGTTGCACAGCAGCAGGGGGCTGTCCTGTCTCAGTGCCTAAGGGTCTCCGAGCCCATTTCCTTTGCTCCTCTGTGATAAGTTTGCCTGTCAGATTTGCCCAACACCACAATATTTTTGATAAGGTTCGCTGCTAGTTTTCTCCACCTCTGGCACTGAGATCAATTTGAGATTGATTCGGAGTGCCCCGCTGCAGCCAGTTGTGAGATCAATTTGAGATGGATTGTTCACGCCGGGGGGCAAACGGCATGCAGTTCAGTTTCCCCCCGCTCTAAACCCCTCATACTCACACACACACACACACACACACACACACACACACACACACATACATACACACTCCCACGCTTACTTGCTCGCTCACTCTGCATTGCTAGAAATGACTCCATTAGCCTAGACCTCTGCCCATGCACTGCGATAACCTGAAGAAATAGATGAATGATCTGATTGGTAATATACACCACGAAGAGAACAGTGAGGGGTTTAGGATTGATGGATTCTGTCCACTATCTGCTAGATGCAGGAGGGTTGCAATGGAGGCCTTCTCTGGCCCATTCATACTCATGCCACACAGTTCCAGTGTGGATTATGACCTTATCTACACTGCAGAAAAACCACACCAGCCAAAAAGCGCAGTCAGCATTACACAGCCTCTGATCTCTACCTGTGACTGTAGAGAACACCACAGATCAACGGCTTTCTAATGGGAGTATGTGTTTCTGTAGATAAAACACATGAGGAACAAGGTCCTACCATGTATGAGTAATCTTAAAGAGTTGAACATCAAAAGGCCAGAATAGAAGAAGAAGAAGAAGAAGAAGACTGCACTTTTATAAGCAAGATTTTAACTGGTAGGATACAAACAGATAGAAAAGACATAAGACACAAATAATAAGACAGAATATAAATGGGATAAATACCAAAAACCTAAAAAATACAATTACATAGAGTTCGCAGGCAACATGACATCCAGCTTTAAAAGCAAGAGGAGCTGATTGCTGTCTGGCTTTCAGGTGAATACACTGTGCTTAACTGGAATAAACAGTATTTTTGTCATGTGATCAAGCAGATGTTAAAATGTTTTAGTCTGCCTAGTTTCAGTTCGCTATATCAACATTGTCCAACAACATGGTTCAGCTCAGTAGTGCAGCATTCTAGCATCTTTCTGCAACATCCTAGAGTCTCAGATCTTTTTCATCAATATATTATAATATATGTTGCCCTGTAATTTGAAGGGCTATGTTAAGATTCTGCTAGGACAGAACCAGATCTGTTTCTCAAATAAGACCTTTTGAGACGACTGTCCAAGTTGTCATTTGCAAGTGATCAACTTGGTGTCCGGACATCAGCAAACCTCAGCACTTTTATGGCATTGTTTGTTGCATTGCAAGTGACGCGAAAAAACACTTTCCAATCTCATTTGAACATCCCGAGCATCCAAACTGACACACACCTGTAATAATCTGACTGGAATCTCATTTTAAACCACCTTCAAATATGATTTGCATCTGATTTATAGAAATCGGATTTTATAAGGCGTTTTGCTGTGCGGAGTATCAAAAATAAATCTGGATCCAATCTCAATATGCCAAAAATCAGATTTGGACTGACAGTCTGAACACGGGCAAAATGTTGTGAGTTGGAAGGACCCCCTATAATGTTGAGGCTAAAGGGACAGTACAACTGCAGTCGTCTTGATAAGAAAATACTGCATACAACTGTCACAATACAAAGACAGCTTTCAAATACTATAAAATCACTTTTATGAATATTGACTTGCTGGATCACACAGGAAGGCAAAAAAACCAAAGAGATTCTGAAACTGAATTTTTTATCTGAAAAGTGGTTAAACTGGAGATTAATCTTGTGTAGCAATTCTATCTATAGTGAAATACAGTTTCCCATTACAACCAAAATTTTGGATTTTTGGATTTTTGCCAACCCCTTGTAAAACTTGCCTAACCTCAAAGCGATTGCAATTAAAACACACATTTATGGGTGGAGCATGGATTGCTGGCATTTTCAGTATGCAAGTCAAACAACATTCTTGGTTTAATTTTCAAGTGTGCTTTCAGGTGAATCAACAGTTCTGTATACCCCAGAATCTGCATGCTGCAAACGCAGGCAGCCCTATAGGCCAGACTGCATGGTTGTGGTTAGGATCGCATGAAGATTCAGACCCCTAGGGTGGCTAAGGTTCTGCTAATGTGAGCACAATCCAGCATCTCTCATCACCCTATTAATCAGCCAGTGGTGTGAGCAGTACAACAGAGTATGGGATGGTTACAGGACCTGTCCCACTGCGCCACCTCATTAACAATAAAGGTTTTTTCAGTCATGTGACCCCAATACTGCAATGCCCACTGTGCCCCTCAACAAACTGACCCACTGTTGATCGATCTCGCTCCCCTCCTCTCTCTCTCCTCAGGCTCACCACGACTGCGACAGATGGAGTGGGCCTATTATTCTAGCCTCACAGCCTGTCCTGCCTGACCAGACTGTTGTCTCCACTGGCGGTAATGAAAACAGATGACAGCATGCTGGAAGAATGAGGCAGAGGGACTGAAACACCCCTTACCACATACACAGGACACCATTATCTCACAATAATCGGAACATATCAAATCAGGACGTATAGGAAAGCATCGCTATTACAGGCCAAATATCTGAAGTGCCCTCTGTAGGAACCGCGAGTAAAACTGTACTTCAGGGGCAGCTGTAATAGTCCATGATGGATAGTGCAGTCAGACTACTTCAACAGTCTGGACAACAGCGGCGTCACAGCACTGATTTTAGGCTTGACTCGAAGACCCCTGTGGAATTCCACTACACAACATCTCAAATCCCCGCACAGACGGGTGCGGATATTTATAAGGCACACACATGTCCTGTCTGTGTTCACTAGCCAAAATCTGTTTGTCTAAGCTGACCTTCCTGAAGGCATCCATGGCCCTCAACATGCTCAATCAAACAGCCCAAATGCCTTCACATATTTGCCTGCTTGATTCTGCAAATGAGGACAAACTGAGAAAACCATTTGCACTTCAAGGCATCAAAAAATAGGCCTGCAATTTTGAAAATAATTACACTTCACTTGCTGATGCTCTGACGCGCTGAATAATCCCATCTCTTGTAACTTAGTAAGTACATTGCACATGTAGTTCTGTGAGTGTGTGTGAGTTTTGTTTTTGTACATTTTTTAGTTCCTGACTATGTAGGAAAGGAACCAGGCTAACAACATCATTAAAATGGTCCTGACCAGGAAAAGATCATGTTGTTTGCGAGGCCCCTGGCCACCAGCATCTTTGGATACTCAGAAAACTCTAGACATTACAGTAAACAAATAGGTAAGTATAGAACAATATTACCTGGAAAGTGAGGTAACTTATTTCACATTCTTTAAATAAAATAAGTACAAAAGTAAAAGTAAAAAAGTGCATCTCATTGTTGAATAATGTGCAATACTATAAACACACATACACAATGTAGTCTCTGCTTTCATGTAAGGATTGTTTACAACAAGACAGTTTTGAATCAAGTTTTCTTTTCCTCTTCCTTTATTGTAATGCAGAAACTAAAATTTTCCTCATATAAAAAGGGTAAAACATCTTTCGGACTAAATTAATGAGTGGCCTGTGAACACACAATTTTTATTTTATGTATTTCATTATTTGAAAGATATTGAATTGATAGTTTTTATTCTTATGTAAATATCTGCATTGTGCACTCTTTGGCCTTGCTGTCAAAGGCCCCCTGAGGCCCCCGGTCCTGTAAGTAATCCATCCCTGATCCTGACATTTTACCTGAAAAAGCATATTGTCATTGTCCAAGAAAAAACAACTCTCTAAAATGTCCAGTCCACAGGTGAGGACAAGAATGTTCTTTACTTTTAATGTAAGTTAATGGAATCAAAATGTATTTTTAATAGAAAAGTTATTGTGGTATATTTCTATTGATCCATTAACCACAAAATTTTCACTCAATGTAAACAGCAGAGGTGTTTACGTGACGTAGAGAAAGCTCAGGAAAAGCTCAGTGCTTATCTTCTCAGTGTTCTAGCTCCTCATCCTTTCTGCCCTGTAAGCCAGCCTGTATGAGTCTGCTTAGGATCCTATGACTATTCAGACCCCCAGAGTGGGGGAGGTTTTGCTGAAAGCTTCAGCCTCTCTCCTCACGTTGTTAACTCGCCAGTGATGTGAGCAGCACAATGCAGTATGAGATGGGAATATTACATGGGACTGTTTTAGACCCCAAGCACTAAGTTATCTCAAAGTGGAAGGATGGACAGAGGGGCCTGTGGATTTTTCAGATCAGAAGGAAGAGTGGGGCTTCTCTTCTCCTCCAAAGATAAAAGATAGAAGTCTTGTTTTATATGCGATAGCGATTTTCACACATTTTCCTTTGATACTTGATCTAATCTCAAAGACATATTTCTTAAATACAATTATATATATATACTGATATCATATACTATTATGTAATATGAGTTTGTGACTGGAAAATGAATAAATGAAAGGTGGTTTCAGACTTCTGCACAGCATTGTATTATTATTATTATATGTATTATATGTACTATATAGAACATATTAATATGTTTATTATTATTATTATTATTATTATTATTATTATTATTATTATTATTATTATTGGGGAATACTACCATCACCAAAAAAGAGATAAAAAGTTTTGTTCCAACTGTGATTATGCATATATAATACATTAGAGACACTATGTCATGACATGTATAAAAACAAACCTTTGTGTGTGTGTGTGTGTGTGTGTGTATGTGTATGTGTGTGTGTGTGTGTGTGTGTGTGTGTGTGTGTGTGTGTGTGTGTGTGTGTGTGTGTGTGTGTATATGCATGTGTCCTCTGGCTGTGCAGTGTTGAAGCACCTGGGCCTGTGTTTTTCTATTGTGGCAGTGTTCTGGAGCGGAATAAAAGCAGCAGCATCTGCTCCCCCACACCATCACAGCTTTAATCACACAGCTGGCGCAACACACACCCTCAGTGAGCACATCTCCAGCACACAACACACACGCAGCGAACTGATCACCTCCACAGGAGCCAAGAGAACACGGACCGCCTCACTGCTTTTTAACACTCTCCTCACAGCCGGCTACTGTTTTTCTCTCTCTGTCTCTCTTCCTATCTCCTTCTGTACCCGCCTATGTCCGTTTTTGTCCTTCTCGTCTCACTTTGGTGTGAAAAACATGCTGTAGAAACGATATGATTGATGAAGTAGAGCATGAGTTCGTGAGCTCGGCATCTGTGTGTGTAAAAAATGATGCTGATCTCAGGAGACGTACGGCGGTTCGTGTGTGTGTTTGTGTGCTGGAGTAAGGTAATCCCCCAGGAGCCGCAGTCTCTGGGGCAGCCCAGTCAGGCAGGCCTGCCCCACCATTCTCACTATAGGTGTCTCTACAGCTGAGCCACAGGCTCCTTCAGCTACAGATATAACACTGTTGTACAACACACACGTCCACCCGAATGTCTGGAATCACTATTCAAACATTTGGAATTATTATCTTCTGCTAAATAAAACCTGTTTGTTTACATATACAGTTCTTTGCACAAATCAGAGACCACCCTTTATTTATTTTATTTTTATTCAAATGACCATGAAATTTTAAATTTTCCAGGGTCACAAAAAAAACGCATTTAATAGGGGTGGGAATCACCAAAGACCCCACAATACAACATTATCATGATATTTAAGTCATGATAAAATAATACAGCAAAATATTCTGTGCTAACATACATTGTGATATATTCACTTTTTTCAACTGCAAATTTTGTCCTCAGATGAAAATGTTGTCAATGTCTGTTTTATCTAATAAAATAAAGTTTTCAGTCTGTTTATTTCAGTACAATCTTTTTTACTGCAGCAAAATAGCAGAGAGACTGACTAACACGGTCATGAAAATCTTACTTTACAATATGCAACAAAATTTTAATTCTTTGGATTCTGTGTATCAATACAATATTGCCACGCAAATCACTGCTATACTATGCTGTATCGATTCTTCCCCCACTCTTGATATTTCAAAGAAAATTCCAAAGAAGCTTTAACTGCAAAATATAACATCAGATGTTTCTGTATTTAATTATGCACACTTTACCTTTAGTATATATTTCATTCTTTTTGGGAGACTTGCTTTCAGTTTTTCAAAGAAGTCTGTAGTGATTATTTACACACCTCAAAAGTCTTAGAAGTAGTCGTTTTTGATTCTCATAATCTAAAAATTCACAAACGCATTGAGTAATGTTGAGGTCTGGACTCTGGGGTGAGAACACCAGCACCTTATTTGCTTGATCTTTAATTTTTCTTCCTTTAGTGTATTTTCTGTTCTCATTTACAGCTACTTTACAGCTATACATCCTTTCCAGATCCAGGAAGTTATCGAGTTAGGGACTTTCAGATCTGAAGCCAAGAGTGGAGCTTGATTCTTTATTTATTTGTTGAACTTCATAAATTGTCCATTGACGTTTTGCATGCTTCTTCATGCAAATGAATGATCATATATTCAGTATTCTCAAATGATGGGTCGTCTCTGATTTCCGTACAGAACATGCTACACATAGGGGCTAAAACCACCTTTCAATGGATGGATCGTTTTATAAATGAGATGTGAAAGTGTGTGGAAAGTTTGAACAATTGCCACAAAATTTAACAGAATACCAGGTTTCTCCTAGAACTGTAAGTCCACGCCAAGGACCACTGCGGTACCTTTATTACTAAGAGTGTTGGAAGCTTTAATAGGAATGATGAAATTTAGGACATGTCCTGAATGATGAACAGACTGAGATAGCTGCCTGGCATCAGTAATGTCAAATTATAATACAATTTATCACCCTTAAATTTAAATACCCTGTATTCAAAAGTGATAGCCAAAACTCAAGGCAGAAAACACAAACAATAGCTTGGTAAATATATAATAAAAGCTAATTTAAATCCTCTTTATATATAAAAATATATAAAATGAAACAGGTGACCGTAGTTTAGCCACACACAGGCAATATAAACATAGACTGATGCTCAAGATGTCTGTTCCTACCATTGTTGCATCAGTACATGACTGATTGATTACAGTGAAGAGAGGCAGTCAGTTAAGCGAATAAGAGGAATCTGAGCAAAAAATAGCTATAACGTGCAATGAATTAGAGACGCCATTGCCAAGCGAGAGCAGAGCAGCGGACTGCAGTGCATAATAGGTAAAGAGAGGGAGGGCAAGTGCATGTGTGTCACTTATCGCATAAACAGATTGTGTTGTGCCATTTGAGCCCCCTGACTGGGTTTTCAGTGGGGGTCCTGGAGGAGATAAATCCAATCTTCTTCTGCGCTCTGATTTATTCCTCTGTTCCTCCGAATCCTGCTCTCAACAAGACACGCCACGCCAACTGAGACTATCAGCATAGCAACAGAAGCACAAAACAGGCCAGGCTTAGAGAAAACAGGCCCTCGCAGCACACACCCAGAGTAAAACACTCAGGAACCCACACTAAGATGGCCACATAAACACAAACATGAAAAATGGACTGCTGTGAGGGAATTTTGAGTTATGTCAGTGATAACTTTATTTTACACTGCATTAAAAAAAATGGTGCCTCGCATTTGCATGATTCAAGGTGTCAGCTGCACATGAATAAAATCTGGGGATGTACGATAGGCATCGGCCAAGGTTCGAAAATGACAGCTGTGAATGTTTTATGATGAATGGACCAATACAGCTGGTGCAAAATGATTTGGTAAAAAATCTTGGTATTTTGCATAAAAAGTTAAAAACATTTATCCTGAAAATTGCAAAGTTAAAAGTAGTAAATTTTATTAAAATAGACAATTTTATTTGTATAATATTAGTACTTGCGAGTACTTGTTTTGCTATCCACTTGGGTACTTGCGTATTATATTACGGGAAATTCCAGGTCCACATGAGTCAGGTAGTAATCAGATTCCTGCTTTGCAACTAGACAGTAAACTCACAGAATAAGATGTAAAGCAAACATAACTTACAACTTAACATAAGGGTATACATGAGCTGAGAAATCTAATTCCTGAGCTAAAATTCAGGATTTCTAGGCATTAATCCATTCTAAGACATCAGAGTACGCTGTTTATATGTCCACCTGAATAATCAGAGAATGACTGCATTATGATCGGGTGATTAAGTGGATACAAACGCTCTTAAAGTAGGCCTGTATTTAATTCATATAGATTTTTTCTTTAACATTTCTTTAAATGTCACTATGGCCTGTAATTATGTCATTTATATTGACTTTGGCTAGTAGAAAGTAATTGAAAATGTGTGACTTTTCTAGAGTCAAAAGTTCATGAGTTTGTAGGTCGACGCTGAGTTCTTATAGTCGTGGAGATTTTCTGCACTCGAAAATTCAAAAATAAACGCTCCAGGCGCTTTACACTCACCCGTACATAGCGCTGCTCGGCCTCTTGGCTCCCCCCATCTTTGAGCGGCTCGATTTCAGCTCCCCGGTCATGCTCATATCTGTGGAAGAACAACAAAGAGGCAGTCAGGTAGGCCCAAAAGCCCCAGCGCTGCTCACTCTGAGGCTGGGGGTCACCTCTGTACTCTCCACAGGCTCAGAGAAGCCGAGGCATAGACAGGGTTCTTCAGAAGTCTAGCCAAAAGTATGGCCAACAGCAGGCAGGCAGGTAGTTTTAAACACTGTAGAGGCGGCTCACTCGCCTGCATTTTCTCTCCTTCTAACACAGCAAAACAAGGCCTCCCTGCGGAGCGTGCCCACCAGACAGCCAGCTTGTCAAAATTCATCGAAGGAAACATGAAACAAGAGACATCTAATTTCAGGGCTGTGTTCCATGACACTGGGAGATTGATTCTTCTGGGCTACATTATACAGAATTACTAAGAGGCTGGTTAGCATGGCATGCCATCAGCGCTGCAATCTCCACACGCTGGCAGAAAGGGCCACACTCAGTGCGCTCAAAACAGCACACACACAACCACACACACACACTTACACTAATACACAGATGGGGAAAGAGGAGCACAGCGTGACATGGACGCCAGCCGCCATTTTGTGCAACTATGTATAAAACAGTCTATTAATTCCGGTTCTTCTAAAAATTAGCCATTTAGCAGGAGGGCGTTAGTAGGCCTATGTAATTGATTGGTTTATTTGGGGTATCTTCATTTGGATTTGATTTTGCTGGATTATACACGTCCACTGTGGAGTTCATAAAAGAGAAAAGAAAATAGCTCCACAGTTAGGTCTATCATCAGTGCCCTTTGTCCAACGGCTCTATGCCAGGCACTCCACAGGGCTAGTGGAGTTGGTACAGAGGGGGCAGAGTGGAACATGCTGGCACTGAAAGCCCAGCTCAGGCCTGCCCCCTGCTCCAATCCTGCACTCACACAAACCAGTGGTCTAGCGGATAATTACCCTCCATCTGCCAGAGGGACATGAATGGCCTCTTAAAGCACCCATAGCATATTATCATAAAATGTAACTTTTTGCAATTAAAGAATTTGATATATCAAACACTAAAATAAGTACTGCTCATGTTTCAAAAACCCTGTTTACACATAGTCACTTCATACGTCTCAAGAATAAAGATAAGGATATCTGGATAAGGCCAAGTCACGCCTTGTAGAAAATGATTCAGTACTCTATTAACTTACTATAGGAAGTTTAATCACCTCATTTAAAGGCAACCAGCTTCATTTCAGAAGGTTGTCTGAGAAGACCCACATAGCAGTGTAAACACGTCTGTGTCTCTAATACACATTCGACAACCAAAACCCCTCCCGGTACAACCCAAACTTCCCTCCATCTAGTATGTCACTGGGCATGTGTTCTGGGCTCTGAGAAAGATAATCATGGAAGATGGCTGGTAACTGGGCAAAATTAAACGCTTAATAGTAATATGGACCAATACTGTACTACTGTGCAAAACAAACTACAGACAATAGAGGGCGGACGGATCAACAATGGGTAATTTGTTGCCACATAATGAACAAATTTGTATATTCCATCACACACAACACTTAGATTTCTGTTCTACTAACTGGAGACGTGTAATTTATGTCGCAAATCCTCAATTCTCAACGCAAACAGTCCACACATGAAAATCAAGCTGCCAAAACAACTAATTTGGAGTTGTTTTTGTGATGTTGCATAATACATTTACAAATATCCACCTATTCAGCCTACAGTAGTTTAGCCCTGCCCGTTCATACTGACATTGTAAGGAGTGTCACAAGTCTAACTGCTTTTTGAATAGAACAGATGTTATATACATATAGTGGAAGTAAAAGTTTTATCATTTAGAATTTATGTTAAGAGCAAATGTAACTAGTCACCCGTCGATTTTGTTGCCAACACTTAAGCAGGAACAAAAATTATAATTGCTCGACGCTCAAACTGCCAAAACACTACTTTAGGCAAGCTCATGATGAGATAGTAGATAAAAGGTCCTAATGCAGTCCACAGAAAATGTTTAGAGAAAAACAAGCTGGCTTAGACCTTGCAAAGTTCCTCAGCCTCTTACTAGCAGATCAAAGCCAGAGAGAAGAAAACACCAGAGGAAAGAAGCAACTTTTATAGAAAACGTACCTGAAGACCTTGGCTTCATAGAACACATAAAGCAAGCAAACAAACTGCTGTCTGGGAAAACAGTGATGGTCAAGTGAGGACATGTACCCTTCCATTTCTCTAGAGGCTCAGTGATGGTTCAGCCACTCTAAGGACAGCTGCACTCTCCCTCCACCCACCCCCACCCCTCTCGTCCTAACAACCAGCGAAGACAAAAACTGCTGACACCCCATAACCAGCGGCAGAACTAAATCAGGAGTAAGGTGGATCAGAGATAATAAAGCTTAACTGAAACTTTACTGGACACAGAATTTTATTTTGATGTTTAAATAACAGCATATCATGAATACAATACAATATCATCATTTTCTATGCATTCACAGAACAACAGGTACATGAGATGTTGATGGTAGACTAGCAAGAATTGTCAATGAGTATTCTGAAAGCTGGTTTAGTTGATGATGCTAGATATCATATGGATACTTCATAATGTTTTAACAGTTTTAGCTCAATGCCCCATATGAAAGCATGCGTTCATACCATTAATTTGTTTTTTACCCATCTGTTTATTGGGGCATGATGACTGGTTTGTTGGGTAATGCCCACCAAAATAATCCTCCGACCCCAAGCCTGCCATCGCATCTGTCCTTACAGTAAGAAATATAGTACTGTATGAAAGCCTTAAAGGGACTTATGAGCTGTAGCTATTAGGTCAACCACTGCCCAACAAATACACAGATTTGCTGCTGGGCAAAGACTAGTGTTTTTTTTCCTCTTCATTCATGTACAGACAGCTTCTGCTACACTTTAAAGTCTCTTTTTTCTCCCTGTCTCCAATCTCCCAACCTAGCATGCACAGATGCAAACATGTGCACTCAAAGCCTCAGGGGACCTTTCAGTATTTTACTTTTGAAATCTCTGAAAAGCAGAACATTTTTTTAAACTCAATCAAACTGGCCAAAGCCGTGTTCTGACTCTTATTCATTCACTTCCAAATCTACTTTTCTCCTGCCGGTTAAAAGGAGGAGCAGAGGCAGCAGCACGTCGCCCATATTAAAGCCCTGCAGGTCAACTCTGCTAACAAAGGCGCTGAGCGGCTGAATGGGGGCAAGGCACGGGGACTATGTAGAGCTAGCAGTGCTAATCCACAGCACGATAAAGCCATTACACTGCAAAAGGCTTCAGGACCCCTGGAATCATGCAAAAACAGTGTGCACCGCCTCAAGCAAGCAATTTGCTCATGTTTAGTGAACACAATGCAACACAATGCAATTAGCTTTCCCGCTGTGATCTCCATGAAAATAAGGCACACCAGAGTGCCTTTGAGCTAGAGTATGATGGAAATAAACAGCCGAAAAGCTTTTAATATACACCAGAGGATAGAATTACGGAGATAAATTAATATACTTTGCATTTTTTGAGGGGTGAGGGGTGGAGGGAATCATGCTTTTTTTCCTTGTCTCTTTCAAAGGCTTAATTACATTAGTGTCATTATTTTCAGTGTTTTCTGCAAGCAGCCTCTCTTGAAATCTCCTTGTAATGGCTCTGACAGCAACAGTAAACATTTTGAAAGGCTTGAATGTACTGAGGAACCAGGAGAGTGTGACAGTTATGACTAAATACATGGAGAATTTGGCATCAGTTAAAAGCAGCAGTATGAAGTGGACAGCTGTGAAGATGAAAACGAATTTATTCCATCAATTAAACAACCAGGGATTTACACATCCTAGTTATAGAGCCAGGAATAGTTCACATATTGTGTGCTACGCCTGGTCCGGGAATACAGAGCAGGCTATTAAATATTCCTGTTTTGATTTAAAAGCAATACATCAGCAGGCCAAAACACTAAGGCCAAGGTTTACAGGATTTACATGAGGTTTTCCTCCGTGCATGACTTGCTGACTCCTAAGACCATGGAAATGGAATGTTTAACAGTTCGTTTCTATTCTTTCATTTTCTTTTTCTTTTTATAGGCGAGCAATTACAGACAAAACTGGGCCATGCATTTTAAAATGGTATAGTTTGCAGAGTTAGAAGCTTATTGATCACTGTGTAAAACATATCATATCTTAAAATGAAAATTCCAGTTACAAAAAAAAGTCAAGTTTGTGTTAAATGTGTCATATAACAGAAAACTGTATTTATATTGGTATAGTTTGGTACATCCAACTGACGTACTGTTAAGCTCAAACACTGTTGGCTCCTCATTCAAATACAAATCCTGCATTTGCAAAAGAAGACGGTAGAAAGGGCTGATTTTAAAGTCCTACACTCTTATGTGAGTCTTTAATAATTACACCCCCAACATTTACACACGCCAGCTCAAGCTTTAGCCCGGCAGGAAACAATGACCACGGAACAACAGCAATGAAACTTGCGGATTATGTGGAGAAATCCACCAGGCCATGCTGTAAAAGAGAGATCTGCATTCTTCATACACTGCCTAAGGAACTGTCAAGGGGCATGGCTGATTTTTAAACAAGACAGCTTCTTAAATCAATGTTCTGTTCCACCTTAGATGCTACAGCTTGTACAGGTGCCAGAACTTCGCCACTGGTTGAGTGGAATGGAAATTTTGCAAAGCAAGCTGCTAAATAGGAAGCCATTTTCAGCTTCCACATATTTAATAACTTTTAATGGAAAGAGTGAAAGTTGGTAGTTTGCTGTGCATAAAGTTTCTAAACAGCTCTAAGGAGACGTTGTTCAGCGTTTGACACCGAAGGGACTGAAGAGAAGCAGGTTTCACCTTTATTAGCATTGCAACCCCAACAGCAACATGTAAGTAGTAGCCATGCTGTGCAGCTTTTTTGACAGTCGAAGCCAAAGTTTCATACTGAATTTCCAGCTTCAATTTACTATGTGTTGCCGCCTAAAAATCAAATCTGGTCCAAGCTGGTTTAGGCTGGTTTGGCTGATCTGGTGATGGTTTTGCTGGTCAACCAGCATCACCAGCAAAAACATGTGCTGGTGAACATGTTCTAAACACAACAAAGTCTGTTTATCAGCAAGACCAGCATTATGCTCGTCTGTGCTGGTTTTTTTCAGCAGGGTTATTGATAGAAGCGAAGTAGCTATTATATGTAATGTTAGCTACTAGCAAGTCTCAAGTAACTAGCATAGCTAACGACATAGTGTGACAACTTAGCTCATTTTATTTTTCAATCTGTCTGTTTTGATATGTTGCTTCTGTGCAATCATCATGGTCCTTGCCGTGAAGCAACATATAATAAAAACAAGATTTCTTAAAATTAAAGAGCAGGGACATGAAACTAATGAATTACTAAAATATATATATATATATTTATTCTTATCATACCCATAAAGCTCAAAGCTCCACACTCACACTAAGAACTCTCTTCAGCTATAATTTCACAAAGCTTATCCATTTCACACTGAACTGACCTGAAGTAAGATATCAATGATTTAAACAGTAAGTAGCATTTATGCAAAGGTAAATAACTAACTATACGCTTTCTGAACTATGCCTGGTACATCCCCCTGCTGTATTCCATGCTGGTCTAAGCTGACCTGTGCTGGTTTGTCTTGTCACCCAGCATGGACATACTGGTTGACCAGCAAACCAACATGATCAGCCAAATCATTCTATTGCTAGTGGTTAATAAGGTTTTGCTGGGGACCAGTCATACTGGTTTAATAGGATTATTTGATCAGTGTATGTGAGAGACAAACACAGAGATATCAGCTAGTTCACCAGTTCTGCGATTTAATATAATTTGTGAAACCATCCTATAAATCGATGCAAATTCATATCAAATATCAAACTGAAAAAAGAACAGAATCAATGATACTTATGCTGCCATTTAAATACCATGCAAAAGTGCATACTTTTATTATAGATCAAAAACTGGAATTCTTTAGATGAAAAAAATATCTACAGATCTAATATGTAATTTGTGTCAAATATTATTGCAATTATCATGTGTCCTGTCAAAATCCACCTCACTATTAAAATCATGGCTGTCCGCAGCTGTTACAGTGAAATGCAGAGCGGATGGCAGAGAGAAAATAAATAGATTACGCTCTTGTCTATAATAACAAAAGCTGTCTGAAGTAGTGTTTGGCTTTTTATCTAATGTTCTAGAATATTTGGACTCATTTAGCTGAGTATGCACCATAATCCTGGACCATTTGATCTTATGATTTAGAGTTAAGGCTTTTCTACTTTTTTATGTCTGAATAATTTAAAACATAAAAAAGTAAAAACACACATACAAATTTAAAACGCCCCCCAACCCTGTCGCCCCACCCTAATGGTCTTTAGTAATACAGTTGGAAAAGCATCTTATGTGGCTCCTCATGAGGGTGTTTGAGGGAAATAGTGAAAAAGAGGAAACCCCCTCTGTGGGTAGGTATGTAGCATAGTAGGTAACACTACACTCTTCCAAACAACTGCAGTTTGATGCCCAGTCTGAGCAACACCATCCTATACAAACAAGCAAACAAGAGGTTTGGACTTTTATTAAACTCCATTATCAAATTTGATAAATTGGAAACAACTCGACAAAACGAAAAAAGACTTTTGACTCAACTTTGACTTAAACTTTATTTACATGAGCCTTAGCAACTTAATATCCGAATTGGAAGAGACGTGGTGAGACATCTGACTGCAGACGGGATGGATCTCATGCCATAGGCATGCTGGAACTGCATCAAGTGCCTGTTAATATATTTACATTTGGATTTTTTTTTCAGAAGACAAGCAAAACATTAGAATTCAGTGTCATTCCCATGAGCTAATAACACCCCAAAGCATCAATAACATCAATTAAGTCCTCACTCCGCATTTAAACTCCAGTCTTGAAATGTACCACGTATTTCCTCACACTTAATACCATTCAACACTGTTTTATTCAGGAACTATAGATGGGAACTCAACATTAAAGACTTGCTTGAACTAACTCACCACTTGAATTGAAACGTGAATGTCTTGTCTTGATCTTAAGTGTCAAGACATTACTTGAAACTTATTAAAAGTAATTTGTTTTCAATTTTGCCAATTTGAGTCCTTAAGCAAGACTCCTAATTCTGCATTTGCCTACCTCTGTTGCATTAAACTTTAAGTTCCTCTGGATAAGAAAGTGTGCAAATTGCATAAATATGCATTGAAACTTTTTTTCTGGCACTACAGCTGTCTGCCAGTCTGATACCCAAGGCTATTAATTTTTCCACCTAAAAAAAAAACATAAAGGGTGAAATTTGAATGGGCTATGATGTTGGTAGGAAATATGAAATGATGTGATGTTGTGGGGATGTTTGACTGGTCCCCACAAAGAAATGCAGATTTTATTCAATTTCAAAATTAAAATATTCCACAAAGACAGAAACATACACCAGTGTGTGTGTGTGTTTTTGTGTGTGTGTTTGTGTGTTTGTGTCTGCAAATGAGCGAGTGGTATGTGAAGTAAGGAGGGCAGCTCTCACACCTGAGGCCAAAGAACATTTCATATTTCATTGCACTTCAGAGAGGTCAGTACAGACAGCACTTCGCCAAGAGCCACTTACTCAGCTCATTTTTGGCAGTGGACATGTACCCATGCCTACGGCCTTCATTATGCTAACAAACCTTGTAATTAAAGCAAGCAACCTCCACATTCACTTACTGCAGCTTTCAGTTTCCCGTCCTTGACATTTCTGCACTTTCTCTGAGACATGACTAGCCACTGATGCTGACACACTCAGTCTGAGCATCTCTGCTGCACTGACCTTAGCTAGATCTTCTCTCCATATGTTCCTGACATTCTACATATGCATATGTTTGTACTGTGAGGAGATCAGGGTTTGATGGGACAGAGATACTTATTTTAGGTTAATTACCAAAATGCTTTTTCTGGCTTGCAGCATTAGCCGACTTCAGTTTAGTATTATACTAGTCATCACATCAGGCAACAGCAAGCAGCATAACAGCACCTTCATTAGCCCGGCACTGTCACTACATAGCTAACATCAGGCCTACATGTGCTTAACAGGTGAACGCAGAGTAACTCAGGAAACATGACAGCTTTTACAGATACAAAAACACTCTCCAACAGAACACACAGCATAGATGATCCGAGGGTGGGGATTAAACCGAATCAACTAGAAGGTTATAATCAATTACAAACAACTACAATATTAATCAGTTATTCAAACTAAGCCCTCCTCTTTGCATTGTATTTTTTGTATCTCTACTTTATAACTAGTTCCTTCCATTAATTTTAGTATTCAGCATATTTCTAAAATAATTCTGAATCAAACCAAAATAATTTTAAGAAAATTCTGGTAATTTGTGATAATTGGTCTAAATGGTCTCCTAAAGAATCATAACCATACTGAAGCATTCTGAAGTTAGAGATATACATGCCTGCCTGAAGGTTAATCTACCTGGAGGTTAATGGCATATGACAAATGATGACAGGACACAGGAGGCATAAAGAACGGTGGAATCCACTGGAGGTCGCATAAATGTGGAAGTAATAATTCAGGGATTAGAACCCAAAATGCTGCCAGGCAAAGCTCTGTTTATATCCATGTCTGCAATGGCATCTCAATGTCAGACTTTAATTCTACACATGAGAAACTTTGGATATATTGCAAAATGGTACATTCTCAATAATCCAGGGCTGATGTAACCATTCTTGGCATAAATCCAGGCATTATAAGTAATAGTTAGAATTAAAAGGAATGTGATTTCCATGCCGAGTTGTGTTGGGTACTATGAGCTTCTGAACTTAATGGGCAGTTATGTTCAGCTTTCCTGAGGAAAAGATTAATTGTGTAGATTCTGCCTAGCCTGGAAGTGTGTGCGTGGTTTGTCAGCACATTTGGCACACTTGGCAAGGCGCTTGGCATCTTGCCGCTATTTCATTTTATTTCACTAGCAGGAAAAGTTGTTACAGTATATTACACTATCATTTCCACATGGTCTTTTATCTGTGCTCTTCTTTATATATGTTTGGCTTTGAGCCATGTTTTACAGGGGTGTAACAATACAGACATTTTCATGATTCTGAATAACTATATAAGCCTTAGAAAAGGTCAGCCTGAGTTTTTATAAGCTACTTTGAAACAAAGCTATTTGTGCTATAAGTTATATAAGCCCCTCCCGGCTAGGGGTGGGCGATATGGCCCTACAATAATATCACGATATTTCATGGTATTTTTGTGATAACGATACTCTTGGCGATATGACAAAATATTAAATTAAAAAAATATATTTCAAGAATACACTACTGCAACAAAATGAAAATTAAATTTTATTATTGCATACAATATGATATGGCACACCGCTAACTGAGATATTAAAAAACACAAGAATTTTTATCAGATTGTAACAGAATGTCACGATACTAAATAACGCACTCTAAATATCTCCATATATCCAGGACTGAAGTAAAATAAATGACACTAGACAGATAAAATCTGTCTTTAGTAGATATATAATGGGAAAAGTGTTAATTTTTCTTTTTCTAAAAACAGTAAAAAGTTCACAATATTCAAAAATGTTGGCAATATTATTGTGTATGATACACTATGGCACACCCCTACACCCTGCCCACTTTATTCTGATAGGATGAACCCTGTATACATTGTATATCCATTTTTGTTTCATTTTCTGTTTCAAACATAATTTGAAAATGCTTGTTGTCTTTCTCCTTATGTGGACATTCTTTTTGTTTTTTATTTCTTTAAAATTATCATTTTGGAAGTACAAACTTTTGTTCTGACAGAGGTAATGTATTTCTCTGAAAGATATATTCATTGTCTGAGTGTCTAATCTGACTAGTATTTAGCTGGAAATAAAACTTTGTTTTTCCTCTTAATGTTGCACAGAAGTGAGTATATACAGACACGGATAGCCAAGTCCCAATGGTTGTGGCCAGCTTTGTGTGCAAAAGATATCAGATGTTCAATTTCTGTGTGAGGCTAGGGGCACTACAGCAACAGCCAAGCCTGGGCAAGCTGTGTTGTACCACCAGAGTGCTTTCATCCAGTCCCCAGTTATGGCAGACCATAACGCAAAACTGGTTCACACATATAAATATAATTACAATATCATCATATTTCCATTCCAGTAGAGCAAGAGAAATAGCACACATACCTCTGATATGTTTAGTTGTTGTGGACGCTGTAAAAACTAAAGATCCTGTTTAAAGAGCTAAGGATGCTTTGTTATAAAGCTCAAAGGACATGCTTGAAGAAGAAACCTTCTCCCACAGAAACCAACTTTTCATCTGCCTGAAACAAAACCTTGTTGGAATTCCAGTCTTTTTTCTCTGTTACTAAGTGACATCACCTCGCAACATGATTCTTATCGACAGCCTACCCACAAGCTTGGCACACTCTCACACAACACACAGCAATTACTGAAGGTTGGGAAGTGCTCTAGCAGTTGAGCAATCAAAACAGAACGGACCAATCAGAGCACACTGGGCTCATCAGGAGGCCTTGCTTAAAGACACAAGAGCTCTAACAGGGTGTTTATTCTAGTAAACCTTAAAAAAATATATAAACACTAAAAATAAGTATAGATCAACAAATATTTAGTTGAATGCAAGTTAAAGGAAGCCTAAATATCTACAGAATGTTTAACATGGAACCAAATAAATTGTTACCAAATTAATTTATTATTTGTAGAACTTATCATAATAAAAAATTATTAAATATTTTAATGAACCAGCAAATCAAATATTTTGCTCTTATTTTTTTTTTTATTTACTTATTACTTCAACACTAAGTTTCCTGACCCAGTTCTTGCATTTTGAGTGTTTACATGAAGGGAAAAAAGATATACTTTTATTTACCTGTTCCCATTCACATCAGAACGGCACGCTCTTAGAGATAGACTCCCCGCACCACTCATCCGGCTGCAGTGGAAGTGGCAACAGACAGAGCCCATGAATAAATGATCAATGACAGCCATGAATAATGAAGCGGATTGGAAAGTAATCAGTTGATGCCAGAGATTGGGCCGGTCACTGAGAGGAATTCCCTGAGGCTTCACATCCGGAGCCTTTTAACAGCAGATGTGACTGAGGGGCTAAGAGCATCTGGAAGATGGTCCCCTGATCTAACTCACTATCTCTCTCTCCATCTTATTCTCTCCCTGGCTCACTTTCTGAGCCTCTCCTCTGATCTTGTCTTGAACTGTAAGCTATAGCAAATGCAAACACCTTACTCAATCTATTAGGCATCACTATCCATCTCCTTCTTTGCTTTACAGACCTTATAGACTCCAGTGTCTGTGTTAGATTGTGTAGAGTCTGCATAGCCTGAAGGCATGTAAGTCAGCACTCTTGGCCCATTTGGCAAGACGTGTGGCATCTTGCAGCTATTTTTATATATTTATTTTATTACAGTCACAGGAAACATTGCTATGGTATCTTGCACTATGATTATACCATATAGTATTTTGCCCGTTATTAATGCCATTTTTATATTACTATTTAATTATTCTGAGCCATATACTAAATCATTATATTGATATCAGATAAATAAGTCTTTTGTTAAGCTAACTCCTGCATTTTACATAACAGCTTTAATGCAATACAACTTGTACCATATCTATAAATATGCTTACTGTTTATACATTTAAAGGAAAAACTGAAACAAATACAAAAATATCAAAGAACATATAGTCAGGTCCATGTGGACAGTGAGACCTTTTTGTAAGTTTGCCTCTGTACAGCAGCACAGTGCATTTGAAATGCATCAGTCAAGACGTAATTGAATTGTAGACTTTAATTTTACAAAAGTATTTTTATTAACAATTCGAAATTTTTCATAGTCCCCCCTCATATTCACAGGCTCAAACGTAACTGGACAAACCAACATAATTATAAATACAAGGACCTATTTTAATACTTGGATAACAATTCCTTGGTAATGACTTGACTGACTGCCTAAGGTCTGGAACCCATGCATGGACATGGAGTTTGCTCCCTTGAGATGCTTCACCAGGCCTTTACAGCAACCTCCTTTAGTTTCAGCTTGTTTGCAGGTCCTCCGGCCTTTTGTTTCTGCGTTTTGTTATAAATAAGTGAAAAGCATGCTTAATTTGATCAGACTGACCCTTGGGTTCCCTTTTTGCTGCTTTGGGTTATTACCAGTCTGTGAAGCACTGTCCTATCAAAACTGGACTGACTTTGAGCAGAAAGAACAGCTCTATACATTTAAGAATTCATCCTGCTACTTTTATCAGCAATGACAATCATCAATAAACACCAGTGACCCAGTTCCATTGGCAGCCATACGTGCCCATGCTATGACACTGCCTCCCAGATCATTTGTTATGCTTTGGATAAAGAACCCTTCCTTTCCTTCTTTAAACTTTTCTCTTTCAATCATTTTGGTACGAGTTAATCTTGGTCTCATCCATGCGAAAGAATCTTGTTGAACTGGGATGTTTTCTAGCAAAGTCTAATCTGCTCTTTCTGTTCTTGAGTGTTGCCAGAGGTTTGCATCTGGAGGTAAACTGTCTGTATTTACTTTCATGAAAGCGTCTCTTAGTTGTAGACTTTGATGATATGCCAACCTTCTCTATAATCTTGTGATGTTGTGATGGGTTGTTTCTTCACCAAGGAAAGAATTCTGTGATTATCCACTTCAGTTGTCTTCCACGGCTTTCAGTGTTGCTGAGCTTCCCAGTGCATTCCTTCTTTTTAAGAATGTACCAAATTGTTAATTTGGCCTATCGTAAAGTTTCTGCTCTCTTTGATTGGTATGTTTTGTTTTTTTACAGCCTAATGATGCCCCCTTTACTTGTATTATAGCATATTCAACACTTGGAATCAACTCCAGACCTTTCATCGCTTAATTTGTCATGAAATAATGAGGGAAAAGGCCAGACTTTGCCATAAAACCGCTTAGCAGTCAACTGTGAAAATGGCTGTAATTCCTAAACGATTAATGCAATATTTTGTTAAATCTCTTGAATTAAAGCTTCATTGACTTCTTGACTGCGGTGATGTACAGAAGCGGCATTACAAAATTGTGTCTGACTGTATTTGTTCACCATGTTTTGTGCTGTAAACGCATATCTCAAGTTTGCTTGTGCAAATCTACATTTTTCATATAGTTCAACTTTCCTTATGACCAAACACAATTATCTGACAATAGAACAAGACAATTTCACCAGATAAACTTTCTTAAAACATCTATTAAGTTAAGTAATCTCTAAATGAGAAACACTGGATATTTTGTGCAGCGCACAATCCCATCCATTATAGTAAAACAAGGGGCTAATTATTGGCACATTACCAACATGATGTCAATATCATCTGATGCAAACACCTTACCATCTATTCTGTTACCTGAAATAATGGTAACACCTTATTTAACACAACTGTTATGCTTCTTTATTACAGAATGCAACAGAGTGAGCATTCACACTTTTTTTTGGCAGGAACACGATCCCTTTGTGCAGCAGCTCAGGTACACATCACACATAACAGCTAATACCTTTTTCTCCTGTTCTTCCAGCACCAACACACTCCCAGGCCAAGCAACAAGAAAAGATAAAGACAGAACTTGCTACAATTATTACCAGTTGATCTTCTGAAGGCTGCAAAGAGTGCAATTCATTGTGACATTGCGATAACGCATTGTGGTGAAAGAACTCACTCTTACTGGCAACTAATTCAGCTATACTGTTTAAACCCCAAGCAACTGGCACAAAACAACAACTCACATCAGCGCTTGTCTCCCAGCTCTAGTGCCATTTATAAGCTGTGAAACAAGATTATATTTAGTTTAATAATAAGTTTTCTTCAATTAAATTTAGATTATAATATTACAAAACGTGCTAATCAAAGGTGGCCTGAGTGTATGGTTACACCCTTAGAAACTACATTTAATGGAGTTGGACTATGTTTGTTGGTCGATACATTATGAAGGACAGTTTGCATTTGCTAAGGAAATATAAACTGAGATGCAGATTTTTATGTTAGCAACAATATTAGTTTTACAGCATTTACTAAATAATTCAGAGTAGTTGGTGAATAATATGTCTAATAATTCCTTGTGAGCTTTTATTTTTGCAAAGTTATGGATGGGTTGGGTTTGATGTTACACATTTGGTCAGCTTAGCCTGAGAACTATGCCCTGTGAGCTAAGTATGCGCAGCATCAGCTTGAGATTCAAAATACAAGCAAGTGAGAGGGATGGACAGGTGAGCTTGAGCCTGCCAGCCTGTGGACAGAAAGAGTCTTTCTACACTAGGAGACACACTCAGTAGTTGACAGTGTCCCTAATTCCCCTTCTCCCTCTCTCTCTCTTTCTCGCTGTTTGTCTGTCTGTCTGTCTGTGTGTGTGTGTGTGTGTGTGTGTGTGTTGGTGTGTTTCTCCACATCAATCTCTTTCACTATTGCTTCACTAAAAGAAGAGACAGGTAATAAAGAATCCTTTGGAGTGACACATAGGAAGAAACGTATCTATTGTAAACACTAATGCACAAAAAGCATGCAGTACGCCGGTGACATCACATCCACACAGAGAAAAACACAGCAGCATTTTGAACCACGTTCATACCCCTGCACTCAAGTCCACTGTGTTAATATAACACTTCGGAAGCCACAACTTCAGGATGTCACCTTTAACAGTATGTCCACATCTTCCCCCACTCTCAGAACGCACTGCCAGTGTTCCAGGCACAACATAACACAAACCCAAACACCATCCTATACATCACCCACTTTACTTCCCAGCACACCGCACACAGCCAGCAGGAGGGGATCCGAGAAGGAAGAGCAGCAGAGGAGAGAAAGTGCAGTGGTATACTCACATTGTGGGCTGCGATGTTCACTCTTGAAAAGGGTCATATCAGGAACGGCCAAACAAAGAGGGCTCACTTGCGGCAGCAAGATGGAGATAGAGACGCGGCCACCTGCTTTTCCCCTTCTTTTCTTTATGATCTTAATCTACTCTCACTCCGTCTTCGGCTCATATAGTCGTTACACTCTGTGCTTTCTCTCTCTCTCTCTCTCTCTTTCTCTCTTCCTCGCTTCTGTAGCTTCGCCTCTCAGCAGACTGCTCTGTTACTACTGAATCAATGACAACATTGCCAGAGCTTTACCGGTGGGCTGTACCAACTCAGCTACTGCAGTGGGGGGGACAGGAACAAGAGCAGGGGGTCATACCACCTAGTGCTAAGCAAGGGGGGGAACATGAGAGAGGGAGAAAGAGCGCGTGAGAGAGAGGGGGAGAAAGAGCGCGTGAGAGAGGGAGACAGAAAGAGAGGCAGGCTGACAGAGTGTGTGTTCTGGAGAGTGGAGTGGGGGTGGGGATGTTGGCGGGGGTGGTTTATGGCAAAGGCTGGTTATATACTCTTTGTCTTTGTGGGACCACAAACTAGTCCTCACAATGTAATCACAAGATCAGAGTGGGAGTTTAGGTTAGGGTGGGGGTAAGATTATGGTTAGGATTAAGGTTAGGGTTAGGGTTAGGTTCTGAAAAGAGAGAGAGAGAGAGAGAGAGAGAGAGAGAGGGAGAGAGAGAGAGAGAGAGAGAGAGAGAGAGAGAAGAATTGGGTAAAGAAAAGGGTATAGAAAAAGAAGAGAGTAACAGAGAGAGTGTGTGAGATGGGAAGAAAGAACAAGAGAGAGAAAGGGGGGCTTGAGAGAAAGCAGAAAGAGAAAGAAAGGGGGAGAAAAAAGGAAGGCACAGAAAAAGCAGTGACAGTTAAAAGAAAATATAGCGACAGAGCAAGAGAGAGAGAGATGGAGAGATGACAGCTGGCCATCTCAAAGCTTATGCACATTTGCTGAATCTCAAGGCTCAGGCATTCAGTCAAGAGATGTATAAGAGTGTCTGCTGCACAAGGAGGAGAGGTTAGAGAAACTCTATCTCTCAACTCGGCCTGTGTGTGTGTGTGTGTGTGTGTTGAGATGGAACCTATGAGGCAAAAGTGTAAGAGCAGAGTCACAGCGAGAGCCCTCAGCATGTCTGCATAGCAACAGTGCCAAAGACAAGACAGACTGAGAAAGAGAGAGAGAAAAAGAGAGAGGTAGATAGGAAAAGTAAGAAAAAGGTGTAGGCAGTGACAGGATGAAAAGAGAAAGAACACATTTACTAAAAAGTGTGGAGCAAAGCCTTGGAAGAACCACTGTAAGGAAACTTGCAATTAGGAGTGGACGGTATTTTTTCATGAGTTTTCAATGAGTTTTCAGGACAGTTCTGAAGTTCAAGTGAGCCAGCAGGAGAGAGGGAACTAACCAAGCAGGTGTCCTCAGCAGAAGGCTGAACAATATTGTTTTTTACAACTACTGAACATGAAATAACCTGAAGGAGGGAATTAGAGTTTAAATTAAAGTTTAGAAAGCCAAATTACAGCTACTACTTACAGAGAGGAGGTGGAGTGACTTGCAGACTGGTGCAGAGACAACTAATCTATCTCTTAAAGTTGATAAATAGAAAAAGATGATTGAGGTGGAGATCACTTTTCACTGTACATCAATGGTTCATCTGTGGAGAGAATTAAAAGTTTCTTGGTGTGCACATCATCGACAACCTCACCTGGACCCTCAACACCAGCCCGCCACTTCCTGCGTAGGACGAAGAGAGCAAACACCCCCCACTTATGCTCACTACGTTGTACAGGGACACAGTAGAGAGCGCCTGGATGAGCTGTCTTACTGTCTGGTATTAAAACAGCACTGTCTTTGACTGCAGGACCCCATAGCAGATTGCAAGGACAGCTGAAAAGATCACTGGGGTATCTTTGCCCACAATCGACACCTCCTACCACAAGCGGTGCATACGCAAGGTTGCCAGCATTGTAGCTGATGCCTCCCACCCCTGTCATAGACTCTTTACCCTGCTGCCATCTGGCAGAAGATACCAGAACATCAGTTCCACCACCACCAGAATCCACAACAGCTTCTCCCCCGAGGCGGTCATAATACTGAGCACATTGATGCCCTCCAACATACACTTAGACTAATCCAAAGCCATTTCTGAAGCCATTGTAGACTGCTGATACCCTTTACCATTACTGCTGACACACCCATATACCATCACTGTACACCTGCACTGTATTTCTTAGCTTGCTGTGAGTCTCTATTTGGACAGTTTACTGTTGATAATGTTTGCAGTACTTCTTTATCACTACCTGCTGCTAAATGCCAATTCCTTGTTCCTATATTGTCCTGTATAGTATATATTGTCAGTATTTAAGTATATGCATTGTCCAGTATAGTTACTGTATGTTCAACAATGTTTTACTTTGTCATATATCCACACTGTAGTCCTGTACATTGTGCTGCTCTTGTTTTGCACTATGAGCCAACATTTCATTCCAGTGTTTACTAGCTATATTTAGGAATGACAACAAAACAGTTGACTTGACATTATCCACCTCATACAGTATGTGCACAGTCTGAACTAGAATAGTCACCAGATCTTTCTGGATCAGAGTGGCTAAAGACAAAAATCTTCATATCTGTGAAAGACAGATTTATGAAGTCTTTAACAAAGTCTTATCTCAGGCTAGAGAAACATTCCAGAGAGGTTCTATCGAAAACACTGGGTCAACATTGTGCTCATTCCACTGCCATCTAGAGCCAAACAGGTGTGCAAATTTATGACCAGACAGTTTGCTTGATTAAAGTGTTAGAAATCTTAACTGTTTTTAAGAATAAGTTCCAAAATGAACTTCATGCTGAAATTACAGATGATCACTTGCATATGTGAGTAAAATTCAGAGGTGCATGCATGCTGAGAGCACAGTGTTTGCAGAGAGAGAGAGAGCGTTCATGAAAACACGCAATTCACACTCAGAAAAAAGCCATTCAGGGGGAAAAAAGCAAAGCACTAAGACAGAACGAACACAATCAATCTTTCTCCCATGGGGCCACTTTAATTAGTTTTGGAGAGAGATTATGTACAGGTGTGTCCCAGCTCATGCAGATTTGTAGAGGTTAATTAACAATGAATTTATCAAATGATAGGAAAGTTCACTCACGGAAAGTGTCCCGCTAGAGCAGGCCTCCAGCGGGTAGCTCAAAACAAAACACAGCTTCAGTCTGTAAGCAACCCTGGCAATAATAATCATCTCTGAGTACTTATAGATCAGTACATCAATATAAATCAAACCATGAGGTTTATAAATGTATCCTCATTACCTCCAGTTTCATCGCAGTCAATAATGTAAACATGCTCGAAGCCCTTCTGAGTTATGGGTTTGTTATCTGTAGTCCCTGTGGAAAGTCATTAATCTGTTTGATTATGTTGTTTAATAGCAAAGCAGACAGAGTACTTACTTCACCTCCATAGCGAAGAGGCAGTGGGTTGCTTGCTTCACTTCATCGAATTCCAGAATGACAGGTAATCATGGGAGAAAACTGCAAACAGAGATTTCAGTTAGAAGCAAACTAAGCAATTTACAGAGTAACAGAAATCCACTGAACTACATTCAGTGAGGCAGGCGTTCACCCTCAGTGAAGGGATTACTTCGTGTGTATGGAAATGACTCACTAAATTGCGAATGATGGAAGGGTTCTAAATTTATATATGAACGTAGAGGTCTTTTAAAAGGCACGCTCGTATGTTTTAGGGGAACAAATTATTTTGGGGGGGCTTGGCAGGTTCATACACATACTGCATTATTCATAGTTTTGAATGAAAATGATTTGAATGAAAAGGATTTCATTTTTCTCTACTTGTCCTTACTCATTTAGACATAGGGAATTCTCAATGCTGTGCCCCTAATTCAATTGAGGTCAAGACCTTTATGAAGCTACTCTATTGTGAGCAGGCCTTTCATTGCATCTGTTTTTAGGTACTGACTGGTGTTGGTTGGCCATGGGGGAGATCAAGTTGTCACACTGTTAATACCTCCAACATCAGATGCTGCTAATCAGAAGTGGAAGACTAGTTTTGTGTGTCTCCTTGGTCTGATGTCATATCATGCCTGAGAAAGGCAAGAGTCTGTGAGCTGGGTGCAGATTTACCATTTTCTCATTCAGGATTATTTGTAATATTTTTTTTATAAAATCTCCACAGTCATACATTTCTACTTGTAGAGTCTTGTTATACTTGCACATTTGTACTACATTAACCTTTACAATATAGCAAATACAGCAGTTTAGTTATTTATTTATTACATGTCCCACTGATGGGACAACTTGTCACAAGTGCACATAGAGGTAACAAGTACTTTGTTACTGTACCTAAGTATTTT
The DNA here is from genome assembly GCA_021613375.1 of Megaleporinus macrocephalus. Classification (NCBI taxonomy): domain Eukaryota; kingdom Metazoa; phylum Chordata; class Actinopteri; order Characiformes; family Anostomidae; genus Megaleporinus; species Megaleporinus macrocephalus. Next base: position 32,002,458 of record CM038711.1, on the reverse strand, counting down.
TTTATCCATCTGTACTTTATGTATGTTGCTTACCAAGTATGTTTACTTTGGTTAATTTCAAAAGAGATATCTGTTGTTTTTACATATTTAAACCCGGTCTTTCACTCTAATTGTAGCGATCTATTAGTCTATTTTATCTCCATATCAATGTATGTATTTTTTAATCTGGGAATTCTAATGAAGCACAAATGAGAATCCTACGGGATGTGAAATGGGGGGAGGCGGCATGTAGTGAAAGTGTGATTGGCTACTTACCGGCCCCGCAGTGGTCATGTCGGAAAAGCAGGAATAACTAGAAAAGTGCATTTCTTGAATGAAACACAAGATGGTTGCGCATAAACGACAAATAGAGGAGTGCGGTTGGGTTTGTCTGTAGATTAGTGGGAACATGAACTGAGTGAGTACATTCAGTTTGGTGTTTGTAGGTTTAATTAAATCATGATGTTTGAGTGTGTACGAAAAGGAATGGGACCCAATGGGAGAAACGAGGGATGAATAAACAACAAATAGAGGAGTGCAGTTGGTATGTCTGTGTATTAGTGCTTGGGGACCTGCCCTGAGTGAGTACATGCAGTTTGATGGCTGTGGGTTAAAGGAAACCATCATGTTTGGCTGTGCTTGAAAATGAACAAAAAAACAACAAACCAACTTGTTAAGTACCTTAAGCATTATTAGTCTCACAGTGGGGAAATTCACAGTGTTACAGCATCAATGTGATAGCAAGACAATCAGTACCAAAAATAGATAAATAAACAGTACATATAAAATCATAAAACATTTCAATAATAAAAGTTAAAAATTCTGAAGAATGTATTTACAGATAATTACAACTTAGCTCTTAATTGCACACAAGGAACTGGATTATCTGAAATTATTGCACATTGTTATGTTACATTGAAGAAACTCTCTTTTCTGTATGGGTATGTGGTCCACTGGGAACGGTGCTGGTCATAGAGTTTAACAGCAGCAGGAAGGAAGGACCTGTGATACCTCTCCTTCACACACTTGGGGTGAAGCAGCCTGTTGCTGAAGGAGCTGCCCAGTGCTGCCAGAGTCTCATGCATGGGGTGGGCATCATTCTCCAGCATGAGCGCCAGCTTGGTTAACATTCTCCTGTCTCCCACCACCTGCACTGTGTCTAAGGGGTTTCCCAGGACAGAGCTGGCCCTCTTTATATGTTTGTTCACTCTCTTCTTGCTGCTGCCCCAGCAGACCACTCCATAAAAGATGGCTGATGCTACCACTGTGTCATAGGAAGTCCTCAGGAGTGCTACCTGCACTCTAAATGACCTCAGACTCCTCAGTAGATAGAGTCTGCTCTGGCCTTTTTGTAAAGGGCAGTAGTGTTAACTGACCAGTCCAGCTTGTTGTTTAGGTGAACAACCAGGTACTTATAAGAGCCCATCTCTCACTCTCTTAATGTCCATACCTTGGATGTTCATTGATGGATGGCGTTGTCTGAACCTGCAGAAATCCATCACCAGTTTTTTGGTGTTTCCCACATTGATCTGGAGGTGGTTCTGCAGAGACCAGTCCACAAAGCCCTGAATCAGTTCACTGTCCTCCTTATTAGTTATGAGGCAGACGATCGCTGGACATGAGTCATTTTTGGACGTGACAGTTCGGTGAGACATGTAAAAATTCTATGCTATCCATTCTCTATGGGAAAAATGATGGTAAATTATTACAATTCTGCTCATATTTGATCAAAAATCTGTAAACAAGCCAGAATCACACAATCTCGACTTGAACAGAGTTGATATCTCAAAAACTGCGGCACCAGTTATGCGTCAAAAATCCAGCAGAGAAAATTGCTTTGCAATGCGCAACCATAATCAGATAAATCAGAGACAGCATCGAGTCACTGCTTACTGCAGACAGCGCGTATAAAAAAGATGCCTTTAAGGCCCTAATTGATACACGACTCAGAGTTCTCCTCAACTGTCCCCTTCATTTTTATCAGTACAGCCGGTGAAAGGGATACAGCAGTGATTAAACCTTCCTAGACATTGTTCATTTAATTCTGAGTAGCTGCAGATTCCAGTCATATAACAAAATTAGTGCATTTCACCGGTAGGGGCGATCAAGAGAAACCCGGAGTAAGAAAATCATCACTGTAGTCAGAATTCTTTGAAAAATAAAACGTTTGGCTTCTTATTCGACTTTTCAGGTCCACCTTGAGTGCAGTTGCCTTCATAATACGCCAGTGCTAGAATGTAACTGCATTTGAGGTAAAACAGTCGACAAGCATTTCGACCCTTTCAGTGACTGGTCAAGAGTCGACCCCTACATGTTGGAAGAATCGCTTCTTTTAATCAACTCCCATTATTACCTTACATAAACTAATTATTTGAGTCAATAAACACATCTTGATGATTGTGACTGTGCGAAAGTGCGCACAACGTTTTATTTTGGGATGGGCATATCCTTTTTCAAGTTTAGTCCTGACTGCTAAAATATTTTTTTTCGTAGTTAAGGGGTCCAGCAATGCCCATGTCAAATTCTTGTAGAGGAAATCCAACATGTAAAAGTGTTTGGTACTTTAGACAATAGTATTTTCATGGATGATGCCTGCAGTTCTAGTACACACTATTATATATGCTCAGTTTCACAGCTGTGTATCCTTAATCCTCAGTAAAAGAGATTCTGTCTAAGAACTGAATCAAAATTAATTTTAAAGAAATATTTTTACTTATTTATTTACTTTCTACTTGAGAACAAAAATAAGTTGTACTTTAAATGTAATGAATAATAATCATATGCCCGAGACATTGTCTTGTCATTCGGTATGCAATTTGTAAAATTATTATCTGCTGACACCATCATACATCAAAAACTGTGTAAAGTATTTCCCTCGCTCCACCCTACATTAGGGTAGAAGCAAATTAAGCCTCTTGACTCGAACCATGTTCTGGGGTTTTCTGGATGCATTCATGATTAAACTGAAGTTGTGTACTTGGGATTTGTTGCTGCATGATATGGGGATAGTTGACAAGACATTCAAATGCTATGATTTAAAAGAATGAACCAACCTATAATAATAATCAGAGCTTTTAACTTAAACCAGACCACAAATATAAATATTCAATGACAGCCTAATAACATGTTTTGAATCAAACGTTTGAAAGGTTGGAATTTATTTTACTATTAATTTGTGTTGGACCAAGTAGAGACCCACTTGATAAAATACTACTATATTTATTTTTCAGATATAATAAAAATCATATTTAATACTATGATGTCTTGACAAAGAAGGAGGCATGAGCAACATAGAGCTTAGGTTTTGTTATTGAACTCTGCAGCTGGGAAGAAACTCCACTAATGCTAATAAAGATCTACTTAAAGGTAGACAGTAAACATATACAAACTACCTTACACTGCAGCACAATACAGCACATGCAACACACATACACATTTTATATCCCAACAACAACTTATTTACATGGTTTAAAGCCTACTGAGAGTCCTGTGCTTCCTTTGTTCATAGTATAATATCAAATACTATGGTTTTGACATGCCTGACACAAAATTAAAGTCTTTATTTACCTCATGTTTAAAACATTTAATAATGTATTTGTTTGTGGAGACTTGGTTTATTTGTGTTAAACAGTAAAAAATTATCACCACTTTAACAGATTAGAACATTCACAGCTCTTGTAAAATGGATTCATGTTGGTCAAAAGGGGAAATGGTTGTGGTAAATGTTTGTCAGCGTTCCACCTACTGACATGGCTTTCAACGCTGTGCCATCCAACCCCTTTCTCCTCACCTCAAAGAGCCTGGTAAACAAGGTGGACTAGATAATCAGTTCTAGTGGCAGGTTCATTGATTAATATGCAGTGTGGTTTGAGAGAACAATTTAGAAAGTGCTAGAGCTGTAAACTTACCCAGAGAGGTGAGCACACACTTTTGGACTGCAAACATTTGGTTTGCAGCAGTTTTGATCTCTAACAACGCGAACGAGGCCTGGGCTTTGCTTTCTTGCCTGCTTATGATGGAGCATGCGGCTATGAAATCAATGATCTGAATGAAAGTGTAAGTAAAACCCCATCTTTGACTCAGAAAGCGCTATCTCACTCTATGTAATTACCCAGCATGAACTAGAGTGGCCCCTTCAAGTGGAGAGCCTCAACAAACCAACAGGCAATAATCAACAGGCAAGTGTTCACATCAGCCAAAGCATTGCTCATCATCCATTTTCAAATAGGGTAAAACAGGCAGCCTTTATTAAGTGGAATAATGCCAGCGCGATGAATAAAGGATAAATGTGGAATTTTAATCAGGCTGTACACCTGCGAGAACACACTCGGCAGCCAAACAAACACACATAGGGGCCTGCCGTGACTTTGGCATCTCAATCAAGCAGAAAACAAAATGTGTAGCATATGAACTGTCCTGGCGAGCAGGGGAGCTGAAGAGCCAAAAACTCATTAGGGCTCAACCAGCGAGAGAGAGGTGCTGTCACCAACACGACGGTCACAACCATCCTTCATCAGCAATCAGTCAGCTGTTCAAGTGACATGGAACTATAAATATTCTCCTGTTCAACTGTAATCAATAAACAACTTCACTTATTCTGTCTCTCCCCCCTCCTCCCTTTTCTCAGCCATGTTGGACTAACTGCAAATTCAGTGTTGAGCCGAATCCAAGCTGTCTTCCCCAGCAGCCCTGCAGCAGAGATGGTAATTACTGCTCTAAGACCTTGGAATGAGTACCTCCCGGTCCATGACATTCGCTTGGAACATCGTTACGCGCATTTCCCAACTTCTGACAATGATCCTAATGCACCTGACAGCGGAATTAAATGGGAGGGGAGCAAGGGCACTCAGCTGGAACTTTTCCTAATAAATCTGCCTGCTCTGACCCCTCTTGTTATTAAGGGGAGAGAGAGCAGTGAAGGGCTGGAGAGGAGAAAAAGAAAGTAATTTGGCTGAAGGCTACGGTGGGAGGAAGACTGGGCCCAGAAGCAAGAATGGACCTGAGAAGCGCTTGGACTTTGAACGGTCAGCTGGAGCACACTATACGGATGAGCAGGATGGAGAGATACCATTGAGGGAGAGCGAAGTAGGCAAGGTCGAGAAAATCAAGCGACAGACCTAAGTGTAACAGAAAGAAACCTAGAGAGTAATAGAGAGAGCGCTTACAACTACAGGCTCCTACATGACTCCTGATTTAAATATACAGTTCAAGGAAAACTTCTAATTGGCATAAAACCTTGTAGAACCATGTAGAAATATATATATAACCAGTAGAAGCTTAAAAAAGGTGCTGCACAAAACAATGTTTCTTTTGGGCAATGTAATGTAAGATGATGTATACGTCCATGAATGGGGAGCATATAGGTCCAACTGATAGATTGATGAAATTTTTTTTTTCTTTTTGAAATTTAGTTGCTGTGTCTCAGGGTTATTAATAGCTGTGTGTCTTGGGGTAAGCTGTCGACAGGCAAAATGTAATTGATGCCATGCATATGTAAGCTAGAAGTGCTGTAATATTCTTTTTATATCATCTTTTTATATACTTTGGGTTTTTTGTTTTTGTTTTCTTTAAATATATATTATTTGTACTTTCTGTTTAACATCTTACAGTTATTACGGTCTGGTCATTGTGCGTATTGTTTGATCTTGTTTGAAAATGAATACAATTTATTTACAAATAAAAAACAATGTCCCTTTAAATGATGACACAACCTGTTGAATTCATACTCCCAACAATAGGGGGCATGTAACATGTAAATTTAAAAATGCACAGTCCCTCTTTCTCCTTTATCAGTTTATCAATCTAGAAGAAATGGTGCAAGTTAAAGGGCATTAAAGTTCTCTTTATTCAACAAAAGCCCTTTACTCGCCAATATTAACTCTTGTTTTGTTTTTTATTTATATCACTTCTTTTGTTTGCAACTTCTTTCATTTCTTGCCAGGAGCAGGCGGTGGCAGCATTGGTGGGTGCTTGCCAAGAGCTTCAACCATCATTGTGTTTGCTTTTTCTTCCATTGTCTATCTGTCCAGGAAGCAGAACCTTTAATATGATTGACAAGAGATTGAAATACATCAGTGTGGCAGTGCTTATGACAGATGTCATATGCAGACGTCATGCTGAATTGTATCCAATAATAGAACAGTGTCTTGTTATCATTGCTGTTAATTGTCAGGACAGTTTATTTTACATTGTAATGGCAACATCACAGGAACATATTACTGAAAAAAAGCCTGTCATGACAACTCGTGGCAGAATATGATCATGTCAAAGTGTTACCCAGATACCCAAGAAGCAGTGACAGGTTCTCAGCTGATCTCAGAATAGCTGGGATTGACTTATTTGTCCACTATGTTTAGTTTTGAACGAGAAGCTTGGTTGCCCACTTTATGGGGTAAAGAATGCAACACACATACTATAGGCTATCATATGGCACAATGCTAACTCCTAATTCATAAGTGTGAGATAAAGAGGAAATCTGCAGATTTGAGGAAAGCTGCAGTTGTGCTGTCTGTTTAAACTGAACATGGCCCTCTTTGGAGAGGTATGAATTGTTAAAACAATAGGGGTTCTTATGTCGCCCCTTTCAATCCTCATTGCTCCTTAGCAGCTCAATGTCCCAGTTAACCTGATAACAAAGAGTTAAAACAATACCTTGTTTTATTCCGACAAAAGGAGCTTAACTAAATTAAATTAAACAGTATAACTAGACTCAAATCAGTTTAAGAAACAATAAACAAGTTTTTCTAAGAACGGAGGGAAATGTGCAAGTAAAAGAAAAATGCACACGAAAATTGTGGATAGATAAAAAGCGAGCAATTAGAAATTGGCAGCTAGTGTATTATACATATTCAGCAGTTTATAAGCTCTGTGGAAAACTAGATCTGGAGTGAACTGATGTAGCACTGTAAAGAAAAAGAACAAAGGAAGGGAGGGGACAGAAGATGGGAAGTGAGGGGGTGGACAGGCACTTCAGCGAGCCTGAAAAGATGAAAATAGCAGTATATCGTGCAGAGACGCAGAAATATGACAGAAAGGTGGAGAGAGAAAAGAAGAAAAAAGCAAGAAGAGACAAGAACACACAAAAAGAGAAGCCAGTGTGGACTGCCCAGTCTGAAAACGTCCATTATCATTTAGAGGGAAATCAGCTTGAATCTGGGAAGCTGTCAGGCGTTAGCCAGCAGGCCCTGCTCCGAGCCACATGGAGGAGCCATTCTAAGCCAACACACACAGCGAAGCACACCACACACACACACACACACACACACACACACAAATCTATTACCCAATCCTGACATATTAATCTCCCCTTTTAAATGCGCCAGTGCACTCCAAACGCGCTGCATGGTTTGGATGAAAAACGCAGCCCATATATTATCATTGACTGCCTTTCTCTTTAATTTCATTTTCTGTCCATTTCTGCACTCCTGCTTTCCTCTTGCGTGCTCCCTCTTCCCTATTTCTCTCTTGGCTGGCTCGCTTCGGCCCAAAAAAGAGCCCAATTACGTCCCAAGCAGCACTGCAAATTCGAGTGGACACCGAATCAGTAGCTGGGGCAGAGCCACAGGCACCCATCTGTCTGAGCTGGCGTGGATAAAAGGGACGCCGCTTGGTCACAAGCACCCAGCGCCCAGATGGAGAGGTTTTTCTACTACCTGAACATCAGCTAACCGTGGCACTGCAGGGACACGGCTGCAGTCCAGTCAGAGTGGTGGCAGCAGCAGTTAAAAATGGACGGGCAGCAAGGCCACCACATATCTCTGAATCACGAGCAAAACGGGCCCACGTCCACCTCACAGGGCCATACATCAGCCGAGTAGTCATATGCACTTACACTTGAGGGTGTGTAACTGTAAGTTATGTCGCAGATGAGCGACCATTTAGATCAAAAGTTTGATTAACCTTACAACTGACCTCAAACTGTGTGCCATGTTTTAGCTCTAAATTCTCAGAATAACAAGACAGAAGCATTCATGTTGTGTAAAGGCCAAGAGACGGCTTTTCTTCATGAGTCAAGTTGTCATTGTGGCGTGCTGAATATGCAACACCCTGCTTCCTCATGTTACCTCAGGCCAGAGTGTAATGACCCATATTTATTGGACTTATGAGAACAAGAATGCTGATCTGGGCTCTGTTTATGTCTTTTGTGTAGTACTCATCAGGATTACATGCACTAACTATCCTAAATCAGTGTTCTTGCACTGCAAGACTGTACATGGATTATTCCAATGAACTGATTTAAAGATACGTTTTGGTTATTCAGCTTATTTGGACCTTAAACTAAAATCCTTTTACTTTTTTTAATAATTAAATATTCTTTACTTTGTGTACTAGTGACACAACTTTGAGTAGCTGTACACATAAAATCTTAATATTTTCATTATAACACACAAAAACTTTACGAAACTGCAGAAAATGTGTTTTGATTGTGACAATTTATTTTATGTGGCCATGAGGGACAGGGATGCAGTTTTGCTTCCTGCTTTAAAATGTAGGGGTGTGGCTAAAATAAGGCTCCACCTATGACCTAAAACTCTTTGTGTGTTAGTAGTGAAAGCTTTTTTTCATAAGCTTAACTCACAATAAATCTAAAAACATTAAAACTTATGTAGAATATTGTCAGAACTCGGCTAGGCAGAGACAAGTGTAGAGAATCATATGGTGAGACTTTATTAAGAGGCAAAACACAAAAGACAGAGTTGAATACAGTCCAGGTCCAAACCAGTAAGTAATACCCGTTGCTAGACAAGGTAAGGTATGCTGAATGATGCTCCATAAACTTGCCAATGAGTAAACAGACAGGAACTTATATACACATGGAACAGGTGATAATCAGTACCCCGGTGACCCGGATCGGTGGTATGTCACATGATTCTGGTCGGGAGTCATGTGACTGGACAGAGAGCTCTGTGAGTTAGAGTCCTAATCGTCTCCTGGATCCTATTATATTATTTTATATAATATTATATTATATTATATTATATTATATTAGTAACATATTTCCAGACCGGTTTAGCAGAGTTGGTGATTTTCTTTTTAAATTTAATAAATGATTGCCACCTCTGTACACGTTCTTACTTGATTGTATCGTGCATCACATCAGATCATACTGCTTAAAAAAGTCATACAGATGTTTAATATGTTTTGATGATGTACTTACTCTACTCTCTTAGGCAATTCTGGGCTACTATTGTAAAATATCTGTACTTTATTTACTGTAGTTTATTGAACAATTTATATGTATTAAAATGGCACATATATGTCACTTGAAAACAATTTAATTATAATTGTTATATAACGTTTTCACAAGCCACATTTTATGATTTTGCCCAGTATTTTAAATAAACAGTAATTAAGAAATTAAAATGCACAGAAGTGCGTTCTCTGTAGAGTATTATTTTCACTTTGTGTCGTCACGGTGCCCTGCACTGTATATTGACTGAATATGTATCTGTAACCCTAAACCCTGTGGATGTGGTATTAGCATGAGCAGATATTGGTGCATCTTTAGTTTTGAGAAATTGTGTCCAGTGCAATGGTCTTCAGCCCCAGTCCTTGAGACCTACATTGCTGCAGAATTTAGATCCAACCTGTATCCAATGAGCTGCTTTGCCCCTCAAATATATCTGAATGATTTGGGAAGAGGTTGATTAGCTCCAGCAGGTTTGGCAAATGGTGGTTGGAACTAGGCTCCACAGGAAGGTAGCTCTCCAGGACTCCTATTGAAGACCACTGACCTAGTGAAATTATCTTTTTTTTTTCCAGAGCCAGATCATTTTACTGGTTACAAGCACTGGATGGATTTAAGATGACTTTACAGGCCAAGACAAACCTCTTTTCGCTGCACACTTTGAGATGGATAAATACAGGCCAATGTGTGTGTGAATAAAAACTGATTCGCTGTGGAAGTGTGGTGGCACACCGTTCAAAAACAGCCATTAATCATCTGATTCACTCCCACCGCGCCCAAAGGCCCTGTTCCTCCTCTGGGTCACAACAACAATAACATTGACGTCTTCCGTCCATTTCTCAAGTGAGATGTAACGGGAGCATAGGCTGTCCAAACACGCGGTAGAGGTAAACAAGGATGCTCAATTAAGAATGAAATGCAATTAGCATACAGACATCACAGAGTGTGGGAGATCACCCTGTCATTATTTGGTCATTAAAAATAAAAGCGTGGGATTGAAAGTGGAGCACAAGTTCATACGCACTTCAGGCAGAGCGCAGGGGCTTCTGAAAGCAGAAATATTTTAATCTGCGCAAAAGACATAATTATCTGATTATTTCTGTGTAGATTATTCTTCCTCTCTGCAGGACAGAAAATGGATAATGGATGAAGGCATACTGTAGCAGTCTAATATACTAAATTGTTTGGGGTTTTTTGTAGGTGTGTGGAAGTTTGATGATTGTATGTCCAATTTGCACTCATCATTATGAACTTATTATCATAACAATAGGAGCAACACCTGCTTTTATTTCCCTATAGACATAATTGACTGACTGCATGTGGGTTTATCCAGGGTCTACAAAAGTCCAAATCTAAGGCTCAGGTAGGACTCCTTATCTGGCGCTGGTGTGTTCAGGCCAGTACATGGAATTTAGAGCTGAGTGCAGCAAGAGTAATGTTTATCATCACTGTTATACCAAACATTTTTTATATTTTATATATATCATATAATGGCAGCACGGTGGTGTAGTGGTTAGCACTGTCGCCTCACACCAAGAGGACCTGGGTTTGATTCCCTGTCCGGGACGTTCTGTGTGGAGTGTGCATGTTCTCCCCATGCTTGTGTGGGTTTCCTCCCACATGTCCAAAGACATGCATGATAGTTTGATTGGTTACTCTAAATTGGTGTGAGTGTTGGCTGTGCAATGGACTGGCGAACTGTCCGTGGTGTACCCTGCCTTTGCCTGATGAAACTGGAGATTTGAATGTAAGGTTCACATCACTCGAGCGTGAAGGCGGGGGTGTGCCTTGAACTTTTAGAACGAGGTGACCAGGGAGCGTTTTTTTGAGGTTGCACACTGCTATAAAAATAGAAATAAAACAGTGTTATTTAAATAAAATGACACAAAAAGTGATGCATTGCTTTTCTCTGTACATTACTAAATCTGTCCATCATTTCCAGATAAATAAAATATTACATCAATACAACTATTGCTGAAAGTAAACAGAAAGGAGAAACTGTGTTGATGTATAATATATTATTCATTCATGAAGGAATTATGCATTTGAATCAAGTAAATTAAATTAAATGACTTTTTTCAGTGCAGAACAGTTCAGGCTTCTCTCGCTACAGGTTAGAATGATCAGAAAGCTAGCCGGACAGCACTGTATACGTTTAACCTACAACACAAGCTCTCTTATTATACTCTTATAACTCGTTAATAACAAATCCGATGGCAGCTTTTCACAATAACTGATACTGAGGTTTTACACTAGATGTTGGAACAGCTGTGAGGGTCTGATGGCATTCAGCCACAAGAGCATTAGTGAGGTCAGGTACAGACGTTGGATGATTAGTTCTAGATCACAAGCTCCACTCCAGCTTATCTCAAAGGTGTTGAATGGACCTCTGTGTAAGACCTTAAGCTGATGTACAGCTTCTTCCTCAGAGCATCCCATTCTACTACCAGTGCTGTTCTATGGAGATTGGGTTTGCAGCAGTTTCTCCATTAGAAGGATACTTTTTGACATACAGGTTATGAGCATTAGTTATGACATATGATATGTGGCCCAGTAATATTATCACCCTATATTATGATTCCTGTGCTGGCCTCAGCCTCATGACATAATATACACATTCACATCATAGTGTATTTGATGACCCTGATGCCAACAGCTACTCTCACATATGCCTGAGTAAGATTAATAAAAAGCACAGCTGTTACTGACACCTATACAATGAAGGGTCTCCAATTTGGTTCCATTTCCAATTACTTCCAACCTATTAGCCTCTCCCATAGCTAATAAGCGGATATGGTTTCTGAACGAGTCAATGAAAAATGTAAGTGAGAGATATAACCTTTCTGGTGGAGGAGAGGCAGTGTTCTCTTTGTGAAACGCTCCCTGAAGGTCAATGTAATGCAGGGGAGCCGAGGCTTTCCACTCGCCTGGTTTTATAGAAAAGGTTCATTTTTATACAGCCTCCCCGTTTTTAATGCAACACTCGTCACAGGCTAACGATCCGCTCACTTTGCCCTACCGAGCCTGGCACAGTCAAGGTCGGACGCTGCGTGTCTCTGCTACGACTGGCAGATCCCGCTTCGGAGCAAGAGAGAGCGAGAGAGAGAGAGAGAGAGAGAGAGAGAGAGAGAGAAAGAGAGCGTAAAGAGAGACATATACAGATGTCTCATTGAAAGAGACAGAACTGAGAGAGACATAGATACAGAGAGAGCAAGATAGAGACCAAAGAGAGAGACAGGGTACACAGGGAGAGAGATACACAGATGTAGAAAGAGAAAGAAATGATACAGAAAGTGATATAAAAAGAGATACACAAAGAGGAAAGAGGAGCGACAGAGAGACAAAGAGAAAGAGAGAGAGAGAGAGAGAGAGAGAGAGAGAAGGAAACTTTGACTTAAACAACCTTTTATCTACTCCTCCATCAACGCAACAATTTCTTATCCAACCCTGAAACATTAGTTGTACATCTTATACATGATTCCACCAAGAACTGAAACAGCTCCATAAAGTCTGGGTCTCATTTTTCAGATACCTGCCTAAAATGTAGCTAATTTTGCTAAGTTAGCTTGTCCCATTAAAAAAATGCCAACATACATTTGTAACTCCTGTGAGCCTGTTTGTACTCAATACTTGTAAACAAAACCCCAACCCTCTGAAAAAACATAATAAAAACTGTATCAGGGTTTTGGCAGAAAATACAACATGGTACAACAGCTAAGTTAGATTCTGACCGATCAGTGGCCATTATACAGTGTACGAGTGTCTATTGCAGATCTCCAGAGCACTTGGGCAAAAGCCCTTTGTGCAGGAACCTCCACGAAGGCCGTATGTCCTCAGAGACAGAAAGATGGGCTCACAATTTAGAATCAACCCTTCTCTTCACCTTATTGAAGAAAACAGGTTTTTACAAAGCTTTGGCTCAAGGCCTTTCTAGCAGCTTGCTCCACAACCTTTAGTCCCATTCATGTCCACTAAAAATACTTGGGGTAATGCACAACTCTAGAAATGGCACAGGTAACAAAGGTTGCAGGCTCTAAATGCACTTGTTAAGTTACATGCTGTCCTATTTGGCCAACTTAGTTATTAATATCTGTACCTGATTGCTGTATACTTAATTCAGTAAGATCCCACATCACTATTAAGTCATGTTCAATAAATAAACTTGTTGAAGACAAAATGGGCTTGAAAACAAAGTTAATCTAACCCATAGTAAGCATAATTTTTCCTTGACACCTTAAATAGTCCCTCAGCATCTAGTACAAAACCACAAAACCCAGACACATTAATCCTGCTTGACGGTATTCTGTAACACCAGAAAAACTGTTACTCATAGGCTAATCCACCAAATGCTCTATTGTCAGCCCCAACCAAATCTGAGGGGTACTGCCCTCTAGAACAGCAACCCTCAAGAACAGCAGCATTCAAGCACATGAGTCTTTAAGCAACCAAGGTCACCTTTCTAAGTCATAATGTCGGCACTGTTCTTCAGCAGCTTAGCAGAAGATACCCAGTGTCCGTGCATTCTAGAAAAAAAAGTGTATATCCGGATATGAGGCCAAGAAACTTCTGCAGTCAACCCATGGGATTTGCCCTCAGACTACAAGTTCAATAAATGTCAATGACAGTTCTAGTTCTGGCCTACTTTATGCTGGTAAGGCCTACAAATACCAATCTGTTACTGCTCAATAGCAGGATTCAGCCCTATAAAGGACTTTTCACTGATTTGTTAAATCTGCATAGTTCAGTTGTTAAGACATGCAACAAATTAAATGGTTAATTGTAGAGAAACTTCCTGACTCTTTACAGTGGTGGTAAATGGAACCAGGCGTTGCAATTTCTACAACACATATATCTAATGTCTACACACTTACATACTAAATAAAATGACCACTGAGCCTACACATCCTCTGAGTTTGAATGTCTAATGTTTATTATAGTAAAATAATTGCAATTCAGGAAAAAAATTCTTTGAGGTTCCATTGGGTACTATTTTGCCTTACATTTACCCCTCCACCATGAATAGACAAAGCAAAATATGCTGTAAACCAAAACCTGATTACAAAACTATTGTAAAACAATGAATAAGGAATGCATTCACACACACTTGAGTAAAATTATTATGACCTTATATCTAGAATAAGCGCCATGTGTGGCACTGACAGCAGCTAGATGGGCTGGGAGAGGTGCTGGTAGGTTGTCCCAGGTATCTGAAGGCATGCTCACTGCAGTGTATCCCACAGCTGCTGGAGGGCACGTGGGGAAGGATCCATAAAGTAAACATGACAATCAAAGAGGTCCTACATATGCTTAATTGAGTTAAAGGGGATTAGGGGGCCAAGGTAGTATTTGGAGGTTTTGGTCATGATATTGCAACCAATGTTGAACATTGGTTTAAATGGGTTGAGAGTGCCTTCCACATGGATGAGTGGGCTCAGACAATGCCACAAGAACATTCCCCAGACCATAGCGCTGCCACCTATGCACTGCCGGCATCGAATGTAGGAAGTGGTCATAAAAGTGTGATTCGACTGTGTAACTGTTTCATGTAATAACTTCTGTAAGGAAAATGTAAGATGCGTTAAAAACTTTGATTTTCTGATTCCAATCACCACCACTGTGAACAGATAGGATAGAGACAGATGCAGAGAAAAAGAGAGATACACAAATAGTCAGAGACACACCGACATAAAGAGAGAGATACAGAGAGAAAAAACACATATACAAAAAGAGAGAGATAGAGAGAGAGAGAGAGAGAGAGAGAGACAGAGAAAATATGTGAGAGAGGAGAGAGAGAGAAAGAAAGAGAGATGCACCAATAGAGAGATCCATGGAGAGGAGGGGTTGTGAAGGATGAGTGAAGGAGAGTGGGCAGATGATTGAGGGATAAAAGAAGGGGCTGTTGAATGATCTGGGAGTAGAGTGTGTGTCTTGTCTCACGCCCCCTCCATCCTCTAAGGCGTCTCTGCCCTGCCAAGTTTGGACTGTGTGTGAGTGTGTGTGTGTATTGCTTAAAGGCAGAGTGGAGATGTCACCCTTAAAGTCCTCTAATCAGGCCCAAATCCCACTTTAGTAATCCTGTTTGTGGCCCATTGATTTTGGCTCTGCTATTGAAAACATGCTGCACTCACAGCAAAATGGCAGAGAGTGAATGTGAAGATGCAGCTGTCTGTGCATTTCTGTGTGTGTCTGAGTGTGGACCAGGTTTAGGCCACATTGTGGTGACCGAAACCTGGTCATATATGGACACTAAATATCATCCTGATGCAGGTACAGTCTAGTTTTTTAGACGAAAACTATGGTATATATATATATATATATATATATATATATATATATATATATATACATATATATACATGTATCACTAAAATCTGTTTATACAGAATGTAAATTCAATGTATAATTCATTAAATGTTATGTGAATGCTCTTTTATTGAACACATGAACATAGCATGTGGGGAAAACCACTGCCAGTGTGTCACTTCTTGCCACACAGCATCTGTCACTGTCCCTGGTGACCACAGAGACCGCCTAATGAGGCCCACTGCTCTCTGCACAGAACATGACATAGCTAACTTATTTACATGATTCAAAGTCTCACTAACTGCAAGTCTGATGCTCCCAACAGTCAGTCACGGGCCACAGTATATACAAACAAAACTACTTCTACCACACACTGTAAACACAAACCAAATACCCTATGTAAGACACATCTGCTGGTATCTGCGCAGAGTTCGTCTTTAATGCTCAAGGGACTGAGCAAGTTCTGGGAAGTTTCAAAATTCCAAGAGGGAAAAATCTGTTTAAACATTTCTCCAACTAGTTATTCCCACTCGGAATATTTCTCATGAGTTACTAATCTCCTGCCAACATTTCAACATGAGATGAAGCACATCTTAAGCACATTTTAAACCACATTTGAAACAGAAGTTTGAGTTTATGTTTTTTTTTTATCATATTACTCTTCAAATGTTTTTATTTTTCCTCATTTTAGCACATCAGCTGCTGACGTTTTGTGAAAATCTTGTGATCCATAGACCATGCTCCAGAAATACTTGGGAGAAAAGCAGAGATTTTGCATAAAAGAGATTGTTTTTGCATTGACGCTATACTAATAGAATTACCAGAGTGTACATCCACAAATAACAATTCAAATGTAAATGTTTGCCAAAAAGTGAGCTTACTGCAGGTGTCTGTTTTAACCTTAAAAAGTTAAATTGTATGAATGCTTTTAGGTGAGAAGTTGTAGATTAGCATACTTTGATGCATAACTGAATGAGATCCTTGCAAAATTACAAGCTAACACTGGACAATGAAAGAGTAACTCACATACAAAGAATGAATACTCACTGAATTTACCCTTCTGACCTGTGATGTATAGAGAGACAGCAGCATTCCCCACCCCAAAGTAGTTCCCCACTCAAAAGTAGTTATAGCTTCTATAATTCTACTCACAGCCTTGTTAAAGGTATCTAAATCCAGCCATCCCAGCATTCATTCATTCCTATGCGTAAGAGCAGAGTCCTAACAAGGGGCCTAGCATGTGCCCTCGCATTTCAATATCAAAAGAGAATCTTTTAATCTTGCCTACATTTTTAGAGCATGTGGGGAGACGTTCTTTAAGAAAAGTGCCAAACAAAGCCTCTCCTGTCACCCTCCGGACTCTGCTGACGTGATGGGGCGGCAGCACTGTAATTACTCCACAGAGAGCGGAGCTGCTTTTGTCTTTGCTTTAGCAGGAAGCTGCTGACAGTGAGAGAGGAAATGGAAATCCATGGAGCTCTAATTTTGTACATTGTGATTATACGCTAACTATTATAACCGTGAAGTGCACACAAATACTCGCTCTTTCAAATTTACAGTCAACTCCAGGGAACACACATTTTGACATTTTGCATTGTGTTTTGTTTTTCTGATGCAGAGAACATGGAAGTGTTACAGTAGTAGTATGATAGCATTCTTTGGGAAATAGAATATGCTGTAATATTTTCTGGACCTGCAGTACTGTGCAGAAGTCTTAGACATGTGATAAAATTATATATAAGGCCATTTATCTGGAGAAAAGCTTTTATTTGTTGGCCAACAATAAACAGACTACCCTGCTCATAAAAAGGATTATGAAGTGCTAAAGCCAAAAGTAGGAAAACACTGCACGCTGAGGAGGGCCTTGTGCCAAGCCACAAATATGAACTCTAAAAACTTCAAAGTAATTGTAAATAATTGGTATTTTGGTCAATTACAATTATAGTTACAAAGTATTTACATGAGACAGTCATGTGTTTTTCTGTTCAGCAGACAGTGGGCTCCTTAGATATGCCATTATGTGACATGCAGATGCTAACAGATTTGTTAGTCTTTATAAATTAGGATGATTTATAATAAAAGGTGTATATTTTGCTTTGTCAATGAATCAAAGGTTTTAGATGGTGGTTTATTAAATGATAAGCATTAATCAGCCATTTCCTCTTTTCTGAATAAACGTCAATTGAAACACAAAGTTTTGTTATAATATTTATCATGTGTATTGTTGATTATCTGTTATTAGTGCCAGCTTTATTCATACTAAGTATACTGTTTGTGTTTGGAACACTGCCCCCAAAGCATTATTCTGCCCTTCCCCCACTCACTCAGACAGTAAAACAGAGCCGAGCACATCAGTCTTCCTCTCTCAGTCTTATTATAACCGGTTTGTGGTTATTAGCTATTTTTAGCCATAACTTTCTAATTATCAGCTCCAAAGGTGTGTGAGGCACAATGAGCCTTTCCAGACCAAGCATTTGAAGTGGGGCCTTTAAATAGAAATAAATCAAGATTTGAATGGTGTTTTCTGAAGTGGATTAATGGCTTAAGCATTTGCTGTACTACATAAAATCACTCTGGGCTCCAAAGTCCTAATGACCACTCTGATGTGTATATCACATTGCTATTTTAACCCTTTTATCCAAGATGAGTGATAAAGCAGAGAGTTAATACTGTGGGTTTTGACTGTAGGGTCATAGTTAGTCATTATCTGTGTCTGAAGTGTGGCTTGTGTTGCTTTTTTAGGCATTTGTTTACAATATGAAGGCTAGAAGCAGAAATATAATAACAGTAGTGAGTGGAGTTCATTCACTATCAAAAGAAATACATAAAATAAATCAAAATTAAATAAATAAAATAACTGATTCCTCACCGAAGCTGACATTACAGCTTACAGCTGGCTAGTGAGGTCTGGGTCTGCTAGATCCACTAAAAAGTGGATCGTGTCTGTAGCCGAAACTGTTCTGAAGTCATAAACGCAAGAAGGCAGCTATATACCTTACAGGCTTTGGGTTAACAGTGGAGTTAACAGTAAAATATCAAGAGAAATACAGAGTGATTCTGTAGTTTAAACATTTCCCAGGTAGAAGTTATATTTTTGCAGGTGGCTGCCAGAGTGTTGAACTCTATGCTCTAAATGCAGGGGTTGCTGTGGTATCCACGAAGGCTGCTGTGGTATTCCAGGTGGTTACAAGAGTGTTACTAGGTTCCTTGCTATGGTATCTCTGGTGGTTGCTAGATGGTGCACAGTAATTGCTACCTTTTTTTGAAAAATGATAAGTGTAAAAAGCACACACACAGTCACAAATAACCATGTTTTTTCAGATGTGAACACATTTTCACAGGCATTTTTTTACATGTGTACCACTTTCCTAGCATATAAAGTCTGCAAAGATATGTGTTTATTCTGATGTGACACGGGTGTAGGTAAAGTAGGGAATGTGTCAGTGTAATAGCATAACCATTTCCAGACCTCTCTGTAAGGACGGACAGTATTTAGCAAGTTTACCAAACTTAGTTCAACAAATCAGCCAAGTTACATTGCATCAGCATGCTGGAATTACAGCTCTAAAGCTCTGCTCGCTCATGTCTCTCAACCATTTTCTAATCCTTCACCCAGCCTGTTACTATTAGTTGTTATTTTTGGTTAATTTGTATCTGCAGTCATTTGCAAACATTTTGTTTTTACACATAAAAAAAATCTACAGAGAACTAATTTAAATATGAAATTTTATGCATGTTTATTATATATTTTTACACAAGTCTTTTGCACAGTGGTGTATTATAAAATGTAAACAGAATAACTTAAAATGTATTTTCCAATATATTACATTTTTATATGGAATGTAACAGCTTTGTAAAGAACCTGATCAGGTTATATTTCAATGTAATAAGAACACCATGTAAAGGTTTCTCATATGTTCTATTTACTGTGATGAGTTTTGTGCAGGTAGGAATTAGTGTTTTTGTTGGATGAAGTTCCCAGATTTCTCTTTGATTTCTGATGTTCCAATCTGCAGTAATATCACCATGAATATAGAATGAGTTGTTATTACTAGCTTGAAAGAGGCTTACAAGGCTGTGCTTCATTTCCCACTGACTTAAGCTCTTAAAGCTAGCCTGTTTGAATTAGGGCCAGACTTTCTTTTATTTAAATTAGCATAGCCCAGGAGTTTTAATGGTTCTAGGTTTAGGAGCAGTTAAACAAAAATAAATAGCAGGAAACAGAAGGATGAAAAAAGTGATAGAAGGGGAGAATCAGTAAATAAAAACATTAGTGGGTAGCACTGCCTATGTGGCTTTTAACCCTCTCCAGTATTATGAAACAAGCTTTCTGAATGTGGATCAGATGAACAAATGGCTAAACTAAACCTCCTTACAATGAGTGCAAATGCTGTTCAAAAGCATTCAACTCATAGCTCCTGTTATAGCAGAAAAGTAGTGTGCTTAAACAGACCCTTTAGAGTGTCGTCAGCGATGATTAATTTGAGGGGATGCAGCACACAGGCCTGCGGAATCAGTGCACTTAAATCCTGCACCCCAATCATGCTGCATAGAGGAGTGTGATGATTGGATGAAGGCAGGAGTTGTTCTCAGTAACCCACAGACTTTGAGCAAGCACATCCGGTAGATGTTTCCAGGCTCTTTTGGGGTGTGATCTCCTTTTCTTTCTTCCTTATACCCTATTCAGCTAAGTGAATCACAGCATGGAACGAAAAAAAGAGAAAAGAATAGCCCAGCCAGCCATCGCGCTGCAGTGCTCTTTGAAGTTAATGAGACAAAACTATCAGCCGCCCCCATTTTAATTAGAAAACGGCCAAAATGATTACATTTTTAATTGAAGCTGTCACTTTCAATTAAGATATGACGTCCTTGAGAGGCCCTCTCTTCTCCTCTTCCTTCTCTCTGGTTCATTCATTCGTCACCCTCTTCCCAGTATCATCTCCGACGCCGTCTTCGCCCAGTTTCACACTGGTTTTCTGATCAATACATTGTTGCTGCCAGATGAAAATCTTCTCTAACTCATCAGACTGAACACATTCTAAAAGAAATGCGTCAGCATAAAATCCAATTTATACAGCTCCCTATCACCCCACACGCACTTCATCAGCCAAGACATGTTTGTTCTCCAAGTTTTTCTTCTCATTTAGCAATGGAGCTATGAAGCTAATGTTGGTAACAAACACTAGAGGTCAATAGGCATCCAAATCTTTTCTATAAATACAACTCTAGAACTTATTTCAAGAAGCTCAGTCTGCATCCAAGGTGGTCTATGTCACTTAGGTCACACTGTGCAGGCATCTGACAGTCCACGTCTCCTTAATGAAGAGCTGGTTATGGTGTGAGAGAAGTTTGTTAAGATGTATTTATGGAAAAGATTTCAGTGAGTACTGAGTTCTAAAGTTTTTTTAGCTCCAGTGTTAAAAAGGTTTGGCTTAAGCACAAGATCTACAGAAGTTTTTGACACACGCTCAAGACTGTTTTTTCTTTACATTCCTTTGATCATTTTATTTCACTTTGAATGTTTTAATCTACAAAAAAGGTGCATTATCTAGTACTTATCTGCGAACTGCCCACTTCTACACATAAAGGTAAATATTAATTGAGGGCCTCTCCATGGCAGTATGCTTTAGCTTAGGATACTTTCCCCTTTTCCCCGCTCTGCCCCCCAATCTCCAGCCTTGAACACATGCGTCCCCCATGGATTGACAGAAAGCAGGGTGACTGACAGGTATATTTTCTTAACTGTTTTCCCTGACGTAACATGAGAACCAGAAAACTGCAGGTAAACCATGCATAACTGTTTTTAAATAAATGAAATTGAGGGCCTCTCCATGGCAGTATGCTTTAGCTTAGGATACTTGATGGTTTGGGTTCTCAAGTTTGCTGCTTTCTTTCATCTTAACTGTGTACATTTGCACACTACACGGTAGTGTTACACTGTTTGTTGTGTTAGCGTTAACCTGTGTTCTTGTCATGTTATATGTGAAAATATTACTATTGTTTTGTCTTGACTGCACAAAATATGTATTTGTTGCAGTGATGTGCCCAACACTATGGTTAGTAACTAAATGTGGTGCTGCATAGGCCTTACGTAACCTGCTGTGACATCATGAAAAATCACTAACCACTGAGAAAAGGCAGCCAGGTAGGTGCCCAAGGTCAATAACTTGAAGATCTGGGCCCAAAGTTACAAGGCTTTGATGTGACTGTGACAACATGCAAGTTCCATCAAACTCACTGGCTCTGTCCATAAACGTGAAACATCGGCGAAGAATTTCCCTTTCCTGCCTCACCTGCTCTCTTTTGTAAGCAGTTCCAATCAAAGCCAATGCCTGATTTGCAATCCAGGTTTGAAAAGCTCCCCTGATGCCGTCTGAAGAGACGTCGTTGAACATAAATGCGCGTTAAATTGACAGCGCTCATTAAGCTGCGCTCTGGATCCCATATAGGTGTAATTAGTGGCTTGTTCACAGAGGCTATCAGGCTTGCATACTCAGGTATGTTCCTGAGCCCGAGTAGGAGGTGAATATTCATCAGAGGAGATAAGCCTGTTCATTTTGCACATTCTCTTCTCGCCTCTTTCCTCTAAAATATCTCTTTGCTTTGTCTTGCTTGTCGCCTCTCCTCATCCAACCCCTTGACTTCCTTCTCCTCTGCCCCCTCTTCTCTCTTTCACATTTCCTGGAGAGGAAGCTCTAGTGTTTGGCTGGTGAGCCAGAACCATTCTCTGCCTCTCTCCATTCTCTCTCGTCACAATAGCGTTTTCTCATTAACTCTTATCAAAGTTCATCTTGCATCCAAATATGTTCAGCACAGAGTGGAGTGAGGGAGTGAGAGGCGGTGGGTTTTGGGGGTGGGGTGGGGGGGGGAGGGCAACCAGACCATAATGCTGCGAGGGCACAGAGAGATTGGTATAATGGTAGAAGCATATTCTGTCTATTCACAGCCTCCACTGAATGCAGCTGCTTATTGCTTTTGGCAAATAATCTTTTCATTTAATTTTAAAGACGTGGGCCTAAAGAATTTTAGTTCCAAGTGAAATCATGAGGCCCAAATTTGACCATTTGTACCAGGACACCAAACCTAACATAATCAGCCTTAACTGTTTTTCAGAACAAAAACATTCATCTGAAGTATCTGCTACTGGTTAACAATGTAATTGTGTATTTTGTGTATCTTAAAAATGAATGATAATCATTTGAAGTAGTTTCATGGTTATAAGATGTGCTACCCTGAGCATCTTTGGTTCAACAGCATACTGTGATTTAATGTAGATCACTTTTAAAAATAGTCTAGAATTACAGTGATTAACTAGTAGCAATTCTCCAGTAATTTACTGTAAACTATTCAACAATTGCAGTTCTTTCCTATATTTCTTAATATAATTGATTGCTATGTTTGTACGGTTTTGTTCCTGCACCCCTGCATTTATAATATATAGTTCAACATATTGTGGGATCTCACTAGAGGCTTGTTTGGCCATGGATGTGTAGGAGGCAAGTGTACAGCCCCCTGAGATAAATGCCGAACAAACAGTAAGAGAGACCTGAAACGGAAGTAGTTGGGGCTGATAGCTCAGAGCTGTATATAGGTACTCATGAGGCTGCGTTGTGCTGTACATGGGCAAATTTAGAGGGGTAGTAGTGCAGTGTTGGTCCCTACCTGCCTGCTAGCTTAAATCATCAGTAATGCTGAGCAGCCGACTCAGCTGCTGCTGTGTTCAATAAAGATATGGATATTTAGTCAGCCTAAATCTCCTAAATCTCAAAAGTATTACCAGCATTAAAGCTACAAGTCAGCTTCTAATTCAGCAGCTTCTTCTTTGAATTTTCTTGTTCCACCTTAAATGGTGCTGCAGTTACACTCTGGCACTCAACTTGTTATTCGCCAGCTTTCTGTTAAAAAATTTCCCATTTCCCGCTCCACCTTAAATTTAGCCGCAGTTATTATAAGGCCTCTGATGCCACAATACAACTGCAAGACCAGTGTGAACAGGAAGAAAATGGTACTAGCATTAAATAAATAATTAGGATGTTCTGAGTAAATAAGCGTGTCTGGAGAAAGTAATGATCTTAAGTCTGAACTGAATTAACATTAAAAACAAAATAGAACATTTAAAACACTAAAAAAATGCTGTGCTAATGATATGAGCATGCTCAGTAGAATAAATCACTAGAACATGGTGCCGGCTGTGAGAAAGTTAAAAATCTCTGTCATCAAACATGAAACATGTAAAAACAATAACATGTAAAAGTAAAAATCTGATTTAATCTAATTACAACTGTAGCAGTTAATAAATCCAAATATGTATTAATTATAATATTACAGGATGAACCACAATGGCTGATGTTCAAATATATTGTGGCATGTTCACACGAAGAAACAAAACTTGGAATAAGAGATGAGTTTTTATTGAGCTGTAAGACCATAGCTCACTCTAAAACAAAGAAAAATATGTCTATAGCCCTAATCTACCTTGGGCCATCTGCCTACAACCTTTTTCCCCTTTTCCCCGCTCTACCCCCCAAT
The DNA here is from genome assembly GCA_021613375.1 of Megaleporinus macrocephalus. Lineage (NCBI taxonomy): Eukaryota > Metazoa > Chordata > Actinopteri > Characiformes > Anostomidae > Megaleporinus > Megaleporinus macrocephalus. Next base: position 31,978,460 of record CM038711.1, on the reverse strand, counting down.
CCCCAGCCTTGAACACATGATTCCCCTATGGATTGACAGAAAGCAGGGTGACTGACAGGTATATTTTCTTAACTGTTTTCCCTGACGTAACATGAGAACCAGAAAACGGCAGGTAAACCATGCATAACTGTTTTTAAATAAATGAAATCCCTAAAATAGATGTGGAGTAGAAATAACATATTTAAACAAAACAAACAACAAAACATCCAAAATCTAAAAAAAAAAATGTTTCTTTATGCATCATTAATTTACAAGAATCTGATGTATTTTATGCAGTCATTCCCCTGTAAATTTGCAGCAATTCTTTACAGCATATATCAAATACATACTGTATATTTTCTGCATATTTTCTGCAGGCAGTCGTAGCTACATTACAACAGTTTTTTTTACTGCTGTCACTACACAGTTCATGAATAAATCTGGGTAATTTGAGTTTACTCAAAAAGTTTTTTACAGCATGAACCTCATTACATTAAAGTATGCAATAGACAGACACTGCACCTACTTTTTAGATGCACAAGCCTGCTTATGATATAATACTCTGGTAAATGATTAAGTTGTAAGATTTTTAATTTTTTTGGATAGCTCTTCAAACAATTTCAATACGTTAGTAAGAAAACAAGTTAAATTTGTTCTTCTAAACAGTTTCTGAACTTTACGCTGGGGTTGTAAACAAAAGATCAAATATCTGAGCTGTGGTTTGCACACTCTGGACATTGTCACATGAGGAAAGAAATGCATTTCTGTGGATTGTGGAGTCTCACATTTAATCAAAATCCAACCTTGTGTCACCTTTAAACCTCTCCAGCTGCTTTAAATTCTTAAGAGTTACAGTCAGGGGCCCTGAACGCTCCGCCCTGGAGACATTCACCCATAACACATAAAGAATAAAGACAAGGGACACATCACAGGGGTACGAGCAAAATCTATGATGTGATGACATCAGTTAAAGTTGTAGGGAGTTGAAAAATCTTCCAAATGGATGCTTTTGTTTTTGTACATTCTTTGTTTTAGCTGACCAGAAAGGACATAACAACACACAGTCTACACAGTTAATATAAATACTTATTTAATATCTCAGGATGCTTACAAGACTTGATATACAGTAATTACATAACCTGCAAAGTAAGTGAGTTATAAGTTGTAAGTTGTAAGTTAAGTTTATAGAAGAGTGTAATACAAGTTTTTACAGCCAGTCTACCTCTTCCTGTCAGTCATCTCTTAGGATGCATACAATAATTTATAGCAATGAATGAAGCAGCAGAGAATGGGATTGGTCAGTACAGCGGTTGGCTGTCATGGAGTAATCTAAATGCTGCATAAATACAGGCTAGTAAAGTAAGTAAATACGGTCAGTAGAGGGTTTTCCTGATGTGGGTGTAGGACCATTGTCACAAACACTCATTGAGCACTTTATTAGATACACACAGATTTATTTTATCAGATCCACATAGCATTACTTTATAGTTCTACAATTACAGGCCGTAGTTGATCTGCTTCTCTGTATATGTTGTTGTTCAATGGTAAAGACCACCATAGCACAGTAATAATTTGGGTGGTGGATCGTTCTCAGCAATGCAAGGACCGTGACGTGGTGATGTTAGTGTGTTTGTGTGTATTGTGCTGGTGTGAGTGGATCAGACACAGCAGTGCTGCTGGAGTTTTTAAGCACCTCAATGTCACTGTCTACCAACCAAAACTATCTAGCCAACAGCGTCCTGGGACCAGTGATGACAGACTACATGATGACCAACACCACCTGTGCAGTAACAGATGAGCATCAGTGACTTTACATCCACAAGGTGGACACAGTGTTCACTGCACTTGTCTGATCCACTCAGCTCAACACACTCTTACACACCACCACCACATCAATGGTACTGCAGTACATTACATACACAAGCATCAGTGTTGAAGAACTTGTAGAACTTAGAACTATTGGCCATTCGTGTTTGCACACAGAGGAATTTAACATCTGCATTTAACCCATCCATGCATTAAAACACCCACCTACACACATATTAGGGGTCAGTGAGCATACTTTCCCCAGAGCGGTGGGCAGGTCTATTCACTTGCCCGAAGAGCGGTTGAGGGTTAGGTGGCTTGCTCAAAGGCTCTTTGTTCATATCCTGTCAGTTCAGGGGATCAAACTAGCAACCTTCTGGTCACATGGCTGGTGGACTTACATAATCATAGGGCGTTAAATGTAAAATGAAAGTGTTAATTTAATGCTGCTGTCAAGCCTTTCCTAGTTTACTCTTTAATAGGAGAACAGCTTCACTGACGTTTGTAAAATGTGGTATGAAAAAGTGTTTAAAGCCTAAACGCTTGCATTCACTGTGTAGACATTTGAAAAGCTTCTTTAGCATAGCAGCCACTTCTATGGTGATAAATGTCAGCTCACGTAACAGTTCCACCTGATTTATTATGATCGCTTAATGCTTTCTGAAACATTAAAATGCCCACCCCTACTACTTTAACTGGGAAGAATAAACTCATTGATATTCAAATCTCAGTAAATATGATGTGTTTCATTGCTCGGTTCCTCTATAGGCAAACATAAATAACACCCTAGCCAATTTCCCCTTTTTATGATCATTATAATCACCTCTGTAATCCTGTGCTCTCTCTCTCTCTCTCTCTCTCTCTCTCTCTTTCTCTCTGTGTCTTCTTCTCTGCTGTTTTCTTTCTTATCTTCGACCTCCTTCTCTCTTTTTTATTTCACAATTGCAAACGCATTGCCTGGTATCCTCATTACCACTGAAATGTAAAACACTCTAATTAAGTACTGATTGCAGCCTTTCGTGTGCTCTCCGCCAAGTATGGAGAAAGAGCAGCTCCTGAATATATGAACCATTACTGGGGAAAACCTTCGTCTCAAGGAGACCATACTTATCTTCCGTTCCTTGAGTAATTGCCTCTATTGTTGTCGGTCATTATCTATTGCTGGTTTTACTAAACCAATCGGAGTCTCTGTGCACTCTCCAGCTCCAAATATTCTGCTCTGTGGGATTTTTTTCTCCACTCTTGTCTCTCTGAGAAATTGTACTGCAGCATAGCCCGACATTTTTCCCTTTCTATTTAAATTCAAACAAGCTCCAAACAGATACATTCTATTAGACGACGGGGGGAAAAACAGACAGGAAAGTTATCTAAAGCTTGTCTGTGAGCATAAACCTGTCTTCAGCCTTTAATCATGACAGATCACACAGCGCAGAAATAATCCCTGCTTCTTTATCAAGTTTCCAAACTCTGTGCCAGCGGGGCTCTCCGCGGATACACACTTCATTAATCCACTGGCGACACCAGAACCACCATGGACTCAGGCCAGTTCAAATTAGTCAATATGGGATGATTATGGTCAGTAATTGGGCATATGGGTGGTGACACAATGTAATATGTTTAACAAAGAGTTAAAAGTGAATGACATGTTTCTCAGGTGTGCGTTCAGCGGTAAGCCAGGTTCCCACAGATTTATGAACATTGCAATTCATTTTCTGATGCCAGTAAATATATTACAAAATGCAAAGTTGTCAGGGTCAAGCTTCCTGCCTGGGCATGCACACCATGTCCTTGTGTTATTCGCCAAGCTCTGTAACTCTATATGTTGTTCTGTTTAAGAGCGTCTGCCAAAGTGCAAGTGCATAAAGAAAACTTGGTCTGACAAGCTGTGGGGGCCAATTGTGAAAGGCTATGGCTTACATACAATACTGGTACCACATAAAAGTCGCAGCTTGTATGTGTAACACTGGGCAAATCAAGTTTATCATATCATATTCACATCATGTTTTATATGTCAATGTTGAAATACAAAAAAAGCTGCATTTTTAATATTTAGAGATTAGGAATTGTAATTGCATGCAACATCTGGAAGACGCCCCCACACAGGGGGCTGGATCTGATATTTGCACGTGCATTTAAAAGAAGGAAGTGTCTTCTGACGTTCATGAAGGATGTGTCTTCTGATGATGTAAGTAAATAATCTACGTCATTCTTAAAAACTATTAGGTTGATTTTGCCCATGAGACCTGAACATTGAGCCAGACCTTCCTTTTTACTTTTTTAGCTCTCTGTGTTGTGCGAAGGTGTGTCAAGTTTGCCATTGGTGGGCAAAAAGAACTATGTTTAAAGAGGAAATGACCTTGTAACAGAAAAAGGGCTGGAATACCAATTACGCATGTCAGGCAACTGAGAAAAATGGATTACATGTGGGGGCCGATACACATGCTCCAATTTTTCCCAGAATAAAATTTCTTTACATTAACATAGATAAAAAGGGCTGTTTTGGCCCTCTTCTCTAATGTTACTATTTTGTAGTGTGGATAGATAAGAATCATGTTACAAATGGAAAGTAGTGAAGTTAGCTGTTGAACTATCTGCTTCACTAAGTGCAGCTGCACACTTACACCCTTTTTCTTGCAAGCCCTGTGTGCAGGCATTGAGTTTTCACCTTTACATTGGCCCTCTGTTTCATCTTATAATGCTAGAATAATTATGATAGGGGAGGCTATGTTTTTGCATAATGTCAAAAAGTGGGATGTCCCCTCCATCTTCTTCTTTTGATCTTTTTTTTAGTGGATGCTATCAGAATAGCACACCGACACATATCAACTATTTCTTCTGATGGTGAAACTAGTAGTAGTACTTTAGTCCAAACTAGTACTTTATTTATCAGAACTTGAACGTTGCTATCTTCAATCATTTGCTCGAAACTATGTCTATGCCTAGTGCTTTAAAATGTAGGCTTTTGATTAATTGGCCTTTATCCACAGTGATGTACAAAAGCTGAAAGGTGGCTTCTTATTTGTCAGCTTCTTAATAGTATTATCCGTTTCACCTTAAATGGTGCAGAAGTCACAAGAAGACAGCGAAATGGAACAACATTGACAACATTCCATGGTATGTTGTCAATTGTTACAAACACTATGTTTGTTAATGTCATTTTTAATATTCAAAAATTAATTGTGGTAATAGGGAGGATCCGTTTCTACTGGTTTAGCTATAAAGTATTCTAGATAGTGGATTATTTCTGATCCTCACAGTAGTGCTGTCTCTGGGATGCTTGTTAGCTGCTACACCATTCTGGCTACACCAGTGATGCATCCAATCATATAATTCCTCAGCATGGATAAAAATAAGACAAAGTACTAGTAGGACTGGACTGCTGAGAGAAAAAGAGAGTACGTATGCTGTGAGTGCTCAGAGCTAAGCAAATTTCTTGGTTTGAACTCATTTTACTTGTGTGTGTGTGTGTGTGTGTGTGTGTTCATGAGTGTGAGAACATTCCTTATGTGGGTTAAATAACAGCGCGGGGTCATTGGGATGCAGCACTTTCCCTGGAGCTACACACACACTTTAATTGGTTCGCAGCCCTTTTGCCTCGCCTGAATGAAAAGTCATTTAGAGATTTTTTTTTTCTCAAAGAGGATTGTAATTGTCATTCCCTTTTTCTGATCGCTGCTGGCTGAGAAATTGCATTCCTGTTTGCCACACAATGCTGGGTCCATGTCTGTTGGAGGTGAAAAATATCACTGTCATTACCATGACAATGGCAGCTAATTCCACTGTCCCTGCCTCCAGTGCCTTTCATTCTCAATCCGTCTTTTCCCGCACCTTATCAGGAGGCCAGCACAGCCCCGGCAGCCGGCCACTGTGACATTGGCCCTCCGCTAGGGCTGCCGTCTGGAGCTCCTTATGCACGGAGTCTGCACACACTGCCTGTACGGGCTACGGCAAAGGCATTGCACACACACACATACACACACACACGTATGAATGGGAACACACAGTCAATATAGTCAGTCTGTGTGCATTCATACATACACACACAATTACAGAGAGCATAATGTGGGTCTTAAACTCCAACAACCCCAAAGAACTGTATGTGGGCCCACATTCCTATTAGTAACTTGTAACTCGTTTTAATTTTGCCTCTTTCTTTGGGAAACTAAAGAGTTTCTGAACAACATGGTATACTTTTATCTTTTATCTGGTCTCTTTAGGATATAGCAAGTTTTTGCTGTATTAAAGGTTGTATTAGTTATAATATGTAAAACCCTCTTCCAACAGCCTATACAAAAATCGAAACACCTACTTGAAATTCTGGCCCTTTTCTCTGTTCTCATGTTGAGCCCCTAAAGCTTTCTTGAAATATATGTAATATTCCAAATTTACATACAACAATTTTGGGATCAAGATTTGGCAACATCACATCACAGTGAAACTGCAGTAAATCAGTGCACTGAATGGTTTGACCAATAAAATGTTCATATTTTTTGTAATTTTTCTAAACCATTTATGCATGTTTGGCTGTTATACTCACATTTCCTTCATGCATGGATGATGAATATGGCTGTGCGCTATGGCTGTGCATTCACTTATTCTTATGCTGTCTCACATGCTGTTGCCATGTGGCAACAAGACGCAAAATACCCATTTTTTTAGATTTAAAATAAGGATATATTTATAATGCAACACTTTAAATAAGAATATAATCTAAAACATTTATGTGTATTTCAAAATGTACACACTAAAGGGTTAAAATGAATTTCGAAATAATAAGCCTGTATTGAAGAGCTTAAGTTTTTCAAGATTTTGCCTACATAAACAAAGAGAAACAAAGCCGGAAATTAGTGTATAAGCACAGACAGGTGGTTTACTAAACTCTAGCCAATCCCACTGATTTACTAGCAGTGCAGTGAACCACAGCCATTCTTTGCAGCATCTTAAGTCCATATTAAATTCTCTAAACACATCAGATGGACACTTTCAGCAGATAAAATGTGCAATATATTATTTACACAGTGGAAAATGGGCAGTGGGGGGCAGTGATGAAGTACATGTAATTTATTAAGTTTAAGTACGTTTTTAGAGTCTGTATAAAGTTTTTCCAATTTTAGAGACCTTCTTTAAAAAAATTTAAGATAAAATAATAATTTATTGCACTGTGTACCTGTACTGTACTGTTATTCTGAATAATCAGGCAATTCAATTCAGGCAACTCATGAAGCTCTAAGAAGAACGCTACAGAGTGTGAAAAGGGGCAGTGGTAAAATTCCATCAGTGTCCATCTCAAATTCAGATTTAGAAATCGTTGGTAACACCAGCAGAGAAAGATGCTGCCTTTTTTTGAATATTAAAAATACCCTGGCCTGTTAAATTATTATTGTAGGCTCTTTTTGTTTAGCTAATATTCATGCTATATGGTATATCCCCTTATTTTTACCTTAACATTAACATAAAGGTGACTACCTAACAGGTAACCAGCCAAAACTCAAAAACCGATACTGACCATAAATCCATTTAGTAGAAACATATTTGCATCAGACTGTATATTAGATATGCTGAATATATACTTTATTTTAATACGCTGTTAGCATTAATGGAATAGAAAGAATGAGCTGGGTAAAGTTTAAGATGAACAGAGGTGCGAGGAAGAAATAAAAAGAGAGAGAGAGAGAGAGAGAGAGAGAGAGAGAGAGAGACAGACAGAGCACCAAACTCCACACACAACAAAGCTGCCGGTCCAACGCAGGAAGAAGCAGTAAGCAGTACGAGCAGCCTCTGAATTATCTGCAGTAATTTGTTATTTTCTATCTGGCATTGAGAGGAAGATAAGGGTTCACTGGGGGGGAGGCACTAGATTATTGGTCTGTGGAGTGTAATCGATTTTGGACTGGGGTAAGAGAGAGAGAGAGAGACTGCAGAGAGACAGAGAGAGAGGTACACTTGTGTCAAGTGAATTTGTTTTTATCTGTGCTGCACAGAATCAGCATAAAAGACTAAAATGTTCTCAAAAAAAATTAAAAACAACTGCAGAGCCTAAATGATGGTGGTGATTTCTGTGGCCTGAGAGCAGACTGCTGTCTCATTAAGTACTATAACAGAGCAAGCACACACAATAATGTTTAATAAAAAAAGTACTGTGACAATCATACACAAGAAATTGTTATATAGACACTTGGAGTAATCACTGCATTTTAGTTTTACCGGAGATTTTATTTGGATCATTCTTGTCTGTGCTGTCACATTGTGTGATGGCAAGCTTTGTTTGATGTACCACTGCTGTTATTGTTTTGAGCAAGGAAAAGAATGCAGTGCTATTCTTAAATACTCAATGTGCTGGCTAGAGTACTTTGAATGCCAAGGTGTCAAAAGTATTCATATTGATTACTAAGGTAGAAGTATAGATACTATGGTGATACTTAGACATACTTATGTATTTGTTGAAGTTCAACTTTTTACTCCAGTAAGAGTGTAAACGTACTGCTTTTAAAACTACTTAAAGTATAAAAGTAAAAGTAATGTAAGGAAAAAAAAAGCCATTAAGGACAAAAGCTTAGGCCGCACCACGGGGGTCTATAGTGCGCTAGCCCACCTCCCCAAAAACCCCATTCTTCTAAAAGCCTTAATGACTATAATGTTATATTAAAATGTTAATGCTATTAAATTTGGGATGAGCTAGGCTTCCTGTTTCAGCCGCATATACGCCCATTGAAAATGAATGTAGTTTAGTACAATGTAAATATATTAAAGAAGCATATCTGTTACTACTGAACATTAACATGTGTTTCAAGGAGCAGAAGATATGATGACTAGTTGTCTATAAGTATTGACACCTCTGTTTGAATGCACCACACAAAACCAACCAACGAAACAAACAAACAAAAAAGGGGAAACCAAAGACATGATGCTCTTTAAAAATGAAAAAAAAACTACTCTGCTGTTATCCAAAGCGCAATCAGTCAAAATGTATCTCCATTTTTCTGCATCATTTGGACTCAGCAGGTGTTCTTTACATTGTGTAAAAAATTGATGATGAATAGACCAACAGAACTGCTTCAAGATAACATGGAATGAAATGTCTTCACTTTAACGTATATTAAAGGTGCCATTGAATGCATTTATTTAGCATTTTAAAAAATAATTAAAAAAAACACTGTTCTCCAGTGTTTACATGCAGTAGAAGATACTTTGGCTGTGGTGAATAATAGCCAGATGCAGTTTTACACACCCATTTTCAACCTGTGGAATGAAACGAGCTGTTTCCTCTTTTCTGATGAGCTTATAAATAAATTGATTCTGATTTGCTGGTTTACAACAAGTCACCGTGATGGTAACAAACAGAAGTAATATGTTGAAATAAAATAAAAAAGGAAAATAAAATAAAATAACCCTCCATGTAAATCAGAGCAGCCATTATACTATTTATTTTGCTGTGTTAGCTTGCTAGCAGCTAACATTACTTATACTAGCTGCTTGCTTTTGATCTTAACAAAGTAAATTAGAGATGTTAGTTCAGTAGGAGTTTAAGATGATCCGCTTCAACCAGCAGACAGTGAGTTAAATCACACTGTACGGCTTCAACTTACAGATTGAGGTTGTGATGCTAATAAAGGTGGAACTTCTCTTCATTCTCGTCCGTGTTAAATGCTGAGCGTAGCTGCTCGGTATTGTCCAAGGTTTGAGAAACTGTCCAGAGTGAAATGTGTAGAGCAAACAAACAACTTTCGATTAAAACTTTCCAGGATCTGTACAGTAACTGTAATTGTGGCGCAGTTACATTGTGGCGTCTGTACAAAATGTAGCTTGTGAATTGGAAACCAAATTCAGAATCAGTTAATGGTAAACATTAACTGTTGGAGCCATTTAGGTTTCTTTCAATTTTGTTTAATTGACCACTTGGGGGCGCTGAGGGTTTTAAAAGGCTGGTTCTACGGTTCTATGGAAGAGGGTGGTTGGCGAGGAAGTCAACAGTATTTTGAACGGATCGTTTGGAATCGTGTGAATGCGGGTACCAGCGGGAAGTTCAAACACTATAGGGGTGGTGTTTGTTTGTTTATTGTTGTTGCTTAAGGATGGACTATCTGCTCAAGCCACCTGAAGAAAGACAATAAATAGATTGGTATATTCAAAGTTTAAAGGTATGAACTTTGTGACCCTGAACTTTCACTAATTACGAACGAGTCAAATACCGCTACCGCCAACCTTCCTACTCATCATGCAGTGACTCGAAACCTGTTTTGCGGTAAACGGTCACTACATTAACGATGCCTGTGTAAAAACTCCTGCTAAATTATGCTAATATAAACAGTTTTCCATTTTATAGTCAATATAAATGTAAAGCGTGTTTTGCCTTCTCCTGTAAAGTTTGTATTTTGAAAAGCAACAATATCCCAGCTCAGATCTTCAGAAGTTTAACCTCACTGTTGATGTTTTTACAGATACGCACTCCGAGCTGTTGTGTTTGATTGACAGAAGGATTACAGTGGTAGCTTAAGCCCATATGGAAGGCCCCCAGTAATGAGAGCGGTGATTTATGAGCACTCACTTACCACACGCCCAGGCGATTAAGCCTTTCAGCATGCGCTCAGTGGGCTTGTGGACAGACATTAACTCATGCGCACACACATTTATCAGTGATCAGTACGTTTTTACCTGTCTTTTATCAGAGCACACGCACATCCACACTGACACTCATTTACACTACAGTTCTGTATCTGGAGCCACTGTCGAGTTTTCATCTCTCCTGTCACAGCAGTAGGTGTGTATTATCCTCCCGCAGCCCTGCACAGGTCACTTCAGCATGGCCTCTGTACACAATGCAGGACACAACCTGACATGTACCATATTACAAAATCAAAACACACACAAACACATGCATACATACAATTACAGAGACAGAAATCTTTTCTGACACGGAGAGTGTTCACATAAGTAAAAAGAAGCCTATCTGTGACTTATCTGTCTTACCAGGACTTTTCAAGTCTGATCCCTGGCCATGCCATAGCCATCCACAGCTGGGTGCATAATTGTCCCTGCTGTCTCTGTGTGGCACCTCCTGAGCCCCCATTACTTACGCGATGTTAGTCAACAGAATGACAGTTAGTGTTCTCCTCCGTACATGTTAAGCTGCTCAACATTGATGTGTTAGAACAGAGGTCACTAACAGGCGGAACACGGTCTGGATCTGGACCCACACGTTGTCCAATGTGGAGCCAAAGCGATAAACTATTTTGATAGTGTTTATTTTGAGTGGCAGATCTGTTCTAGTCTTTACGATATAAAAGTAAACTCACAGACCAATCGTGTTCGTTGTAAGATCACCAAAGGCGCTCCTCAGCCAATCAGATCTGTCCATATCTGTCCACAGACGAGCGAAGCGAGGCAGCCACAGTCGGAGAATAAAGCGAGTCCGAAATAATAACGTGCTCTAAAAAAGAAAAGTCAATGGAGAAAACAGACTGTTTGATCAGGAATGGACTAAAACTTGCTCACTTAGTTTCGGAGAGAATATCGCTATGAGTTAACAAAAGACGCATGTTTTATTTACTGTTTCTATAAATAAACACTTTAAAAAGTATTTTTCAAAACCATTCTGTTTTTTTAATGTTGCTCTTATTTTTACTTGAAGTGAGTTAAAAACATGTTTTAGAAGTTTATAAATTATTTATTCAGTTCAGCATTTAAACAGTAAATATACTGAAATATACTGAACAGTATGTGTGATGTGTTGGTGTTTCAGTAGCTGATGGTATAAGATGCTGATACTAAGCTACTGCAGTAAACAGGATACACCACTGAATCATAAGACAAGTTAGAAATGATGGTCCGGACCTGGGCCTGAGGAAATCTCCTCTAACCGGACTTTACAGACTTTTAATATAATACCCCTGTGTTAGAGGCATTTTAAAAACACACAGTGTCACTTCACATGACTCAGAGGCAGCATCTGCATAGGTGTCGAACATGCATGCTGTATAAATTTAATGATTCACACATATTTCTAGCATTAAAACCTTTGACATAAGTTTTGATTTCCTTTACTGTTATAATCATTACTTACTATTTCACACAGATTTAAAAAGGTTTTCTTTTAGTTTATTTTACAGTTAAAGCTAAACTGTCTCTGTAAGACATCTTTCAAACATACAAATGCATTTTAAGTTAGAGTCCAGGCACTGTGGCTTTATTGTTTGTTTGTTTGGTTTTTTTTATTATTATTATAATTTGAACACTGGTGTAGAATTCTGGTGTGGGACGCTTCAATGTGGCGGTCCGTTTCTCAGTTGAGGCTATATGTGTTTTGTCAAATTATCAGGAATCACAGAAGCATCATATATGTGTCTGTGATGATCAGATGATTTTTTTAGGCTGCTGTAAAAAACTGGCCCTTATACATATATAGAAAAAAATTATGTGATTAATTAGATATACATTGAACTGCCCATTTTGAGAAACTCTTAAATTCATTAATAATTATTAAAATATCCACGCTAAATCTGTCAATGTCTCCAACATCAAAAGACTTTGATGGGAATTCCACCTGACATCATGAGATTGTCCCATGTAATGGGATATACCCCATTCACATTGGTTATTTAAAGTTACGGGAACTTCTTTTGATATTTTCTTTTGACTCAGTACTATGTTATTTCTCCTCCTACAAAATGTTCTCTTGGTCTTAAGCTTCCATTACATGTTTTGGTTCAATGCCCTGCATCATTATTTGTGCTGGTGGTAAGACCTGTAATATAAGCAGGAACAAAATAAATTAAATAAACTGAACAAAATAAAAAATAAAACAATAAATTAGCCCATTTAAGTGAATTAAGTTGGATCAACAAATTGTTTCAAACATAAGCCAATTTGAAAGTAAAAGTGAACAAATCTGGGCCAGAATTTGAGAACCCTGTATTACGCCTGATTTTCTGTATTCCATTGTTATAGACGCAAGTGTTGACTATGAATGTGCAAGATTTAGGTGGGTTGGTGGAGCCTTAGCTAGCAGGTGGGAACTGCCAGGACTAATTTGGGAAAATTGGGGAACACCCACCACACATAAAGTCTGTAACCAACAAAAGAACTCTGTCTAGTGTCAAACACAAAGACAACAACTAAAAGATAAAGACTTTTTTTTATTAGACCAGCATCATGTCATGCAACAAAGTATAAAAACTAGTAGTCATTTTTCAGTCGTACAATGTGCTGCAACAAATCAAAATAACTTCAATAAAAACATGGATTACACAGACAAGAGAGTTCTTTTGAACACTGTACTAATACACAACTTAAATAAATACAGACCATATGGTAAATATATGACCTTCTCAAAATATACATAATCCACTCCTTTACCTGTGAGCAAATAACAAACACATGTTTATTTGAAACAGGTGTTGTCTGCAGCAGGAGGGGGCTACAGCTCAAAGCGTGAGACAGAGAGCATGGGATCAATCCAAACACAACCGGTAGCAGAACAGAAAAGGATGACTCAAGCACCTTCCAGTGAAATACCTGTGAGGGGACTGTGGTAGTTAAACACACAATTACACACATGCCAAATCACTAAGACCTGTTTATTTCAGGGTAAAACCTGTAATTTTAACACAGACAGGGATGCAAATCTCACCTAACAACAATTTGAGAAACGGAACGATTCACTGCATCAAGAAACATTTTGGAATTGATTTGTAAAAATTAATTTTGCATTAGTGCATTAATGCGACTACACAACAGTGGAACATAGAACACAAAATATCAACTGTAACAATAATTTGTATTTCTACATTTGAAAATAGTCTGAGATTTTTTTTTTGTGCCTCCTTCAGCGAATATTATTACGTTTGACTAGAATCAATTCTAACATTCCTTCGCTGAATCACCTTTAGATCAATGCATCACAGTGCCCTGATGCATATTTAAACCCACTAGCCACACTGAGATACAGACAGGCAGCTTTAGAGAGACAGGGTTTTTAATACTGTCGAAAATATATGTGCATATAGGGTAGAGGGCAAGAAAAAGAAATGTAAGGGGCAGAAGGTTGAGAAAGACAGATAGATAAAGAGAGAGCGTGCTTCGCTGATCAGCCATGGGTTTATCAGTGCATTAATATGTATGGAGGTGCAGAGAAGCTGATGAAGGTGCTGCAGAGCAGGGCCAATGTGTGCTGAGCTAGCCCACTGACACACATGCAGAAAAGTGGCAGATATACTCAACTCAGAGACTTTCTACAGAAACTGCAGCTGCTCTAAAAAACTGGATTAGGCTTTACGAAGGTTTTATTGTTAGGAATCAATATTTGTGCCTCAGTGCATTTCCTCAGAACAAGCTTCTCATCTCCAGCTTGAAGTCTCTGAAATACACCCATACAAAAGGGCTCTGAGAGGAGGTGACAGGGTAAAGTCTAGGGCTAGTAGGGCTGCACAATATGCACAAAATAGCATATTTCTATTATATTGGTACATATTGGAGCTGCGATACACACTCACTGAGCACTTTATTAAAAACACTACACTAATACTGGGCAAGGCCTCAATAATACTAATACTGTTCTCAAAACAGCCTTAATTATTTGTGGCATGCAATGCCAGAAACATTTCTTTGAGATTTTTGATTGCATCATGCCATTCAGGTGCAGTTTCATGCTGCAGGTTTCCCATTCTATACCATATACCCAAGGCCATTCTACTGGATTCAGAAGAGCACTGAATTAATTTTCAAGGAAAACGTTTACCATACCTTTTGGTTGAAGACATGGGCATTATCATGCTGAGCATTATGGCACATTGCAGCTACGAAGGGACACACATGGTCAGTAACAGTACTCCAATAGGCTTAAATCAAGCCATTATTCTTTCTAATGCACCCAAAGTGTTCCAAGAAAACATTCCCCATACTAGTCCTCAACCTTCACCAGCCTGGACTGACACAGACTGATCCATGGATTCATGCTGCTGGTGCCAAATTCTGACCCTATCATCTGTGTGCCTGTCAGCCTGAATCGAGAGTCATCAGAACATGCTATGTGTTTCCAGTCTTTGTCCAGTTTTGGAAAGTCTATGTTCACTGTATCCCTAGCTCTATATGCTTGGCTAAGGGAACCCCATGTGGTCTCCTCTGCCTCAAGGTCCAATGTATTATGCATTCTGAGATGCTGTTCTGCTTACCACAATTGCACAGAGTGGTTGTCTAAGTTGTCATAGTCTTTCTGCCACTCAAACCAGTCTGGCCATTCTCCGTTGACCTCTCTTCAACAAGGAGTTTCTGTCCACGCAACTGCTGCTCACTGGACTTTGTCCCAGAAAAATTGTTCAGACTAGCCTGTCTGGCACCAATTATCACCCATTCTGATGGTTGATGGGAACATTCCCTGTACTGCTGCTACAAAACTGGTTGATTGGAAAACTGCAAGAATGAGTATGTGTACATCTGTTCCATAATGAAGTGCTCTTCTGAGTGTGTATATTAAATGATTCATATGACAGAATATTTTGATCATTTTGAATGTGCACAATACTAGCTTAAGAACATACCATTTACCTCCATATGAAAATTAAGCCATTTACATAGATCTACCTCTTAAACGTAAAGTAATAAGAAGTGCTTGAGACTGGACTGGTACAATACAGGACTGGTACAATCAGAGGAGAGATAAGGTACATATATCAGTCTTAGAGACATAAAACAGCTTAAAGTCACGTGAAAAAGGAAATTATGATTGTTTTGGTACAAAAACCCACACAAATCTTGGGGTAAAAGTCATAAAACTGTAGGACATGGGACCTGTGGATATGGTAAACCTTCAATGTAACATATTTAAAGATTGGCATGTAATGTTTTAACCAGAATTATTTGTCTGTTGGATCAGTTTACGAGGTTTATTGCAGTCCTCTGAGAAACTGATACTGCAAAGACCATAATAACAATATACAATGATGCAGCAAAAAATATGGTGTGCATATACAGTATTGTGCTAAAGACCACCCTTCTTTTATTTAATTCCAATAAAAACACCTGTGGATGTTTTTTTGATTTGAACCAAAAATGAGGCTTGATCTTCTCCTATCTCTCAAAGATGAAAACTTTAAATACTTAAATATTTAATTTTCACAATTTTGGTGGTCTACCAGGTTGTGCACACTTGTTGGGGCTCCCATTTTCTTTGTTAATATTTCTTTGAACCTCAGTCCCGGAAACTAATGTTGTCATTTTTTCCCTCAGATCCGTAATCTCCTCAGATACTGACTGGAATATGAGTAACTTGTGCATAACGGTTGGAAAATTAAATAAACAAAGGGTGATCTCTGACATTTTCACAGTACTGTAACTTTCAGCCGACTTGGCAGCAGCAACCTACACTTGAGCTTGAAATGCCAAATTCAGTTCAAACCAGATAGCAGCCCTGGATCAGTAGACTTCTGCTGTAGTCACGAAGTACACACAGCTTTCATCGGCCAAATTGCCACAGGGCAACATGCTCTGGACCTGTGTGTAGACACATCCATTCAAACATGTGCAAACACACACCCACACAAAGAACAAAGACATAATCCTTAAACAGAAGATCACCCAATGATCCAAAGAACATCCTCTTTGGGGCACTATTGTGTGAGAATGAAAGGAAATGAATTCTTTGGAAGAAAATGAAAGCATGAGATGACAGATGTCTGCTTTAAAAATAAAAACATTATATAACATTTGAGATTTCTCACACTACAGTGCATGCTGCTGTAGGAACACTCTGGTCTGCAGTGGGCATCACTACAGCTCTGTAAAAGCAACTGACTTATCAGTGTAGCCAAAGTCAGTGGCCTTAAAAGAGCAGGAGGGAGCAGTACGGTAGAGGTGTATCTCTGAATCCCTCCTTTCTAGACTCAGACCCGCTATATAACCGCAAGTGCCCTTCTCTAGGCTCCTTGTTTACCACTTATCACTTTAATGCCAATTAACAGCGTGTGTGAATTCAGCTCCTCCGTCAGCCTGGCAGGGGGTGGATGCAGACAGACCAAAAGCAATTAATCCCAGTCAGACTTTTTTCTTCCCACAATTTGTTGCTCCATTGAGTTCACTCGAAGAATGTTTGATTCTGTGCGTGTGTGGGGGTCTGTGTGCATTTTCCAGGTGCGCGTGCCCTCAACGCTCTGCTCGCCCCAGACGATCGTTTTCTGTCGATCAGGTCTCTTAAGATTAAGAGCTTTCAAACAACATGTTGTTAAAGTGTCGCCGTGGCAACAACGACTGCATTAAGTCACCCTCATTAATCAATAAGCGGCGCACAAAAACAAAGCGAAACAAAACAGATCAAAACCAAACAAGATAAAAGCCACTTTGGGTCTAATCACAGCGTACTCAAAGATCCTGCACCCCTGGGAGGCTGTTCAAACAATGGCCAGCCGCACCAGGGGAGGGGCACGTATTGATCCCAAAAAAGCCCTCTATGATGAATGCCATAGAGTCCTGCTGAGCATCATTAAGATGCTACAGTGGTTCAGTTGATGTTTTCACTCATAAACCCGAGGACTCATAAAGGAGAGAGCAGAAGAGCGGCTAAAACGCTGCCTGGGTTTATGTGCTGTCTTTGCTTTTATACCCTCCACTCTGGCACCTCTGAACAAGCCGCTGAGGACTGTCTGGAGCATCCGCCTCAGGGCTAGCACTGCGTTTACCCCTCCAGTTGTCAGAAGCAATGTGCTGCTATACTCTTCAGCATCATTTGGTTGTCATGGCGAAGTTAACTGTGTGGTACTGATTTATTGACGTGAGAGAGATTGAACAGTCAGATGCTTCCAGGCTGATATTTGTTAAAGCCTGGAATCATTTTCAAAGTGATCAGAATAGTAATGCGATTCACTTGCAGCTGCTTCTTAATTATATATATATATATATATATATATATATATATATATATATATATATATATATATATATATATATATATATATATATATAAATCAGTAATATGCCCTAAAACTAGCTGCTAAATTCTACTTTAATGGTTAATTTGAACTGATTCATTAATTCACAAATAAAAGCCACTAATGAGAATGTTGTTACTCACCAAACTGGCAGATATATCTGTTGCGAGTCTTGCAGCGTTGGTCATTCCAGTTGAAAGCACTGGCTGCCTGCAGTTCTACACAGTTCCCAAAGCTAGGTGAGAGTGAAAAGAGGGACACCCAATGGTCAAATACAAACACTACAGCTTCCTGCCATCATCACCCTATGAACAAATAGTTCAGCTCTGATATTCGGTTTAGTTCTGTCTGTTACATTACTGCACTTTCTCACCCCTGATTGTCTGGCTGTCCAAAAGCAAAGCTGGTAAAGGATGGGATCTCCCCTGTGTCCCAACGAAACAAGTCTTTCAGTGGTTTATATGTCAAACCTGTGTTCATGAAGAAGAAGTTTATTAAATTAGTGCCTTAAGCTTTAAATAAGGAAAAACATTTGAAAGGATACATATGTCATATAACAAACCAGCAGAAGGTTGTGCTTTTGTTACCATACTTTAAGGTACATTCAGTTTTGGTTTTATTTCACACAATAACCTTCCTCAGGCTTTAACCTAAAATCAAACTAGAACTTCTTTGCCATATTATCATACCACAGCTTACATCACCATACTAATTCAAAGATTAAATCTTCCTGTGATCTTCTAGTCTTCAGTAACACTTCACTGTACAGTGGCATTCATAAGGCACAATGATAATAATAATAATAATAATAATAATAATAATAATAATAATAATAATAATAATAATAATAACAATAATCATCATCATCATCATTATTATTATTTACATTATTAGAATGAGTTATGTAAGAGGTCAAATACATAAAAAGGTAACCATTACAACAACAGACACTTGTTGCAAGAAGCCTTTGTAATTGTTTATGTTGGTGTATGTCAGTTGTTGCGAAAACATATTTGGATATTATGTAGTCTTAAGAATGTTGTCTTGCAGTAAAATGTTAACAACTCTTTTTATTTGAATAATAACAACAACAACAACAATAATAATAGTAATAATAATAATAAGCTTCACCACCTCCCCCTACGGGTCACATTTGTCATTGAGCAAAACCCTGCCTGATGTCATGTTTACTCAGAAACACATTACAGCACAAAAGAAAAATGTGTAATGATTTCCAATTGACTGTTATGTCTGTAAAGGAACGCAGACATGCAAAAAAAAGGATTTCTTGTAAATGCTTATGTATTTCAAGCGAAAACAAGAGTGTTTTGTTTTTTTTTGCTTCGACCTCTTTCAGGCTGCACAGCATCAAGAAGATCAAAAGTCACATAAACAGACATGTGCACTATTATGGAACAAAATGTGCACTACTCTGGATGACCAGAGATATGATATTAAGCACACTGCCACACTGTTAAGATGAAATGTCCTCACCTATCCAGAAATTGCGGGTTTCAAAGTCAGGGTCGGTGACCTCGTTGGTGTTCTCCAGCTGGCTGAGGTAAAAGGCCATGATGTCCTGGACCTTCTGATTGGTCACCTGAGCTAGAATGCCCCCTCTTTCCTGCCAGCATAACAGACACATAAAACTAGAACTCCTGTGTTTATGTAAGAGCACTCAAGGCCTGTTTTAGAAGCCAGACATAGACTAATCATACGGATACACACACTGATGGACTGTAAGTATAGAGTCACAGGTGTACGGACGATAAGATCCATCTGTGTGTAATCTTCCTCACCTGACAGCGCAGCTTGCCTGTGTAGTATGTCTCAGCTTCGGAGGACACCATGAAGCACTTGCCATCTATCTGCATGTCACAGCTATGGTAAGGGAAGCTCAGCTTGTCTACAGAACAGCAGCGGAGGGTGAATGAGCAAGCAGTCTTCAAAGCCGAGGATTTATTTTGGCTCAAACTTAAACTGGGAGAGATTTTGTTTGGCATAGTAGGGATCAGTGAACAGTGGTTGAAGAGTAGCATATTAAAAACAGTCTCAGCTGAGGTGATAGTCAATGGCTTAGCAAATGAGCAAAGCTGCCACATATAAATCATGCCAAGACCTTCCTAATGCTCACCCACTCACCTGCACACTCCGCTCCACCGTAACCTACATCACACAGACAGGAACACTCCTCCTCCTTGTACCGCCCATGTACACACTGTACACTGCAGCGCACTGAAACATGTCAACAAACCAAACGGATCAGAACAAATCTGTTCAGACAAAAAAGGAGAGGCGAAGAGAAGGAGGTGCAAGGCTTGCTTTTAAAGCTGACAAAAAGGAGTAGAGAGATTAAAGTGTTACAGTCGTATGCAGAGGTTTAGGCATCAACGTGCAAAAGTGCCCATATCCTACATTTTACGTGTATGTATTCGTTTTTTCTTGAGGTGCATTTCTAATTTTAGTGTGGTTTTATGTACAAAACATGAACAAAATACATTTTACACAACCTTTTTCTAGCCTGTCCTTATCCTCTAGATTAAAACAGGCTGTTTTAGTTACTGCATCTTTAGGACTGATCTAAGATAAATGAGCTCTGTTCTAATTGGCTGCACTGTATTGTGTCTAATTCAATACAGCTGAAACAATGAGTGGCAACTCAAACTGCTGAACAGGTGAATATATGTAAATGAGGTGGTTCCAATGACATTACAAAAACAATGAGGTAAAAACAGGAGTTTAGTTTCTTTTTATGGGTTGTATGGACTGGAAAGTGGATGGTATATTTTGTTTACATTTTACTTTTTCACTTAGAAAGTCAACAAAAGACATCATGGAGAGTGTTCAGACTTTTGCATACAACTGTAGGCCTATAGGTAGGAATGCACAATATTTGCAAACTGATATGTGACAATGTATTTATTGTACTCTGCAAGCAGAATGTTTAGATGATGCTGGACTGCTACAGTAAAATGTTTACATTGTACTGCCTTTGTATTCCTTTTCAAATAAATGTCACATTTTCTGTAATGATTGTAATAATTATTTAGTCCCAAATTCTACAATTCATAAATGTTCAGGCATGAGTATGTATAATCACATGTAAATGATGCATTAGTTATAGTGTATTCAACATTTACACTATATAATGGCCTTTTTCCAAATTCACAAAACTGCTAAACCAAAAATGAAGTAATTTAATATAGATAACGTTTATAGGTACACAGAGTAGAAATTAAAATGTGTTCTTAACCTTAATTTAATTTTAATGTAACAGAAATTTTATTCTAATTTATTCTGAAACACTGGACATGGCATTTTGTGATGGAATATCGTAAAAGAATTAAAGAATGACTGATGATATCTTTCTAGCAGTACTTGGTATTGGCAGATATTTATTAATACATGCTTCGAATCAAGATCATGGGGCAAATAAACTTGATCAGAACATCCCTAGGAACCACTAAAGGTCAGTCTGTCAGCCTGACACACCAGTAATGCCTCCACAGGGTACCAGGCTGACATTATGGCCCCAATGCTGTGAGAAAGGACTGTTACCCTGGCAGAAGCGGCCAGTGAACCCCGGGGCACAGTGACACTGGCATGAAGAGACATTCAGCTGCCCGTGCTGCCCACAGCTCATACGACATGGGTTTCGGGGGGTCTCTGAAACAAGATATACATGTTTGCCCAAGACACGTTGCAGCAAACACCCAAACCAAAAGGCGAGAAAAGTGGAGACAAAAAATGGTCAACACATTCTTCTTTAACACACTGATGTAATTTATCTCTGAACTGAGTGGAGTCTGAATAAAGCATTTATCCATTAAACCTTTTAACAAATGCCAGACAGCATTTTTACCCATAAGGTCCTTATCTCCAAATGAATAAACACAACACAGAACAGTGTTCTTTGTGCACAACTTTTATCACCACCTAAACATAGCTGGTCTAATCACCGACACTTTAACAGATAATTCCTTTGATGTAGCAGTTTTGGTTTTGAAGACTAACACTGCACAATCATTAAATATGGCATGAATGGATTTCAGGGTGAATTCTTTTTGTGAACAAAAAAAACGTTATTAAACATATTTTCTTCTATGTATTAAATTACATATTATGTATTTGTTTTTGTTTTGTTTTCCTGGGAAACATAACACTCTGTGTCTAGTATATTGAACATTAGGATTTTGGATGCATAATTATTTGTATATAATAATAATAATAAACAAAGATTTTTTTTACACAAATCATATACACTGATTTACACTACTATACAGTTACACTGCAGTTAAAACAAACAAGATCACTAAAGAAAAACAATCAGTAGACATTACATGATCTATACCACATAATGGATACGTTAATATGCAATACTATACATATTACACACATTACAAACATTTTATTTGCTAGCCCAGTGTTAAAGGTAGAAATTCACATGTTCATTTCTGTGTTTTGGAAATGTTTCGTTTTTCGTTTGGGACAATAATGTATATATTTTTTTATTCTTTTTTTTTTATTTTATTAGCATAATTCCAAACCTCTGAAATCAATAAAAACATTACCAGTTAAAACAGTTCCAAACCTCTTAAAAACACTGTAGGCATAAGAATACTCAAATGACACAGAATTTGGTCTCAGAACCATTATATGAGTTCTGTAGAAACACATACAATTAAGTGTGGTGACATATCTGCTTTATCCAGTGTACTGGACATTTAGAAGAAGGCGTGTTTAATGCTGTGTTTAAGTTTCAAAGCTATTTTGAAGAATTCTTGGTAAAGGTAGACAAAAAATGATAATTTAGTGTGTCATCTTACCACACAAACCACCAACATGGTCCCAAAGCCGGAAGCAGCCAGACATTGAGGAGGTACACAGAGAGCAGTACACTCCTGCTTTATAGGGCAGCACCTGCCTGCCATTCACCTCCCAGTTTCCCCTGCACATACACAGCAAGAGGGTATAGACATCATTATAACATCAAATAACAAAATGTGTTCTGCACTGCCCCATGCCAGCGTTACCAGACCTTATTAAACAGATATACGAAAAGGCAGATGAAGGCAATGTGTCTTTTGATGGGCAGTGTATGTGTAAAAAGGCAGGAGGCTACCATAGAAACATAAATACACATAAATAAACAGCAAAACAACAAACATCCAAACAGTAGACTCTCTTACCCTGGGGAATATGCACAGACAAACAGGTCCCAGTGCACTGCTCCACTTCTACATACATGAGCAGCACAGCCCACCTGACTGGACGTGGCCCAAACCAGCTGACACACAGAAGCACATACAACACTCAGAATAACAGCTGTCATCACTCGCTGAGAGGAGCACCACCATGAAACTTACTGAACGCAAAATCCTGAATGCATAAATTAACAGACTTGTAAACTGTTATTTGAGTTGTGAGTCTAGCTTCGGTCCTGGCAGGCCAGAGTCCAGCAAAGGATGTGTGATGTGATGTTCCAGATCTAACCATTCTGATTTAACTTTCCTGCAAGTTACCAGGTTTAGTGTGTGTACTTGAGCCCCAATCACCAAGCCCTACTGGACTCAAACACTCCAGAACCAGTGCTGGACACCTCTTGCACTTAAAATTCACCTGTGTGTAATGCTTGCAGGTGCCATTGTTCCTGCACTGACCACTTTGATAGATGTAGTCCTGGCCCTCTTGGAACCAGGAATTGATGACCTCAGGAAAGGAGCCCTCACCGTGAGGGCACTGATGGATGTTCCACCCAATGTGCTCCATGTGTTCATCTAATCGAGTACTGTCCTTTGAGCAGGACTCAGCCCTTTCCTGAGCCAGTCCAGCTAGTCTCTCACTCCACTCCTGGAAAGGAATAAATGTTTCTTCATGAATCAGAAAGATACAATTGCTGAAAAAGCATTTCTCATTCCTAGTCCTCAAGAACCACCGCCTTGCATTATTTAACATTTCAGCTACTCTAATGCATCCAGTTCAACGCAAAAAGGCTTATTAATAAACTCATGAGTGGAGTCAGTTGTGTTGGGAGCAAAAGAAATGCTCAAAGACAAGACATGGATCAAGAAACCCTGCTTTGAAAGAAAGAGAATGATCTAACTTGGACATAATTTTTTTAACAAGATGTCTTCTATATCCATGTCAAGCAAGCAGTGGGTAGTGTGAACCAAGCGCTAGACAGCAATAGAACTTTGATGAAAGGTTCTATTTAAATGCAGCTATGCTATTAAAAAGTCTCCTAACTCTTGCCAAAAGTTTGCCCTTTGAGATAGCCTAAACAGTCGGTGTGCAGGCAAGAACTGATACCACTGATCTTGCAGGGCGAAGGGATAGAACAATGTCACACTACAGTCCCTATTTAGACAATTAGACAAGTAAATAAGATTAGACTCAGAGGGTAAAACGATAATAAGGCATGATTTTATCAAGAATGCACTGGCAAAATTATAGCTAAAATATAAAATCTTGTTTTTTTCAAGTCGAGGCACCAAGCTGCATCTTAAGGGAGCAGGTAAAAAAACAAAACAATGGAAGTGTATTACTGCCAGCACATAGATGCCATTAATATAGTCCAGAAACTATTGTAATGCATCACAAATTACAATATATTACATTTGCAGTGTATTATGTTAAATGTTAAATGGGGTGAGGGAATGAAGGGATTTGTGTGTGTGTGTGTGTGTGTCTGTGTATTAGCAAGTGTTTAAAACATCTCCCCTTTCCGCCATTGCTCAGAGCTTTAGTAAGCTTCCCTTTGACAAATGAAACACTCAGTGCATCTCAAATGAAGGATCTCAGATAATGATCTATGTTCCATGAAAAGCAGCAGTGAACTGTAGTGGAAGGAAGCGAAGAGTGAGGGATGAGGGAGTCCACTTCCCAAACTGAGGGGATCAGTGGAAGGGAGGTGACGAAACTGGAGAAGGTTGTGGTAATATTGGGTAAGGCTGACTTAACAGAGTTCAAGACAAACCTACAGGGTATTAAGTTACAAAAGAAAATCAAACAACTCATAAAGAACAGCTGACATTGAGCAAGCATAGTATAAACTGGAGAACAGCACTTATTGTCTGCATCTGCACTTAGTTGTACTGGACACTCACTAGCAAGGATCTTGAATTAGTAAAATCTATGGCTTTTTTATTATATTCATATAAAATGTGCATGCCATATTGATTAAGTACCAATGTCTCCAATGTATCAATGTGTATGATTTGTATTGTTTAAAGAGCTACACCTTCAAAAAGATGATTCTTCGTACAGGTTCTGCTTGAAGAAAATTTCCATGAGGTTTGCGGCAACATGGGTCATGCAAAGGTTAAAAACCAGTGTGGAACATGGCCATTCTTGTTTAAAGCAGTATTATGAAAGATATTTTTGTGAAAACAACATGCTAAATAGTGGGTTTTCTAAGACTGAAATCATTTCAAAGTCAGAGGTGTCGGGTAGTATTTTGCAGGTTCAGCTGAGTCGAATGAGGGGTCTAGCTTGGTGTTTAGGCCTTACATTCAAATTCAACATTATACTAATGTTCATATGATGACAATAGTAGATAATTCACTTACATGCTCCAAAGACACACTATTTACAGACACACTGTTTCACAAAAGTGAGCACACTTCTCATATTTTTGTAAATGTTATTATTTCCTTTTATGGGACAACACTGAAGATATGACACTTTAACACAATGTAGAGTAGTCAGTGTACAGCTTGTATAACAGTGTAAAGTTGCTGTGCCCTCAAAATAACATACAGTCATTAATGTCTAACCCGCTGGCAACAAAAGTGAGTACACTGTAAATGAAAATAGCCAAACTATACCCAAAGTGTCAATATACAAGCTGTTTACATTGTTTCAAAGTGTCATATCTTCAGTATTGTCCCATAAAAAGATATAATGAAATATTTACAAAAATGTGAGGGGTGTATGCACTTTTGTGAGATACTGTATCAAGTTTTGATGGCTTTGGATTCTCTTTCAATCCCCAAATGTTACATGATGTAGCTTGAAGATTTTGAAAAAGTTGGATATGTTCTTGCTTTCACTTAGAATCAAGACAAAATATGTAATCTGACCTTAAACCTTTGCTTACAACTGTATATGTAAATCTGTAATGTCACAAAAAGCAACAAATCAAAACTGTTTACTGAGAAGCTTAATTCCTCTATATAGACTGGATAGTCTGGAGCGTGAACAGTATATTTTGTAACATTAATTCTGTGTTTACATGTCGCCGCTTTATAGCATCTATCGGCAACATTAAGCAATATAAGCCAAAAAGAAGGCTATTAATGGAGAGCGTTAGCGTGGTTGATGGTTTATTTAAGGCAGGTGGATGCTCTGTACTTACATTTTTGTTTTATAATATTGATTGTGTCTGTCCATTTGGCAGCTTTAGCTGGTTTATTTCACCAATGCAGTTGATGGCAAAAGTTAAGAAAATTGAACCCTCCACTTACAGCTGCAGTAAAGAAAACACTGCCGCTAGTAGTGGCAGAATTTTCCATTGCGGCTCTATTGAAAATAACAGAATATCTGGTTTGCCGCCAGTCATCTACCGCCAACATGTAAACACAACATAATAATGTTTAGAGACTACATCAAACTCTTTACAAAGTGAGGAAGAATCACTTTTCCATGATATGGGACATTCACTGTTTTAGACATAGCCACTGGCCTTCTTGGCCAGTGCTCACTCAGGAGAAGAAAGTATACCCGGCTGACACCAAATTGAATCAGAAGAGAGAAGTGACTCATTACTGGCCTGTGGCCAGCCCACAGATGAGATGACAAATTGCCAGGGAAAGGGCCACACATGCACACCCATTCTGTCTGAGACCAAAGGCTGTGACATTATTGTGAATGCTCAGACTCCAGGTATGACTGACTTCCTGACATCCTCTTCTCTAGTTTCTTTACTCTGCCACTGTACTTTAGAAGCAAAGCCACTGTGTGTGTCAGTTTCCAGATAATCTGCTTGACCTGGTCTCCTCCTCTGACCCTCGAATGGCAGTGTTTATAGGAGTGTCTATGTGGCCACCAGGATGACATGCCTGGGCAGTGGCAACATGTTCCCATGGAAACGGCTGTCACCACTCCAAAACCTAGCGTGAAATCAAGGGGGGGAGGCGCAGTTTCCGCAGATGTGGTTTCACAGCGGGCCCCCCAACAACAGGTCCCGTTTCAGGCAGCCTGAGACACAGGCTAAGGCGTGGAGGGAGAACACAGCCAGCGCTCGCTGGCACAAATCAACGACCAAGTCATCCGAGCCATCCCGTTCCCACCCACGCTATAGAGAGAGAGATGAAACTCAGACAGGCCATCAGCAGGTCTCCTTTAGCCACAGCCCTCCCCATCCTGCCATATCTTTCCACACTCACTCTCTGTAAAGCCTCAGAGATGCTGCCAGCTCTCCGTCACCCCACGGCCTCCTCTC
This sequence comes from Megaleporinus macrocephalus, assembly GCA_021613375.1. NCBI lineage: Eukaryota > Metazoa > Chordata > Actinopteri > Characiformes > Anostomidae > Megaleporinus > Megaleporinus macrocephalus. The sequence continues at coordinate 31,951,319 of CM038711.1, read as the reverse complement.
TAGAGGCAGAGCTCCTTACAGACTGACAGTGTGCATTTAGCTCCGCTCACTGTGGAAGACTGCAAATGCTTGTGTGCTAAAAAAAAACAATACACTTCCTGCTCTAAAGCAATGAAACCAGCCAAACGCATCCCAGTGATTTCCTCTCGAGTGATTCTGGATGGACAGGCAGATTTTCTAAACCATCTAAATGAAATGCCACATAACTCACAATTATTTCTACATTCATTTTAAATATATGGTTCATAAGATTACTCTAAAATGCTATTTGATACAGTTGCAGCTATAAATTATAGATGCTTATAACGTTGAATATAAACACAAACCATCAATATTCTACCAGATCTCTGAAGATCTTTAGAGATTACAGTAGATAGGATGTCAAACAAACATGCCGCCCGGGTCAGATAGTTACCAGTTTTAATAATATGCTGTTACATAATATAAAAATATCGTCATTTCTGTCATATGAGTAATCCATTCTCACATTTTAATGATGACTATAGTGACACTACTGTACTACTACTGTATTAGTTAGGGTTAGGTTAGGGTTAAGGATAGTAGGGACAGGAATAGGGTTAAGGTTTGGTTAGGGTCAAGGTTAGGATTAGGGGTTAGGGTTAGGTTTGGGTTTAGGTTTAGGGTTAGTGTTGTTTAGTGTTAGGGTTAGGGTTTAGGGTTAGGGTTAAGTCAGAGTTAGGGTTTAGGTTTAGGGTTAGGGTTAGGGTTGGTTAGTGTTAGGGTTGAGGTTTAGGTTTAGGGTTGGTTAGTGTTAGAGTTTAGGGTTAGGGTTGGTTAGTGTTAAGGTTAGGGTTAGGGTTAGGTTCAGGTTAGGGTTGGTTAGTGTTAGGGTTGAGGTTTAGGTTTAGGGTTGGTTAGTGTTAGAGTTTAGGTTTAGGGTTAGGGTTGGTTAGTGTTAAGGTTAGGGTTAGGGTTAGGTTCAGGTTAGGGTTGGTTAGTGTTAGGGTTGAGGTTTAGGGTTAGGGTAAGGGTTGGTTAGTGTTAGAGTTTAGGTTTAGGGTTAAGGTTGATTAGGGTTAGGGTTAGGGTTAGGGTTAGGTTCAGGTTAGGGTTGGTTAGGGTTTAGAGTTTAGGGTAAGGGTTTACTGTATTACTAATGCAAGTAAGCATGTTGTAGCAATTGTTTACTTCAATCAGCACCCTTCATAACAAAGAGTTAAAATTAAGATAAAAAAAGAAATACACATTCAAAAAGTGATCCTTTGGGCTTAAATAAATAGGTAAGCCTCATACATTATTCCTCAAAAAGATTTTAGGAATCAAATAAAGGTTTCTTTAGTAACACAAATTTACATACAAAAAATACAGATTCTAAAAATACTGGCACTGCAAATTTCAGTTTTTATTGGAGCATCCACTGGCATAAATAATAGCACTCAGCTTCTTTCGTTAGTGTTTAACAAGGTTGGAGAACACTTGGACCACTCTTCCATGCAGGACAACACTTTTGTTCTTGTGAACTGCCCTCTTCAGTTGAGACTACAGATTTTCGATTGGGTTCAAGTCTGGAGACTGAGAGGGCCATCGCAAAACCCTGATTTAGTGTCGCTTCAACCACATCTTTGTCGATTTTGACTAGTACTTCGGGTAACTGTCTTGTTGGAGGACACAAGCTCAGCCCAGCTTCAGTCTTCTGGCAGAGGCAACCAGATTTTCAGATAAAATGTTCTGTAACAGGAGCCCCTGTAGACCTGGAAGTAAAACAGCCCCAAAGCATTAAAGAGGCGCCACCAAATTTTACCATGGGTTTGAGGTGCCCTTACTTGTATTGTGTCTCCTTTTTTCACCAAACATGCTGATAATGTGCATGACCAAAATGTGACATTTGTCTTATATAACCACAACATACAATTAATTCCAATGTTGCTGGTGGAAGTTCAGATGCTGGGATTTGTGTCGTGGAATTGTCCAAAAGCTCTTAATCATGGAGGTGGCATCTCCATGTTGATTTTGCAATGGTGAAACCTCAGGATACAACTAAACCTTGTAGTTACGAAACTCCATCGTTGACCATCCTCCTCACTGTGTGTGGGGACAATATGTGGACACGTTGCTGAACTTTATTTTCTTTTATGTAGCCATTCGCCAATCTATACAGCTCAACAGCTTTTTCTCATTTAAGGCTAAAAGCTCCTGGGTTTTACATATGTTGATGAGAGGCAAAGAGATGTTACCTGTGGGATATTTTATATGTATACCCTGCTGAAACAGAAAATGGTCATAGACAACAATAAAGTTCCTAGACACTGAAAACAAAACTAAGAATCATTTTCCGCATTCAGACACATTCCAGTAGGTTTATTTATAGTGTTCTTCCAGGGTGCCAGGTTTGCCACATATGTTTTAAAAGAACATCTTTGCAGTAATTATTTTTGTTGAATAAACTGTTAGCAATCCCAACATATGAAATAAATTATCATCACTGAATTATTTACCTGTACTTGATTAATTTTTTTGCTCACTTTCTTGAGGGGTAGCAAGAAAGGGGCATACAAGAAAACAGAAAAGAAGCAGAAACTGTTACTTCTCTTCATATTGCCTTTAACACTCCATGCAGATCTGGAGAGATGATCTCACTTCCAGTATTGTGCTGCTAAAGAGCGCAGTTCTTCCCATAACACACACACACACACACACACACACACACACGCTTCCCCCAACTCTTTTTCAGTTACACACTCCATCATTCCAAATGCTCTCAGTCTCCATTCACTTCAAGAACCATAAGAGGGGTCACCAGGAGAAAAAAGGACCATCATTTGAGAAACTTTATGAAATTAGGGAATCTTATCTCCCTCTGAAAGGAAGGCTTAGAGCTCCAGTGTGAGACTCTAATCTCTTTACAGCCACAGACAATCAGACTGCTCTTATGGATTCCCGCGCAAATATTCCCGAACGATAATCACAAAGCCGCCTCAGCCCAAAGCCTTTTCAAATTTATCACTAAAGCACTTTAATATCCCTCTTCATCTCCCCAGGAACTCCACTGTGAGGCTTTGAAGAAATTACCTGAAATGCTGCAGACTTGAATGCCAAATCGAGACTGATGACGACACATCCTAACTCTTATTACGCGCTATAAGTCATGCATAAACTGCAACACGAATTACTGAGTGGTAACATTATATATAGAATATAACGTTATTGGACACATTCCATCATTGAAAGTATTTTCTGTGTAAAATCGAATTTCATTAAAGAAGAAAACGGCACAGGAACAGAATCATCATGTGAGCTACAAACCCCTCCCCAAAAAGACGACCATATACAGTACTATCCAGATAAAGACCGCCCTTTGTTTATTTAATATCCTGTTAGACTCAAGTTCTAAATGTTTCAGTGCCTGGACAGAAACACAGGAAACACATAATTAATAAGGAATATCCCTCCTTCTCACGATCCAAGTAAAACCAAACACATTCAGGTCTGGACTCTAGTGTGGTTGGGCCATTGTGAAAACACCAGCAGCTTCTTTGTTTGTAAAATGTCTTACTCTTTTCTTTATGCTACTCTCAGTAATAGCTTCTTGACAGTTAGTCGTCCGTTCAGACCCATAGCATTGAGTTGTCTTCCCACAGTGGAAGGAGGAACAGAAACACCTGTAATTGTTAGATCTGAAACAAGAGTGGAGTTTGGTCTACCAGGTCATGCACAGCTGTTAGAATTCTAAGTCCCATTTTCTGTCTTATTAAATAATCTTTTGAACTCCAATTTTGGAAACACCAGTTTTTTCACTTGCTTTTCTGGATTATCTAATCTAACCTCAGAAACAGCTTCTGAAAAATGAGTAACTCATTGGTTGTTATAACAGGAATTTAAATAAATAAAAATAAATTCACATTTTTTTGCAGTAGTGCAGATATTCAATATATGTTATACTGAGAGTGATTTATTCCCTACTAACTGTGCCATCAACTAAACATTGTTAACTGTTACTACTATGTCAAATGAAATCAGGTTTGTTCACGACAACCAACATTCTGACTGCAGAACATAAAACCTGCAGCTAATAACATTTCAGCACCACACCATGTTACAAATCAATAGTTCAATGCGTTCTATATGAAGCTTGTGTAAGCACAGAGATTGCCAAAATCAAAGTGCACCAGCCTGTACTACTGAGTGTAGAAGCAGATGTGGCTCATATACTGTAGCTCAACCTCTGACATGAACTGTCTACAATGACTCAATTATGTGGGCCTGTCGTTTGTATTCTGTCTGGCAAGCTCTCTAAACCCGAGGAGGCCCATGAGGGCAGATCCACTCCAAACAGAGTGCATGGACATCAGGATTAGCGCCCCAGTGTGCCCTTATACAACAGCTGTGCTTACGATGCCACTGTGCCTGTGCTCATAGATACCCAACTGTGTGTGTGAAATACCACTGTTTGGGATATCACTGTTTCAATATAGGATATCCTTCATAGAAAGAGGACTTCTGTTTGGATTAACTGCATTTTGAAATAAGAATAGCCTAGAGAACGGCTCCAACTGTCTTAGGGAGTCACATTTCAAATGCCTGATAGGTGTTTTCAAAACTATGTGCTGCTCTCAGGAGTAACTGTGGGAAGTTTGCGAAGAGGATAAACGTTCAAGGTCAACGGTTTCTGTCTGTTTGGGTTGTTTCAACAGACGACTCCTTTACACTCCACATATATCTTTCAAAAGTAGAAGGATTAAGCCATTTTTTTGTGGGCAGGGGTTTACGGGGCAGGGGTGGGGGGGCGTGATGGTACTCAGAATTTTTCGAGGGGGTCTCTGAGCTGTGATCTATTAACCCACTGCTCTAAAGAACTTTGGCACTAGCCCAAAGTTGGATACCGAGAAAAGAACTGTGTGTTGAGAGTATTTTAGGCTGAGCCTCTACTTCTGATCTCAATGATGGACAGAAAATGCAGCATCAGAGTTTTGTGATAACTTGTGATAACTAGTTTTATCACCTCAAGTTATATGTATACGGTTCTTTGCAAACCTCAGAGGTTGCCTGCCGTTAATGTAATTGCTGTCAAAACAGCCATTAAGTACAATTTGTTTATAGTTTAGGTGAAATGTCTCTAGATTAGATAAACGACTTACATACGGAATAAAAAAATAACAGGATTTTTCTTTTTTTACTCGCTTACTCACTCACAAATTGAATTTCCAGGAACTAATATCTCATAAACAATGAATAAACTGTACTTAAGGGCCATTTTGGCTGGAAAGCAACGGATGTTTCTGTCCATCTTTGGACTGTGAGAAAACTATGAGTGTGTGTGGATGTGTAGCTGTCATAACTTCTTCACTGAGAAAAGGAAACTGTCCACCCAGTCCAGAACGCAATATCATTAAATGTGTTTGGGATTACTCATATCAAGACAACTTCTAAAACTGAACTTTAGAGATGTTAAAAATTGTCTTTGGAGAGTTTCTGGAAAACTTACCCAAAAGAATATGAGCTAAAATAAAGGCAAAATGTGGACACATTAAATATTGAACATTTAATATAAAATTCAATCACTGAGACTTTAACAAGGTTGTTAAAGCTAGGCCTGTTGGGATTGATGTTCTGTTTTGAGTTGGATAAGAAGATTTCCGACAACTGAGACAATATTTAACACAGATTAAAACAAATAAAAAGAAAACTGCGTTAACACTTAATATGACTAGCATATCATTCATCCCTGAAGTTCATGGACATTTTTTTCTGTTCATTTCACCAAAACAGGCCTCAAAGGTCTGAAAAAATGTGTAGAGCTTTAGGTGGAAGAAGAAAAGGTACACTCTTGAGTCAGTGGGACCCCCTTGAATTCTTTCCTGATGGTAAGTGGGGGATTAAGGCTCAGTGGCTAGTAAGATGCTGGCAAGCCACGCTGATACACCAGCAGACCTACATTAACGAGACATCAGCAAACAAAAGCCAACTCACCATTTTCTGCATGTTTGCAGCCATGGGGTTGACCCGACTGCGCAGTCTATTGTGCTGTGTAACAATCTGAAAATGCTCCTTCACCCCGAGTCCTGGAATAAAAGAGAGGCCTGTAATGACTCTACTGCTAGAACAGATCCCCATAGCAACCAAATACAGGCGCGAGGTGCGCAGGGTCAGGGTCAAACAGTGCGATGAAACAGTGCACAAAGGGCCCATATTTATTAAGCACACCACTGCATTAATTACACTGAAATAGTCTCATATTACAGGGGTGAGCCTAACACAGAGTCGAGATTCTTACTTTAATTAAATAATGGGTCAAGGTAAAGTAAGAGTACGCAAAGAAGTACACAGAAAGCTCTTGAAGTTCTGGGTTCCCAATAGAAGTGCAAAGGACGACCTAGAACTCAGCACATTCAGCCTTATTGACTTAGGAACTGAAGTTTGTAATGTGCTATGTGAAATTAAACACAAAAAGGAATTACTGACTGAATGTGAAATACTAAAAAAGAGCTAAGTAAATAGTAAATTAAGTATTATAATTGTAAATGAATTCAGGTCAGGTGACATAGTTGTACCTGAAGAAGCAGCTTATGTCTTATATAAGCCACAATGCCCAGAACTGTAAAGTAAACTAAAACCGATCAGATTACGGATGCTTTTACAGTGTTAGCAGTCAAATGTTAAGAGTGAAACCATAGTAGTTGTTCAGTATCATACTTTCAACATGAAAAAAGTAAGTAATTAAAAGGTCACACTGACTGTAAGCCTGACCTCTGATCAAAACACAGACAATAGTTCAACTGATCAGACTTATTTAGTGCTTGTTCGTTAAAAGAAAACTAACCATGACACTTAATTTGTGATGATTCCTGGTTGATTATTTTTCTGTTATCTGTACTTAAACAGCTCAGCCTAATCTGCCCAACCAGATCCATTTCAAAATCCATAAACAAACTCAGACTCCAATTTAATTTCCATTAAAAACATCGTCTTACATCTCACGTACACACTACTACAGCAGCGTTCTTCTACTTCACAAACTTTTTAATGCACACTGATGTGGGCCATGCTATGCTAAAATATGCAGATAAAGCTTGGCTTACCCATCGCAGGTGAAACGGTCCGGCTGGTGCATGTGCTCAAAACGGAAAAAATAACTGCCAGGAACGGAGCTAAACGCTGGGGGCCTGTGGAAGACCTCATGGCTGTGGAGCTGCGCCGTGCCAGAGAAGCAGCACTTAGACATGAAGTGTGACTGTGGCTGTGTCCCACCCAGCTCTCCCTCCCTCCACAGCCCCCCTCTCTCTCTCTTTCAGCTTCAGTAGCAGCACTTTCACAGAGTGCTTCTTCATTCTGATAGCACAGTGGTAACACAAGGTATCCTGTAAACACACTTCACACATGTCTAACTTCCTTCAGTCACAGGCACAAGCTGCTCTATGGTTTTAGTAAAAAAACAGTTCCCTTACGAAGAAAAGACAAATACCAGTAGCTACTAAGCTGACAAAACATTGTTTGAAGATGTATTGGAATGATTTCACTGTGTTCATGAAATCAATATGACTCAAAGGAGCAGCACATTAATCATTTCAGTGAAGTTTGTAAAAAGTGCAGAGAAACGATCTTTAAAAAAAATCCGACAACTGTTATATCATCTGCTCAAAAGGAATATATTCTTTCTATGAATGTGTGACATTATATAAGTGAGAAAGCTATGAGAATAAAAAACATTTGTCTGCTTTGACTGAAAAGTGTCGGGAAAGGAGAGTGAAATTTATCTGTAACCGACTGGCAAAGTCAAACTGACACTGTTGAGCTAGATACCTCAGACCCCACAAGAAAGATTATCTACAGTGACTGCCATTAGTGACTGGCCTACTGGATCCTTTTGTATTATCGTGTTTCATCACATTCTCTCCAGTGTCCTTAATTTTTGTATGAGCCTCATAAAGGCTTAATTACTTACATTTGGAATTACGTGCTCCACTCTTAAATCAAGAAAGTTCATAGTCATGCACGACTGTCATGGCCCGGAGCTAAGGCTAAATGATGGAAATGCTTCTAGACGAATGACAAAAGGAGTTTCTGGGATAGGCACTTCAAACCCACTCTGAAATGCTGTCAACAAGAGAAAGAAGCTATGGTTGTCTGAGCATCTGGATGGAATATTCCGGAGTTAGGCTGATTTGCACAGCACAAGGAAAGCCAAGACTCTGCTTCTGAAATCCTGTCATGCAAAGCAGCTCTTCATGGCAACCATCCTTCATCTTCATTAGAAGACTAAGTGATGTTTTTAAATGTAATCTAATATGACCGCGCCCGATAAATCATCTGGATAAGGATGGTTCTCGGGGGTCTAAGGTTTTGTAGAAGGGAACTGGGTTTTATGGTTTCCAGTGTGGGCCTGGCTCCTGAAGTGTAATCCAAACATTAAAATGAGGGGATCCAGTAGAAGCTCCTGCTAACAGTCCTGCTCTGGTTCTCATTAAAGCAATAACTAAACCTTCTGTTTTATATTTGTATTATTATTATTATAATGCATTCCTTGACAAATACGATATGCTGAATGATATAATTGATGTGGGATGCAGTACTCATGACAACAAGTGGCAATGAGAGTGCACTAAATTATTACTGCTCTAGTCTATTTTGTTGATTTTCTTTATATAAAATAAATTAACAGATCCTCTTCTGAAAACTTCATTTAGTGCACAGTTTATACATTTAACATATATATAAAAATAAAAAATATAAAATGTCCTTTACACATGTTATGTTTTTTTTTATATATGTTAAATCAGTCAGCATTTGCTTTAAGAAGTTATCATACAGATGTTTCAATTTTACCAAATTTTATATTATTTATATTATATTTGATGTTGGTCTAACAAGAATTATTTCACAGTCAATCATTTTGGACCCATTTTAACTCAGTGCTGAAGTACTTAATGCTTTTATTACTGGATCTTAATGCAGCGTTTGATCTACCGTCTTGAGTACAATGTTTTCAATTATATTTAATGGACAGACGGTTCTTGATTTCAGCGGGAAATCATTCATCAAAAAAAAAACTGATTTTTGGTGGAGTCCCACAAGGTTCAGTTCCAGGGCCTTTTGCTTTTGTCTTTAAACTTGTTACTTCTAGGTGATGTCATTAGAAAACATGATATCAATTTTCATAGCTAAGTTGATGACATGCAGCTATACATTTCCATTCCTCTTGAAAATGAATACTCTGTTGACAGGATTACCAGCTGTGTGTCAGATATTTCTCAGTGGATATCACTTTTCTACAATTTAACTACAATCTTCTACAACTAAGTGAAGAAGTATTTCAGTGGTTGGTGTTAAAAAAACAAACTGAAGAATAAAACCAAGATAAAATCATCCCGCATGTAAATTCAGACACTAAAGAAGCTTTTTATGATTTAAGAAATATCGCTTTTTTCTTTTTTTTATCTTTTTAGCTTTGTTCATGCAATTGTTACAAGCAGAGTTGTACTGTACTGTAATGCTCTCCTACTTTACTGGGGTTCCTAAGATAACAATCCATCTTCTACAACAAAACCATGAAAGAGAGTTCACACCATTCCTGTTTTTAAAAGAACTGCTCTGGCTACCTGTATCTTTAAGGATAGACTTAAAAAATATATTACTAGTTTTAAGGCTTAATAAATTCTTATTTTTTAGGCTTATAATGACATTAAAGCACCAGTTACCTCACAAAATGTCTCTCTGTTTATATTTTACAAATCTTACAATCTTAGATCTGCAGATATTGACCTTCTGCAAAAATCTACTGTAAGATACTGAAAACATGCCGAGGCTTCCTTAGGCTTTATACTTTTAAACTGAAAGTCAAGTTCAGTGCTCACTTTTAAGAAACATGAAAATATACCTCTTTAACTAAAATGAGTATTTAACTTTATCTTTTGATCTGTGTCATTGTCTTAAGATTTCAAATTAATGTCTGTAAAGCACTTTAAGTATTGAAAGTGTCTAAAAGGTTTTGCCAACACTGGATACTACACTAAGTGTATTTTATTGTATTAATTTTACTGCCATCTTAACAAAAGGATTGTTACATTTCTCTGTAATTCAGGTGGGTTGTGTCCTAATTTTTACATATTAAAAATGGTCATGTATCAGTATGGGCTTTGGAATCAGCAGATATATACATAAAAACTGCATTGAAATTCTCTTATACCTTCCCACATTGTAGACCCACTGTATGGAATTCTAAAAGGAGGCTTTTTGTGGTCTTCTCACTTAGTGTCTGGCACATCAGCATCACATCCCAGCATCACATCTCATTATTCAGAGATCATGAACAGCGTCTGGTAGGTGGGCCAAGTCCTGCTCTCATAATAGTTCTCATAACATTTGCAGCTTTAAATCAGTGATAGGAGAAGACTGGACAGGTCTTCCTGCAGAGGGCAGACTGTTTCTACGCTGTGGCTTAACTGGACCACTCAGTCACTCTCATTCACATTCTTGTTCTCTGAAGGCCATAAGTCCAGTGAAGTGGCTCAGTGAATGTGGAAAACATACCAAGTAAGCCAAACCAGACCCTTCATTAGCACATTGTTTTAGACAGACATCATCATCTTTAGCCTACCCAGCTCTATTAAAAGAGGCAAGCAAATACAAATCAGCGCAGATGAAGTTCATTCCAAAATCAACAAAATACTGATTGCACACAGCAGGCCTGCTTTCATGTCTCTACCGCGGCGGTCGTCAGATGCGCCAAGCCTAATGAAATCAGATACGTTCCCCATCCATCAGAACAGCTTCTCCCATCTGACACGGAGCTGCAGGGGTGACAACTGACCTTCACCCATTAAAGAGATGTACTGGGCTGCTGCACGGTGAGGTGTTGCTGACCGGCGGGGTTGATATTCCTATTCCTCCTCCAAGTTAACAAATAGGCGAGCCGAACTGAGCGGCTTTTATGAGGAGAGAATTTGGCATGTGGAGCCCAAAAAAAGGAAAAGAAGAAAAACATTAGCCTACGGGTTATAAAAATGTAGTCTACTCTCCACAAGGCGCTAGTCTCACATTGATGGCTCCCAAAACTAGCCCAGGTTCTCCTCACCGCGCTACAGTTTGTGGGGTTTCGCTGCGTCCCAGCGAGTGTTAAAGTCGCGTTAGGCATCTTTCTTCGCGGAATCGAGCACTTTGTGGTTTACTAGACTCCGACTTTCCAGGGCAGGTCTGAGGAAAATGAGCGGAATGTACCTCAGTCACGTCGCGCTGCTGCTTGTGTTTGTGTGTCAGAGTCCCGCCAGCCGTGGGCAGGTGAGTAAGCAGAGCTCGAGATCCAGTGTCTGACTATTGTTTTATCAGAACCTGTGTATCTTTAATGTCCAGTGTGAGTCATAGTGACCCGCCTTTACTGCTCCCTCAGTGTTAAATCCAGATCTGCTTTCGGTGTTTTTCTGTGGGAAACTAATGGACGCTGAAGCTGTATGTTTTTTTTTAATAGGGTTTATTCACGGAAGTGTACAGTCGCTGGTTCATGTCATTGTTTCCCTCATTCCAAAATAATAGACTGAGTTGATGTTACAAAACAGAATTTGCTAACAGGGAGAGTAACATGTCAAAATATGTAGGTAAAGGGTCAAAGCAAGGCTGAATAGTTCTGATAAAGACTGAGATATATATACAGAGAGAGAGAGAAAGAGAGAGAGAGAGAGAGAGCTCTGGCCAGGGAACTATTGTCATTTGTACAGAAAGCCTGCATATGTTATATACATCATTGGCATCATGACTTTCCCAAGTACCTAGATCTACTAAATCCTTCTATCTGGGTCTTGGGCGGTTCTCATGATTCATATGTAGAAGATCCATTGTGAGGTTGGATTTAGTGGTGTCCTTTATTGAATGATATACATTTGTACACTGCTGTGTAAAGGAGGTGGGAGTTACTATTGGGCCACAATACAATATTATCACAATACAGACCAACTGCAGATTTTATCCCAAAAGGAAAACTTTGTCAACATCTATTATATCTAATGAGATAATGTTTTCAGTCTGTTCATCTCATTGGAATTGTTTTTATTACAGCAAAACAGGATCTTCCAGCAGAGAAACTGACTAACACTGTCATTAAATCTTAATTTATATGAGAAGATACCGATACTTGGTGTCTGTGTATTGATACAATATTGCCACGCGAGACAGCACAATACTTCCACCATCTCTAATATATAATCACCACATCTATGAAAAGCTTGGCTAAATGTTCAGTAACACAGTGATATAAATGTATCAGAGCCAAATGAGGGTCAGTGGGATGAATTGCTTTAGCAAGAAGCCCTGAAAAAGAGAACATGGTCAAAGTGCATAGCGCTCTCTCACACTACTGCCCTCATCTCCCTGCTTCATAATTAACTACCCAGGTGTTTTCACAGGATGTGCAAATATTGATTGTACTTACACAAGTCTTGCAAGATGAAAACACTTGAAAAAAAAACACATGAAAGGAAATGAGAAAAGAGAACATACCAAAACCGCAGTGCCCTTCCCCTCGAAGACAGCCAATGAGAGGCTAGAAAACTCTCGTGTTCTGATTGGTTTGAATATTCCATGAAGGGGTCAGGCTTGACCTTAGCTGTCTGAGCATCAACAAAATGAACCACATTCACTATGAAATTACTTTGATCTGACATTTTGATGACGACTGTAAATTCCAGGAGTTCCAAGAAACATTTATTATTAAATCGGCTTCCTCCAGCAATCTTCCAGATTTCAGAAAAAAAGCTATCATCCACGTATTTCCTTCCCCAAAATACACATAATGTTCCTTACATAACATTATAATTATGTTTCTTATGTAACATTAACTGATGTAGAAATATCCAAGACAAGCCTGCAGGTTTGGTGGGGTTCTCGCTGCGAGGACAATGAGTCTGTGACTGACTGGCAGTTTAACATGGGCCTAATTGCTTTCAGCATTCCAGCAGATCATTTATAGTCTCTTAATTTGTCTACATTAAAAATGTAGTGTTAATAAAAACATGCCCTTGTGAGAAAAATACCAGAAGTCTTGTCCTAAACTTAATGTATGAATGTTATTAAACACATTCGAACTGTGTCCAGGTAAGGACACTATGTACTGTTTTTAACATACCTGTTATAGGAGCATGACTGGACTTTACATTTATTCTGGCCAAATGTAATCCCGAGAGGCATTACTGTGTTTCAAATACCGTGAAACAAAGACAGCCTTCCAAGATTCAGCTTGCCCACATTTCTGTAAGCTTTGAGATTTTCTTGTTCTCTCCGAGCATGTTAAACCCTGCATACACTCTGTTCATTCACCCTGCAAGTACAATCCAGCCTTTCACAGCTTTGAGCCCCTACCTCCACGTCCAGAGTGGCACCTCTTATAGATGTCGTCATGCGCGTCTCGAAACACTGAATCTTTCACAACTGGACAACTTCCACAGAATAAAACCACAAGCTTGCCTCATTTATGTGCTTGGCAGTCCCAAAGACAGGGCTAAGTGGAACTAGTCACGCTGCTCTGTTTACAAAAAACGACCTTGGATTTAATATTGGTATGTCGTTTTTTAACCACTTAGAGAAGAACATAACTTCTACTAATAAACGTATATGATAAAATAACTAACAACAAACAAAAAACAATGCAGCTGTTATTCATCTAATTCACCAGATAGATTCTTCATCAGTATATCCATGGTTTGGGAAATCTGTGTAATAAATTAAGACTTGTGCGTGCTTCTGCAGGAATGTTCCAGCACACAGGAGCTGCAGAACTCCCTCCGTCAGGCTCACAAACTGCTCTCCACACATGAAGCCTCATATCTGCAGAGTCTCCGCACCCTGAGGAAGAAGCTCAGTCTGCTGCAGAACAGCGCCGCCCGCCTGCCCACCAAGGCCAACGGTAATGGTAAGGGCTTTTGGCCATTTGGTGATTACTTTCTAAAATAACATATCTTTTGTAATTAGGGTTAGACAGAATCTAACATTGTAGCACTAAGCTGAAAACCTATAGTGCAGGCTCTATGTACAATTCATAAATAGTTACATGTTGACAAAGTTATTGTTTATTTTATTTCTAGGGTAGCATATTGGATTTAAAATCAAATAATGACCATGAGCTCAAAGTTCAGGAATTTAATTTGAGGGTGTCTGCATCAAAATTGGGTGAACAGTGCAGGAAATATTATCATTTTCATACTTATATTACATACATTTTCACTGGCTCAGTAGTAATTGGACAAACTATCAATCTTAAACTGCATTTTTAAAAGTTTTTTGCAAATCCTTTGCAGTCAATGACTGCCTGAAGTCTGAAACCCACTGACATCACATGATGCTGAGTTTCTTCCTTAGTAATGCTCTGTCAGACCTTTGCTGTTCCTATTTGTTCTTGGGGTGTTTAACCTTCAGTTTTGCCTTCAGTCAGTGAAATGCATGCTCGATTGAAGGCAAGTGATTTACTGGACCACTGCTGAACATTCCACTTTTCAGCTTTACAGAACGGTTACTTTCACAGTATGCTTCAGGTCATTGCTTATCTCCACTGTGAAGCACCACTGAAGCAATTTAAGCAAATAATATAGTCATACACCTCAGAAATCATCCTACTGTTTTTTCTGTTTTTTACTTCTCTGGATTGTTGACTTGGACACAAATAGGCTGACCCCCTGGAAGGTGTTTTTGATTTGGCCAACTGTTTCCACCAGAGAATGCATTTCTCTGTGATCCACCACAGTTGTTTTCTGTCTCTCTCCAGGCTTGACCAGTGCATTCATTCTTTTGAGGAACAGACCAAATTGTTGGTTGGGCACACCTAATATTTTTGCTATTTATTTTGATATCTTACTACATGGGCAGTGAAGGTCTCTGTATTTCATATTGATAATTAACAAATGGCAAATGCCACACTTGAAGTCAACTCAAAATTTAAATCAACAATACAAATTGGGGACATATACAAAAATGGCCGTAGGTCCTAATAATGATTAGGATGTAAATACATTCACTTTGAACTCATTATTTAATTTTAACTTCAATATGCTTTGCTAGACAGCTAAATAGCAATAATTTTGTCTACATCCAAATATTTGTGGATCAATTGTATAGCTCCAACTTGACCACCCTAACCAGAAGGGCTATTAAGTACATGTTATTCACAGTTATTCCATCCTCAAGAAAAAAAAACAGAAACAAAACATACTGTAATTATCAGAAAACCCAATAGAAGCTGTTAAACAGTTGCACCCACTCTTTTCAATGAGGTTTATGTAAGGGGTCTTTGAAGGTTCAAAGGTTCAGCTTGCCTTTCTTATAGTTCACAGAGGAGTTTGAGAGATTTTTTGGTTCATTGTCTTGTTATAGATGTCAGCATCTTTTTAGATTAATCATCTGTCACATTTGCTTGCAAAAGTTTCTAATATTTTGTGGAATCCATTCTTCTGTCTGTGCTACATAGCCCTTCGTTTAAGTTTCTGTTTACTATGTATTTTCACCAAATGAAAAATATTTTTACTGGAAATAAAATAAACAAAAGCGTGTCCTTTGACTTTTACATATCACTTTATATATTCAGTATAATGAGAAACAGGAGGTAACACCTTTGTAAAAAGTAAACAAGATAATGATATTAATTGTCCAGTTGCCCCCTCACTGGTTAGCACCACTGATTGGTTTACCGTATTCACTGTAGTATTCTGTTATATTCTGTGTATTGTGTATCTATTTGTTTCATCAGCATTAACTTATTTTCTCATGCAGTGGTTGAGGCTATCTTAAGACTGTTTGACTTTCTATCTATGTAGAAACCAAAGCTAATAGAAATCTACCTAGATAGGCAAAACTGTCTCACTAAAAACATATTGGACACATCATTGGACTATATTTATACTTGATCTACACAAACGTGATCTTTGCTCAGTTACCTGTCCAAAACTGGAGGCTCCCCTCAATGGCAAAAAGCTGGGGAGGGTTCTGCTGCCAGGGCATGAGGTTCACTTCCTGTGTGACTTGGGATATGAGCTTGTGGGGTCCGAGACTCGGCAATGTAAAGAGACACTTAGTTGGAGCGGTCAGCAGCCAGTCTGCAAAGGTGAGTAAATGAATAAATACCCTTACATTAACTTACATGAGGGTTTTTTTCTCTGTTGTAAAGGACTTATTTTGTAGTGACGATATATATATACACACACACACACACACACATATATATATACTCCCTGCACACATATATAAATAACAATATGAGCCTGGATGGATTGAGATTGGGACTCTGTTGCCCCCCCACCTCTGTTCTTTTCTCACTTCTTCCATTCCTCTACCCTCATCACTTACCTTTTATCTACCCCTCCCATCACCCTCACTTCCCTGTCTGCATGATCATTGTTTTCTTTTTTGCCCGTCTCTGAACTGCTGTCTTACACAGCACTCATGTTATTACCCCCATTTTTTCCCCAGGAAAAGAAGTTTTCAATTTCATATGCATCTCAGCATGATTGAGTTTCGTTTGGCTTTTGTTATTCAGTGCCCATCTCCACAGAATGTTTCAGTTTGGCCCCATGCATTGTTTTACAGACCATTTAATTCCAGACAGCAGGCCAACGTTTTGATTGTGCTTAACAAACGCTCCATCAGCACCAGAGAAAGCTTTCTATGAAACTGCAGAGCGCTGTGCATACTTTGCTTAATCTTTGCATCAGTAGTATAAAGTTACATGGACCTTTTCATTTTCCAGTTCACAGATTTTTTTAAAACAGTGCTTGGTATGCCTGTATGCATCTGGTTGGTCTTAGACCTGGATTAAAGGCTGAATCCCTCTCTTTCTTCAGAAATAAACGAGTGTGCCTCCTTGCCCTGTGCCAATGGGGGTACATGCATGGATGAAGTGAATGGATTTACATGTGAATGTGCCAAAGGGTGGGCAGGGTCTACTTGCCAATCCCCTACACCTACATGTAAGTATAATCAGATTCTTAAAGAACATCTACTGAAACTCAATTTCAGTAACTTACCGTAAGCTATAATAGGTTGCAGTCAAGGGAATGCAAGTAAAAACCTCTGCCGGATACATTTTGGTTTTAAAACCAGCTGCAGCGCTCAGAAGAACACACAACCCCCCCAAACTCATATACATGGGCTAATGGACTTTCAAATGCACCCACACACTGCCTCGACTGTCCATAGGTTTCATATTTGCTCTATCCAGCAAACCGAATCCATGAGGCTGCCACAAACACTGAACACTGCACAGACAGAGCTGCTCACAGCATCTGAGAATCTTGATGCCACTGAGATATTTGCAGATTTGCACACAGTAACTCTCTCTGTGTTGGGTCAAGCTTTCTTGAAGCCTAAATTTACATCAGCCAGTAACATCTATAACCAGCCTTTTACTACTTGTCTGTGTTAGCACTGATCTACTGCTCTCTAGATTATTAATACGTACAGTTATAGCAGTAATTTAGTGAATTTTGTCTGTTTTCATAGAAAACATTATGTCAGAGCAGGTGAATACAAATCAAGCTTACCTTTTAAATGCACCACTCTATCCCTCCAGTTTTTGTCACCTTAACCAACATGTCTGCTGCCACTGCTGGAGCTGTAGCTGCCACCACATTTCCCCTAGCAACCCCATCTCCACTGGTGCGACCGTCCAAGTGCAGCCAGGTACAGGGCACCACCCACTGCACCTGTGAAGCAGGATTCACCATTTCAGGCCGGGACACCAGCATCTGCACGGGTAAGAGCTGCAGAGTGGATGGACCAATACGTTTAAACCCCCAAAATCTGGACCCTTATTGTAAATGTATTGTTTGTAGTATATAGGACTGTCCTGGACTGACTAATCTAACCAAACTTCAGTTACTCCTGGAGCCTGCTGTTAAGTTATGAATAAAAGTGTAAAATATAAATATAAAAATGTAATGTTCAGCATTGGATCCTGCCTGCCAAACCTTAAGTTGACAATGGTTATAATCTCTTGTTGATATCATCATGATACCTGGGTCAGTAGAAGCAAAACCTTCTGCAGGTACTTTGTAGGAGAGAGACAATAACTGAATAAAGAACTGCTACCTCTTTTTATCTTGTTTATTATTTTTAATGCAATCTTTCAACCTATGCAGTTTTCATTGTATCCTTTGTATATAATTATACATAGGGAGCAATATAGAGTATGGGACAAAGGAGGTACAAGATGAAACAAACTGTTGGGTTAATTGCACTATATTTCATTGCTAAACAAAAAAAAGAAAGGATTAGAAAGTTCAGTGCTGTTATTTGGAATGATGAGAGTTCTATCACATACGCTTGCATCATTTAGGAAAGGCAATGCTCTGTTGGCTCAGTGGTTTCCAGTCACTGCCCTGAAGCACTTGACTGTCTTGCGTGTACTGATTTTCTCTGATCCAACTAATCAGACTTATTAGGTTTAAAGGGCCATATGCTCATGTTTCTAGATTTTTTTATGATACATGTTCAGTGTTGCATTTGTACATGGCCATTTTTCAGCCTCATTCAGAATCATTTAACAGGTTGTTTTTGTTATTTTACCTTATCAACTGAATGAATAGCCCACCAACAGTTCTGTGCAAAAGCTTTAGGCACCCTCAAAAATGTTTTTTTTTCCTATTGCTTTCCTGTAAGGATCTAAGTACTAACCTTTTCCTAAAAGCGAGACCAAGCATTACTATTAACGCTCTGCGTAGAAGATCATCTAATCTAAGTACTAAAATACTATCAGCAAATTAAACCCTGGGCAGTAAGCATTTATTTGCTTAAAAAACATAAATATTAGAATAAATACAAATAACATAAATAAAACATAGATAAGTGATTATTAATGTATATCAATGTGTTTGTGTAATCATTTTCAAGTCTCACCTCATGGTAGCGTAGTACTGGTAGTTGTCATCTGACACTGGATTTGTCTAATTAAATTCTTTATTAAATGAAATCAGATGTACTAAGATAAAAATGGCACCAAACCTGTGTGGTTCTAATTAGGTCATATGATATCAGCTATATTTTCAAAACAAGAAATTCTTCTTACTTTTTTCTGCATTAATGTCCATTTCTAATTTGTTTAGGGACTTTCAACCTTTTTGCAAACTCATTGCAACTTGTTTTAAAACCTTAACAATGTTAAAACAAATTACAGCCAAATTCTACCAGTTACAGGTTTTTTAAATGTTAAATGTGGATGCAGGATTCAAGACCAGGATACATCATAATAATGCACATGCAATCCTTTAATCCGTGTAACTGTTTTACTGTCTTTTTCAGACATTGATGAGTGTGAACTGTTCCATAATGGGCAGGCAGGTCGTTTATGTTTACACGCTTGTGTTAACACTCCTGGTGGATACCGTTGTACATGTCCTGCTGGATACAACGTGATCCGAGACGGCCGCAGCTGCAGAGGTGAGTCTGGTTCACAGAGTTAAGGAAAAGCACACTAATAGGATCCCCTGGATTATTGTTGTTTTTATACTTGAGCATGATAAGTCATAGATCTCTCTTCTTTATGCATACACACACCCTGTCCTGCTCTTACGTGTAGATATCGACGAGTGCGCTACAAGGCAGAACAACTGCACCCGTGATCAGCTATGTGTAAACACATATGGAGGATTTCAGTGTGTTAAGGTGGAGTGTCCACGCATCCGGAATGCAACCTACGTCAAAACCTCCACCGCGTAAGTATATGTTGTCTCACACTTCAGTGCAGGACTCTTGAGCTGACAAGGCTTTAACCCAAAGCTGCTTAAATGTGCTCATTCACAACATACAGAATACTGAATTCAGGTGGAGCACAGGAATCAGACATACCCAGACTATACGCTTTCAGTAAATGATAATAAACTTTAATACATCTTTTCTTTGCTGGTTTGCAATAAATGAATATACAATTGTGAACTAAATCATTTCACCCCATGATTTTATGATTTAGTTGTTAATCTTAAGACCTACTATTAAGTTATTATTATGACAGGAATGTGTAGGTGATGTATTTATGAGACTGAAGAACTGAATTGTAGAGTCACATTCTCTTAAGGGGTTAACGAGAAAGCTGTTCATATCTAGCTAATTGTCTTTGCAATAACTGCAGAACTGAAGGAACAACTGACAAAAGTAGTAGTTAGGGAATAATGCCAGAACCCACACATTGTATCCCTTTGTTGTGATGTCAGTGCTCATCAGCACTCAACCCTTTCAGGTGTTCAAAGCACCTTTGTGCTAAAAGATTTTCAGTATGTTTAAATATTGACAGTTTGGACAGTTTAACAACAGTTTGGAAAAGAAAATTTCTTAATCATTATTTATGAAAAATATACTCCTCAAAGCAAAAAGAAAAAAAAATAGTTTGATGAAGATAACAAAATGTACCCAAAGAAATAGTAGAAGTTTATTGTTAACTGTTCTTTTGCAGGCAGTACTGTGGAAAAGTTAGAGACCCCCCTCTCCCCTTCATTTTCTTCACAGTTAAAACCATTAAGCCATTACATCCGAATAATTGATTTTTCATTATCAGGAAAAAAGCAGAAAACATAAATAGACAATTACACAGAAGCTGCAGCCACTTAAAATAATATATATATTTTTTTGTATTTTGAGTGTCCATCCTGTGCTTTTCTCTCTAGTTTTCTCCAAAATAAGCCATGTCCACCCACTACCTTGGTCTCCTCCAGTCTACAAGAGCTAGGGTGAAGATGGGGGGAGGGGTTAGAGTCATCCATCCCACCCAGAGATTACAATGGTCACTTTTTCAAAGAAATCTGCTGGGATATTTTTCCACACCTCCAAAGTTCAGTCCATTTTCTCACGGTCCAAATAATCCCAACTCAGTGAGTTATCTTCTCACAGTGGAAGGAGAAATAAACACTTGTGGGCTTCCAAAGATAAAAGCTTCAAGTAGTGTTTATCTGATGGTGACGTGCATGTTAGGAATCTCAATTTTCCATCTTAGAATAATTTTTGAAACTTGTTTTTTTTTTTACTCAATTCTCTTTTTCTCTGCATTTCTCCTTCCTTACACAAATGGGTAACCGTATATCTAATCCTCTCAAAAACTAAATTACTTCTGCTTAATGCTCCTTTTGATTAGAGATTAGATGAATAAAGGGTGGTCTTTAACTTTTGCACAGTAGCAATGAAAGTCAAACATTACAGGGGAACAGCAGCACTCTCTTTGTGTAACTGACCTTCTTTGCCTCTGTTGATCCAGGCGCTGTGAGAGGAACCCTTGCCCTGTGGACAATAAAGCCTGTTCACAGGCTCCCAACTCAGTGTCCTATCACTACATGTCTGTGGTATCTAACCTGTCCGCCCCGCGGGTTATGTTTCGGGTTTCGGCCGTGAGGGTTCTGGGGGACACGCTCCGTTTTGCCCTGCTGGGGGGGCGCGGCCGTCGCCACTTCACCGTGCAGCGTTCTGACAGGCAGACTGGTCAGCTGATGCTAGTCAGCCCTATCCAGGGTCCGGCCACCCTGGAGGTGGAGGTGGAGATGAGCGAGCTGGAGAGGAGGGTGCAGATCGGCCGGTACATCACCAAAATCACACTCTTCGTCTCGCAGTACGAGTTCTAGAGCCTGAAGTTTCTGGAGTTTCTTGGGGGTTTAAAAGGAATTTGGAAGGATGTTTCCTGTATGTACCTTACATATCAGTTTCACAGTAGTTACTCAGTACTTTGTAGTAGATACTGGATAATGAGCATAAAGATCAATAACTGAGTGAGTCTAGAGTTTAAAGGGTTACATCACTTAGAAGATGCATGTATATGAGGATTTTGGACATAGAAACATGATACATGTTTGAAACATTTCTTATTTATTTGTCTTTACATTTTTTACTGATGTACGACAATTGGTCAACATAGATCTTTTACCTTTTCTCACTGCGTCCCACCTTTAACTATAGACCAAAAGCTTAGAACCAAACCAGGTTTTTTTTACAGAAAAAGAGGGTTTTGTTCAGTGTTGTAAATCAGAGTTTGATTGTTCGTACCAGTCGTGTATAATAGATTCTTAATTTGTGTTTGACAGCTGCGCTGCAGCGCCAGGTCTGTTAAATGAATAAATTTGTAAAACAGCCAAATCTAAGCAACTATACAACAAAGACCATGAAAGCTTTTCTTATATGATACATTAGGGCATCATTTCAAAGCTTCTTCTTTGGTTAAACTAGATGCTCATAAACATGTGACGTTTGCTGGCATATTGACTTAATTGTAAATTATTTTGGAAACTTGGAAAAAAATTGTTTGCTTCCATGTTTTTGGCCTGCAGTGTACGTGTGAACGCAAATCTGTCAAGCGCCTCAGTGCACTCCAAGAAAAACAGGACGTGCCTGATTGTGTAGTTGTATCCATCTGTTGGTGTTTTCTGACAAGGAAGAAAGAGATTCCACTGGGAATTTAAGCAATACCCCCAGCTACGGACAGCTCTAAGCACAGCTGGGCCTCGGACATAAATCCCAGCAGAGTAGCAGATGAGCTGCTTGTGGGGCATGTTTGTATTAGCAGTATTTACACTTCTAGTTGGACATAACTTTAAGAGAAGGGACCTCCGATCCTGTTCTGAGTGACAGCCCTGGACAAGTGAAAGAGGCTATCAGTATTGCAGTTACTGCAGAAGAAAGCTGGACAAACAGCTCTGTGCAAACATACTTAAAGTTATATTTGACCTAAAATTTGTTCTTTTTGGTAACACTAGGAGGGTGAAGTAGTTTCAAGGCTTATGTTAGAAATTTAACTTGCCATCAAAAAATAAATTGAACATTTGATTGCTCAGTCTGTGGGCAGTGTGAGTCACTGTTGTACTGTTATGACCTCTTCAGTGTCAAGATATTTATTTTAAAGACTTGGTTTCTTCTGTTTCTTCAAGTACACAAAACTATCATTCCAATAAAGATTTTATCTACATACATGTCTGTGGTTTTGACCTGCTGGATACAGTCTGAAAAACTGGAGCCAAAAACGGTGATGACACGGAAGAAACAATTTCCAGAGAAACATTTAACGCATGATTTATTATAGTTTACCATTTTTGTAAATGAAATTCGTGAGACATATAAAGGTTTTTCATAAAACCGTGCCTAAGCCAAGAACCATACACCCTGTAAAAAATGCTGTAAGCGTAAAGTGGAAATCCAGCAGTAATCTACAAATTTAATTTAAAAATACTACATTAAAGCTTATAGTTAAAAAAGTTCTTGTGTTGGATTTGATTTTACAGGTAATTAACTGCTCTTTGCTAAAAAAATTGGGATTTTATATGTATTGTTACTCCAAACCATGATGGGTTATGTTTTAATTAATGGCTGTAAATGCGGGGTTACTGACAGCTCTGTGATCTTAAATGCTGTAATACTATCTGTAACAGTTTGCTTCACACTGTAATGCTGTTGTAATAAATAGTGTGAATGAACTGTTGGCTTTAAATGGAGTTAGCTGTAATTTAACAAAGTGTAATATTTCTCTGAATATAACTCTTTTCAGCAGAGATATCTTGTAAGGAGAATCTTATATTTTGCAGATATGTTGTAAGTAGGAAAAAATGCTGGGTAAATGAAAATAAATACATCATCGCTGTCAAAAAAAGGTATCTCTAAAATGATAACTCTACAGTAGAGAGCAAAAACCTTTTTAACCTCAGCTTTTTCTAAGTGAGATTTTATTCCAGGTTGTTTTTGAGCATATCTATTGGTCCATAGGTCCATAAGGATAGTTGTGCTCGAAAAAATAAAATTAAAATCAATAAAAAATTGAGACATGTTTTATCTTGGGCAGAGACGATACATGATACTGTAACAAGGACACTCAGTGTCACTGATGTCAAGCACCACACTTATGAAGCGTCAAAAGCTATTTGCCTTTTAACCGTGAAGGAGTTTTAGCCTGTTAAACTGGAGAGAGTTTGTGAATTCCAAGCCAGTTAGACATGCTGCTCTGCATCTAAAACACATTTAAAAATAAAACATGCAGTAACAACCTGTGTATTTGGATTTCAGCAATGTGCTGTGGTTTGTAATGCCAGTATCAACAAACAGCACTTGTTAATTATTAGATTTTTGCATGTTCCAATTAGGAATGAGGAAAGACTTGGTAAAAAGTAAGCACCTTCTTAAATTCAGAAATAGAGGTTAGAGTGATAAAGAACCTGGGGAAGTTTTAGGTAAAGACATGGGCCTGTGGGGCCTGTGACTCAAAACTGCTTTTCAGCAAAGAGGCAGTGAGCAGAGACAGTCAAAGGGCCACTGTGTTCATGCGCTCCAGTGATTAGTCTGTATTTATGCAGGGGACAGCGCAAAAACAGCAGAGTTCGCCCGTATATTTAGATAGTCGGCGAGATGTGATAAATCTGAGCCGTGTGTGGTATCCGTCCACTGCCCCTCTCGCCGTAAAATGCTGACATGCGTACGTGAAAGTGCGTGTGTGTTTACATGAAGAAGAGGTTTTACTTCTTGACCCAAAATAGTTGAGCGATGTCTGTGGGTGAAAGTAAAAATGTTTCACCCTCATGTCACATAACAGCCCATAAACCAGCCGTTTGCTGAAGCATCTACGCCCTGACACACAGCAGCTCAGCTCAGCTGGGGATGAAGAAAACTAAAAAAAGTAACACAAATGGACGAGAGCTAAACCAATGAAGATGTATTGTATAAACCACATAGCTGTGTGAAAGAGATCCTTATGGGGTGTCGTCTGACGGTGGGTATGGACTTGTAAGACACTGGATGGTAACTGAAGAGAGAGCCATGGAAAGGATGGCAGAGTGTGAGAATAAATGATGGCTGAATGCTTGTGACTGACTGCGAATAGATTGAATAGAGAGAGACGCACACCATCCCTCTCTCATCATTTTTTTGTTTCTACTGAGGGCCTCCTATTTATCAGCTGTCAGAGCCGTCTCTCTATGCTGAAAAGGCATTTCCCCCACTCATTCACTCTGACTATCTCACAATCTGACCACATCTCTTCCACCAGTCCTCATATGTAGGAGAGAGAGAAAGGGAGAGAGAGAGAAGAAGAAGCGAGGGGTCTAAAGTGCAAAGTGAATGCCGGCCCACCCCATGTTCTCTGTCGCTGAGATGTCAATCTAAAGAAATCACAGTCATGATGTGCAGGGTGGGTCTAAAGATGTGCATAGAGCCATCCAACTTCATATTGCCTTGAGATACATTTCCAACAACAACAGCCAGTGTTTCAGCACTATGACTATTATTTATTTATTTGGGGAAAGAATGGCAGCTGTGAGTGACTGGTATGTACATTTTAGATTTTTCTGGTGACAGACCAAGCAACACAGTAGCATTAAAAAATTTACGTTCTTAACTTGTTAGTTCATTTGCCAGGTCATATATCATCGCTTTCCAGTGAAAAACATGTTTCTCCATTTTTGTTGATTTTCAGTTGTCTACATTGTTTGAAGACGCCAACTGCCGTTTACATTGTGTGGAAATTCATGATGAACGGACCAATAGAAATGCTCCAAAATAGGTACATTGGAAGTAAAGTATGTTTTTGGTCTCTCCTGTAAAACTGCAATATTGAAGGTACTTGTATTTCATTGGACAGCAACAAAATTCAGCATGATTCATCCTATATCATCATTAAAAACATTAAATCCACATTTTCTGATGTTTTTTTTTTATCAGAATGCAATGACTTCTTGGCTTTTGTTCAATGTTAAGCTTTTAAAAAAGTAGATAGGTCATATAAGGGGAGTTCCTTGGTCTGTGTAATGGCCCCCAACATAATAACATCAGGCTGCAGTCTCCTGCTGACAGTCAGCTCTGTCTAAATGTAATCTTTTGACCACAGGAGGAGTTTTAACATCAAATATATCACAAACAAGAACTGAAAGATTGATAGCAACATTGTTACACAGCGATTAGAGGGCTGAAAGGCTTAAGATTGGTCGATTTGACTACAATTCCCACCTTCAGAAACAAGGTGGAACGTGTAATGATTTGGTTTGACCTGCAGTATCAGAGAACAAATTGAACTTCTTCTTAAAAAACCTAAATATATAAATATATTTTCCCTATTTGACTGGGAAACCTACCTCTAGCTACATGCTCACTTTTGCCTCTAGTACATCCTCAGATTGTTGCTTTCATCACCAAGCATCAGCGGCTAGAACTAACCACTTCCCCCTCCCATCACCCCCACCTACTATTCAGCCAAATGTTCAGCTAGCTCAGAGACTCTCCCTGATACTATGTTATACTCAAGTCAAGTCAAGTCAAGTTTATTTGTATAGCGCTTTTTACAACAATGTTGTCACAAAGCAGCTTTACAGGAATTTTAAAGCATGAAAAACATAAAATCACACACTTTATCCCTTGTGAGCAAGCCAGAGGAAACAGTGGCAAGAAAAAACTCCCTCAACTGGAGGAAGAAACCTTGGGAGGAACCAGACTCACAAGGGGAGACCCATCCTCCTCTGGTCGAACAGTACTTGAAGTATAACTAAAGCTGAGTTTGAAGGTAAAAGCTTTAAAAGCTGTACAGGTGGGTGATACTGTGATGCAGTCAAAGTGGAGCAAATGGCACAAATGGAGAGGGGCGTTGGTTGGAGCCAGGTGACGGGGGGCCCTGGTGGTCTGTCTTTTACAGTTTTCGGCGGGACAGGTGGGTGGTTATTACCTCAGAGAGAGAGAGAGAGAGAAAAACGAAAAACAAAGTTAGTTCTGGTTTGGGTCCTAATTGAGTCGAGGTGTAGCAGAGAGAGGAGAGCTGTTTGGTGCCAGGTGATGAGGAGGCCCTGGCAGTCGGACCTCCTACTCAGCACTGCATTACAGTACAGAAGGAAAGTGCATTATGAGTTCCAGATCACAATTGCTTTATCCATGCTCTGCATACAAAACCTGTTCAACACATTTAGATAAGCTTTGTAGAGCCTTAGCAATACACTCATTCAACCTTTTTAGAACCTGAAGTGACTTTTCAAGAGTCGAGAATCTTTTATTTTTATTCCATCTACGTACAAGTACACAGTGGAGTGAAATTTCATTCCTCCAGAAACAACATGGTGCAACATAGAACAAAGAATGCAAAGTGCAAACATTTTTAACTAGAAACTATAAATACGATAAATTAACAGAAACTAGACACAGTAAACAGACAGGACAGTAAACAGACAGGACAGTGCAAGTAGAGCATCAAAAGAAGAGCATCAAAAGAAGTGTATGTGTATGTATAGAGTATGTGTGTGAGGGGGTATAAAAAAATCAGTCCCTGTGAGTGGCCCAGTGGTGGCACGGCTGCTCCGGTACCTTCTGCTGGACAGCAGTAGTCTGTGTGAGGGATGGATGTGGTCAACCACAATGCTGGTGGCTTTGCGGATGCAGCATGTCCATGATGGAGAGGAGAGAGACCCCGATGATCTTCTCAGCTGTCCTCACTACTAACTAAAGAGTTAAAGGCCGTGCAATTCCCAAGCTGCTCAAGATGCTCTCTACAGTCCCTCTGTAGAACATGGTGAGGATGGGAGGGGGGAGACAAGCCTTTTTCAGAGGAAGTATTGTGCTTTTCTGTTTTACCTCTTTCCCTTACTGTATGTAGCTTGTTGTGCTTGTAAACGGTCCTAAAGTACACGGGGAGAAACTCTTTCCCACAGGAACCACTATTCTCAGCATTCCAAGTCTAATTTCTGTTTCTTGGTGACGTCATCTTATAACACAGTTCTTATGGCCTGCCTGTGTTTTTGGTCTGCCAATATTTTCTACCTGACTTTCAGAATCGGACTCTGGCTCAAAGTAATACAGTGGAACCAACACCACAGTAGTGTGGGGGGGGGCGGAACTTGGAGCAGGATGTTGCTCTGGCAGTGGACCATTCGAACTGACAAATCAGAGCACAGTGAGCTCGTTGGGAGGCGTGGCTTAAAGACACACAAGCTCTAAAAAAGTGTTTCAGACAGAGGGCAAATACAGATGTACAGTATAAGAAAATATTGTGTTTTGGTAAAATTTAAGCCAATTTAAGTCAATATGCTCGAGTAGACCCCCAAAACAAAAATATCAATAAGTCCCCTTTAAATACTGCACTACTTACCTACATGCAGCTTGCCTATAACAGTGAGCCTATTTCTTTCCTCTCTCATAACCTAACCCTATCTCCCTGCAATGACCAGCAAGAGATGAAGAATAAAAGAAAGTAGAAAATAAAGAAAGAGCTCATCCAGACCACCTGCTCCGTCCCACTAACCTGGATCTGATAGTAATCCAACACTCGCCTTCCCACAGCATGAAGAGAAACCTGGCACAGCACAGCTTCCCTCTGCCACACATGCTGACCTCAAAGCCACCAGTGATCTGATCCAATCAGGTGCTCTTACAGAGCTGGATCAGATTTAAAAGGAGACAAGCCACGCTTCCAGTCTGGACGGCATGGACCTGTCCTGCTGGAAACGAACACCAAAAGAGGAAAAAAAAAGAAAAAAAGAAAAAAAAGAAAAACCCATATAGCACTGTATGTGACACTGATACCTAGTCTCTGTAGCATTCCAGCAGTGACAGGGCCAAACGATAATGGCAGAGTCATTAAAGAAACTTGCATAGCAAAGCCAGTATCCAATGATTCAAAGCCTGATGAAAGGCTTGGCCTTTTTTGATGACGCACCGGGATCTTATCCTACTACAAGGTCACTGTCACAAAACGCAGTTCAGCTCAAAGGAAAGTACAGAGCCTCTACAAGTTCCTATCAATCCTGTAAGTCCTTGAAACCTGTTCTCTGCAATATCTTTCTCTCTGGCAGCCTTACAGAACCTCAATTGGTACGTGGTCTATGAATGACAGACCTTGTCTGCTTGGGCAGACCTGACTGTCATTGGCGCGTGCTTTGGCCTTGTGTGGGGATGTGGGATAGGAAAGCTTGGCACAGGCTCAGCTCATTCAAGCAAGTGGGTGGACCTGGCATTGCAATGCCATTTTATCACAAAACTATTGTTAATGCAAGTTCTACAAAGTTACAGTTGCAAAAAGTTAGTTTACTTGGGTGACACTGGCATCAACTGGAAGGCACACGTTCCTGAATTTCCTGCTCACACAGATTGGATTCCACTCAGTTACAAGATTTAGTTTGAGCAGGGAGAACAAACAGTGCTGGATGCTGGCCCTCCAGGAGTGCAACTGATGGTCCCTGTCATAGCAACGCATGATAACAATTGTAAAAGTAAAATAAAAATAGTAATACAACTAAAAGGTAAGAATAACTTTACTGTAGTGCAATTAATGCTAATTAAACTGACTTGAAGAAAAGGAGGAAAGTTGTATACAGCATGTAAAACCTACCTAGTCAAGCTGACTGGCTAATTCAATGATGGCTGGCTGCTAACTCACTGATCATAGCGTGTTCACACCTTCCACACCTTCACAGAGATCTTAGCCAGCTCCTCTTCTATCTTCACTTTCTGAAATGAGTAATAAGATTTCTGAGACATGCACAGCGTCCAAGAGGTAAATGCATTTTGCGTTCAGATTGTATATATCAGTCCCAAGATGCCACTGTATTACTTGCAGTGTGTTCTCTGAGGAAGCTTTTAGAACTAAAGTTAAAATATATTTGCAAATAAAACTGACCACACAGGGTAATGTCTTGGTTAAACGTTGCACTGATTATGCATTAAGACCTACAGCGGATACTGGGACTTCAGTACACAACAGGACACACTGCAGGGACAAAAAAAGGCAGTTTTAGAAGTTAAGCCAGGCCCTAAGGAGCAATACTGCCACCTAAAGGAAAAGCCAAGGCAGTGCACGCAGGAGAAAAAAAATTGGAATACTGAAAAAGAGAGCAAATAAACAAACAAAGAAAAGCCCAGTGTTTGTATATTGATTTATGAGCAACAATAGTAATAATACAGATACAACAAAACATCTGTACAATAGATCATAAATACATAAAGTACAATGGAGCAAAGGAGAGTCATAATGGGAGACTCAATTCTAGGAGTCAAAATACAGCAGCCAGAAACAGAAGGAGTACAGAAGTAAACAACAAAGCACAATTTATCAGATACTCCAAGCGCACTGGTAGATTTTAAGCATCTTCAAATGACTATTTAAAACAAAAACAAACAAAAAAAAAAAAAAAAAAAAAAAAAACACATACTACATAATGTATAGACTGCAGCTCATTCAACTAATACATTCTCTCTAAACGATGGACACCTTTTCTCCCAGCCAAGGTTAACGTTTTAACAACATGTCCTGAAACTGTCAGCCAGATTACAATTAACTACATTACTGGGGGAAAAGCGTTTAGAGTCTGAATCCTACAGCTACGTTTTTGCTTTTTCATTCGTGTGTTCTGTTTCTGTTATCACTGATATATAACAGCGCTTCCAGTCTCAATAGGTTTTACCATTGTTATGGGCTCCTTCCAATTTCCTCATTTCAAATCTCATCAAATGAGCTACATTTTTAGCTCATCAGACCACATTAACTGGTCACTACTCACACAATCTGTCTGTGCCTGGCCTAATCTCTGGAGGAGGCGAAAATCATGCAAGATTCATGTTTTTTTTTCCCCGCATGCAGTTAAGATTTTTTTATTTAGACTGTTGGACTAAAACCCTGCCTCCTCTCATGCTCAGTACTTTGTATGTTACACTGTCTACACTAGCAACAAGTGATGTTATTTTATAGCTCTCAAAATAAAAGGCACATATGCAGAATATCCTTAAGGTGCATGATAAATAGCGTCTAGTCTCTATGAACTCCTCAGTGGATGATGAGAGATTCTGATTATGAGATTCTGAAAAACAAATGCAGGCAGTGTGTTTATAACATACAAAACATAATGCTATAATGTAATTCTAATGCATATTAGGTCTGGAGTAGGGTGTAACTTGGATTGAACAAATACATGTGAGCCTATACCTAAGCGCGGTAAAGTAAGATGTTTTGCAGGGGAGTGGTGGAGTCACTGTGTAGTTTTTGGCCCAAGGCAGCTCCAGGTTTCATAATTAGTTACTGTTCAATGTTTCTGTGCTTGCAAAACCATCTAGAGATTCTAAACGCTTAACAGGTTTTAAAATAAACTTACCGTCTTGCACAACAAGGTTTACAACAGCAAAAACCATCATGCACGTCTACACTGTATAGCCAACTCAAGATCTATGAACAAAACATCAGCACCTATATAGCATATCATATCATATCATATCATAATGAATATAGCCATCCACTTTCTGCTGTATTTCAGGAAGCAGGCAATATACAACCATGGATAAATATAATAGAATTCTGGGTAGATCAGTGTTGAGTCACTGATATTCAAATAATTATCTCTCTCTTTCTCCAACAGAGCAGTTTATTTCTGTTAAACTCAACAGAAAAACGAATAGACTTGAATAAGATAAAGCGATCAAGTAAAAACACTCACATACGAGTAACTTGCCAGATAATTAGCAAAGTTAGGACATTAACATAAGTAGCAAATATGCCCCACAGATATGAGTGACACGTGTGTGATTAAAGCAAGTCGTCCATTACTTTGCATTGCACCATGGATAAACGTTTTTAACATCCGAGTTCAAACAGATTAGGGATTTATTAGCATTTCTTTAGCATTCTGACCTTCATTCGGTTGTGCAACAGACCAGTAAACGCACAATTTAGTACAAAAACCACTTCAATGAAGTACAACAGTTCATAAGAACTTTCTGATCATGTGAGCTAAGGTGCTTTTTTCTCAAATTATATTAAAGTGCATTCTCTTGCACAACAAAATTAATTTAAACATGAAAAACTGATTTGTAAATTTGGAGAGACATATACTACACACACACACACACACACACACACGTATATAGACAGTGCTGATTTCTGACAATCACCAAGGCAGTCAAATCAGGTAAATGGGTCTAAATTTACGATGTTGGAGTTAATACACGCCAGAAGCCATGTTCATAAACATCAACCAAAAAAGGAATCCTTTCATAAGCATCACCAGTTTCTCTCAAATGTGCTTTTACACAGGCCTAGACCTACATGTTCAACAATTAAACACCATTTTCTTGTGGACACCTATCTATTAAGAGGATGAGATCCATTAAGAGGAACTTTAAAAGTACTGTACAAATCTGACATACCAAAAAAACAAAAAAAAAAAAAGAATCTTTCCATATAAAAATACATCCCTTTATTTAAAGTATAACCCAAATGGCTTGGCTCTTGTTTAGAGATCTACAGTGAGATCACACACCAAGCGTGTATATGAAAACCAACAGTTTTCTGAAGAAGACAAATGCACCGTTAACCACTACAATGATCACGTGGACTTGTCACATGATACCCTGTTTCTCATTCACCAGAAATTCACGCCTCCGGTACCCCACATGCCTTTTTCCATCAGTCAAAATACTAAATAAAGCTCAGTGGTGCCATTTTTAAGGACCACTTCAGTCAAAAAGATAATCAGATGGGCAAACGTTATGAAACTGTCCAAACTCTACTCTGTTAATTTACCTTGCAGTCTATGGTACTGGTGCAGACAAACAGACAGGAACCACAAGTTCCTCATTTATTTGGTCTCACTCTCTGTAGGCTGCCCAAGCTCTGGCTGTGCATTTAAACAATGTGTACTGACCAGGCAATGTAGATAAATGTCTAACTCTTCAAATCCAGAGTAGACCCTTGAATCCAAAGTCTCAAAAGACAGAGAACACAGAAAGAGAGTTCTTAGAAGTAGAAACAGCAACAACTATAGCACAATGGTATGAGAAAGACTAATCAGATACAGCTGCGAGGATCCGGGCAGATCATTTGGTGTGTAACAGTTATTGCACTTTAGAGACAAAGCAAAAAAATATCAGAACTAACAGGACTGACCGTGCAACAGGACAGACAGGTTGGCCTGGGAGGGCAGTTAAAAAAAGATAAAAAGTGGAGGTGTATGTATTAAGAGCCATTATACTAATACCATTCATTACTTCAAACCCTTACACTGGGTCTGGACCTCTCCACTATGGCCACTCTGGCTCCTTACTTGCCCTGAAAGTTGCTCAGCTCCATGTCATCCTTACGCCGTC
Organism: Megaleporinus macrocephalus; assembly: GCA_021613375.1. Lineage (NCBI taxonomy): Eukaryota > Metazoa > Chordata > Actinopteri > Characiformes > Anostomidae > Megaleporinus > Megaleporinus macrocephalus. The sequence continues at coordinate 31,918,337 of CM038711.1, read as the reverse complement.
TCTGCTGGGCGAAAAGAGAGCTGAAGGGATAAAGTTTGGCTTTGGCTGGGTACTTCTGGCCAGCGATGTCCACTTCATAATCACCGCGGTTGATGAAGTCAGGGGTGACCACAGTGGGGTTGCCATCAAGGCTGGGTGGGCTGACGAAGCCCAGGCACACATGGCGCTCCAGGGTGTAGCTGTAGGCGCTGCTAGTGGTCACTCCCACTAACTCTCCATTGCGGTAGATGGGCTCGCCCCACCAGGGCCACAGGTCCAGCTCGGTGTCATGGTCTTCCAAGACCAGCATAATGAAACGGCGAGTGACTCCCTCCTGGCGCTGCTGCAGTAAAGCTTCCCTACCAAGGAAATCTGTGTGCTGAGAGAAAAAGAGGTTCAACATTGTAGTGTGAGTAAAAACTGAGAGTTTACATTCCAACATATTTTTAGCTTTCCTGACTGAGACATGTGAACAAAAATAAACGATGTAATCAGCCCACTGTCAGCATCTTCTGTGACCCGAGAACACAACAATAGGTTAGTTGACTGGTTGGCTTAGAGGGGATAAGTGTTCCACTTATGTTCAGTAACAAATTCAACTCCTGTTATCTCTGAAACATACAGCACAATTTTAATCCCTAGTCAATGCTGCTTTTAAAAAGTTTAAAGCTTAAATGGGGAGAAAGTTTGTGTTTGCTTACAAAATCCTCAAATGAAATAACATTAACACGATACATAGTAATTTATGTCTATTTGTTTATGTAGCCTTGTTCAAACCTCTCGTTTCGGCAGCCAAGTATTATATGTAGTTAGCATCTAATATTTAATTTTAATGAATGAATGTTTCATTATGTCATAAACAGTATGCAGGTAATGGAATCACAAATCCATGTGATGGCCAGAGGCACTCAGGAGATATCTGGAACCAAACCTAGTTCTTCAAAAAACCTCTAAAAAAATATTAATACAAACTTATTGCAAAGATAATACAATAATAATAATAATATGCATTGGTGCATACTACTGTTTGTGCCTAGAAATTAAGAATAATCTTAAGCAACTAGACAGAAGGACAAGAAATAAAGACTCACTTTGTCAAACTTTACACGGAACTCACGGCCACATTCAAGGGGTGTGGTGAAGGAGTCCAGATCCTGTCCCCAGAAGGCAAAGAACTTCTCAATGCGCAGACTCCGCAGGGCATAGTAGCCTGCGTTACGAATGCCATACTTCTGACCCACTGACATCACCTCGTTATACACATGCAGTGCATACTGGGAAAACAAATCAGTTACAAATCAGTTACAAAATGCACTCCTAGGGGGAAGTGGTAAAGCAGTATGTGATGCAACTCACCTCTATGGGGATGTACAGCATGAATCCTGGCTCTCCAGTGTGAGTCATACTCATTACTCTGATTCCATTGGCATAGCCCACACTCATTTCCTGTAGTGATCACAAAGAGCTTTCAGAAACACGCAGCACAGACATAACCTTTACAGTTAACATTTTCAACTACAATCACAATTACTATTATTTTTAGACACAGTGTTATTAGTCCTGAAATCAAAACAACCATCAGTGCAGTATTCAATTTGCTATTATGTCAGCAGTTAGAAACCCATGCAGAAATACATTCAGTCAAAGTTACTTGTCTTTAATGACTGATTTGTGGCTAAATAATAAAAATTCCTATCAGCACCATCATATTTATAGGAGTTAATATCTGTTACTCACCTTACAAAACAGAGATGGAAAGTGCTCCGGAGTCATAGAGACATAGGAGAGTTCAGATAGCACATCCATCGCTCGAGGGCCAATCAGATTAAGAGCTACAAGGAGTCACATGTCAAAGACAAGAGAATGCACAGTTCTTAGACCAGATGAAACTAACAGTGCAGCCTTACAAAACAGACAGATATTTAATCAAAAGTACTTGTAAAACAATTAGCTTCATATATTTCCTTCTGATAAAGGTGCTACGCTGCTCTCTCTCACCAGTGAATTTCCAGCTGACATCCTCCAAATGAAGCTGTGGATCGTTGGGCATATGCCTCTTTATCCAAGACCAGCAGTGCACTTGTTGATCCGTAGGGGAGATGATAAAGAAACTAGTAGGTCACACAAAAACATCACAAATGTGACATATTTATGTAGAGCACGCAAAAGAAGTTTAGGCATTTGGCCTTGTGTACTTTAATACATACCATTGCTTATCAAGTTAAAGGGTAATTTTGAATGGTCAAAATAGGGACTGACAAAAACAATCAAAATCACATGTAAAATCACAAAAACACTAAACTGAATTACTTGGCTGCAACTCTAACAATAAACTAGAGTGAAACCAAATCACACTTGTTCCAGTATATAAACTTTAGGCAAACCCTGACATGCTCCACCCCTTTAAAAGAAATAAATAGGAAATTTCTTTAAAAAAAAAAAAAACATTGACCCAAGAATCCAATCAGAAGGGACCATCTGTTTAGGAAGAAATAAAGAGGGACAGTGATCACTTGACCAACCTGTTTTTACTAAGGCGGACCACGCTGCAGTCATTTTCATAGCCGCCCCTCTCATTGAGCATGCCCGTGTGCACAATGTGACCTACTGGAACATCCAGGTCATTGGCACACAACCTTTGGAGCAACTCCAGGGCTTGGTCCCCACTTGACTAACAGTAATATGATTAAAATAAGAGAATAAGACATGAAGTCAGAGTTTCAAAATGGAACAAATACCATTTTGTTTAAACAAATGAACACAATATAAAATGTATTTGAATTCCTGTCTGTGGCTGGATATGCAGCATAATGTGTTATTTATAGAAACTCATATCACAACACTGTTAAACAATAAAGATAAAAAATATTTTAAAACGCACGCCGAAACCAACACTCAAAATAGGAAAAGTTAATAATTCTCTAAATATCTACTGCAGACATACTACACACTGATGTAATTACTCACTGTGAGCTCAAATTTGGTGAAAGAAGACATGTCTATGACACACACTGCTTCCTTACAGCACTTCACCTCTGCACCAACAATGTCAAACCAGTCCGGCTTGTAGAAGGTTTTACTTTGGTCCAAGGCCAGCAAATCTGGAAAGGTCAAAAAACATCATATATACTTTAAATATAAAAAATAAAATATAAAAAAATTAAAATGGCCTATTGAAATCCAATTACTAATCACAAGCACCTCACCCTTTCCAGCTGGGACAAAATATTTGGCACGCTCAAAGCCATGCTTCTCCATCCAGCGTGCACCCTGGGTGTCTAATCGGTCATACAGGGGGCTGGTGCGCAGCTGCCTGCCTGTCTGGAAGTCCCACCTTGGAACTTTCAGCTCATACAGCAGGGCTACAATGGTCAGAGAGGAAAATGGAATAGATGGAATTGCTTTGTACTCAGAATAGAAAAAAATAACACACACGAACAGGGTGATGGAAATACTGAGTAATATTTGCTTCTTTGCTTTTTGTTCTGTTTCAGTCATTACAATGCTGTTTTACATTTGACCCAGTGCACAGTGGAAACTGGACCAGTCTTCCAAAAAAAAACAAAACAAAAAAAAACAAAAAACATACAGATGGAGCAAGTAATGTGGATGAAAGACTAAAAGACAGAAAGTGAAAACATGATTCTCCTCATCTGCTTTAGCTCTTCTAGACTGTAGAAAAATACTCTCAAAAAAAACTAGACTTTAGCAAAACTTGAGCATGATTATAATAATAAATTAAAAATTTTGAACAAAATGTTCTAAAGAATTGTGTGCAATACACAAATATTTCCCTCACATGTATACAGTTCACAATTCACTAATGTGCTGTGAACTGTCAATGCTGCAGAAGTGTTTTCAGAGAGTTAATATAAAGCCTTAACTAAACAAGGAGGACAGTGGATTTAGGTTTTATTCCGGGAGGCTCATTAACACAAAGTGGTTAAACTTTATGCAAAAGGATCAACGTGCTGTCAGTAGCTTTTCCTTCATAAAACACACACTGGTAACCTTTGTTCGCTACTTACGCATGACCTCCATCACCCGATGGCGTAGAAAGGTGCGGCTGCTTTGCAGATTGCCAAAGCGCTTGATGTCCAGAGGCCAGACATTGGCAGTTGGGTAACCATAGGTCATCCATTCAGCCAAGTACCTGATCGTAAAAGAAAGTTAATATGAAGATTAAACTAATCAGAAACAGTAGAAAATCCCAGATAAAAAGCAACCTTTGAAACTAAATCTTACTTTCCAGCTCCTCCAGCAAAAGACAGACCCGAGGAGTTCATGCCAGCCAGGACAAAGTAACCATGCACGCCTGGTGTCTCCCCCATGAGACAGCGCATGTCTGGGGTGAAGGACTCTGGACAGTTCACCAGCTGATTGATTTCACAGGATTCTAGACTCGGCATTCTCCTCAGAAGGGCACTCAACATGGGTTCTGAAGCACAGAGCACAGAAAACAGAAGGACACATTATTAAAACCAAGACTGCTAAGACTGCAGACAGCAAAAAACTTTAAAAATAAATACATTTCTAAGACAATTGGAAATATTTGCACCCGTCCTTCAAAACTTCACACAAACACATGCCATGACATGGAGTTCCAATATGAAACACAGATACAGAGGCAGAAAATCACAGTTGAACTTGATTTGCTTTCAAGCCCATTTCAGACTAAAACCTGAGAAATATAACTACGGGTTTAAATACTCAATCCAACACAAACAAATAAGCTTTCACACTACTTATACACAGTGAAAATATTTTATTTGACATTTGGACTCAATTTAAATGGGCAATTACGCTTTTTAAACAGCTCATGAAAACGGCTATAAGTAAATATACATTGCTTGCAGAAAAGGGAATAAATGTTTCTATGACTGTTCACACTGCACCTGAAGAGAAAATATAAGTTGAATGTAAATGTGAATTGAATATCTTGCCAAGACTCACCAAAATGGTCCCAGTCCTCCTGCATGTTCTGGATCTCTAATTGATTGCGCCCCTCCGTGAAGATTGGTTTAGGGTTCTTTTCAAAGCCTCCTGATAGAATGCCACCCTGCCAGGCCCGTACATAGATCCTCCCATCCATATCCATCACCACTATGTGCAATCACAAGTCTACATTCAGTTTAACCTGCTCTGCTTTAACCCTTTGAGGTTAAATGTACTTTTATGGCATTTGGCAGATGCTCTTATCCAGAGTGAGTTTACATTGTAGGTGAAGGAAATGCCAGGAGTCTTGCCAGAGGGTTCTTACTAGTATAGTGCAATGTGGCTGCCCCGGTGGGAAATAGAACACCACTCTACAGCATAGAGGGCAGCAATGTAACCTACTACACTATACCAACCACTGGCTTCATTTGTTTATTTTATTAAAATGTGTAAACATTCAATCACATTTGATTTAAGTTTGTTTGTTGACGCAATTTGTATCAACTGGTTCTGAACTTTTTTTCCTTGATTAAAAAAACTGACATAGACATGGCAAAATACAAAGGCTGGTAACTTTAGATCAAATCTAGATCAAAATCTAAACACTGCATCTTTATTTTATTTATTTTTTTTTACAAATATTGCACCTCCAAATGAAAAGTGAGACATAATTAACATAAAAATTACTGTTTTTGGTATGGTTAGTGATAAGTGTGATTACTTTTACCATGCTTCTACATGCATGTCAAACATCGGAACTGAGACACATTCGGATGTGTGGCATCACCTGGTGTATTGGGTGGCAGCGGCTCTTGTAGAGGTTTGGTGAGGAGGTAAAAATGCTCACAGCCATGCAGTGGCACGGACACTTTCACTTCACTACTCTGGCCAAGCTCATACGCCCACTGAAAGAGCAAAAAAAAAAAAAAAACAAGTGTGAAAGAGCACAACTGACCAAAATCTCTCACTCATTGAAAACAGCAGTATGTGTGCTGAAGTATTTTTTCAACCTGTCCAGCACAGTTGACAAAGTACTCGCACTCGATGGGGCCCCGGTCAGTCTCCACTCCTGTGACATGACCCTTCTCCACCAGAACATGATTCACGCTGGTTCGTTCATGGATCTGGACACCTAGAATGAACATACCAAGATGTGTGAAGGTGGAAAAGAGTACAGCTCCAAATTAAAAAGGACCAAAAACGAGAAGTAACAGAAATCTCTCACCATGCCCTACTGCTGCCATAGCCAGTGCATGATTGACATCTGGTGGTGACACCACAGCATCTCTAGGAAGATGGAGAGCACCCACCAAATCATGAATGTTGACCAAGGGATGAAGCTTGGCAGCATCTTTGGGCTTGATGACATTGCAGGCAATACCTAGTACCCTGTAAAACATCAAGAAAGAATTGGCATAACCTTGGGTGAGTGGTCTTCCATTACTTGGGTCATAATAGCAGTTTGTGCAGTACATTTAAAGACATAGCCTAAAATGTTATACATGTACAACTTAGTCTTCACTAAGCATAAATAGTTTCTTTAGGACTTTCTTGCACACTTCAGTTAAAAGTTTCAAGTAACAAGTTTCAAGTACCTGTCTGAAAAAGTTTTTTTCTTTACCTGAAAAACACAAGACCCTGCAGCAAATCCAGCAATACAGAGACAGATCAAGGTTTTAGGAAGGAGACACCCAACTTACTTGAGCCTGGATGCCAAACGTTTTAAGGAAAGGAAACGGTCCTGATTCTGAGCCAAACACAGTGAGCCAGTCCTGACAAAAGCTGTAAAAATAAATAAATAAAACACCCACAGTCAGCCTAGCCTCGTGCATTCTTTTGAGCTTAAAATTTTTTCCAAAGCTTGTAATTTGTAGACGTGCAGTTATCACACCTGTTTTGACGCCAGTCTCCTCCTGCAAACGCTCATAGAGCGCATTAGAATAGTCCGCCATTTGGCTCTCAATAGAAATGGGTTTGGCAACGCTTACTATTCCTGCACACAGCCGAGTTGTGCCAGCTCCAAGTCTATAAAAGACAGGCCAAAACAATGAACAATGGAGCTGTATTGAGCCTGTGCTTCACTTAGAAAGTTGATCACTAAAATACTTCAAATTATTACAAATTCCATATTCAGCAAACTACACAAATGCTCAAACATGTACCAGCTTCTTCAGTTGGTATATTAAGTATTCTAAGTAAATATATTGCATAAGCTTTTATTATAGAGTGCAGAGTTTAGCCAGACACTCACCTTCCCTGCTCTAGGAGCACTATCTCTGTCCAGCCTAGCTTGGCAAGATGATAGGCAACAGATGTTCCAACAATGCCCCCACCACATATCACTACTCGAGCCTGACTGGGTAAAGGTGTGGGATGGTCTTGAGCTGTGGTTAAAAACCGGACTGAGCCCCACAAGACATGGCGGTCCCGTCTGGGCCCACAGCATCTAGTATCTGAGAAGAGCCGAGGAAGCAAAGCAGGCGAGAGAGCCCTAGGGCTCCACACACAGCTGCGCATGGCTCTTCCACCTTTAAAATAACACATGCAAAAAACTTCTTTATTTTAAATGCAAGTTAGTGGAAAAGTATTTTAAAGCAGTTTTAGAGCATTTGTATTTGTCCAATCACCCATGTATGTATATATGTGTATATACATATACATACATACATACATACACACACACACACACACACACAATATATATATATATATATATTATATAATTATTATACATAATATATATATATTAAGCTAAACAAAGCTGGACAAAAAAATGGGTGCATTTTTAAAGTAAAATCAGACCAGTGTTTAAAAGCTCTGGCCTTTGGGAAGCCTTAAATTTAGATTTATATAAAACACTACAAAATGGATGAATAAAATATATGACAACTACAAAAATCAAACTAGGCCAACCAAAGTTTTAATCAAGATAGATTCTAAACTCCAATTTGCCAAATCTACAGCCATCAACTGCAAAACAATCCAAACCTCAAGACACTGACTTACAAGATATTTAATCTCTACCGTGATGTCACAATACACTTTTCTGAGCTTACTGTGGAAATTGTCAGTAAGCAACAGTGACTAACTACAGGCTTCAGTACATTTTGTTTCAAAGTGAGCGTTACGTTTCATTACCAGTACTGTTTAACTGAATGCAGTGCAATGCAGTGTGAATAACTCTGAATAAGAACAATATGACGTTGTATATTTGTTAGTATATGTGGCACTACAGGTTCTATTTTGTCTGTTCCGACTTAGTAAATCTACATCATGTTATGGATTTTGAGTATTGTGATATATATGGTTTGCCATATTGCCCATCCCCACACCGACTACACCTTCATACCCTTCGTTTCTGGCCACTGTTTATGGTTCCAACTCACAGTTCAACACTTCTTCAAAGCCATCAAAGTCCCAGATAAACTCTCTTCTTCATTTCATTTCATGTACTGTTATTATCACAAATTATAAACTTGCAGATGGTATTTTGCTGATGTTATGTACTTAACTCAAAAAATTGACCAGTGTTAGGAACTACTGTTAAAGAGTTGCAGAACAAAACACTAAACAGTGTTTTCTATGGTTCAGCACACTCTGTAAATCTCTGAAGAACTTGTTACATTGCAAGAGGTATGCTGAAGCAAAAAAATGCAAACGATGGTGTGATGTTTTTTACGCCAGGAGACACCACAATGACCTTGAACTTGCTGTTCCTTGCTCTGAAATGTTCAACACAGTCCACAGTGTGATGATTCCTAGGATGCCCATATTTGTTCTCTGACACTTGGAGCTTGACATTCACAGAGGGCAACAAGCACAACAGTAATAAACAAGACTCCTAAGATCAGATCAGCTGTAACTCTAACAAAACAAACACGCTTGATTCTGGTTTTCTGGGTCTTCTGTAGACTCTGCAGACACTTTAGCTGGAACAGCTGTGGAGATTTAAGATTTCGGCAAAACCAAAGGAACTTACATAAGAACAGAGGTAGAAAAAATGACTCGTTAATTTATCAAGACCATCTGGCGTGTTAGAAAAAAAACGGTAAACACTGAACTGTGCTCGGTTATCTGGACTGTCAAGCTCAAGAACTGCGCAAAGGTTACCAGTAAGCTTGAAACAGTCACACCAGAAGTACTTGAAAGCAACCAAATAACCTCAGTCGGTTTATATGTTCCCTTTTAAAATGTTGGACGGCTAATGTTTCACTTAGCACTACAAAAATGTGGTAAAAAATAATAAAAGCTTTACCGGCATTTACCTTTGGTGGCTTGCAGTTTATTTGCATGAAGGTTAGAATACACTAAACCACTAACTCCTTCAGTCTGTAGGTTAACGTTACAAGGTTGGCTAAGTTAGCTGCCCAGCTTTATTTTCAGCCGAAGACATAAAGCTAATGTTGGGTTTATAAAGTTAACCTGCCTTCACGAAGACAGTGGCAGCTGCTTACCTGCTACACCCGCTCCACCTCCAAACGACAATGTTTACGCTTTAGCCGCGTTAGCCGCTCGCTACGTTTAGCCGAAAGCAGTTAGCTAGCATAAATAACACAGCAGCGGTTCAGACTGTGAGTCGGTGATGAAGTCTAGCTCACGGGGGCTACATAGCTCGTAAGCTAGTTAGTTAGCCTGTTAGCTGCTCCGTGGCCTTTACTGTTGCTGCTGGTTAGCTGATGAACATTAACGACCGACCGCTCTTCTTCTTCAGCTCTCCCGGCAGACATGAGGAGCAGAGCGCCGCTGCCTGACTGCAGATCTGCAGGAGGCGCAGACGGTGACCGTAGATCTTCACTTCTGCGCACTTTAGTTTTCAAACCCAGAAACATTCACATTTTGCGCTGTAAGAATTGAGGCAATTTGCAACCCAGAACTGAAAATGTCCTCCTATTTTGTTTTGTAATTAAACACTTCAAAGTCAAGATGAAACAAAAGTAGGATAGATAGAAAAAGGCCGTGTGTGTACATGTTTTACTATAACCCCGGTTTAAAGGGCAACTCCACCGAATTTTCAAAATTTGTGGGTAAGGAAATATTTAAAATGTAAACAGACTGATCCAGAGTGGTTTGATGTGAGATGTTTATAATTGATGTGAGAACTGCTTATAGCGGTGTGAATGGGGACCAGAGGCTAGGAGCATTTAATGCTCTCCCTCATATTTCTTTTATATGTTATATTATATGAATTATATGGTATGGTTTTTTTTCAGATCATCCCCAATTTTACCACTGTCAGCATCACATATCACCACTTTCCAAAGAAAAAATAGATCTCCAAAATAGTCACTTTACGGAAGAGGTTTATAACATTTGTAAGTTTTAATGTAAGTCAATGTTACAAGGCTTTATACTAAGTTATTGTGGGGCATTTCTATTGGCCCATTCATCATGAAACTGTCATGTTCAATGGATAAATTAAGACAAAAATTGCTATACTAAGTGATGTACTAAAAATGAGAAGACATGTATAGGTTCTCTGGTTGTTTTGGATATTATATAAAATGTCAAACTGCTGTAGACAATAAGGCAACACCTGGTTACCACCACTGTAGAGAAATTTAAGTTAAATTAAGTTTCTCTGCAATTAATCATCTACATTAAACCACACTGAATGACTCTGCATACAACAAAATTATACAAGAATTTAGGAAAAAATCAGGGAGCCAGATACTTTCTCTAACTTTTCAAAACTGGCCTGAGAGGATGTTGGATTTGACCGGACAGTTAGTCTAACCCTAATCCCCTCCCTCAGTGAGAGAGAAAACATATTTTCTAAAATGTTCTAAATATAATTTTATAATGCTGTGGACACCCGTACCATGGCAATTACAAGTTTATAATAAAACCTCATAGAGAAAATAGCCGTTTAAATCTACTGACATCTGTATAGCATGCAAAATCCTTTGGTTAAAATAGATCCATCATTCCACAGTTTTCACGAGTGCCCAATTTGATTATGCAGATATTAGTTGTATCCTGCAAAGGTCACTGCTAATGAACTGTAAAAGTACAAATGAAAAGCTGCTTTTTACCATGACATGCTAATAAAATTAATTATTGACAACAGAACAGTGTTTTTGTGTGTGTAGATTTTTTTTGTGTGTTCATGAATATTTTTGCCACTGAATATGTTTGATGCTGTGTGCCTTTAGTTTCTGCCTTTATAGGCAGTGGAAATAAATTTTATCTGTGGAAAAATGTACATTCTGAAGGAAATAAAGTTTCCATTAGAATCACTGCAGAAAATAATAAACAATTAAAAAAATGAAAAAATAAAAGTAAAACAGTTGTTGAATTCTAATTTAAAAAAAAAAGGCCTTTTAAACACAATGTTTTTGTTTCTCTGCCTTTAAGAGATTAAGAAATATGTGAATTATCTCTGTTCTGTCCTGGTTTGGGGGTCTGTAGTACTTCTTATAACTCTTTATAAGTGTGAGTGGGTGGAGCTAAACTGCTGTAAGTTGAATCAACTTTTATATATGCAAGTTTTCTTATACGTAAGACCTGAAGAGTGAACTTAATGTTTACATACAATACATTATTCTTTTTCATTGCAAAACAGTTAGGACAACTCAGCTTTGAGCTCTAATGCATGCTGGTGATGAATTTAATGTGTGGCACGCTACACATCCTCTCCAGTATTTTAGTTAAGGAGAGTACGTGTTGCTCCTTCTCATCTGTAGGGTGAGCTATAGAGCTGTGCTATTGTAGGCAGTGTAGGTTGTGTGAATGTAGGTAGAATGAAAAGCAGGGCATCTGCATGTCTGATTTTTTGTATGTGAACACAAGCCGTTTTATTTCTATCCATATAATCTTTAATTTTTTTTATTTGGTTGCATGATTTTGCATATGAATAGTTTCATATGGCTTTCTACATCTGCTTCACCTTGGATTGCATTGTGAGCAAAACTGCTTACTTTCATTGAATCGGTGTATGTAATGCTTGTGGAGCCAATGAGAAGCTCAGGATTTTGTGCCAGACCACGTAATAACTAAATCCTTTGTGAGAGGTAGAAAAGCATCACCACACGAGACACTAAAACTGTTCCAATTGTTTTTTGATATCAGTCAGTCATAGTTGGTGCTAGCTACCTGTTGGATGTGTCCCTTGGCCTTTAAATGTCACAGATTTTCTTAACCCATCGCCTGTTCTAGGGTGCCACTTAACAAGCGCTCATTATGAACTCATGAGTCAGAGGCCACAGCAGGGAGACTAATTAACTAAACTTTAAGCCACAATCAAAAATCCCTGCAACTGCATGGGCCATTTTTTTCCCACATCACCAACAAAGGCTTTCAATAACAATACACCCACCCCATTATGTAATGTTGCGTTTGCTGAGGCACTGATTCAGCAGTTCATTACGGGGAGTGTTTGTGGCCACATGCATATGACATGCTTCTGTTATGGGGCAGATGATTTCTAGAAGAAGTCAAATTTGCATCGCAATCAGCATAAATTAGTTCCACATCACACTAGCCTACAGTTTCACCCCTTTATTTGAGCTCTTTACAGTGATGCTGATAGAAACCAGTGGCTGCCATTTTTGTTACTATTTAAAAAGACCAGTGAACATGCAACGCTGATAGAGATAAAATAGTGGTTAGTCTGAAAAAGGTTTTCTTTACATCTGTTGTTTAACACCCACCTCTACATCCCACCTTTAAGGTTTTAAATGGCATTTTAGGTTGAAACCCTTATATAAAACTATCACAGACTAATAGATAAGACATTGAGCAATGTATTTATTACCATTTCATGTAGTAACTTTCTGTGAGGGAGCTTTTGGAGGCATTAAAATCCTCATACATCTGTTTCCTGACTTGATAAGAGTACTTTACAACAGCACATTTCACATCAGACAACTCTGAATGACGTTTATTACTCATTAATGTTGAAATAATTTAGTTACCTGAAAACGTTTTAAAAATGTATGGACTTCTACTTTAGAACATGAAACATATAAAGCATCTGACAACAGCAGTCTATGAGCTCGAATGAGCAGATTATACACAGCTCTGTAACATATTCTGTTTATCTTTCCTCGTCTCACTGCTCAGCAAGCGCTCCTTGTCCTGAAGCAGCAACCCAAGTTTTACTCGGCGAGAATTCTGATTAGTCTTAGATGATTGGACCACATTTGCTTTCGCCTGTGGATGAGATATGTGCTTGATGGTGTAACCATGGCGATCACCCACCCGCTCGGTAAACTGCACTCGGGAAATTCACTCTTATCTGCTGTTAAAGTGCTCTTAGCAGAACAGAGCGAAGCAGAGAGCGTTAAGATTTTGAAATGTATGAATGACAAGTACATGATAAACAAATAGGTTCTCCTGAAGTTGCTTGATCAGTTTGATTGTGTTTGCTATGTTTATCGCCGTAATCAGATCAGATTTTAAGTTGAATTTAGCTCATTTGCTATAAAGACTAATGTTTGGTATAAGGAATTTAGATCAATTGAACTTTCCTAGCCCTTCATATATATATATATATATATATATATATATATATATATATATATATATATATATATATATATATATATATATATATTACACTAAAAGAACTATAAAATACTGTTGCACTGATACCAAAATAGAATAACAAGATGATATAGGTTCCTTACAAGAGCAATATATAAGATGACACAATCATTATGTAAAGTTTTTAGTTGCCAAAAGGATGTGACAAAATAAAATTTCAACTATAGGTCTGTGTGTCATCTTGCGGGCTTATCCACTGCATGCTAACCAGCCTGCCCAGGCTCATCCTCTTTCGTAATACGACTTTCCACCTGAAGCAGCATTAGTTAGTCACTATCTGTTTTCAGCGGGGTCTGTCTTCAGTCCCCACATGAGAGGATGAAGAAGAAGCATGCACGCTCTCAGCAACAAATCAGATTTGAAAGCAAAGAAAAACAATAACAGAAATAGCAGCAAAACAAGAGCTAACACCAGCATTCCTTTCCACCCCTGGTGACACTCTTGGCAAGGTATAATGCTGAATTTGCAACAGTTCCTTAGACTGGTAAGTAAACAGGGTGGCGGAGTGAAGAGGGGCTTTGAGGAGTATGAATTTGACAGATTGCCTCATTTAACATATCGCTCCTTTAATTGAATATCCTTGATCATATAAAGCACAGTTTATCACACTATACTTTTTATATGGTACTGTTCTTAGGAAAAGAAAAATAATATTAACCAATAATATACTCTTTCACCTCCACCACCCACACCTTTTATTGAATAAAACACCCAGAGACCTGACCCGATACTGTGTTTCACTCTGAAATATCAGTCACAGTGTGGCAGCAAAACAAGTTAAACCTTCACACTGACCTTAAATAAAAAGTATGCTCATAACCAATTTACGTTAGTTAATACAACAGTTCATGATTTGTTGACAACATTTAGCCCTGCTTTTCTCTAAGCCATTATCAGCATATACAGTAAAGAAATGAGAAAATAAATAATAAAGAAAATAAGAAATATATATCTTTATCAGTCTTGAGGTAGGCCTATTACATTTTCAAACAAGACACAAATGTTGTTCACATTATTTATTGTAATAAATATATTCAATCATATATACACTATTTCAACATGAGTGCATTATGTACAAATTCACTATACATCTGTAGCCAGGTGAGCACAGATACACCTAAAGGTCATAGTGCACAATCTAAGGGGCCTTTTGGAGGGGCCTTTCGGACACAATCAGAGGTCTGAAATACAGACTCCAGTGGAATATTTAAAATACTGGCTCCAGTGAAGACATAACACTGTTCTCCTGTGAAATGCAGTGGGTTGCTGTGCGTTTGTTAAAGCTAAAGCATTGAGGTGTGCTTAGAGGTTTGTGAGATTCAGGCTGGTAACTCCTCACTAGTATGGGTCGGTATAGTGTAGTGGGTTACACTGCTGCACTCCATGCTGTAGACTGGGGTTTGATTCCCTACTTGGGCAACCACCCTACACTATACCAATAAGAGTCCCTGGGTAAGACTGCTGACATTACCTTTGTCTACATGTAAACTGGATAAGAGCATCTGCCAAACGTCGTAAATGTTCACTTAATCACATTCAGGGCTGATCAGGCACCAGTTGGGCCTGCCAGCGCATTTCTGTTACATTCTTAAACTAGCCAACCTGACTCTGCCGGGAGGCCTCCATTATACTGAAGGCTAACAACAGTCTACAGCTTAAAATGGATCAGTTTCCACTTTTGTACACACAACAAAATCTTAGCAGAAACCCTCAAGAGCCCTCATTAGTGCTAATATTTCTCATAGACAGTTGGGAAACATGGTTTGAAGGGCCAAAACTGATTTTGGCGTTATTTTAGCCACTACACGATTCAGCATAGCGTTCTCTTGATCCTCAGTTTCATCACATGCCTCCTGTAACCTACTAATACTGCATTATAAAACCAGCCAGCCTGAATGGCTGGGTGCTCATATCCACAGCGGCAGTCGGTTTAGCGTGCCTGGTTCAGTCTCTCTCCTTCATGGAACAGTGCTAACGTGTAGGCTAGTGCAGTCTGAGCTTCAGTCCGAGCCCCAGACACCCGGACAGGGTGAGTTGGCGGGCTGAAAGTGAAACGCAGGCGGCCACAGTGCTGGAAGAGGTCCCACTTTTTGAGTACAGACATGAGCCTAATTTCAAAGGTTGATAACTAAGTAGCCCAGAATGCCGGCTATGAGTAAAACGGCGGTGAAAATGATCCCGGCGAAGACTTTCATCAGGCCCGCCTCGCCCTCTCCCCCCTCTTTGGGCTCCTCCTCGCACACGGAGATGACCCCCACCGAGGAGTTGCCCACGCTGACGGTGGACTTGAGCTCTGCGCCCGCCTCCTGCTTGGCCTCCACGGCCCACGGCGCCACCTGCACCTTCATCTCCATCTCTTCCAACATCTGGTCCACCTGGGCGATCTCGCTCTCCAGGTCCTTGAGGTCGGCCGTGTCGATGCTGGCGTCCGCCTCGTACTTCATGTTCTGCACGCTCATGGCGCGCGCCGCCACCGTCGTTGTGCTGCCCGTCATGCCCGTCTGGATGAAGTGGCGCGTGGGCACCTTGAGGGGGAAAGTCTGCCCGATCTCCAGGGACCTCTTCATGTCCACCTCCAGGATCTCCATGCTGCTGGTGAAGAGCACCCACAGGCGCTCGTACTCGGCGCGGTCGTCGTTGCTGATGCTCTTGTCTTTGAGCAGCGCGGTCAGCTTGGTCCGGTTGGCCACGGCCAGCTCCTGCGCCTTCTTGCGGGTCTTTTTGAGCTCCTCCCGCAGGTTCTGCGAGTCCGACGTGCTGCCCAGAGCCGAGACCAGGTGCCTGTAGCAGGCGGTCACTTTGTTCAGCGCGTCCAGCATTGTTTTACATTCGTCTTTGCCCATGTCTGCCCCCCGGTCGACGCTTCCCTTCTCACGGAGCAAAAGGAAGAAGCCCGGTGGTCGTAGAAATAGTACGAGTAATAATAACAACAACAACAACAACAACACAAAATAGGGTTACTGTGTCTCGGCAGTTAAACGCACACCCGTCCTCTAGTTTCCACGAGAGCCGAGCAGCCATGCAAATCCACTCTGTTCTCTCATCACAGCAAATTCCTCTCCAGCCATGTTCCCTGCTTCTGACGGTGAGCAGTCAGGCTTAACAATAAATGGATCTGTAAACAGCTTTACTTTTGCCCTCGGAGATTAGTCGTCGTCAGTAACCCGAACAGTAGGCGGGTTGAGCATCAATTTAGAACCATGTTCTTTCCCCTCACAGCTTCGAGGCTACATCAGATGGCAATCCATGAAACCAAGGCAAAAGACGAGAGTTCAGCGTTCCCCCAAAACTCACCAACACAAACACGCATCGTTTGAGCGACTGATGCTTCCAGAAGAGACGCAATTTGGCCCTCAGAGAGAAATGATGGTGATTTACCCCACCAAAAAAATCCCTTCGTTAGAATAAGCTGGAAACCTCCGCGGTAGAGTGTTTTAATCCGTCCTCCTCGGTATCAGTCGTGATGTTGCCGAGATATTCTGTTTTTGTTTTGTCTTTTCTTTTTTTTCTGAGCGCGGCATCCACCTCGCATTCGTGCCCGTTTAAATACCACTAGTAGCCCAGTGCGGTCACATGAGCGCGCATCAGCGAGGCAGCCAGTCAGAGTCGCGTTCACAAAGGTGAACGAGGAGCGCAGCAAAATACTGCGCGGTGATTGGCTGAAACACAACATATTATTTGAATATCAGGAGCGATTGGTTCAACCCTCCCATCGTTCAAACGCATCAAGTCCACGACTCGTGTGGAGTATTTCTGAGCTATTAAAAAAAAAACAGTTAAAAGAAGCGAAAAGCTAACAGATACAAACACAGTGGTTTGGTTTGCATGTTGATATGTTTGGAAAGAGATTGTTCTCCATCCCTAAAAAGAGGATTTCTCAGCATTTTTGCATAATTCTGTCACTGAGATATACAAAGACAAAATTGTCGTCCAAAACTTCTTCTAAAAGTCTGTCTTTTGAGTTTTGTCTTTGTAGTGCTGACAATGGTAAAACAGTGGTGAATTAGAATACTGTTGCTGTCTAAAGAAAAACATATCTCCATTTTGGTCAATTTTTCATGTTTCTATATCATTTGAACAAGACACCTACTCCTTATATCCCGTAGAAGTTTGATGAATGGACCAAAATGCTCTGAAACTCCAAAGAAAAACAAGTATCTCTGAAAAGAAAACTTTACAGTAGAGATCAGTCTTTACTTTCAATGTAAGTTAATAGAACCAAGATAGTTTTGGAGCATTCCCATTGGTTAATTCACCATGAAATGTTCACACAATGTAAATTGTGTGTTGTGTTCAAATGATGTGCGCATATATATATATATATATATATATATATATATATATATATATATATATATATATATATATATATATATGCTTGTGTGTGTGTGTTGCCCCATAACTGTCCTAAGTACCTTTCTGCCTAAATGTTATCTAAAACGCTCATAAAACAAGATATGAGGCCTCAAGCAATATGTGTGATAGTATTTTATGTAATGTCCTCTGTGAGAGAGCTGAGCTGCATTTAAAGGCATTCAGTTCTTCAGACATTTTGTCTCCACCACTGTGAACAATTCCAAAATGTTAAGTCTCTCTACAGCAGAGTATTTCAAGGTGGTAGTTTTACAGTCCATCTGCAGGGCTTGGTATCCCAATTCTCTCCTTTATAGTACCAACCGAATTACTGAAAAACTCTCTACCAAATTTCAGTGGCGTAAGTAGTCAGTCTCATCAGCATTCATGAGCCAGTAACCATGCTTTTTTCAAATTCTACAAATAATCACAGAATAAATATGTTAGTCACATCAGCAGTCTGATAAATAAATACATTCCCAAATATCAATGGCATGTCTGAACAAACCACAGTAGTCTACAGATGCTGTGAGGGGAATTTTTAATGACATACATCAATAAAACAACAACAAAGACAAGCCTTCAGCTCTTAACCTTGGTTTCTGCATTCCTTTTGAGAAATTAGTTTATTTCAGTAGGTGTAAGATTCTGGATGAAATTTAGATCAGGACAGTCATTCAGAAGCCAGTCTAAAGTCAAAGTAGATTTTAAAGAATACTGAAACCTTATTTTCACTGAAACACAGATAGAGGTGTCAGATAGAGGACATTCCTCGAATTAGGTGACTTGGGATGCCAATATTGAGTTATTTAATAAATAATGAAAAAGATAAGATAGATAGTAGTATGATTAGTAATTTACAGTAATGTTTAATGGTACTGCTGTAGGTATAAATCCATTATTTCAACCAGAAACTGTTTATGACTGTTAGTTAGAGAAAAAAAGCTTAAACCCTTATGGTTTCCCTGTCTCTGCCCGTTTCTGGTCCTGACCCTCCTGTTCCTAGTCTGACACCTGGCCGTAGCCATGTGCTTTTTGTTGTTGTTTTGGTTCCTGTCTCCTCCTTCTGCCTTCTGGTTATTTGTCTCACCTGTGTGTAATATATAGCCCTGCCCTCTCATTAGTCCCAGGTGTTTGTTCTCAGCATATTTATACCCCAGTGTTCTTTCTGTTTTGTGTCTTGCATTGCTTGTGTGACCATTTGTTTGTTCTGTGTATTGTTAGTTTCTATTCATCCACCATGTAGGTGCAGATTTGTCTTCTCTTGTGTTTGGTTCTGTGCTTGTTTCTTTTATTCTTTTGACCTCTACTTTGTGTCAGCAAGACTCTGCCAAGTCTGGACCTTTAAATAAAGGTCCAGTCTTATCACCTGCTGCATTACAGCAATTTCATATCCTATCATTTGATCAGTTTTAGCAATTTTGTTTTAGATGTGCCACTATCTGCACACAGTTACATTTGTGACTCAAAATGTTTGACATTTGGAACATTTAATTATTATTTTTATCTTTTTTTTTAAAGATAGGTGCTGTAGCAGAAATGTTTCAATGCATTTTATTTTTGCTCATTAACTGCAGATAATATGTGTCTTTATTACAACATGAAATAGGTGTCCCATCTCAGTGGTCTATGTGCTACAGGTCATGGCCTATTGGCTGGATTTCCAAATTACTGCCGGTTAAAATATGTGGAAAGGGAAATTTTCTTCCAACTGTAATTCTAAGCTTGAATATATAAAAAGTAATGCCTTGTGCATTTTAAATGGGAATTTCACTGATTTTTGTAAGAATATTCTGCATGATTTAGTCATTGAGATGTAAACGAAGGTATTCAGAGTGGTTTTATGTAATGACATAATGATTCAGACTTATTTACACTGGTGGTGATATTAACCAGAGGACGCAGTGGTTACAACCCTCCCAGACCCTGCTTGTGTCTTTTAGTCATTAAATAGGAAGTCATTATTGGTAAAACAATTGCAAATCTGAGAGAATATGTCATCTTTGGGTCTATTTTGCCCTATCACACTCCGCACATTCCTCTCTGACATTAATGTGTATTATGTATGTATGTAAATAAATATATGTAAATATGTTTTAGGCTATTATCAAATATTATCAAAAACTAAATCTCAGGCGTCAGGCAGTGTCTTTCTAAAAAGTATATATGTTTTATAAAATCTACTCTTTTAAAGTTAATAAACTCTTTGCACATGTGGTTCCTATCACCACCACAGTGAACAGTTCTAATTCTGTAAGTCTCTTTAAAAATAAATATTTCACATCTATTCACTTTGAATTACTTTATTTACATATTTATGATGTATTATGTAGAAATTCTGGAAAATTGATACAATGATCTGTAAATCACAAAAAAGCAAATGAAGCGGAAAACAAACGAAGGACGGTCAGTTTTATGATCCGTTTGAATTACATTAGCAGGTATGTTACTTTTGTAGGTAAGTTTTTCATATAACTTCTCAAATACACTAGTGTACCATTAGCTACTACTGCACTGATGGACTGATGGGAATAGAAATAGAGCCATCCCTTCCACCCAGAGAGCAGCAGGGCCCATTATGCTCTTTTTGACTCCTGGCCACAGATGGCTGTGGAGTCTAATGATCTTGGCTGTCCAAGCCTATCTTGTAACCTGACCCCCTCTGAGAATGCATTTCACTTACTAAAGACAAGAGTTAGAGTGCACTTGCAGAGCAATACCTGAAACCCAGTATCATTTCTTTGCATCACAGGCTTCAAGTCGTTGATGGTGGATTTATAACAAAGTACTAAAGGAATTTCATTTATGTTCATTTTAAATTATTTTCGTGTCTCTTGAAAAGCAGATATTATGTATAAAGAAACAGATTCCTATGTGGGAATACCTTACATAGTAAATAACTCCAGTTCTGCACTTTGCCATCACAGTCATTGTTTCATTGAATATACAAACCATGGTATCACTGTTCACTTTCCTATATACTGCAGTGTAGATCTGTAAGAAAAAATTGTATTGGTTGTACTTGATTGTAGGGTCCCTGTGCTATTAATAATATGTTTCTACATAGGATTTGTGTTCTACTTTGCAGACAGACAATTATTTTGCTTTTATTTTAATAACTGAATAATAGTATTGTTCCATGTTAAATTGATATCAAATTGCATTGCTTTACATATAGTAAATCATTAAAAGCATTACTTTCCATATAATAACTGAGCAACTGCATTGTTTTCCATATAGTTAAAACAACAATTCCATTGCTTTCCAAATAGCTACTGAACAACTGTATTGCTTTCCATATAGTTACTGGAAAACAGCATTGCTTTAAGTGTAGTCTGGTTTTAGGATTGATACGTCAAACTGTATCTTTTGGCATTAACTGCCTCTATCACACAAATGAGTTGAAATATTAGTTTTATATGTAGCTTTCATAGAAGTGTTAATATTTTAAGTTAGATTATGAGGAAACATTGCTACTGCTCTTCTTCTAATGAGCTTAGTGTTGCACACTTCTCTGGGATACAATTAAAGTCATGGTGACTCAGAGCCAACAACTGCTGGGTAGCCCTGAAGGTTTTGCCTGCACGGGAGAAAAAGCACCACATTAACCTGCTGCGTGCATGCATAACAAGATGCTATCCAAACTATTGCCCCATGGAGAGAAAAACAGCAGGTCCCTGCAGGCCTCTGCCTGAGCCAGCTTCCTAACCACATTTGCCAGCTGTGCCACCCCACCAGCATGCCCTCCCTAAACCTAAACTGATTTAGATGACTATAGAGTACACTATATAATGCTGATTCTGTTATGCTGCAAACAAACCAGTGCATAGTGATACCATGTTCACAATGAACATAACAAGGTAACATGTGCACCAAAGTAATGATAAAGTTGGTGTAGGAGCTGTTGTGTTCTTGCACGTTTCAATATACAAAAAGCTGACAATAATTTTAAGAACTTACATCAGCGTTCAGTTTCTCAGCTTTTTTCCCCTCTCTACTTTTTATTCGCAAGTCAAGTCAAGTCAAGTGGGTTTTATTGTCATTTCAACTACATACAGAGTACACAGTGAAACGAAACAACGTTCCTCCAGGACCATGGTGCAACATAGACAGTGCATACAGACACAAGTGCAACAGGAACAAACAAGTACGGACAGACAACACAACACAGTACAGACAGAACACAACACAGTACAGACAACACAACACAGTACAGACAGAGAATAATAAATAATTGCTGGTAGTGTGCAAATTGTGCAATGTGTAATAAATAGAGTCCAGTGAGGTAGTAGAGTTATTAGTGCAATGCTTTGTGCAAAAAATGCTTCCCTTTTTTATCTGGGGTAAATGGTTGGAGAGAGAGAGAGAGAGAGAGAGAGACAGAGAGAGAGAGAGAGAGAGTGAGTACATGTACCAGAAAGATATCAGTTCAGACGTTGAGTTGTGTTGAGAAGTCTGATGGTTTGGGGGAAGAAGCTGTTGCAGAGTCTGGTCGTGTTGGACCGGATGCTGCGGTACCTTCTTCCTGATGGCAGGAGGGAGAACAGTCTGTGTGAAGGGTGGGTGGGGTCTACAATGCTGGTTGCTTTGCGGATGCAGCGGGTGGTGTAAATGTCCAAGATGGAGGGGAGAGAGACTCCGATGATCCTCTCAGCTGTCCTCACAATGCGTTGGAGGGACTTGCGGTCAGAGGCTGTGCAGGTCCCAAACCAGGCAGTGATGTAGCTGCTTAGGATGCTCTCTATGGAAGAGGGTGAGGATGGGTGGAAGGAGACGGGCCTTTCTCAGCTTCCGGAGGAAGTAGAGACGCTGCTGGGCTTTCTTGGCTGTAGAGCTGGTGTTCAGGGACCAGGTGAGGTTCTCCGCTAGGTGGACACCAAGGAACTTGGTGGTCTTAACGATCTCCACAGAGGAGCCGTTGATGTTAAGCGGAGAGTGGTCCGGTCTTGATTTCCTGAAGTCAATTAAATAATGCAGTACATCCTTTTTTAAGATTCACCTTGGACTTACCACTAGCTTTGAATGTAAAGCAAGGTAATCAGTTCAGCATGCAGTGGGATTGAGGGTACCTGTTTTTTAATGAGACATCTATCCATAGCTGGCTAGCTACGTATGAATCAAATGTATGAACAGTTTTACATGGATTTACATGGAGGTACAAACAGATTTAGCAGTTCACTTAACCATGTCTGCAGTGCTGGTGTGAAAAGTGCTGTTTTTGGTTAGAAGGAAGAAGCACTAAGTAAGCACACCCACCAACAGGAAAGCAGTGCATATGTGATAACCAATGACAAAATTGCTGAAAATAGCTAAAATACATACTATGATGAGTTTTCACTGGATGGGCAGCCACCTGCACCCACCACAGCCCACCTGTAGACACACCTCTGTTGCTGTTGACCTTAGTTCCAGAAATATGCCTTTAAAAAACAGCAATTCTATATACAGTCATTTCTTTCATTTGTGTAATCAGTTCTCTCAATTGTGATGATGATTTTAATACAGCTGTTTCAATTCTGTGGTAAGATTTTCAGCTTCCTTTCTGTTTTCTGCCTTAGTTGTACATTCACCTGCTTCTATCTTTAAGATACATCACCAGAGGGGAGTTTTGCTAGTTTTGAACTGGATAATCTCACCTAATGGACAAAGGTAGCACTGCTGTGGTATTAAAATCAGCACAGTTCCAACAGAGGTAAGTAAGATCCAATGTTGATTATAGAATATCATAGTATTGTAGTTATAGAATGATTGTTCTTACTAAATAATGAGACTTACAATAAAACTGGAAGCCTAGATTCAATATTTCTGGAGTAATCAGCAATAAGGAAGAGTATCGAGAACTACTATTGGTACTGGTTCCTGACTGGTCATTACTGAAACATCAATCAGTTAATTTATTCCACATAATAAGCATGCTATGGTGTTAGGCTGGTGGGAGTGGCACCGTTGGGAGGGATGCTCTGCTCTGTGTGACAAAAGCATTCATATGCCTTATTCACAAATGCCAAGCATCATTCTGTACTCTGGTCATGGCTGAAAGCATAAGATGTTGTAAAGTGTGGGGTAATTTTACTTAATTTAATGCTAGCAAAGCTCTGCAGCCTCCTGGTGTTGTGACAAATTATGCTACCTTGTTAAAATGTCCTACTGCAGAGCATATTTTCGGTAGTTCCCTACACAAAACTAGGTAGAATATCTTAAATCAGCTTAATCAAAAATGCTACCAGCATTAAAACTATGAGACGAAAGTCTGCTTCCTGTTGGAATTGTCCTGGTCCACCTTAAATGGCAGTGGTCACAAGCTGGCACTTCAGGTATTAAAACAATACCTGCTGCACCAATTAAGGCAGAACAATTAAATTCTATTAAGAAACCGGCAGATAGGAAACCAACTTCAGCCTCATATAAAACTACAGGTAGGATAGAGTGATGATCTAAACATCCTGACTAGAAAATATTTTCAGAATTTAAATAATAACTAGGATATTTGAATTTCGTGTAGCTGTCCTAATAACCTAGGGTGACTAATTTAGTATAGAAAATTCTGGGCCTTGTACACTTTCAATGTCAGTGGGCCCCTATCCATGCCAGTACACAAGGAACGTGAGCAAAAATAAATAAATCAGGATTTTCATGGGCCCCTCTCCCTACTCGGGCCCTGGGTAGTCAGGTCCACTTTTCCCCCCACTACCATGCCCATGGTTGTTAACGGCCTGTTCATATCTTTTCATTTCAAATCTTTCCATGTTTTTTTTTTTGCATAAAATTATGGAGAACAATAGAAGTATCAATATCAATAATCAGTATTGGTATTGAGAAAATCATAATAACACTCAGCAGTGAGCATTTCTGATTTTTCAGAGTTCTTGTTATGTCTGTGTCTAATTAGATTTGTTTAAAAGGAAAGCCTCAGGAATGACTCACTGTTTGATGGAGGCACCTTGGGATACCTAAACATTTAAACAGGCTGACATATTAATGAGGGGACAGGCCAGGAAAAGACCTACTGTTCAGTATGTTTGCTCTGGCATCTGCACAGAAGCTTAGTCATTTAAACAGGAAGGGGAATCACTGAGGGGCTACAGCATGTGGAGGAGGAGTACATGAAGTGTAAAGTGCTAATGAAGTGTAAAGTTGCTTGAACGACAGGGTCACTCGTCCAGTCGACAGGATGATCTGCACATGTCGTAATCCAGATTAAGAGGTTACTAAGGGATCTGGGATTAGCACTATAATGCTCACTAATGCCCCTTTTAATGGAAGCAACCCATCTTCTCCTGTAAAATGCAAGAAATGATTTCTGTGCCCACTAAAGAAATTTGCATTTACATTTACATTCTACTGATATAATCTCAGGTTAAAATAATCTGATTCTGTATCTGAATCGTTTATTTCACCAAGTATGTAACACATACAAGGAATTTGTCTTGATGAGGCACACATGTATTACACGTAACAAGAACAGTATGACACTAAGGGAAAGGTACAATAAGATACAATAAAAAGAATAAAGAATAAGAATAATAAGAGAAATAAAGAGCCAGGAAAGGTGCTAATGAGCTATATGAACATCTGTGCTTGTATGTGTACGAATATTCTACACATAAGTGAGTCTGAGTAGACGTATATTATAAGAGCTGTTATTTGCAGAATCTGTACAGCTAAGCATTACGTTACAAAGGGGTTACTGTAATACAGTGAGATTCAGTTCAAGTATAAGTTTGAAGTGCAGGGTGACCACTGTGGTTTATGAGAGCAACAGCTCTTAGGAAAAAGCTGTTGGCATGTCTGGATGTGCTGGTTTTGATGGTCCTTAGTGAGGAAAGTGTCTGGAAGTGTGATGTCCAGGATGAGAGGGGTCAGCTGTAATTTTGCCGGCACGTTGCTTCACCCTGCTCGTGTAGATGTCCTGAAAATTGCAGTCAGTGATCTGCTCTGCTGTTCGTTCTTGTGAGGTAAAAGAACCAAACCAGATGTTAACGGACGACGTGAGGATGGACTCAATGATCGCTGTATAGAACTGGATCATCTCTTTGCAGAGTCTGCAGCAGGTTGAATTTCTTCAGCTGTCTCAGGAAGAACATACTCTGCTGAGACCGTGTTTTTCTCCCACTTCAGGTCCCGGGATATGGTGGTGCCCGGGAGCTTATGTGGCCCCGAATTCTGAATTCTAAAACACACTACTGTCTGAACAGCCATTAATTATGTTATTCAGTATCAGGACAAAGCAGGTATTTTTTTATTTAAATTTAATGTAATATCAAAACTATCAGTATTTAATGTTTGCAGTCTTTACTTTTGTGCATTCTACTGCTGTTGTAACTCTATCACTTCAAGCTTATTACCAATGAATTACAGCTGTGTTCTCCAAACAAGAGCTGCCACAAACAACACTAACAACCAACCAAACAACTTAAAACCACCTACTCAAACATACCACACAAATTACTGCCTCACGAAGTACTTCCTCATGGGCATCTAAATTGGCTGAAAGATTTTTTATTAGACAAATAGAAGTCAAGGGAAATAAATGAAGACACGGGAGCTAAATTTAAATTCCATAAATTTCATAAACAGTCATTACAAAATGAATACAAGTGTTTTTGTCCATCCTTTCCATCATGAGAAAACAGCCCAAAGCTATAGACAGGGCTGGCTGTAGCCTCCTTTGGGGCCAAACTGGATTTTTCGGCTTATTAGATGATAAATTAACCCCTGGAAGAGTCTCAGCAGTCTTACTTTTTAGCCTTTATAAAAGCTTTATTTCTGCATATTTAGGTGCATATTGTTCTCTTGGAGACTCTGCATGTTTCACACGTTTGTTATAAATGTCACACAAAAGGATCAGTCACAGATTGAGTATCTAAACCTGGATGAACAGGGAAACTTGTTGTTTGAGGCATGAACTATTTGCATTTTTCCCCTGCCTCAAATGAGGGAGTTAAAAGAGTAATTTTATGTTCTTATAAAAAAAATTATTTACCCACAGAGTAACAAAACAATAAAGGACAGTGAAGACTAAAATTCTAAAAAAAGAAAGAAATCAAAAGACTGGGGTCATGAAGCAACCCGAAATACAACAGGGAACACACAAAACAGAGCCTGAGAAGCCAGTAGACAGCCTGGGCTGGGAAAACAAGTAACATCTATGGCTAATGAGAGGGCGGGTACAGACTAGGGACAGGTGAGACAGATAACCCGAAGGCAGGAAATTCAAGGAGACAAAAACAAAAGCACAGGGCTAAACACATAAAGGAGGATAAATAAGAGGATAGAATCAGACAAAGACAAGGACAGAGCAATACAAAGGTTACATACAGTAATAACCCTGGAGGACCCCCAGGCAGCCATAGGGCCCTGAGCAGCTGTCTATGTTACTTAGGTAGGGCTGGCACAGGCTATGTGTCTAGTATGTGTAGGAAAAAAGAAGGAAATGCTGGTGTTCTAACTAAGGACTGACCACCCAGAAGTCCAGATCTCAACATTACTGAATGTATTTGGGATTACTGAGATTGCAAGAAGGGTGAACACAATAAATACCAATAAAATGAAGCTTCTATTATCCTATGTTTCCAAACACTCTATATTAATTTGTGACAGTTGCATATAAAACAGCTGATCTGTATTTCTCTAATTAAGATGGTATTAATCACAAAACAGTATTGATATTTCTTGTTTTTATAAAGCTCACCCCTGACAACCACATAATAATCAGATAGAATAAATATATATATATAATTCTTGAAAGTGGTCTTTTATACATTTTGCAGCAAAACCCTTTGTTGTTTCCTCGCAGATTCTGAAATGACTTTTGGATTTTTTGACTGGAGGATGGATTTTAGTACTTAAACTGACAAGAACGGTATAAATTGTCCTAATCACTCCAGTTTACAGCCTCCTGTTCGGTCCATTTGTGGTCTCTTACAAGTTAGAACAGAAGTAGTTGGACAGAAATACTTTGAAAGTAGCTCTGATTCACTGTCCATGTAATTATCAAGGGACAGAGTAGCCGTTTAAGTGTAGAATATGGAGAAAAATGGTCCTGTCTGCACCAGCTGAGATTAAAGAATAAGAAAAAGGAGGCTCGTCTTCTCTGCTGAATTATTTATATATTCTCGCCACTCGAGAGATTTAGACACAGTGGTTCATGGCAGGTCTACACGCAATGATAGAACTGGGGTGAGCAGTAAGTCAAGGCTCCATAGTGCTATCTTGACCGAGGCTGACCCTGACTAGATTCTGCCAACTCACTGCAAAGCAGAACATGTTTACTACTGCTGCTGCTCGCTGTGTCATACGAGCCCTCTTACATCTGCATCATCCCCTGATTTTTCTATAATCTCTACACTTACAGTTACTTAGATGTTTCCATCTACCAGGTCTTTTAAGAAGTAATCTGGAAACCTCTATTTAGCAACAACCCAGAGATGTACCCTATTCCACCACCGTGATGCCAATCCGGCCCCTTTTTTCTTTAAATAAGCCTCCTCTTTTGGATTAGGAGCTTTCCCTACTAAACACAGATCATCCTAAAGGAGCCGCTGCATCTGTTAGTGCTGCTTTTAGCACTAATCCAATCATGGCTTCACCCACTACAAGCAGAGAACTTAAGGTGAGAGTGAAAAAGCTCAGGACTTCCCCCCCTCCTCCTGTTCACGCCATCCCACTCTCCAATTCCAAAAAAGCCACAGTTTTAGCCTGAGCTGGGTCAGTCACATGACAAGAGAAGAGCAGCTGCAGAGAGACTATACTGGGCAAGTGGCCATCTCTCAGGAGAAAAATCCCTACTGAGGAAGAGGAGACAGAAACCATGAATTAGAGTTTGCAAGAGAAGTAACAAACAGTCACGCTTCCAGAAGCTGCATGTTTTTAAATGCTCACTTAAAAATATGCTGCAATTTATTTTTTGCAAATATTAATAAAAATGTATGCAGGCACCTTATATTTGATTAATAAAAAAATATAGATAATTATAAAATGACAGTAACACTTTCTAACAACTTTGACAGACATAACAGCTAGCAAATGTTTTTCTGTAGTCAGCTATTAGTCATTTTTCACCCATTATTACTGCAGTACTTCTGGTTCGTCTTGCATGCACAGCATTTTTAAGATCTACCCACAGATCTTTAATGATGTTTGAGGGGACTTTGAAGTCAGCTTGTTTCTGTTCAGTTCATAGTAGATTGTGAGGTATGTTTCAGGCCAATGTCTTGTTTCTTGACTGACCATCTTATATTTGCCTCCAGAATTTGTGATATGTATTTAGAATTTATTTAGAAGTATTTAATGGAATCCATTCCTCCTCCATCTACCTAAGCAATGTTTTATGTTTCACTGGCTGACGCATATTAGCTCTAGCCCATGCTGCAGTTGCAAGAGTTGCATACTACATCTACTCCCATGCTTTTTGCAACAGCTGCATACTAGATCCACTCTCATGCTGCAACAATTAGCGAGGGTCCCCTAGAGGTGCAGGAGGTGAGCCCATACAGAGCAGCCATGCACAGAGCCTGACAAAAGGGCTGAACTTGCATTAGGAGAGCAAGCACAAATAAGCACAAATATTAGTGCATGTGTTTGTGTCATACTGTGCTAGGCTGCGGGTTGGGTGGTTCAGAGTCTATCAGGTTAGTAGTGACCTGGCCGGTTGCTATCTCTGCCGTTCCAGCCAGCACTGGTGTTGGTAGTCCCCCTGCTGCTGTGTTCAGTAAAAGAGGCTTCACTTAAAGCTCTATGTTTACCGCGTCTTGTTCTGCGCTGACTCCACAATACTCTTATTGATTTTCATTAATCTTGTCTTAACTTCCACTTCCAGACTTCCAGTTCACTTTAAATTCGGTTTCATAATAACATTTTGCACAGTGGAAATTGTGAGCTGGAATCTCTGTAATAGCTGTTTTAGCCTTGTTCTGCCTTGTAGGCATCATTTACGGTCATCAGCTGACAATTCCTTTTGGCACTTCCTGACCTGCCGAACCACTTCTAGCAAGTTCATTAAAACCTAACCTGTTAATTAAGTTCTGAGACTTGTAACGAATTGAAGTAACCTGTTATGTAGGTGCTCTCTTGGAGAGATGGATATGTGGTGGTTTGGGTACCTATCTTTCCTGGAGAAACACGCGGGAAACGTGTCATAGGGAGTTTCGAAGACTAAACTGAAGTGAAGTTAATAAGCATGAGAGCACCAATACTTCGTCGCCACAAGTTCCCAGACAACAACAGTTGGAGAACCAGGGCTACAACCCAGACAGTCCCCCGTACACATATCTATTCCCCCGTTACTGCTGCTCTCTGTCTAACATTTTTTTCTGGCTCTCCCCGCACACATGCGCACTGCACCAAATCTTAAAGTGACCGTTACAGACTCTATAACTGGAAGCAAGCAAACTTTTACTTATGCCACATTTTCTTCAAGTTAAATAATCAAACAGTGCAACACTAGATTATTATTATTATTATTATTATTATTATTATTATTATTATTATTATGTCATTTGGCCAATTTTGTTTAGAGCTATATAAAATGTATGTAGTAGTTCTAGTCAATTTGAAGCATTTGGTCCAGATTAGAGGAAACGTCTGTTCTTCTTACTGCGAATGTATTTATCAGCAGGGCTATTCTGGGAAGTTCAATGAAAGATTTCATTTGTTGGTGGTATGAGTGGGAAAAGAACAGCTTAGCTAACCAAAGGTCAGTGGATTGCGATTAATCCTCCTTGTATAGTAAGGTCATACAACCTGTGAAGCTCTGTGACTAGTTCTCACTGACTCCTGACAGAAGCCAGCTTGTCTATAGACATATGCCACTGTTCTGCAGGTTCTGCAGAATTCTGTTGCACAGGAAAATGCATGCTCCCACTAGTTCCTCTTTAAACTGTGAACAATGTTTCTGGAAGTGCAATTAAGCAGTTGTGGATGATTGGAACAAGCTGAGAAATTGATCCAGAAAGCACCATGAGGTGGAATGTCACTTTACTCATGCGGCGTCACACAAATTATTCATGAACACAGGTGACACTCTCATTTATCACATGATATGAGATTAAAAATGGAAGAAAATCTATTAAACTAGCTGGAGTTGGAGTCAGTGGGCAATGTCAGTTACTAACTATAGCTTCGAATCTATATGTCACGAGAACATACACTAAATTATTCAAATTAAATTTTTCCAAAGTTATTCAAAGTTACTGTGGTTTACGTCCAAATTAGGGCGCACGTACTAAATGAACTGCTGTATTATTATTATTATAATAACCATATATTTGGAGTATGTTGACAGCTTGAGCTCCTGAACGCTCACCACTTTTCTGCAGTGACAAACAGCGGAATTAAGAGAAGTGACATGATTTTTTGGCACATTATGTTTTGCTGGCATTTGCTTGTTTTGGCTCATGGCGTGTTTAAGCTAGCTATTGAGCGTACACTGCCGGGTGTGTTAGCCATGGATTGAGTGTCCATCCTAGAGTAATCGAGAGTGGCAGTCTGGGAAACAGAAAGGACTCCTGCTCTGATGCTTCAGCCTTTAATCTGCTTTAGGGGATTGCTAATGCATGTTTTTATAGCAGACAGTTGGAACTAGTGAGAGACTCAAACAGGAGAGGAGAAAATAGCGAGCAACTGTCGGGCGGCGGTTTATCCTGGGTAAATCCTCAGGGTGGCAAGCCGTGCAACAGATCTCCCTTTTGCTTTTTGCCAGTGATGCCTTGTGTGAACACGTGCCAAAAGCAACACGGAGAGAGACAAAGGAGAGAGTGTGTGAGAGAGAGAAATAAGGTCCATGGAATGGAAATCGTTTATTAACAGCTTATGAAATAACTATGTTTGTAAGAAATCATAATAGTTTTTAGATGTTATTGGGAATTTTAAAATAAGTACAATGTAGACATGTGTGACAAGACGAGGCTTTTTATGTGTGAAGGTAATCCTACATATCCTACACCTGAGATGATGTTCTCTAATGTAAAACTGTTATAAAAGAAGGCAGGTCACAGGCTGTTCTCTGTTCAGTACTGGTGCAGCACAGTTATAGCTGAGTAGCTCCACCAAGTGGAAAATAAAGGTGTTTAAAATGTGTTGAGCAGCGTATATGCTTCCCTAAAGAGATGTTTCACACTTAATAAGAAACACAAGCTTTTCAAAAACTGTTCAGCAAAGCACTAAAAAAGGTTCTTTTACTGCTCTGCATCCAAATGGTTCTTTAGGTGTTCACAGTTCATCATTTTTACTGAAAACTCTTAAAGAACTACTACTACTACTACTGCTACTAACAATAATAACTATAACAACAATAAGAATCTCTAAAATTAGAATTTGTGTAATAACATAACCTAATAAATAGAATCTTTATTATGATGTAATTGTTTGTTTATATATTAATAATAATTACAGAATTATTATTCTGGTTATTGCTATTCTATATTAATATATCTATATATGCTACCCCTGTACCTCAAAAAACTATTAATACTAGTTTGTGGAGAATAATTTTGTAATTTTTATATAATATAACATAATAAAATTATAGAGTTGTGTTAAATGTTTCCATTTCTTTATTATTGATTATTTAATTATATAAACAATCAATAACATTTTTTATTTACTATGTTTTTTAAATGTATATATAATTCACTCACTCACTTACTTCACTCATTCACTGACCGCTCACTCACTCTTTCCCTTTACTCTCTCACGCACTCATTTGTTGTTAGCAGGCTAAACATTCCACAAGAAAGGAGTCAAATAGTTTTTCCCGGAAGCATATACTGGTCTGCCGGCTTGATAGAGTTGGGACCCTGCTGACTGTATGCCACTGTTGGTCCACCCTCGGACCACCCAGATTAGGTCCAATTAGTTTTTAATCTACGCAAACAGATTTTGAATGTATATAATCTTAAAAAAAGACAAATATTACAAACAACCAAAACTATGATTAGACCTGATAGAAAATGATTTAATTTAGAAAAAGATGCTGACACTACAAATTCATTATTAACCTAATTTATAAAGAATTACAAAAGCACCTAATCACCCATGTGTTATAGTCCAATCTTTATCACATGTTGTTTATCTTTTAATCTTTTTATTAATATTAGTACACATTTTAATGTTTTGTCTTTTTTTATATGTTCCTGTATTTGTATGTGTTTACCATAAATGTTTTGTATAGTGTCCTTGAATTTGCTTGTAAATAACATGTTGTTGTTGTTATAATTATTATACTATCTTTTCAATTGCAGAATTAGTATTTCAAGCTTTCAGGCAGCTTTAGTTCAAAAGCAATATCAGCACTGTCACAATGTGTCCATTTTGATAAAAATTTTGGGTTTCCAACACATATACTGTACTGTACAAAAGTTTTAGGCACTTGGAGACATCATATTTAAGAAGCTGCTTTTATAGACAGTAAGCTTCTATTTGCTTCGCAAAACATGCTATTATTTAAAAATTCAAATAGTAACATAATACATACGTCACTGTGTTTATTTAGGTTTCCAGACTTCTCCTTGTGGAAACAACCAAGTATTATTTACAGTTCTTATCTAATACCTGCTTTGACTGCTCAGTACTTCATTAAGCTAAATCAAGATTGCTGCTGAAGGAACTGAATACATTCATACAATGTCTGGAGCGTCCAGAAGAAATCTGGAACTACTTTGTTCTTCAAACTGAAGCTCAAGATATTATCTACTTCTTTCAAAATAAGATATTTATGCTACTCTCTACTGTAATTATGCTTATTTACATCTATTCTAATGATATATTGGGTTCCTACTGGTAAAAATGAACTCAGGTGTCTAAGACTTTTACTCACTGCTGTAATTTGCAGATATCCATGAAAAGCAGCGCTGCAAGTTCATAAAAACAGATTTCACTTCATAATCAGTGACGGTAGAGCAGCGTGAGAATTGAAAAGTTGTTGTTAGTGCGGACAGACAGCCCGAAATGCCCTCAAAGACTGGTTTTAAACCCTCCCAGGTTTGGAGGCGGCTCTGTTAAAGGCCAGTGGAGGGCAGAAACACGCTGTTCGCTCCTCAGCTGGAGAGAGAAGAAGACGGAGCGGGAAGAGGAGTCCGGAAGCCTGAGTGACCTGATCTGTTCGGTTTAAAACATCTGCTAAAGTTGGGATCTTTCGAGCTGGCTGTAATGAAACCAGACGTCCACATTTTACTGTCACTGACCTAAAACTTGGGGTAAGGACTGCTCGACGAATTCATTTCGGTGAGAAGAGGCTTCTGTTCAGAGCGAGCATCATGTGTCCTGGCAGTAGAGCTGTCAGTTAGCTTTAGCTGTTAGCCAGAATAACATCTAGTCTAGCTAGCTAACTATCTGCTAACAGCCTCTCTATCCAAAATAACGACGGCTGCATGACAGACTTCTAAATAATCGTCTGCAGAGGTGATTATATAACTGTGTAGCGAATCGCTTAGCTACTTTTAACGGCCACTGCTAACGTCAGCAGGCACCGTGATTTCTTCTGAATTAGCTGCGTTAGCGAGTTTAGCTTCAGCTCGCTTGGTTTCATTGTTACAGTAGCGGCTAAGCTAACTGTAGCGACAGGATAGCTGGGTTAACGTCTAACTTCTAAGGTGTACGCAAATTTAATTTCAGGTAGTAGCAGCTGGTAATGCTTTGCTGTTACCTTTCCAAATTTGGCAGTAGTTGTATTTTATTTATTTATTGTCGAAACCGTTGGTTAGACATCAGCTAGCCAGCTAATCGGAATCTCTGCTTTACTCTGTACTCTGGAGCTAACGTTAGCTCTCCAGCTGCTGTGCGACCCAGTTAGACAACTATCATATTTCATGTGTGCTTGACAAATAAACACGCGGCTGTTTCTCTAGCAGTTGTCTTCTGTGTGTCCTCCACAGGTGTAACGCTGTGGATGTTGTGGTGGCGGTGCTGCCCAAGTCAGCGGGGTGGACGGCATGTCAGCTTGAAGGCCAGTTAGTGAGGCGAGTAGCAGTGACTGCGGTAGCTTTGACCAGCTGTGTGTTTTAAAAAGAGTGATTGAACTGTCATTGTAAAAATCGGATCATTACAAATGAAATAATTGTTATAGTAAAGCATTGTCCGTGTTTGATTGAGCGTTGCCTTATTATACACACAGAGATAAAGGTGCCATGTAAGGCAGGGGTGACCAATCCTGATACTGGAGGTCTATCACCCACCAGAGTTTAGCTCCAGTCCTAATCTAACACACACCCACACCAATGAAAGGCGACCTATTATGCTCATTTTCTGTGTTAGTGATTTAGTTTTTGTGGTTATCTTGAATAGACTTACATGCTTAAATTTTCCCAAAACACTATATTTTTGTCATACTGTACACCTGTATTCACCCTCTGTATGAGCACCTGTGTCTTTAAACCCCCTCCCTCGCACTGAGCTCAGTGTGCTCTGATTGGTCTGCTCGCCCACTCTGTTCTGATTGGTCAACCACCAGAGTGGCATCCTGCTACAAGTTTGCCCCCCACGCTGCTGTGACTGTTCTAACAATGGTATCGAAAGTCCAATCCTGAAAATCAGGTAGAGCAAGTTGGTAGACCTGCTTCAGCTTCACAAGCTAGACTGGAGTGGGACGTTTTTGAGTGGTATGTTTTTACTTCTTTAGCTGTCTGTACCCTGTGTGAGTATCAAGCTTGCTGGTAGGCGGGCAGTTAGGATTGTGTTATGAGATGACATCACCTTGTAACAGAGAAAGGGGCTGAAATTCCAATAAGGGGTGGTTACTGTGGGAAAGAGTTTCTCTCTCTGCCGTGTACTGTGGGCTTTATACATTTGGTAGATTGTTTACATGCACAAAAGGCTAAATAACACGCTGAAGGAAGGTGATAAAACAGAAAAGCATAAAAGGTCCCCTTTAAAAGATTCTCCTAACTGTGTATACTTGCCAAGGATCATTCAATAACTATTTTAATGGTGTTGTATAATATCTAGTGCTGTTGAATGAATGATATTGTGTTAAAGACATTTAAAATTTTGTCTTCAGGAAGGAAATTCATAAATTTGGATCAATTAAAATGTGTTCAGAGATTAAAGCGGTGTTCTAAGAAAACATTTGTCATGTTTTAGCAGTTGAGCATTAGCGATGCTTTTAGATTTTAAAATGCTGTGTCTGAAAAGTCCAGCAAGGTAAGAGGAAAGGAAAAAAAATGTTTGCAGGTTTTAGGCATTTGATTGACAGCATAGTTTCTGTAATACGAAGTTAGTTAATGGAAATGTCGATCATCCTGCAGGTTTGAGTGCTGATAGAATAGAACACAGTTATTTCCACTGAGAGATGCAGGACTAGAAAGGTTATTTTTAATGGGTCACAGTGTATCATCTCACTCAGCTTTTTCACCCACCAAATAAGCACTTCAGATGTTGGCCGTTGATTCATTTGCTTTTTCCAGAAAAGGTGTATGTGACATCTACCTGTACACTTTTATACTTAATCATAGAGATTATGCTGACGACTGTCTTGCTGGTGATTTAGTAGCGGGTCACCTGTTGGCCTCTTTAGCGTTGAAGTCATGACACTGTAGGAATTCACCTCAAATAACAGCTCAGATAACTGCTTAAATATTTTTAGCTCCAAATACTCATTCAGATGTTTCCTAATGTATTTGCTTATAACAAGTGATGCAAGGAAAGAAGATTGTCAATTTCAGTTCAGGTGTATATTTTGTGGCACTCTGGTTACTTTGCTGAATCATTTCTGAGTGGGTAGTTGTTAGTATTGACCACGTCACATAAGCACTGATTCCCGTGAATCAAATCTGATAAAAAACAAGTTAGTTTAAAGGTTTGTTTAATGAACGGAAAAACATTAATATTACGTTTAATAGTTTTCATTTATTTGAATTCTCTATGGCAGGTAGATGAGAATGCAGTCGTCTGGGCACCGGCTACGGGATGTGGAGCAGCACCATCCCTTGCTGGGCAGCGGGGAGGAGGAGGTGGCAGTGGGCCGTGTCTGGTTTATTCAGGACGGCTGTGGCATGGTGTGCGCCTTCATGACCTGGTTTCTGGTGCTGTATGCAGAATTCGTGGTGAATTTTGTCATGCTGCTTCCCTCTAAAAGCTTCTGGTACTCTCTCATCAACGGGGTGGCGTTTAACTTCTTGGCTGTGCTGGCACTGGCATCGCACCTACGCACCATGCTGACAGACCCGGTAAGACCTTGCGGGGGGATTTAACAAGCTTCCCAGTGGGGTTAATTTGATGTGACCATTGGAAGGGTGATCTGTTGACAGATATGCTGAGTGAGAGGCAGGGTTGAGGCAAGACGGCTTGGCCACATTTGCAATTCTAAACTGTCGCTGCAGAGTAATCCTCTTCTCGGTTTCACCCTCCGCGGTTCTCTCTAATCCGTTTTTATCAGGCTCTTTACACAATGAAATGTTATGTGTCATGAGGGTGTTTCGCAGACATTCAAGGACAATATGGATTAAATTGTGAAGCGCCCACCATGTAGTGACCACTTAATTCATCCGATGCTCTTAGAAAATAGCTCTTTCTGTGTGTAGGAAAGCATCCATGAACATCTTTTGGAGGCCTTGGGCTCATACATTGTGACTGTTATTTCATCACATCCAATAAGTTTCAAGTTTATTTGTCATTTGCACATCATGTCAGGACATAACATGCATTGAAATGCTTTGGGTGAGGCTCAGATAAACTCTACAGCAGGGCAGCATTATATATATAAAACAGTACAAACATACAATAAATAGACAATATTAAAGTAAAAATAAGCTAAAAATATACATATAGTTATAACTGAAATATATAAAGGACTATACAATACACAAGATATAAACATAGGATATACAGGGGGACATCTGTGAAAAATTTTGCATAGGCAGGTTCTAAGTAGATATATCTATATCTATTTAAAGTGACTTAGTGATATTGTCCATAGCAGCGATATCAGAATAAATAATATAAAGTGTACAATGTGCAGTGGTCGAGTGAACGGTATTGGGGTCCTCCAGCCTCACAGTTTGTTCAGGAGCCTGACAGCCTGCAATAACTGCAAGCAATCCTGTGGTTGACTTGTTAGAATGTAGAAGAATGTTAGCTCCTATTATGTGGTTTCATGTAGCTGTTTTGTGAAGTTATAGTTTAACTCATTCTATGCAGTGAGCAATGCTTCATCCACACATGCTGCAACTGTAATGCTGGTTCTGTACAATTCTACTTGCCATCAGGGTGCAGTTCCTAAGGGTAATGCCACTAAAGAGTACATGGACAGCTTACAGCTGAAACCTGGGGAGGTCATCTATAAGTGCCCTAAATGCTGCAGCATCAAGCCAGAAAGAGCCCATCACTGCAGGTAAATACACAACGTGGTTGGTAGTTGCAAAAGTTGGCTAAACAGTTCATAATCCACATGACAGTAATTTCTTAGTAGTCATTTACAAAGTAAGTAAGTGGGCAACTACCAAGAAGTCACCACTGTCCCTAAGAAATGTTCTTATTTATAGAGTTTTGTTGACATTTTGTCAGGAAAATAAATAAGTTTGTTGTCTGTTTTTCTTTGTTCTAGTATCTGCAAGAGATGTATCAGGAAAATGGATCATCACTGTCCCTGGGTGAACAACTGTGTGGGAGAAAACAATCAGCGATTCTTTGTACTTTTCACTGTAAGAAGTGTGTGGGGGGTACTGTAGTCTTTTGTTTAGGCAAGCTTCTACCTTGTGATCACACAATGCAAACGAACGCAGTCAAATCTGGGTTAAACATTAGCTGACATTTGAATTTCTGTTCTGGCTCAAGGAATTTGGTTTGCTGGGTCTTGTTTTAGTTCAGTTTTTGTAAAAGGCATATAGACAGCAATGTTAAAATAAAAAAACAAACAGACACTTGCTTCCAGCCAAGAGTTTATGTTTCAATATTTCAAGAATTCAGTGTATTTTGCCATTTCCTGCTCTATGAACTTTTAGTAAATAATTTTTAGATTTTTTTTGTGTGTTGTATTTGAGTTTATTACTGCTGCTGTTGAAATTGTCTTTCTCTTTTTTCTATGCAGATGTACATAGCTTCAATTTCCTTGCATGCCCTCTGTCTAAGTGGTTTCCACTTCTTCACCTGTGTCAAAGTCCAGTGGAGCGGTGAGTCATAGTGATACGGGCTAAAATTCTTGGCTCAACGAAAGGTTTCTGCTCTGAGATAACTGGGAGAAAAAAAACCATCATGACGGAAACAGAAAACAAATCTGTGCCGTGTGTTATGAGGTTTTAACTTGTGTGTATTACTGTGTTGTATCTATTTGGGGCAGTGGTGGGCTGCAGAGATCTTAAATTTCCCTCTGGGATCCATAAAGTATCTATCTCTCTGTCTAACTATCTATAATGTATTGTACACCTCATTTAATGATACAGAGGAACACCTTCATATTTCCTTCTAATATCTAATCTAATAACAGTTTTAATGGTAAATTGCTTTCGTACCAGCCCCAGGTAACTCTCTGTATTATTAGTAAGAGGGAGTTGTTGGTGCTCACCAGCCAAGCCTCTGTGACTTCAGGGGTGTAATACCTCTGTATTGTTCTAGAAATGCATGTACAGATGTATGTTTACATATGCCCACCCAAACTGCCATTGACTGCCTCTAATATTCAATTAGGAATCTTGGAATTGCACTTTTCTTTCCTCGTATTCTGCAGCTATTTTGTAGAAGTTTTCCAAATCATATCTATTTTCCCTAAACTAAGCTCAGTTTCAGAGTTATCCTGCCAGCCAACCTCAAAATCATAATTATGATTGAACTGAAGTCAGAAATCGGCATTTTTGTGTGACTGTTTATGCATGTAATCAAATAAATCCCTCTAAGAGTGTCAGAAATGTGTGTTGTGTTATACTGTGCTTATTCATGATGCTGTAATTTTTTTAACATTATCCTTTAAAATAGATGGGAGGAAAGATATAACAGACGTGACCTTACATTTGCTGAATTCTTTATTTTACAGAGTGCAGTGATTTCTCCCCTCCTGTGGCTGTCATGCTCCTTATCTTCCTCTGCCTGGAGGCTCTCCTCTTCCTCACCTTCACTGCTGTCATGTTTGGCACGCAAATTCACTCCATCTGTAATGATGAAACAGTGAGTCCAGGCATAGAGATTGTTTTCCAGGCATAGATTAAGCTTAGTCATGGGCCATATTTATTATAGATAGGCTGACGTACACTAATTAGATATTAGACATTTCTATAAAATAAGCTAATTACTGTTAATTATTCACAGATGCTGTTAGACAATTTATGAATCATTTACAAACATAAAAATATTATGTAATATAAAATATAATACTATTTTACTCAACTGTGCAATCTGATTGGTTAAGAAATGTGAAGAAAGCTGTTAAGAAAGCTGTGCTGGATTTTGTGATACAGCACCAGTTTCTAGGTATTGGATATGGCTAACTGTGTGTGTGTGTGTGTGTGTGTGTGTGTGTATATATACACACACACACACATATATATATATATATATATATATATATATATATATATATATATATATATATATATATATATATATATATATATATATATATATATATATATTTCTACTTTAGTACATAGAAAAAGGGAAAATAACATTTGTTAATCTATAGTCTCTTCTTGATTTCTAAACAATAAACATCCATATGTGTTCAGTTTTACATCATCTCTGTCCTGAAAAGACACAAACTATACTAATCTGTTACCAGATGTGTTTAATAGATTTCTGTCGTTAAATTTGGCTCCACATAAAGTTTCAGAAACAGCTGACACATGCTTTAGTCATTGTGAAGGGAATAATGTGGACATGTTATTTCCCATGTAAGGAATTTCCCATCTGTTTTTATCTGTAAGACAGTGCCAGTGTGAAATCATATTGTTGTTGTACAATGAAAATGTTGTTGTACAATGGATCTGTTGATTTTTATATTTCTACATCTTTGAACACGACTGCTGCCGTTTACATGGTTTGAAAATTTCATGATGAATGGATCAATAGAAATGCTCCAAAATAGCTTGGAAACATATCTGCTTCCATTGATTTACCTTGAAAATGAGGACAGTTTTTGTCCTCTTCTGTAAATTTGCCAATTTGGAGACACTTGTTTTTCATTGGACAACAATAATATTTAATATAATATTAATTTAGCAGAACAGTTGTATACAAACATTAGAATATGATTTTGATGAGTCACAAGTCATTATCTTATTTGTGATAACACACATGGTTCTTTTGACTAAATTATGTTCAGTGATGATTATAACTTGGACCAGATTTGAGGTGATGATTGGGGGGATTTGGGGATTTTCTTGGGTAAAGTGATGTTGATATAAATAGTTTTATCACCTGTCTTTTGCCTTCCACTCATTTCGTTCTTTGCTTATAGGAAATCGAGAGACTGAAGAACGAGAAGCCGACATGGGAGCGCCGGGTGCGCTGGGAGGGAATGAAGGCAGTATTTGGAGGCCCTCCCTCCCTTCTGTGGTTCAACCCATTTGCTGGACTGCGCCTCCGCCGCCTGCTGATGGTCCACACTCGTAAGGGTGGCTCTGAGTTCTCCGTCTGAAAAGAGAATCTTGTCTTTCCCAGCATGTCAGTGTGCCATCATGCCTGTAACCCCACGCATTGAGGACAAGGCACACCTCTCCTAATAGGGATACAGGTAGGAGAACACAACGAAGACAATGTGCAATAGACTTGAAGTGGCCCCAGTGGAGGTGAGGGGCCAGAACAGTACAGACTCCCTATTATTAAACCACTGGACCTCAACAGAAGGATCATTTTTACTTTTGCTTTTGTTGGCTGTGCCTGACCTGTCTCCATGAGCATCCCAACAGATTTCTTTTTTGTTTTTAAAGGACTGATTTTCTGTGTAATATTGTAGTGAGGAAACTGACTTGATGCTTTAATACATTACAGACAACATCAGAAAGGGTATTGCTTCAGAGCAGTAGTGTCAAATGAATCATGTCCTGCCCAGTGAATGAATCTTGGATGGTCAAAGAAAAAAAAAGGACCAAAATTGGAATTGAAATGTCTTATTTGCCAAGAAAGTTCTCAAACATCCTTGTGCATTAAGTGTTTGTTATCAGGCTGCAATACAACGCTAGTTATCCTGTCTTAGATTAAAATAATCAAAACTTAAATCAGGTACAAATAACATTTTAGTTTCTTATATTCTAGAGACAATACTGCATCAGCGTCATTGATAAATTATGTAATTGGCACTGAATACTTTAGACTGAGTTTTTATATTACTGATCTATCTCAATGCTACATCCAAGATGAATCTAGGCAAATCACATTAGGGTATATAAAATGAAAGCATGATCTGTACCCTTTTGCGCACTTGAGATCAGCCATCATTGCTGAGCATTCAGTCAGACGTTCTTTTTAATGTGTAGGTTTTTACTTGCTGCGCCTCGTAAGAACTTCACGTCTTCTCCGTCTTCATTGCCCTTAGTGTCATTTATTTTTTTTTTTTCAGCAGCACACAGACTGTGTAAGAGTTCTCAATCACATGCTGGTATAAGTACTGTTGCTGCCCCTCACTCTGTTTTTCACTGTATTCTTCTCTTCTCTGTAAGAGCTTTTACCTCAACCGTGTTTTTTTTTTTTAAGACTTCTTTAAAAATAATTGTCGCAAATGAACCGTGTTTTATGAACTATATAGTTTTATGGGGTAGGTCTAGTGTAATTGGACTAGTAATGAATTTGACAGACTGGTCTAACTGCAAATCTGGGTATTTCCTCTCAATCAGTAACAGATGTACGAGGCTAAACTTGAGGCATGGATCCATAATGTCACAGTCCTAAGTTAAAAAAACCAACATGATTATAGACGCGGTTCAATCAGTGGGATGTAAACAAACTCATTCAAAGTGTTTAAAATGGGAAGCGATAGGGGTGTGTTTAAAAAAATTGATTTTTCAATTCAAATCGATCTTCATTTGAATAATTCAATATCGATTCGTATAAACCCAAGATCGATCTTTAAACTTAGCATTCCAGCACAACGAGTTCTGGCTGGGGGCGCACATCAGTTAAGCATGGCTGGAGCACAAGTGAAGGCGCCCCAGAACTTGAAAGCAGATGTCTGGCTACATTTTGGATTCAGAAACCATGACGGTATATAAACATATAAACTCTAATGTTTTTAGTAATGGTAGGTTGAGTGTTCCTTGTACATTTACCACAATAGTTCTCTGAAAATCTCTTTTCATATTCAAACAAAACATATTATTGTAACTGAAATATCCCTAATTGAATCAAAATGATATTGAATTGAATCAAATGGAATCGGAAATTGAATTGGAACTATGTGAATCGGGATTGAATCGATCTGGGAAATCAATGGCGATACCCAGCCCTAGGAAGTGGTACAGACACCTGTAGCTAAACTAAACAAGAGAAAGTCAAAGACGCATGTCTTTACAAAAGTGGTGATGGGAACCAGTTGTTGTGATGTATGTAGCCATTTTATTTAATATTCTGAAAGACAAGTGGCTATATGTGATGTTGATCATGGTAAAAGAGTGAGCAATATATATATATATATATATATATATATATATCTCACACACACACAAATCGACTAAAATTCTAATTCAACGCTAAGAGGCAACTGGTTGTTTTACACAGTGAGTCATGCTTTTGTATAGCAGCAGCAAGTCACTGAACAGCATTCACATGACCTGACTCTCATTCTTTTCGTCATGACATTGTAGCAAACAGCCAGTCATGTGATCGAAGCAAAAAAACTTGTCCAATTCCGACTGTACATCACCACAGATCTTTGGTTCCTGTCACCATATCTAACTATTCTAACTAAGTAGTAGCATATTTCAGGAGTCTGAATCTGACTTTGTATACATCTAAACAACTGAAATGTAGAAAAGTGTAGTATAATCTTAGAAATCCCTTAAATACATATTCAAGTTACAAAATACAGAGTATAAAACAGTTCCAAGGACCACCAGTTGTCCTCTTTCCAGACTCTTGGCCTCTTTAGTGTCCTGACAGTTGACAGTATTGGTTCTGTACATGCCAATTGACGTTTTCAACAAATTGCTAGTCCTGTTATGATGGTTGCCTCACAGTTTATTGCCCAGACCAGTGTTTTCCAATTTCAGCACCTGAGAAACCCTTTCCTGCTTGAACACATCTGATTTCGCTCACTGGCTACTTTGATAAGCAGCTTGAGCTGTGTTGGAGCGTGGAAGTAAGAAACTATTGCAGAGTACTGCTGTGTAGGTGAGGATATTGATTACCCCTTTCAAGCCATTAACCCAACTGTGTCTGACATCTCTGTTGTGAATGCTTTGTATATGTTTGGGGAAAGCGGAGGAGTGAAAAAGGACAAATCCAGTCAACCAGAGTGCAGTCTATCGTAGTTTCAAATAGAATTTATGGAATAATGTTTTTATTGTTTACCTGAGACAATGTTTTCAAGTAAAATCTGATGACTAATCTCTATTCTGTAATGGAGGACGTATACCATGCTGTTGTGGGGGGAGGAACTACAGCTCACCACGCTTCTGCAATCCTTGATCGGGTTATACTGGTTGAAATTCTTTGGGGAAACTTGCCTTTTTATTAGCATGTATGTCACTAAGAATGTATATTGTGCTTTTTTTATAACTTTAAGTATTTAGGAAGAAGAGGGAACATTTTATTGACACTAAGCATATGTGCTATGATGCTTTCCTCACTACAAAAAGAGTACTGCCGAACTGCATTGATTCCTCAAAATATGGCTGGGCTATCATTGCCTAGCGTTGCTGTGTGAACTCTGCGCGAGGGTCGAGTCCCTGTGCTGCAGG
Source organism: Megaleporinus macrocephalus (assembly GCA_021613375.1). Lineage (NCBI taxonomy): Eukaryota > Metazoa > Chordata > Actinopteri > Characiformes > Anostomidae > Megaleporinus > Megaleporinus macrocephalus. The sequence continues at coordinate 31,873,713 of CM038711.1, read as the reverse complement.
AATGTGTATTAAGTGTATTCATCTTGAGTATACAAGTGAAAAGCAAGGGAAATGCTTTTTGCACATGAACTTCCTGCATAAAAGGGTTGATTGTAGAAGCAAAGAGTAGAATATCAAAGCTTTATAAACTCTGTAGGTTAGATGAAGAAGTTAACAAACACAGCCAGGTGTGACAACTGTGGTCAGAATTATGTCTAGAATTATTATAACAATACAATCAAAGCCGAAGTTGAAAGCATTATCCTTTACAGCTGGAAAGCAAACACAGATTACATTATATACAGTGTGAATGATTACAGATTTATCAAGAACTTTTCAAATGTGTCATAAAATAATTGTTCTTTCATATGTAAAGCTCTTTTGCATAATAAAGTTGTTAGGTTCAGAACTGTTGAAGGCTTTATATGTGACTTGGGTGTCGAAGTGAAAGCCATCAGTGGGAAATGTTTATGTAATCCCAGCACATTTAACTAAACAATGCTGGTTCTAAAAGAACTGTGGTATCAAGTAGGGCTGTAAGAACATATTGAAATATGAAATATCGGGATATTATGTTTTGTGATACTGTGTCGATTCTCAAAAGCACAGTATCAATACACAGATTCCTGACAGACAGTGAATCATTGTTTGTTGTGCTTAAACCTCTGACCACTAGATGGCAGTGTTGTAATCCATTTTCAGCTCCACTCCAACACTAACAAGCAGCACAAGGTCACAGCATAATGCTATTGTATGCATTGGCAAACCTGTTCATATAGTGGTGTGTTTGAATAGTAGGATTTAAAAAAAATCACAATATATCACTTTGCTTGCAGTATCGTGATATATTGAATCGTGACCGCTGTATCACGATATGTATTGTATCACCAGGTTTTTGCCAATACACAGCCCTAGTATCAAGATGGAGTCTGTAACTTAGCAACGTTTATGAGTGTATTGTAAGCTCTATATTGGTATTTTGTTTTGTGGTTTGTGCACATTTTCAGGTTTGGGATAAGTGGATAACATCAAATGACACAATGGAAACACTAGTAAGCCTGTAGCTTGTCACAGGAGGCTTTTTGCTAGTTTCTTGTTACCATATTAATTTACTTTGCTCAGTATCGAGTGCCTCATTACTTTTAGCTGTATGTTATAAGCTCACATTTTGAGTTCTGCAAGTACTGAAATGCATAGTGAACATACATGAACTAGATATCTTAAACCCACTACCTTCCCCATTACCCAGGCACGTTACCTGGACGGCACCACCAAATTCTAGTGGAAAAGAAGTCTGAAAACTAACATCGATAAGAGGAGCAGAGAACAGAGACATGTTCATGCACCTGCACTAAATATCCATTCTCCAATACCATAATACCCTTAACGTACCAGTAAAGCATAGTAGAAGTTTCCATTTAATCAGGAGGTAGGAAAGAAACACAACCATAAGACTCTGGAAAGCAGTGGGGGGGCATAATAAAAGCAGAGTCTACGATCCAAAACAGTTTCAGTCATTTTTATTACAAATTAGATATTAGCATAATAATTACAGTAAGAAGTAGAATCTTTTTCAATTTTAACATGAATTTTGGAATTTCTTAGTATTTTAGAGCGTATATTTTGCTGTAATGGGGACCTATTGTTTTTTTTCCCCCTTTTCTTTATTGTGCAAAAGCTACAAAGCCCAAAGTACATGTCTATGAAAGGAACTCAGCAACTTAACCAACAAACTGGCAAATACGGGTCACAAAGTGTGCACAAATCTCCAACTCTGCTGACTCAGGAAGTTACAAACCTCCTCTGGCATTAACATCAGCTCCTAAACCGTTTGCCAGGAGCCTCATGCCATGTGTTTCCATGGCTGAGCACCTGCATGCAAGCCTTACATCAACAAGCACAATGCTAAGCGTCTGATGTAGTGGTGTAAAGTATGGCACCACTGGACTCTCGATCAGTGGAAATGTGTTCTAATCCCACTTCTCTATCTGGCAGTCTGATGTGTTTGGTGGAGGAGTCTTGTTGCTATTTGTTCCAGTGAAGGGACAATTGTTTCTTTTCAACTTTGTGGGAGCAGTTGGAGGAAGAACCTTTTCGTTGCAGTGTGACTGTGAAACAGCTTACAAAGCAGGTCTGTAAAGGCTGGTTGGGTGTATTTGGTGTGAAAGAACTTGACTGGCCTACGCAGAGCCCTGAACTCAGCCCCATCTCCACCTTTGCGAGCCAGCTCCTCTCGCTCAACAGTGTCTAACCCCACAAAAGCTCTTCTGGATGACTGGACAAAAATTTCCTCAGACACACTGCAAAATCTTGTAGAAAGCCTTTCCAGAAGAATGAAAACTATCATAACTCTTTACAAATTTCACTGCATACATACACATATTTTAAATGCAATTTTTTGCAATAATTTCAAATATTTCTGCATAATTTCAGCTTAGCTCTTCTTTACACTGTGTAAAAAAATATATATACATACACTGTTTCTTTTTGGATGTGTATTTTAATGTGTTTTATTTTATATATGATTGTGGTATTTATGAATAACTCAAAACTACAATCTCAACCATTATGTTATTTAATTTACCTGTTTGGTGGAAAAGAAACATTGATTAAAGCAGCTATTTATAAGCAAATTTCAGCACATTCTGAATAACCACATTTACCAATGTCATAGATCTTTTTTTATATAAACACAATCAAATACAAGGAGCAGATTCCAAATTCAGCAAATATTTGAACAATATTTGAGAGAAAAGCATGTCACAGCAAACAATAACAGATGGGAGCTATAATACCAGCTGGTCTGCAAGTGTCTGCCCTGTGTCACAGTCAGTCATTTTCCACTTTTCTCCCATAGAGCACCTGTACTAGGTTTTAGACTGTGATGACAAAATAAGGAGAAAGACTTGGTTTGCAACCAAAAAGGTTTGGGTCATGTTTGAACTGCTTGTGAAAAATACCAGCAAAATTAGAAACTTTGGTCTCTTGTCCATCTGACAGATGATGTTTATAGTCCAGCTGCTGACAAACAGTATTTAACAGTCCATTGAGAGATGCAATTCCTTTAAGTCAGTGTGTCTTCACTTCTAATATACTCGCCAACATCAGCTTGGTGGAACACTACAATAGACATAGGGTCAACTTTCCGGCATTCCTGTGTGGTTTTTGCTGCCACTCCAAAACCCTGGAAGGTGAAACAGATCTAATATTACATGTGCAAACAAAAAATAAAAAACAGAACAACCTCTAAAAACAGAAAACTACTAAAACATTTCACGTGTCAAAAATAACATGGGTTCTCACCAGAGGAACATCTGCCATTGAATATACCACCACTCCTTGGTACTGTGCTGTATTTTCTGTAATCCTACCAAGGCCTGACTTCATGATGTGTTGACCATATAGGAATGACTGCTCAGCTCCAGGCTTCACCCACACTTTATACTGTTGAAGGACAAAAACCTTGTTTCTAGTATTTCACTTTAGTCCTTACTCATATTCAAATCAGCTCTGCCATCGCCATTTTAGTACTACTGTCCAACACAATGGAGATGTTTAATACCTTGGCATATGGAGCGAGGAAATCAAGAGATGTGATATGGAGGCGAAACTTCTGCGTCTTCGTGAACTTCCCAAAACACGTGCCAACAGATACCAACTTGTCTCGAGAGATGTTGGTGGCCAGCTTCAGTATCTTTTCACTTAGTTTAACAAACAGGGTAGAACGATGTTGGTCATCACTTTAATTGCTGAAAATGTTTAGGAGTTAGGGTCACATACATACCTAATATAGTACACACGATCACGATGAAGTCTGAAGCAGTATGTTCCATCAGGTCTGTCAACAAGAAGTTTGATGTTCTCACCAATGCTAAAAGCAAAAAAGAAGAAATATAGCCATTTGTACAAGAACAGGACTCACATATCCAACAGCAAGGTATTTGTAAGCTTACCTCTTAGTTTGACATGTATCAGTAGAACCAATTTTATTTCTATACAGAATAAATACACTTTACATTGAATAATAATAATAATAATAATAATAATAATAATAATAAATTATTATTATTATTATTATTATTATTATTATTATTTTTATTAGAGATGGACCGATCAGCGTTTTGGAGGCCGATTCCGATACCGATAGAGGGCGGGGCTATATGCCACGGCAGGGCTACATGTAGTTATTAGCGCAAGCAAGTCATGAAACAGTCTAAACTGGTTTATTACCATTTTTAACAAGCTCATGTGAAACAGCATAATATTTTTAACAAAACTAACAGTAAATAAACAAAGTAAATCAAACAAATATCACTAATACTGCAATCATTAAATGTAGACCCTTAATTTAAAACGAAAAAAGCTAATTAAATAAATGCAGTCAAAACTGCAGTCATTGAAGATCTTAAATTGCTGCTGCTGTTCTGTTCGTACCGGTCAGATCTGGTCTGCAGGGTTTACGGGGTTGTTTGTTTTGTGCTAGCTCTGCTGTTTACTGATACTCACTGTATTCAGCTGCAGGTGTACTCTCAAAAGTGTATCAGGTTAGTGGTGTTAAATGTCTTTGTCTTGGTTCCCCAACGAGACACGGTTAATTTTACAGATTTTAAAAACGCTCTGGATGAGTCTGTGTCACATACGGCAACAAGCTGCCAGACGAACGCAACGCAACCCAACACAAAGGTAAACTGTTCTCGCGAGGCGCGCCGCTTTAGTCAGTCTGTGGAAAATGAAAGGGTATGTGTTTCCACCTAGTGGTTCAGATAGGTATTGTAAGGACCTGGCCGGAGGGGGTTTAAACGAAACGCTAGCTGGAAATACAGAAATTAGCCTCATTTGTTTAACGCCATTGATCAGCTCTCAGGATCGGCTAAAGTGGAGAAATATTGGCCGATCTCCGATCGCATATTTTAATTATAAATTGGCCGATACGATACATAGCCGATCGATCTTTCCATCTCTACTAATAATAATATAAATATAATAATAAAAATATAAATATGCCTAATTAATAAACCAATCATGCAAACACCAGTTATGCATAAGGTCGCACATGAATATTTCATTAGACTACCTATAGTTTTGATTACATGCACATGTTACTGTTTTAACTCTGGAAATCTTTATGCAATGTCACACCATCTATTTCTGTCCAGAACTGCTTTAATCTCTGGCTGAGGGTTAAGGTTTAAAAGGGTTAACGTGAGTGCTCTGTGGTGGCCAGCTTATGTGTGAATATGATTCTTCATGCTCCCTAAACCACTACTTCACAGTCTGAGCTTGATGAATCTGATCACTGATGTCCTGGAATATGTCTGTGCCATCAGGGAAGAAAACAAATCCTGCAGAAACGCTTTAGAGTCCAATTAATTAAAGCTGTTTCCCTGATTAGCCTCACTAACAAGTGGCTTTGTTATGACTACGCAGCTGTTTAGTCCCAGTCCCGTTGGTGTGGACCCTGTCTGTGGAAACGCTCCTACTCTCACTATTCAACATAGCCGTGAGTTCTACTGTCCATTTTCACTGCCATTCCTATTTTTTCTGACCACACACGTTTGTGAAGCTGTCAGTTTAGCACTACCCTTCCAGGTTTTTAAAAATGCATTGCATGGTTCTTAACCCACTTCGTCATATCAGTATTCCTGCTGGATGCAAACCAATAATTTAACCCTTCTACGGTCAAACTACTGATCCTTCCCACAGATGCATCTTCCCACGAGACTGTTTGAAAAAGGGATCCTACTCACTGCACCAGTACAGTTGTTGCCAGTTGATACAAAATCACTGCAGTAACTCCATACAAACAAAAACTGTATGGGCTTTAAATTCAAACTTTGTCCAGGCAGTAAATAACAGCAATATTTACTAAAAAAACTTTTACGGAAATATTTCTTTTCTTTTCTTTTTTCTGACACCTGTTAAGTTAGAATAGACACATTTGTGCCACATTTTTAAAATACTACCAAAAACTATAAATCTAGCTACTGATATTTAACATTTAACACATTGTGCTACACTAAATTCATTTAAACCTGATTAATTTGACTCTTTTTGTACTCAAATATGCAGTTGGGAGGTGGCATTTATGTTCAGGTGACGATATGTTCAGAAAACATACTAGAACGTATGAACTTTATCAAGATAAAGATAAATATTGTCAAACTGTCCAGGACACGTGTAGAGACTGTAGAGCTACAAGCCACGGGAGCCGGTGATGTGCCGAATTCAGCACCCCCGCCAGGAGAAGCACCCTCTCTCGGGCAGTATCTTGGGTATTTTCATTTTCTAAGTACAGTTAAAGCCAAGACGACGATGTGTACGCGCTTTCGAGAGGGGGTCCTCTCGGGATCGCGTACGCACATTGATTAGCGAAATGAGACTTGTTCAAGTTTATTTCGTCAAAATAAATCAGTTTTTTCGATTCAAGCGACAGAGCGTGCGCTCCCGAGAGGGGGTGCTTTTCCTGGTGGGGGTGTTAAATTCGGCACAACACCGGCATTGAGCGTAAAACTGAAGAAAGACGTGGCTGACTTTAGCTTCTTATTCGAATCCCACTGCAACTGCTGCACCATTTAAGGTGGAAGGGGGAATACGAAGAAAAACTAAGTTTAGAAAGCAGGCGGTTTAGCCTGAGGCACCAGAATGTAACATCTGCCCCATTTAAGGTGGAAGGGGGAATTCGAATATGAAACTAATATCAGAGAGCAAGCAGTTGAGCTTCTTTCCAGCGAACTGATAGTGAGTCTGAGTTTTATGGTAACCCACAAGCCAGTTCTGAACCCCTACGTTAGCTCTCCGCCAGTGTTATAATAAACTGTACATTATTAAGATACTCACTACTTGGAGAGTTTTTCAAACATGATCTTCGTCTCTTCTTCAGTTAACGGACGCATTGTAAACTACAAAATCAAACTTCACGCACGGAAAAGAAAAGAAAACACGTTACTACCGGAGCAACGTGGGGGAGAGAAGTCGCAGAGCTGTGACGCAGAGAGATCTGTCGCTGGTCGATGTCGTGTCGACCTGTTCCGCCCACCCGCGCAGTGAACATGGCGGCCGTAGACGTGGAGGACGAGAGTATTCTAGTGTCGATATTTAAGGACAGTTTCTCCGAGAACTGGAGAGAGAATCCAGACTTCGCCACATATTTGTCTGAGCTGAGCTCCTATGGGGTGGAGAAGCTGAGCCGGGAGCCGGAGCGTCTGTGTGAGGAGAGAGCTCACATCCTGCAGCAGACCAGAGAGCTCGCCTTCTCCAACTACAAAACATTCATCCGCACCGCGCACTGCACCAAGCAGATCTACCGAGACTTCGGCCGGGTGGAGAGCAGCTTATCCAAACTCCTCGACAAACTACCGAGCTTTGGCGAAAAATGCAGGTTTGTTTGACGAAGAATGTGTGTTTTGTAAAGATTGTAGTCGCCGTTATCGAGTGTAAACCTGAAGTAAGACGTTTGACGGTTGACAGCTTCTTATTCGAATTCCTCTTTCCACCTAAAACTCCAATTTAAGGTGGAACGGGAAAATTACGGATCTTCTGCACCATTTAAGGTGGAACGGGAAAATTACGGATCTTCTGCAGCATTTAAGGCGGTACAGAAAATTCGAATAAGAAGCTAACTTTAGAAAACAAGCCATCTTTTCCCGCAAACTGAAAGCGAGTCTAAACCCGGGTTTAGCGGCGGCGCTAACTAACCAACTGTCTGTCTTATTAAAGAGACATTCCTTTTAAAATATACAATTCTGTATAAAATAAACAATTCTGTCCAATTTAGTGGTTGAGTTATAAAAAAGGCATTCCGATTGATTTGATGTAAAATAGTTTATTTGTAACCAGTTTAGATATCCTGACAGTGGTGGTGGTGATAGAAACCAGGGGTCGCCATGTCAGATCTACTATGCAACTACAGCCACTTTATTTACTCTCCAAAACTACCAACGTCAAAGTTTATTTATCTCGTATTAAGTTATACATGGTACTAGCAGTGCAATGCTTGACACTTGCCTGCTCACATGAAACAGCACTAGTGAACCTACACCTCTTTTAAATTGTGTATGTATGTATGTATGTTGGTGGTGTAATATAGTGGCTGACCTGAAAACCCTAAGCTTTACACATAAGTCTATCTTGAATTCTAACACCACGAGTTGATTTAAAAAAGACATATTGAAATACGTTCTAGACCAAAAACTACTCTAGGTAATGTCTCAGATGTCCAGCTAACTGTCTGTGATGAAGCTGGAGGTAGATGTCTGCTTCCGATCACCACCACTTTGAGCGATTCTGGCTCTGTAAGCATGTTAGACCAAACCAATACCACAAAATACTGTATTGGCCTGTTAACTATTTAATTATGTAGACATTTACCCTTTAATATGATTGTTTCACCTAGAAATCAATTCATTCTTTAAATGTAGCCAGTCAGCCAAGTATCTGCATCTAGCGTCTGATGTGTGCATCTTCAATTTTGCAGGGAAGCTACATGATAATATTTACATACACTTGGGCCTGAAGGAATGTGGGTAGTCCTTTAACTAAAGTAAATCCATTAAGCCGGTACTGGAAAAAGCGTTTTTGGTAATGAAAGTGGTTGTAAATGTATGTAAACAGTGTTACATTTTCAAAACACATCATTTACTCCCGTCCACACATGGACGCAAAGCTGCAAATCAGCAGACTGAATTCTTTCTTGTTGCTGTGAGGTCAGCAGCATTTGAGCCCTGACTATTAACATGGAAGTTAATCAAAACCGAGGTTGTTTACATGTCATCACTGTCCAAAGAAAAACAAGCATCTCCAAAATGGCAACTTTACAAGAGAGGTGAACAACCTAATTTACATTTACTTAAATGTAGTGTAGAAAGTAAAAGTGACTTTGGAGCATTTCTATTGGTCCATTCATCAAATTTCACATCATGTAAACAGCAACTGTGGTGTTTAAATTATGTAGAGAAATAAAAACCAACAAATAAGGAGATGCATGTTTTCTTTGGATAGTAACGATATATTGGTCTTAAAACACAGTAACAAAATATAGTCTTATTAATTCTGAGGGTTAAGAGGAGGTTGGAAGCTTTTAATGCCCAAATGAATTCTATTTTTGGTATACAAACCCACACAAATGTCAAAAGTGGAATTAAAAGGAGAATTGAATGAAAAAGAAAAGAACATTTTAAGATATGTACATTTTTCATTGCTTTGGTAGCTTTAGTGCTCTTACTAACACAGTCAAGAAGTTTGAAGATAGATATAGAGGTATAAGTAGAGATGAAAGGATCTGTATCGGAATCGGCCGATTTCTAATCAAAATATGTGATATGTGATCGGCCAATATTTCTCCAATTTAGAGTCGATCTGGAGAGCCGATCGATGGCGTTAAACAAATGAGCCTAATTTCTGTATTTCCAGCGTTTCATCCAGAGGAGAACCCCCTCCCTGCAATTCCTATCTGAACCACTAGGTGGAAATACACACCCTTTTATTTTCCACAGACTGACTGAAGCAGCGACGTCGCGAGAAAAGCATGCGCTGAAAGTAAACATGTCCGTCTGGCAGTGTTTTACCGTATGTGACGCAGACTCATTCAGGACGTTTTTAAAATGTGTAAAATCAGTGTGTCTCGTGGGAAAACCAAGACAAAGACTAACATAACCCTAACCCAAAACTACTGTAAGGTAATGTCAAAGAACCAAGACAAAGACATCAAACACTACCAATCTGATACGGCACTGCACGCGGCTGAATACAGTGAGTATCAGCAAACAGCAGAGCTAGCACGCGCAGCTAGCACAAAACTAATAACCCAGAACACCATACAGACCAGATCTGACCGGTACGAACAGAACAGCAGCAACAATTCAAGATCTACATTTAATGATTACAGATTGTCGTTTAAAATAACAGAGTCTGTGTTTAATGACTGCAGTTTTTACTGCATTTATTTAATTAGCTTTTTTCATTTTAAATTCAGGGTCTAAATTGAATGACTGCAGTTTTAGTGATATTTGTTTGACTTTGTTTATTTACTGTTAATTTAGTTAAAAAATATTATTCATGTTTCATATGAGCTCGTTAAAAATAGTAATAAACCAGTTTAGACCATGTGTCACGAGTTGCTTGCGCTAAAATAAGCCCTCGATCGGTTTTGGCTATCGGCCGATAGTGCTGAAAGGTAATCGGCGATCGGAATCGGTCTCAAAGACGCTGATCGGTCCATCTCTAGATATAAGTTAGATGGTTGGTGTCATGCCATCACCATTGCTCAAACATTTTAGACTGAGGGGGAAGTTACAAAGATTTGTTTATATTTTTGCTGACTTGCTTGTATTCATACCAGGGGTTTTGTAAAAGAAGCAGAAGATATTGGAGCAAGCCGGCGCATGAACAGTCTGACACTGAATCGCCACACCGAGATCCTGGAGATTCTCGAGATCCCTCAGCTTATGGATACCTGCGTCCGCAATGGCTATTATGAGGAGGCTTTGGAGCTGGCTGCTTATGTGAGGAGGCTGGAGAAGAAGCATTCGTCGCTTCCTGTCATTCAGGTACAAATAGTGTGATTACAGTCGTCACGGGCCTTACAGTCAGATGAGTGTGCGTCTGACTGTTATCACTTTTTCCGTTGTACTGTTTTGTGTCGTTACAGGGAATAGTACATGAGGTTCGGCAGTCGGCTCAGCTCATGCTGAACCAGCTCCTACAGCAACTGCGCAGCAATTCCCAGCTGCCGGTTTGCCTGCGGGTGATTGGTTACCTGCGCAGAATGGACGTCTTCACGGAGGCGGAACTGCGCGTGAAGTTCCTGCAAGCCCGCGGGAGCTGGCTGCGTTCTGTCCTGGCAGCTATCCCTGACGAAGACCCTTACTTCCACATCACCAAAACCATCGAGGCCTGCCGTGTACATCTCTTCGACATCATTACTCAGTACCGTGCCATTTTCTCCGACGAGGATCCCCTGCTGCCACCAGGGGGGCAGACCGTTAATGAGAGCGCCATCTTTCACGGCTGGGTGGTTCAACAGGTCGCACAGTTTTTGGAGACCCTGGACAGGGATCTCAAACGTGGGGTTGGAAGCCGCTTGGACTCCCTGCTCGGCCAGTGTATGTACTTTGGTTTGTCCTTCAGTCGTGTAGGAGCAGACTTCCGTGGACAGCTTGCACCAATGTTTCAGCAGGTGGCCATGGATACGTTCCACAAAGCCGTAAAAGAAGCCGTGGATAAGTTTCAAGAGGATATGAATTTGTACACACTCATTTCTCTGCCGTCGATGCTTGGGAATACTATCCCACCTGTGGCTCCAAGTACTCAGCCTGGCACGCTTCAGCCCCCTATGGCCTTGTTGGACTTCCCTCCTTTGGCCTGCTTTCTGAATAATGTTCTAACAGCCTTCAATGACCTGCGACTCTGTTGTCCCATTGGCTTAGCCCAGGAAGTTACCAGGTGTCTCGAGGATGCCCTTCTCAAGGTAAACTGACAAGTTTCACAGCAGATAGAGAAACATATATTCTTCTTGTTTTATTTTTGGTGCTGACTTACTCTGCCCCTACTGCTGTTTACTGAGATAAAGACTATGAAAGTAGATGATTTTCAGGGGATATGCATATTTAATTTTTGTTTTTTGCGTGGTGATGTTTTTATTCTGTTCTTCACAGGTAACCAAATTAATCCTGGTTTTCCATAGAGCGGAAGAGTCTGCTTTCAGCAGCCGCGAGCGGGAGTTGTTTGTTCAGTTCTGCTGTGCCTTTGCTGAGGATATGGTGCCATTCCTGAACCGGTGTTTACAGGTTCTCTTCCCGCCAGCTCAGCTCGCACAGATCCTCGGTAAATATTGACGAAACAGAGCAGTAGAACATTTCCTGTCATGAAAAACCTTAATAAACACTATAATCTCCCTCTCACTTTTTAGGTGTCCCGCCTGCTCAAGTTCATAAATACGGCAACGTTGGATGCATCAGTGTGAGCGCTGTGCTGGAGCCTCTGGAATTTGTCCTCCCTAAGAGGGAGCCCATGTCCCCTGTGGTGGAGCTCGCCGCTGACCTGACTAATCTGACCACTGCTGCAACTGATCCTCTACCTCCGAGCAAATCTCCATTCTCTGAAAAAGTTGATGCTGCTCAAGAGCCTGTGCCAAGTCTTCATGGCCAACAGCCACAAGCAGCACCATCTACTGTAGAACCATCCCCAAACCAAACAGAGCCCTCAGCCAATGATGCAGAGAAAAGCATTCCAGAGGAGCTTCACCCGACAGACACTAATGCTGATAAGACACTGCGAGAGTGAAGTGATAACGGACGACTGCAGTTTCTTCTTAATTAAACTTTAATTTGAACACTATGTTTCTACAACTTCAGATAATATTTGCACTTCTGTAGTCACTTCCATCCTTTGGTGAATGCTATGAATTTAAATGACTATGCTTACGCTGGGGAATCTAACAAATATTGAATTGAAAAATTAAACTATATGTATGTACATTTTTCTTTCCAAGCTCTGTGGGGAATACATACCATCTTTACTTTTTAAAATATTCTGGTAGAGATATAATTAAGGAGATCCGTTTGTTTGAAGGAGATGGTAGTTTATCAGATGTTCAGCATGAGCTCGATTGTTTCACAAGTTATTATTTATGTATGTATGTGCTGATACAAAGCTGTTCTCAAACTGATATGTACCCTAAGAAATTTTTCTTTTGGCTATCATATTCAAATATAAAATATATTACTATTTTTTGAATTGGTGAAAGAGAACACAGTTTAACCTAAACATAAAGTCAGTTCAGCCAGACTTGTATTCTGTTCCATGAAAGCTTGGAGAGTGCTTTGCTTTAATTACAACCTTGTGTGAACATACACTGTAATATTTTTGTAGGAATTTTAACTTTATTTTCCAAACTTTGTCAATGTCTTCCCATCACAAATATATATAGATTGAAGAACAGTGATTCACTTTTTCTTGACAAATTTTTTGCGAGAGGCGTTTGGATTGGCCCGTCGTTTCCCTCCTCCACACTGAGCGTCGCGCAGGTGCAGGTTTGCTGATCTGCTGTAAATGTCGTGCTCTGAGAACGGAGAGTTGCCTGCTAGATAGTCTGGGTTGAAAACATCAGTCTTCTGACGTGCCTTCCTGGACACTCTCTGCTGAGGGAAGTGCTGATCCTCTACCAGCTGTGGATTGCTGGCATGTTTGCCCCCTTGTGGCAAAGGTAAGGAGTACTGCAGGATAAGCAGAGTAGGAGACCAGTTAGTGTCTCTTATTAGGCACTATGCACTGACGGCTTGTTCTCACTATTAAAATAAATTAATGCACAACATGGACAGCAAGAGAACACACATACCCTCTTGCCCTTAGGATTGAGCACTTTGGGATTCCTGGAGAAGTGCATTTGCATACTGCCATCCTCACCGATGCTCACAGCGATCTTCTTTAGTGTGTTGTTGCCACAGTGCGGACAGAATGTTTTGTTCATGTTTGTTGTAGTCCTGTCAGAGACAAATCAACATAAACACTGGATGTATACAACTATGTTCAAACATTGTAGGTACATTTATGCACACTTATTTAAATTATTTATTGAGGTATTAGTTTACATGTGTTTATCACACATAATTACTTCTTCGTTTAAATTAAGCTACGTGGACATGGGAAGTATTTCACACATCAGAATTTCTCAGCCAGAAAGCCCCAAAACCTTTATCCCTTGTGGCCTTCAAACTAAAACACCCATCAGCATTTTACATCCATAGGAGGACAGACACATGAGTACAAAGCAGAAAATGAGTAATCAGTGTTTTTCTCTATGTAGTATTACAACAAATACTAAATTAAAGTTCTGCTACTCGTCTAGAAAGTTCTAAATAATCCTGCATACATTACAGAATGTCTCTCAGTTTGTTTCAACTCAAGATCTTAGATCTGCAGATAATGACCTTCTGCACATCCTTCCGTAAAGTACAGAAAATATGGAGTGTTCACTTTTAAGTAAAATATTCTATTGTATCCCTTTTATTCAGCGTTTAATTAAAACTATAAGATTGTAGTACCTATAAATTTGAGTCTCTGGTTCATTAGATTTTGTTATTTCTGATGAAAACTGTCTTTAAAGCACTTTGAGCTGCCACTGGTATAAAAAGTGCTCTATAAGCCAAAAGTATTATTTTTATTTTTTATATTACACATTTTCTAATAGTGTGGAGTCTTCCTGAAATGTTGTTGTAATTCATGCAGTGTGTAAAAGACTGTAAAATTGTTAATTGGAGGTTCTGTGTTGGCTGGCCGCTCACTGATCACAGCAGCGCTGTTGCAACTAAATGTTTGGGTTTAATAATTCTTCTTCTGACAATGCTCTATTTTAGTTTGCTAATGTAGTCTTCTACACCTTCACAGAGATCTTGCACATCTTGTCTTTTGTATTCAGTTTGAGGAATGAGTTCACCAAACAAAACTGGAGTTTTTCAGATTTATACCTGTATGTGGCTTACTGTAAGGCTTATCAGAGGTACCCTGGGCACAGTTACAGTTACTACACTATGAAGGACCAACTGGGTGAATTTGCCATCCTGAGGCAGACCAGTGGTAGTCAATCAAGAAGACCAGAAACTAGCCCATTTGGCAGCATATCATCATAAGGTCATGTTCAGGGACAGCCCAGAATTCTAATTTAGGATCCTGAACCCACTTACGCCCCCCCTGTATTTCGGATCCCTAATAGTCTATGACTTTTTTTGCAAGAATGTGTATTTCACTTACTTGAAACAGGCATGGCAGCGGAGGATGTAGTTTCTTGTGTGTTTGATCAGCATTCCACTCAATGAGAGGACGCTCAGACCAATCTGAATAAGGACGTTCTACAGGGAACAAATGGAAGGTATGTTAGTTCAACAGGAAAATAAAAATATATATATATATATATATATATATATATATATATATATATATATATATATATATATATATATATATATATAGTGCCACTGTCTAACACTCCAAAATAGTAATTTTACAGAAACAGGTTAAATGTAATGTAAGGGATTTGCAAAGGGTACATAAAAGATTATTTAGTGTAATTTTGTTAGGCATCTTAAACCTGTTTGCATGACTTATTTATTTCTTTATATCACTGCACATATATCTAACTTTCCATTGCATTGCTATTGCTGGTCACTAATAAGTCTAAAATTATCATTAACAGTAAAATATTCATGGCTTAGGCTTGTATTGAGAGAAGGAGCTGTCATTCTCACATACCTGCATAGCAAAGTCTGTTGTCACACAGCCTACTTTGACATTTGCTGAATGCTGCCAGTGACCAACATCCATCTGAACTTGTTTTAAATTGCTGGGTGTGATCCAACCACCACCATCATCATCATCCTCCTCTTCGCCATCATCATCTTCCTCCTCCCCTTCCCCCTTTTCTTCTTCTTCTTCTTCTTCCTCCTCATTATGCTTATTTTCACCATCCTCCGCTAATCCAGTTTGAGATCCTGCTTTCTGACCTTCACTAGACAAGTCAACAGACTCCAGTTTCTCTGTAACGTCTTTCACCACCACTGCGTCCGCAGCCTAGAGAAGATTTACAGAATCAGGTTTGGTGTTCAACTCAAATTAGCTTCATGCATAACAAGTACAACTAAAGGATGACAAGAAAAGAATATGTACTAAAAATAATAACAGGTGCCCCGATTCTACTTACCAACAATTCCAGCAGGTCAGCTTCAATGCTAGGAAGAGGAGTCCTCCAAAACTGAAAACTATTGAACTCTGAGCTCTCCACGGGCACTTGCGTAGGACTGTGAGCATCATTGTCTGACTGACTAGTTTGTGGCCAGTTTGAGGATTTCTGTTTTAAAAAAGGAAATCATTTGTTAAATTACTTTTCTCAAAAGGAAGGAAATGGAGGAGTACAATATTTTGTGCACAAGCCTGTCAAATTATAAAAAATATTAATGTTAAAAATAACATAATATAAAGTAACAATTACATATAAAAGAATAAATAAGTAAATGAAAAACTTACTTTAGAAGGAAAGTGGAATCCAGCAATATCTACTGGGGCTTCCGGATGTCGACGTGTGCTGCATATATCAATCTAAAGTTTAAATAAGACATACTGTGTGAATCCTAAGAGCATTTTGTTTAATGCAAATGTCATTTGCTGTTAAGCCTGTTGATCTATTAATACCTGTACTGCTGGTTCTTTTTTCAAATGATCAGCTCCAACATTCTCCAATTCCAGCTGGTAGGTCAGAGCCAAGACTTTAATGTCTGTTGCTGAAAGGCTGGGATAGTCTCCGGTCTTTTTTGAAAATTCAGTTACTGTGAATTTAGTAAAGACATCAAATTAATTAAACAGTGTAGTAGATATTATAGTGCTCCCTAATACAATAAAAAAATCTTTAAAATCATTAGAAATGCTTCTGTTGGTTCCTGATGGTGTCCAATAGGACAATTACATTTTTTTTATGTAACGGGTATCTATCACAACATCAAAGATTCTTATGGTTTGACAGGTGTTCTGGGACAGATTCCAGATGTAGTGGATGGTTTCCTAATGAGATATAACAGTGTTTTATAGAAAACTAGAGGTCTATAATAGTAACCATTAAGCCAATTTTCATTAGAAAGCAAAACAATCAGATTTTAACTCAGCAGGGTTGCCAGAGATCTTCAGTACAAATGATGTAGGATGTAAATTACTTCCCATAATCATATTTGAATCTTTTATTATATACAATTTTTGCTTAAGAATCTATTTATACACGCATTCCAACATATATGAATAACAGTCTCTGTGGGTCCTGTGATTTTTGTTTTTTTTTAAGAAGGACAGCAACCAGGTAGAGACCGACCATTTGGAAAACTTTAAGGTGTTTAGTCTCAGAGATCAAAAGACTCTTCCTTTCATCACTAGGAGGGCCACTATATTTGTTGACTGAGTCTCACAGATGACACTGTGTTTAGTTTTGCTTTTGAGCCCATGCGAGTCTGAATGACAGCAGTTTTGGTTTGTCACGATGAATCAGTAGTTGATTTCCATACAGGTATACCTGTTGTGATTAAGTCTGTGTCAGATGGGGAAAGACACCTGTAGATGCGCTTAATTTACCCCACTTAGTTTCCCTTACTCTCGATGAGCATTTAGAGTTGCTGATTTTCTTTAAGCTTTTTAGCCAATCTTTTAATTATGTTTACTTTTCAAATTTTTGTACTCCTGAAAACATTTTTAAATATTCTAATCTACTTTCCTTCAACGTGTACTCATCTTTTTTTCTGTTGTTGGCATATACAGCAACACAGAAATTATGAATGGGCGTGTTTATATACCTTTCTAAATTTTAATATATTGTGGGTGTCCAATGAAAACCAAGTATCTTTACTTTCAATGTAAGTCATTGGAACAAAGTGATTTTGAAGCATTTCTATTGGTCCACTCATCATGGAAATTGTACACAATGGAAATGGCAGCTGTCGTGTTCAAATGATGTAGAAAAATATAAAAAATCGGCGGAGATACGGAGATACAGTGACAATATACTCTTCTGAAGTGATGCTGTAGTAAACCTTTTAAAAACATTATAATCAATAATTAAACATTATGAACAGCAGAGACCCTACAGGAGGTAGATACAGATACAGACACATTGACTGATGTGAGCACTCACCAAAGCGTATATGTTCTGGAAAGGGTTCTTTAAAGATGAGCTGGTAAGGCAAGAAGGCCAAGTTCCTTTTGGTTTGTTTATCCCGAATTTCATTCACGACGTCCTTCAGAGTGTAAATATTCTTCCCAATTTCCTAAAAGAAGCACGGAAAACAGACACGTGACTGTAAAGCTAGCAGCCAGAAAATACACATACGCTGCATTAACGGAGTTTTCCTGAGGCCGGAGTAAACTTCACACTATATACCGCATTAAAACGATGAT
Organism: Megaleporinus macrocephalus; assembly: GCA_021613375.1. Classification (NCBI taxonomy): domain Eukaryota; kingdom Metazoa; phylum Chordata; class Actinopteri; order Characiformes; family Anostomidae; genus Megaleporinus; species Megaleporinus macrocephalus. The sequence continues at coordinate 31,855,812 of CM038711.1, read as the reverse complement.
AAACAAACATTAATATCCAGTTACTGGTTTCTTAACCACCTCATCAGGCTAAGCTAGCAACCGCACATCACCAGCCTATCAGGTGTCATAGGAACACAAGTAAAAGTTGTCAGCGGACAAAATAACCCCACATTATCGCATCGCTTTAGTATAATGTCACACATTCCGAGCGGTAAATCCACAGAAACTTACATGCAAAGGAGCTTTTTTTAGAAAAGCAGCAGCATCGGCCACAACATGCTCCACCGTGGCGGCTGCCATCTTCAACGAAGTCTCGCGAGAACACTGGACTCCGTTACCGTCGTTTGTTGATGTTTTTGTTGAGAGCAACATGGCGGCCCGCTGGAGCAGTGAGAATGTGGTGGTGGAGTTCAGAGACGCTCAGGTACAACCTGCAGCACACACTAGAGCAGCACACCTGCTTTACCTCTCTCATTATTGCCCTGTACTTCTCTCTGCCTGCTGAGAGCTGAGGTGCATGCCGTGCGGCCCGGGCAGGTTCACTAGGGAGCTTAACACCCTTTATTCATTTTCCAATGACAGTTAATCAGCTGACAGTCAGCGAAGGTCTGTTTTGTGGCGTTGGTCAGTCAAGCTTGAAGTATTTTAACTACTTTCAGAACTCAGAAAAAGGTTTAGGTCTGTATTAAGCGCTGTGGCGTTTGAATGGACCCGCACTAAAGGATCCGTTATTGAGTGTAAAAAAAAAACGTGGCTGAAGTTAACTTTTTATTCTAATTCCCCGTTCCACCTTAAATGGTGCAGCAGTTACATTCTGGCGCCTCAGTCAACTTCGTATACCAATTCCCCATTCCACCTTAAATGGTACAGCAGTTACATTCTGGCGCCTCAGTCAACTTCGTATACCAATTCCCCATTCCACCTTAAATGGTACAGCAGTTACATTCTGGCGCCTCAGTCAACTTCGTATACCAATTCCCCATTCCACCTTAAATGGTACAGCAGTTACATTCTGGCGCCTCAGTTAATTCTTATTCCAGTTCCCCATTCCACCTTAAATGGTGTTGTAGTTCCATTTTTCAGAAAGCAAGCAATATAGCTCTTTCAGCGAACTAATACCAATTCTAAGTGCCCGAATGTACCTGCTGCACCATTTAAGGTGGAACGGGAAATTAGAGTGAAAAGCTAACTTCAGAAAGCAAGCAGTTGAGCCTGAGGCGCCAGAATGTAACTACTGCACCCTCTAAGGTGGAATAGGAAATTCAAATAATGCCCTAATTTCAGAAAGCAAGCAGTCAAGCTTTTCCAGATTTTTACTGTAACCACTGTAATGCAGCCACTTGTTCATAGTTTTCTGTTCCACCTTAAATGATGCAGCAGTTACATTCAGAGGTGACAATTTCCAACAAGTATTTGGCAGATGAAAACCTGCCTCCAGCCTCGTTAGTGCAGCTGAGTATAAATGTTAGTTATGTTAATGTTAATGTTTTCATTTCACTTCTTTTCCTTATTTTCATGTGTTTCCTTTTCAGGCTACTGCAATGTCAGTGGACTGTCTAGGGCACCATGCTGTTCTTTCTGGGTGTGTACAATCTCTAATGCCACATTGATGTGAAAATTCCTTCTGCCTTACAGTGTGAACCACCTGCACTGCCTCCACTGCCTCTGCTGTCTGTGATACGGATTATAACTTTAGGACTGTGTTTTCTTGTGGAAGTCTTTTGTTTTTATTCCCCTTGGTTAAAATGTGATTTATATTTTGTGAGATGAATTTAAACCTGCTTTAATACTCTGCCTGCGTTTGCTATAGGAGACGATTCTTATATATTGTGAACTTGGAGACACCCTCTGAGGCTCCTCGGAAAATAGGCCGGCAGAGCAAGTGGGATGTTGGAACTGTGCAGTGGAATCCCCACAAAACAGAAGCCCACCTATTTGCTGCATCAGTAAGTGCAGTTACATCGCGATGTATGCATGCGCAGTAGTCACATCACAGGAGTGTGTAAGGTCAATTTAATCAGACATGTCATGTTATGCTACAGTTTTCTGCGGTTTTATTCTAAAGGAAGGCTTGCACAGTTCCATCTTCCCATCTTATATACATAATATATAAGAGACATCTGTCTTATATAACTATAACTCTGATTTAAGGGTTCTTCTATATACAGAGAAGACAAGTCACAGCTCACCAGCTTTTGTGTTTGGTGTGTTAAAACTGATTATATAGCATTAAAGAAAGGATGGTTCACACTTCTTTCTTCAGAGTAAAAGGTCATTTTTCAGCTTTTATTATTATTTTTATTTTCTATGTAAATGCAGTACCCTACACATTCACCCCAGTCAATAAAGTAAAAGTATACAGTTTGGGAAAAAAAGGATGGTTATTGAACTCACATTTTTAATTTATATTAAAGAAAAATCCAAACCTCTAAATGTTAGCTTCTGTTCCTAATATAACTTAAAAACAACTGCATTGTTTTTCATGTAATTACTGTATAATAAGCTTTAGGATACAATTTGCCTGTGAATGTTATTTTTTAACCGTGGCTGTGTGTTTGTGTGTGACACTTACTACATAAAACAACAATATGCATGTGATACTACCATATATTACTGTAAATTATAGCTCTTATGATACGTCTTAACAATTAAAAATTAATGATATAAAATATGAATTCTATATCCTATGATAAAATTCCATATATCTTTCAGTTAAAGGGTCTAAAAGTTCAGGTTTAGGTTGAATGTCAGAATCTACTGATTGTATCAATAAAAAAAAGCCTGCAATGAAAATGACTTTTTCTCTATGCTGGTTTATGCCTCTGGTCACATGAAGCACCATTGACTATATGATATAATAAAAAAAAAATTTGTTTTCCTCTAAGCTTTAGTGTAGTGACTTTTACTTTCCTCCAAAATGTCTTCTTTTGTTGAGTTTTAAATGAGTTATGAATGAGTTTTGTTGATGATGCGTGCACCAGCAAGCAGGGAACAACAGTATAAACCAATGAAATCACCTTTCACCACATACCACTGAGAGAAAATGCTCAGCCAGTTCTGAGACCCTCCCTGATATCATGTTTCAACCCACAATACATCACTGTAATAAAGAAAAATGTATTTCTTTTATCTTTAAACTACTGATGTAAATAAATGGACATATGTGTGTATGTTTACGTATGTACTGTATTCTGCTTGTGTTGTGAGGTTTTAAGTGTTGAATGTTATTGGCGAGTGCACTGATTTCTAACTGGTCTGTGTAGAGTAACCAGCGTGTTGACCTGTATGTTTGGCGTGATGGATGTGGAGAGGCACACACATCCCTGCAGGGCCACACACGAGTTATAAGGTAAGAGGCCGGTGACATTTCCTGGAATTGGGTCACCGACTCCAAACTGTACTCAAGATTTTTTTTTGTTACATTAAGGTTCTTGTTTTTTAGCCTTTGTGACACTGTTGCTGTTTTCTTTCTGAACATTTCAGTGATTTGGATTGGTCCTGGTTTGATCCAGAATTTCTTGTCACGAGTTCTGTGGACACATACATCTACATATGGGACACAAGGTAAGGATGGGGAAAACATATCACCAGAAAACTGTTACATATCAGTTCATATCATTCTGTACTGTTTTTTTTTTTTTTTAGAGACACTCGGAAACCCACAGTTGCTCTGTCTGCAGTGGGTGAGTCTACAGCCCACAGCCTACATTTGATAGAGCGTGAAATTACGCTGGTCATTAAGCACACTTTAATCTTCACCTCTCGTCTCTCTTACTTCTTCATGATGCAGCGGGGGCTTCACAGGTGAAGTGGAACAGAAGAAATCAGCACTGCCTGGCTTCCAGTCATGATGGAGATGTCAGAATCTGGGACAAAAGGGTGAGTGGGCTGCAGTTCCTCCAGAATAAGTATTTCTTTGCTTTGCTCACAAACAGTGGAACCTTTATCATTAAATTTTTTTTTAAATGAGGCAGTAAAATATAAATGATACCTCTGGCATTGTGCTGTGCATTCGATGTAAATGCAGTTACATGCAGATATGCACGTTACAACCACTTCCATTATTCAGCTGATGCAGGTCTATGTACAGTTTTAGTATAATAATGCATTTACATTGGAGCAGAGCAAAATGCACGTTGTGGGCATATAAGTAACACGCTAGTAAGATTTGCTGTCTAGTTTTACCCTAGTTCTGTGTTCTGATGAAACACAAGGTCTAAAATGTGAACTAATGTAAGTGTCCTGCAAATTTTGTGTTCCATCAACACTGATCTCGGTGTGTATTTGTAACCTGGATTTGATGCATGAGGTTTGATTGCCACCTTGCAAAAAGCTTCACACGACTGTCACCCACGCACGACTGCCGCCTCCATAAAAATGAACCAAAGGCAAAATGAACATTGGCTCACTTCACTGTAATGTAAATGCTGCATAAGACTAAATGTGATGTCAATACAGATTAATCACTAACACAGGCCTGTGTAAGTGTAGCATGGCCATGCCAAACCGTATCCTCAAGGTTTCAATATCTGTAAAAACTAAAATGCTTTAAAATGAGCTATTTTTAATTAAAGCCCTTTACTTAATCGAGGATTTAAAGTAGGCTAACATGCTCCACCTACAGAAGAAAATACACAGCTAACTAAATCACATTTCTCAGTATGAGAGTGTTCTACTGGCTATATTTAGTACAGCAAAGGATTATTTCTGTTTTTTCCTTTTGATATCTGCCCCAGCATTTTCTGCTGTTATCAGTCAAACACCAATACCTGGTATAGGATGCCTTAGCCATTTAAAGCTTTAAACCGATTAATTTCTACAGTGTGTTCATATTGTTATTGTGTATCTGCTCTTTTGTTTGTTTGTGATTATATTTTTTATTTCAGAAACCTAATACTGCTGTTGAATATGTAGCTGCTCACTTATCAAAGATCCATGGCTTGGACTGGCACCCTGATAATGAGTATATCCTAGCAACTTCCAGCCAGGACAACTCAGTTAGGGTAAATATACATCAGTCTTTATCATCATCATCATTATAAAACTATAATAGTAATAAATATCACTTATTAATATTAATCTGTCTGTGTTCTCTTGTTCAGTTTTGGGACTACAGACAACCTCGAAAGTACCTCAATATCTTGTCCTGCCAAGTTCCTGTTTGGAAGGCGAGATATACAGTAAGTTAATCTGACAGCAGGCTCACAGATCTCATGCTGGAACAGTTACGTTTTAATATTAACTACCAACATAAACAAGATGATTTAAAAAAGTCTCTGGTTATAGAATTATAAAACTCACATTAATCATTTAAGCCAAACGTGTTGATAAAGCAGGAATAATAAGGTCAATTGCATACTGAATTAGAAACAGACTATTTTAATCACATGCTGGAACGCTATTACTGGAAATACCTTTTATTTTTTATTTTTTTTACATGGTATCCATGTGGTACCATTACCTATTTCTGATGTTAACATGATGCTGTGAAATCATGGTTCTCTGTTCTGTTCAGCCCTTCTCCAATGGGTTGGTGACAGTGATGGTGCCGCAGCTCAGGCGGGAGAACAGTCTGCTGCTGTGGAGCACCCTGGACCTCAATAGTCCTGTTCACGCCTTTGTGGGTCATGATGATGTAGTGTTAGAGTTTCAGTGGAGGCCTCAGAAAGAGGGTGAGTCTTGTGAGGAAAGTTCTTAAAATGTTTTTACCGAGACAATCTATTAGTCCGAAAACCAAATTTCCTTCCTCACATCTTCTATAAAATAAGAGTTTATGTATGCTGAAAAGAAAATGTTTCAAAATATACTGTTCATGCCTGAATCTTACATTACTGTGTTAAATGTTTTAGGTTCCAAGGACTGCCAGCTTGTTACATGGTCCAGAGATCAAACCTTGAGGATATGGAGGGTAGATCCTCAGTTACAGAAGGTGAGAGACACCCGTCAAAATGGTGTGCTGCTAGTCAGTATGTTTTAGGATGACCTTTTCATTAAGCATTACAATTTACAAGTGGTTGTCCCCTGTAGCTGTGTGCCAACGACATTGTAGAGGAGCTGATGGAGGGCTTGACTCTCACAGCAGAATCAGAGAAGACACTCCGTTCTCAGGACTCTGAACCCCCACTCAGTCCTAGCCTTATTGTGGACGGCTCGCAAGGTAAGGGCTGGGTGCAGAGAGGTTAAGACCCATGTATATATTTACCTGTAATAAACCTGTTTGATATTAATATCAAATCTCTCATATTTTTAGGTCAGATTGAGAGCATGCAGTCTGGCCTGGTGTCCAGTGGAAGACAGGACAGCCCTGGCCTACCCCAGACCCTGCAGCAGGAATTCTCTTTGGTTAACCTTCAAATCCGCAATGTTAATGTAGAGGTCAGCCACTGCATTCAATTCCACTGCAGACATAAAATGAGAAGCCGTCTACTGTATTTATTTTTTTATTAATGGAAAATTCTGGTTTTGTTCAGCAGACAGCATTGTAAACATATAACAGACACAGTGTTTGTTGTACTCTGTACTTCAGCACATACGTTATTGTTTCCCAGTCACGTCTGAGAGAGAGAATACAGCTGCAAGAAATGTATGATTCTATATGGACTGTCTGTGCTGTGAGGTGCTTTTGGGGTTTGACTGCTCTTTAATGTTTTGGGAAATCGTACATATTGCCTTTTATGTAGATGGATGCATTGAATCGCACATGCTTCGTATCAGCCCACTGTGGAGCCAATCAGGTCAGGCTGGTCGTGAAGTTTCCAGCACAATATCCGAACAACGCTGCACCATCTTTCCAGTTTGTCCCACCAACAACCATTTCATCCTCCATGAAGACCAAGATACAGAAGGTACAGACCAATGGATTTCTCACAATTTTGTAATTCTTCATAAATAAATAGATAAATTGAGGACTGTGGATCCCCCTTTGGTAGCTAGTTCAACAGATTGAGATTTCCTTTTAGTGGTAGCTAATGTTTGTTAGTTTTTTAAAAAGTTTGTTTTTAAGGTGTCATCTCATATTGAGTATTGTCTCTCAAGATCTTGACAGATACATCACTTCAGAAAGTAAAAAGAAACCAGAACTGCCTGGAGCCCTGTGTGAGGCAGCTGGTGTCTTGCCTGGAGTCAGATATGGTTTGTGCCACATCACTAGTTATTTTGACCCGCTAATATATTTTTTGGGATTATATGCAAGAACACAATCACACTAAACGTTGACTAGAGTTGATTTATCCACACACCCAAGCCTCAGAGCTACTGTACGTTTTATGAAACACATCAGCCTGACCCTACATAAAGTTTGCATGGTATCTTATTTTATGAGACATATGAAAACATAGGCCACACATTGTTACTGAACTTGTTTTTCTTTTATCTGTCCAATGTAGGAGGATGGCACAAATCCACATGGTTTTACCAACTCAGTGACCCCAGCTCTGCCTGCCTTCCCTCGTGTCACTAACACCTATGGCTCCTACCAGGATGCCAATATTCCCTTCCCACGCACCTCAGGTGCACGCTTTTTTGGCACAGGTGGGCTTCTTGAAGAAAATTTTTATTTTATTCATGCTATTTTCCATGACAACATTGAGGGGGTCATCTTTGTTCACTTTGTGTTAGAACTTCCGGTGCGACCGCAGATACGTTGATACTAATTACATACAAAACGACAACAAACATATAAATTGACTTGCATAATATATTCAGTTAGAGGGAGTCACAGTATCTGGAGGAATATATTCACCAATAGATAAAGATAACAAATCAAAGAAATAATAAAAAACACAGCACATAAAGATCAGAGTGTTGTAAAGCCGCCTTCCAAAGAGGAGCACCACTAAATTTAAAACATCCACCCAAACCTTCGTATGTCTGCTCTTACCATTCTATGAAGCAGAAGGGTTGGGTGTTTGTGAGGCTGTCAGTTAAGTAACTGTTTTATGGTCAGTGTCCACCGTGCCAGGCTGGCTTGACTTGGGTTTACACCGGCTTTCAGAAATATAAACTCACTGTCTTTGTGTAGGAGTACATGGTCGACCTTTCCACTGTGCAGATACTGATACACTTCAGTACTTGTATAGTTTTTCATTGCTGAATCGTCTACACCTTCAGAGAGTACAGAGTAATTAAACATGTCTCCATAAGTAACCTCAAGCCACCTTTTCATATCATCCACCCACTGTGTTATTAACCTCGGATGAGAGAGTGTTGTCCCATTCGAACTTCTTACTGCCTCTCTGGTCTTCTCCCATGTAACTGTATTCATTTTGGTTAGCTGAGCGGAAGTTCTAACACAAAGGCGGAACAAACACACGCTTGAAAGTGGGTGTGGCCAAATACAGTGAATAGGATCCCTATCATGGGAAAATAAATCAACATATTATACTATTAAGGTTTCAAAGCATACCATTTATTACATACAGTCCATTTATGAAAGCTAAGCTGTGAAAATAGGAATGTGATGTTTTGCTGATGTCACTTCATCACATTTGCATACAGGCATAAATAATTGCCTATCATTCGTTAGTTACTGAACCCACTCCTAGGTAAACGTTCAACCTCTGCCTTTCCAATGGTGGCAATTATTTATATAGGCTAATTCAGCCTACAGCACTTAAGCCCCACCAGAGAGCATTTTAACCTGGACTGCTTTTTCAGTGAGGCACAATACAGGGCAGCCAATCAGAACAGAGGTCAGTATGTTGGAAAGTGACTATGTACAAATGTATTATGATTAGTTTTGGTACATTCAGCAGGTTTTCAATCTCATTGTAGTTTAATATTGATTGTGCTTCTTTCAGGTTCTTTAGTGTATTTTACCCGACCCATGTCTATGCATCGCACCGTCCCTCCTACTGAACCCACTCCTAGGTAAACTTTCAACCTCTGCCTTTCCAATGGTGACAATTACTTCAGTATTAGGCATATCATACTGAGCTGACTAAGCAAAGTGTTTTTTTCTAGATCACTTTCAGCACTCTCTGCATACCATAGTGGCTTAATGACACCCATGAAGATGCGCAGTGAGTCTCAGGCCACCCTGAGGCTGTACAGTGGCAGTCCCACACGCTCAGATAAAGAGCATGTCTCCATCTCCTCCTTTTACTACAAGGAACGGGTAAGACTGGCAGCATGAGTATCTCTCACCGGGATAGAGGTTAGAAAAGGCAAGAGAAGGATAGCAGATATAAAGGCTACTCTTGTAATCAGGATATAACTCAGACACAGAGGTCAAACCCACAACTATTCCTGCTGACGGCATTGACATACTGAAGTTACTATTCAGGTCTTCGTTATGGCGGATCATAATAGGTACTGCAACATATCTACATATCTGCTGTACTCTATGGCCTGTAACACGTTCATGTCCTGACACTCAAAGCTTTTGCTAGGCACTCAGCATTTCCATTCATTGTCCTCTTTTCTATGGCTAACCAAGTATGTGCTCAGTAAACGCCTACGGATACTTAAATATCTATAGGTTTTAGGTTTCAGTATCTTCTAGGTTTTACTGTATACACATAAGTTCTTTTTATACGTATCCACGCTTGCTGGTCCCAGTCTGTTCAGTTGCTGTATTTGCTCGCGCCAGTCCTGTATTGCTTGTTCATGCCCACTCATGTTTTCTGTGCTTTATCCTTATGTTCTCTTTCCTTTTGTGTTTTGGTGGCATGTCTCCCTCACACATGTTGCTGTGGTCTGTTTTATCCCAAACACCAATCAGAAGCCCCCTCTGTCTGCCCCTCGCCGCTGGTCTGTGCAGACTATTCATGACTGTCCGGTACTGATCTCCCTCTCCTCCGTCCCTTCCTTCCTTCCTCATTTTCTCTGTCTCTTTTTCCAAATGTGGGAGAAGCTGCCTCCTGTAATCAACACCATCCCTGTCTTTTCTGATGGTCTCTTTCATTTCTGCTCATTTGTAACACACCATGATTTTTCATTGAATTCCAGACTAATTTAGCAGGTGCTCAGATCACCGTAATCACTGTAATCGTCCTCATCCCGGATCGATTCCTCATGACTAGTCCTCAAGTTCTTCGCTAAAACCAGAGTGTATTTATTTATGAACTTTCTCAAAGTGATAACCAGTCAGCTCGAGAGTGCTGAAACCTATAGGGAAGCCCAAACTTGAGCTGAGCCAGGGGTCATCTGTGGGAGCGATGGCAGCAGACATTCCTATGTAAATAGATGCCATGTAAACTTGAGTGCTCTTCTCTGATTACATTCAAACACTTTTGGTTTGGTCCAAGAAGATGTGGCAGCAGACCTCTGCCTCTGAGGAAACTGACTGCTGCCCAGTATGAAGCAAGCCTGGCAAAGATTAACAATCAGAGCTGTCTAACTGTAGAAAGAAACATTAACATATTGGGTTAGCATAACAGCCGTGACATAAATCCAGTAATTCAATGGGCAATAAAAAAACAAACAATGAACAATAATCAATAATTCAAAGGCGTTCCTAACCCTAATAATATAATACAGTAAACAATCACAATGCGTTGTAAAAGACTGTTCTATCATTCCCTAATCTGTGCATCAGAAATCACGGCGTTGGAAAGGGAAACGAGAGGGAACAGACTACGGCAACAGACCCATCAAGCTGGCAGGAAAAGTCATCATTCAGGAGATCTCCTGCCTACTCCCTATTCACAAAGCCCTCGCTGAGACCTATGTGTAAGTTCTTCAGTAAGAAACCTGATTTACCTGGTTTAACTGTTTCAGATGATGTATTTATGTCTTGAATATTTCTTTTGCCTCTGAATCTTTTCTAGACTAAATGTAAATGACATACAGGACACATGTAAAAAGAATGCAGCTGCAGCTCTGGCAGTAGGACGCAGAGATTTAGCAAAGGTATGCAACAGTCATCAGTGGGCAATCCTGCTTCAGTGGTTTTTAAACTAGACTGATATAATGAGGTCTTCTAAAGTTTAAGCTACAGTGGATCTTTTTTGTACTAAATAGTGGAGATGGACTGATCAGCGTTTCTGAGGCTGATTCCGATCGCCGATCACCTTTCAGCATGACGGCCGATAGCCGATACCGATAGAGGGCGGGCCTATATGTCGCGGCAGGGATACGTGTAGTTATTAGCGCAAGCAAGTCATGAAACCTGGTTTAAACTGTTTTTTTACCATCTTTAATGAGCTTATGTGAAACAGCGTAATATTTGTAACAAAATTAATAGTAAATAAACAAAGTAAATCACACATATAAACACATATTGCCAATACTGCAATCATTAAATTTAAACCCTGAATGTAAAACGAAAAAAGCTAATTAAATACATGCAGTCAAAACTGCAGTCATTAAACACAGACTCTGTTATTTTAAACAAAAATCTGCAATCATTAAATGTAGATCTTGAATTGTTGCTGCTGGACTGTTCGTACCGGTCAGATCTGGTCTGCATGGTGTTCTGTTTTGTGCTAGCTGTGCTGTTTGCTGATACTCACTGTATTCAGCCGCGTGGTGTACTCTCAAGTGCCGTATCAGATTAGAAATGTTAAATGTCTTTGTCTTGGTTCCCCAACGAGACACATTGATTTTACTCATTTTACAAAACGTCCTGGATGATTCTGAGTCACATACGGTAACAAACTGGCAGATGGACAGCACATGCCGTGAACGCAAACTGTCCTCGCGAGGCGCGCTGCTTTAGTCAGTCTGTCGAAAATGAAAGGGTATGTGTTTCCACCTAGCGGTTCAGATAGGAATTTGCAACCTGACCGGAGGGGGTTTCAACGAAGCGCTAGCTGGAAATTAAGTTCATTTGTTTAACGCCATCGATCAGCTCTCGGGATCAGCTGAATTGGAGAAAAATATCGTCCGATCACCGATATTTTGATTAAAAATCGTCCGATACCGATACATAGCCGATCGATCTTTCCATCTCTACTAAATAGTATTAATCTGTTTGTATAAGCCTGTATTCTTTGGAATATGTTAATTACTGGAAGCTATATACAATGTACAGTGTATCATTTCCACTGCTTTTCTTTTGCAGGTATGGGCCCTGGCCTCTGCAGCTACCAATGTTGACCTTTGTCCTGACTCCGATCCTGATGCTGACACTCCTTGGGCCAGACACCCTTTTGGACGAAAACTGCTAGCGACTTTGTAAGTTGCACTTTAGTGGTGTTTGTGAACAAAAGCTGGGGCCAAATGCAAATGTAGATAGAAATATTACCAACAGTAACCCTGTAATAATGGAGTTTACATACAATACTGTTTACATTCGACTCACACAAAACATTATTGTTTACATTTGTTACTTGCAACTTATGGCTGCTGCTCTTCTTCATACTTGCACATAAAAGCACACGTAACTTTTATTTTGTATTTTTTAACTATATAAAATACTTTAATTTACTTCAACTTATATTATTATACTTTGTATATTTTGTATATATTTTTATTATTTCTTTTTTTTATTATCTTATCTATTGGTGAATGGAGAAACAGCAAAGTAAGAATTTCATTGTACAGTGTAATTGTCTGTTCTGCTGTGCATATGACAATAAAACTCTCGAATCTTGAATCTTGAATCTTGAATCTTGTGAAACACTCCTTCAAGTTAATTTTGTGGATGTTTGGCTGTCTTGCTCCACAGGGTTGAACACTACAGTCAGTTGAGTGATGTACAGAGTCTGGCCATGCTGTGCAGTGTGTTCAAGGCACAGGGGATCCCGCAAGACTACTTCTCACTGTATGGCCCGCGCTCTTCAGGCTTCACCCTACACCACTCCCGCTATGTATGTCCACTCCATCTTCACACTCTCTATACTCTAAATCATGTCACTACCATCATATAAATGAAACAAATGGACAAAATCAATTGGTCTTTTCCTTTTTTTAGCCCAGCTACACTTCCAGCTCTGTCACATCTGGTTCCTGCTCCAGTACCTCTGACTCCACAACCACTACATGGAATACCGGTGAGTAATGAACAGACTCTACTGCCTGAGATAAGCGTACATTATTCTGTTTGCACTTCCTTTGAGCATCTTTGTTCTTTGTTTAGTCTATACAGCTGTGTGAGGTGTGTTATCCACTAAACAACAAAGTTAAAAGAGCCCGACATGAAACAGTGTGGCATGCTCAAAGGCTAACTCACCAGCAGTTAGCTCGATAAAGAAGAAGTCCTGTTGGATTGTTGAGAACATGTTACGCAGCAGTGCATTTAGCCACTGAGACGACATCTGGGCAAATTCTATAGTTGATAAAATGTGATAAAACTGAGACTGTCTTTCAGATATGTCTGTCAGGGTGGAGCACCTGAGCCTGAGACTGTTGTTGATTGGTGGGAAACCAAGAATTTTAGCATTTGTCATTTTCAATCTATGCTTACTCTCTCAGCCGGGCGGGATTCAGAACAGGCCCCACCTTGGGGAGAGTCCTCCCCTGACGACTACCGCTATGCAAACCAGTTATACTCAGACCCACGAGATCGTGAAAAAGAGCAGCATGACATGAACAAAAGGTAATCAGTCTGTGTGACCATGCCGGTCCTTCAGGCAGGACTATCATTACGGTTTCAGTTAAATGACTTAAGATTAAAAGCTGTGTTGCTGTATGTAGATTACTGGATCCAGCCAATACCTTGCAGTTTGATGACTTCAAGAAGTGTTATGGAGAAATTCTGTACCGGTGGGGTCTGAAGGAGAAGAGGGCTGAGGTTCTGAAATTTGTTTCTTGCCCACCGGAGCCACATAAAGGTGTAGGTAAGTTCAAAAGCATTTGTCAAAAGCATCAGCAAGGAATGTTATGATATAGAGATCGACCGATATATCGTTTTTTTATATATTGACATCGGACGATATCAGTGTTTGGTAGCGCCGATTTAAAGTCAGGTCTGTGTGCGGTGGAACGTGCTGCTGCTGCCGCATGTGAAAGACCCCAAGCCAAAACTTTTGAAACTGTTCGGCCAATAAGTGAAAATATAATCATTTACAACAACGTTTTTAATGAGGCCGTTGTGGTTCTGGCCGTAGACGTGAACCAGAGAGGATGTTTCTCCTTAGCTCTGGGGCTAAAGCTAATTGCTCTGGTGTAATACACACACATTATATTGTTACACAGCGAGTCTCACTGGAGCAGCCAGAGTCTCCCAGATAGTATTCAGCTGTGTTAACCATCATTACAGCATATCAGCACCTCTCTGTCTATCGCGGCGCATGCGTTGGTTTACTCTCTTTCTCTCTCGTGTCGCACGCGGTCATACTGTATTTTTTGGGGCAGATAAAAATATTTTGGGTTTTTTTCTTGTTAAGTCCGTGTTCAGTAAGTCATGTTCAGTTTAGAAATGTTGTGCATCCACTTGTTACTATTAGTGTGACATTTTAGCAGCAAATAAAGCGGAAAACTTCTAGATATTGGCCCTAAATATCAGGCAAAATATCGCCCATATCGGCTGACCCAGACCTCTAATCATCAGCATTGGCTATAGAAAAACCCCATATTGGTCGGTCTCTATTATAATAAACAGTTCGATTCACAATATTTTTACAATTTTGCATTCCCACAATAGATTAAACAAAAATTACATGAAAATTGAAGAGTTTAATCATGTTACACATGACTCCTGCTGGGAAGCAGGAGTGCTGGAGTGAGTTATTAATTGGTGTTATAATCATTTGCAAACTTTGGTGTTCAAATAACTCGCTTACACTGGACTGAACAGGAATTATAAGAAAGTCCGTTCACCACAATGCACATTTGCGGTTTTGCATTGTCACCCCTCATGATTAGACCCACATGAAACAATGTGGCATGCTCATAAGCAAACCCACTGGCAATTAGTAAACAGCTTTTTGCAGCTGACCCACAATATGAATATTAAAAGATTTTGTGAGACGGTACATGTTGTACATTGAATACATTTAGAATTTACATTACAAGAAATGTGAGCTATTAAACATACTGAAATAAATCTTTTTTTTTTTTAATTTTGATAGAGTGTGACCTGCGTGCCAAAGTTGTGAGGGCACTTGATTCAGCTCAGTAGAAAGTCACTCTAAACCCCAGCCCTCTCACCCACTAGGAAAAGTTAATGACAATGAGAACCATAATAATAAGGAAAAAAGGTATACCTCAGCTGAAACCATTCACACGGTGTGTTTCACATTACTTTTTCTGTTTTGCCAATCTGACTTAATTAAATACTTGCATTTCTTTTTTTTATCTGTATGGAAAACACATTGTAATGTGCAAAAACATGTTTTGTAAAATTTTTGTATCCCTATTATACAGTGAGAATCTAGGAGCATATGTAAGATGTTCTTATAGACTATTGCAGTCGAGAGCTGGAGGTTAGGGAACCAGCCTTGTGACTGGAAGGTTGCCGGTTCAATCCCATAAACTGATTATTTGCCCTTGAGCAAGGCACTGAACCCCTGACTGCTCCCAGGGCTCTGTGGTAGAGTTGCCCACCGCTCCGGGCAAGTGTGTTCACTGCCCCCTAGTGTGTCTGTAGTGTGTAGTGGGTTAAATGCGGAGATCTTAAATTTCCCTCTGGGATCAACAAACTATCTATCTGGTCTGATCTGACCTGATTATTGTCCACTGCTATCAGCTACCTCCACCTCTCTGGACACTGTGTTATTTTTTTGTTCTCCTTTCACAGAATTTGGAGTGTACTGCTGCCACTGTCGAAGCCAGGCCAGGGGGACTCAGTGCGCTGTGTGTAAACGCTTTACTTTCCAATGTGCTATCTGCCACGTGGCTGTACGTGGCTCCTCCAACTTCTGCCTGAGCTGTGGGCATGGTGGGCACACCAGCCACATGATGGAGTGGTTCCGCTCTCAGGAGGTTTGTCCTACAGGCTGCGGCTGCCACTGTCTCCTCCAAAGCACTTTTTGAAGCCTCTTTAAATCACTCAATGCATCCACCCGGGTCTCAGGATATGCCTCAAACCTCTTAGTACTGTAACAAGGCTTGGTCTGCCCATCTTATAGCAGACCATGCTGTCATTATGCGATACAGCATTGATAAACGCAACGGATGCAAGGAACACTCATATGAGTTACGTTGAACTGAAAAGAGCCTTATTTGGTAATATACATTTACAGGATAGTGCCATTTCTGTTCTTATTTTTGAACGGACATAGTTTGGTTGCTCTACATGGGGCCAAGAAACTGTGAAAGTGAGCCCTTGTAGATAGAGGACTAAATGTGCTGCTAATGTTACAATCATGGTCATGTGGCCTGAAAAGTGTTTTCATCTGTTTTGGTTTGTTTGGTCTTTTCATTTAATTGGAATATTTAAGAATTGTGCTCTTCCATAAGGGAATATTGAAGGTGCAACCAGCATTTACACAGTTTATGCCATTAACTCAGAAATAAACTTGTTGAAGAACCTGCACATCTTGCTTAACATTTTATATCCTACTCTTCTTCTAATATGCTACACTACACATCATTTTCCCCCATTCTTACTTGGCATAACACTTCAACTGCTCAACAGTCAGGGGTCTCCTTTGTCTTATCATTCACTTCATAATGCATTACGTGTGTTTTCAGTGGGAAACAGGTTTGAATTTCAGGCAGGCCAGCACAGCACCTACACTACTACGAAGCCATGCTTTTGTAATGAAAGCACAATATGGACGTTCTTGGATAAGGATGGTATCTAGGTGCCAGCATATGTGCCCCTATGCATTAATGCTGCCTTGACAAATGTGTAAATTAGCTGTTTCAGGTGGTTCCAACAGTTTACCACGGACACCTTCGGAAGAATGTCACCAACAGAGTTAGGTTGTGGTAAAACCTGAAGAAGCACAGACAGAAATGATGTATGTGTGTGGCCTGTGTTCTATATTGATGAACCAAGAATGCTAATGGCATTACGGGATGTTCCAGGAAGGCTCTGTGGTGAAACACAAGGGGTAAGATGTAAAAGTCCCCGAGGTCAAAGGTGGTATCATGTAGAATATGGGGTACTTCAGGATAGAATTCCTCCACCATTGCTTAAAATTGTCCCAGCATTTTTGGTAATGCTGCTACAATAAGCAGATTGGGATGTACATTTGAAGGACAGACTCCCTCAGGTGAGACTCCCTTAGGTGAGTGCACATGACATACGTTGACAAAAAATTTCTGTATCCTGGCATGCTTAATTGTGTTAGCTACCTGCTTGATGGCTCATGGTATTAGGGTTTCGATTTATTTGTTGATTTGTTAATCATTTCATGTGGTACTATGCCAGGGGGCTAATTCTTTTTATGACTCACTTGCATTTGTAGCTGCTTACCGAAAATTTTCCAAATAATTATATGTTTATATATATTCATTACAAAAGCATTTTTATAATATTACAAAATGTTAGAAATTGTTTTTAAACTGTTGGAATATTTATCTCATGCAGTTTTCCCAAAATATTGACCTTAAAATATAAGCCTTTTGTGAATTCTCCTTTTATACCGGCAGCATCACATACTACCTATTCACCTGTTTACCTTTGGCCGTAGTTTTTCATCATTCCACAAACTTCCCAGTCTTGCATTTTACCTGTTTTGACATGTTTGGAATGTGCTGCAGGCATCATTCAAATTTCAGAATTACCATATATTTTAAAAACCAACAATGCTGACAAGTTTAAATATTAATATCTCTTATGTGTACTGTTTTCAATGACATATCCTAAAAACAGATTACTAATCTGTTGAAGTTTTGGCCACTTTTCATCCATTATTCCAAAACTGGGTTCATACACCATCACCCTGTTAGTAAAATCTGTAAACTGCATCAGGTTAAATGTGGGCTAATTTATAAAATTAAAAGTCCTGGATGAATCACCTCACAGGCAGACTCACACCTTTAGAGTTTTCCTTCTGCGGCACTGATATTCAGATTATTGTTATATAGCTCCTTTTTATTCTTGTAAAGTACATTTCTAAACTCACACCTTAACGTTGCCATGCATTCCCATGAGGTTAGAGTCACTGGTGAAGAACCATGATATGTATGGGTTGTATGTTGTGTGTGGCACATGTGCAACAGCTCAAATATATTTTAAACAGTTTTTCCCAATTCTTCTGAAATGTCTTGTAGTGTTTGGTGTTTAAAATGCTAAACATGGTAAGCCTCATATGAGCAATGCCTCAGGTATAAGACAAATGACTATAGAGAAAAAATGCATTTTATTCTGTGTACATAACAAACACCCAAGCCCAGTGACAGGTATCTATAATAGTATCCTATAATTAGACCAAGAAATTAATATAAAATGAATTTATCGAGAAGTAAATGGACATATGAATGAAAGAAAAAGCTAAAAATGTTTGGAGGAATTAAAAAATACTAAATTTAGGACATCCTGAAATGTACACCTTGTTAATTAATAAGCTTAGGACTCTCCAGTTTAGAAAGACTACCAACACTTTTTGAGCTCCAATTATTCTTTTTATAAAACTGTTGTGAGTCCAACAAACCAGTTAGCCAGAGGGTTTTGTTGTTATTAACTACTTTACTGCTGAGAAGTTCATCATGTCAGAGGATCTTGGTGATTTTTAGAATAGTTTAAATGCTAATTTGATGGTTTGTGGTCTTTGAACTGCTAAACCCACCAGCCCTGGAACTGCAGTTTGTCTAGTACACAGAGGCAACAGGCAAATGTTACTGAAATACTTTTCCCAAAAAGTTTTCACCTGGGTCTGCCAATAGGTGGCATTCTAACTTGTTTTTACATGTTAGTCTGGTGTAGTTATACATTCCTCCTTCTATTTGACTGTTCTCACTTCTATTCCTGAACTCTTCAATTCCTCTTTATCTCTAGAGTGTTTGTTTACTTACTCATCCACTCATTTATTTGTACAGTTATTTATATTATGTGAAGTAAGTCACTGTGGGTTGTGATCTACTGTGACCTAAAGAGAATATGATTTTTACAGAAAAACAATAACTTCTGATTATAACAGTCTCATAACGATGTGTGTACTTTATGGAAATATACTTGGTATACTTTGAAAAAGCACACACTGGGTTTTTTTTTTCTTTCAAGTTCCTATTTCACATGCTATGCTTGTAACTGCTCCTTCTTGTTTTTGGAGCTAAAAATTGCCACCTAACATATACTTGAGGTTAAGCAAGTCATTGACCCTGCACCTCTGAGAAAATAAGGAGCTGCAGACATTATAACAGATGCAGGCACCCACGTTTGTGTAGTGATAATAGTTCACTTGGTTCAACCCGACTAGACTGTGAATGTGGGAGAAAGGTCTGTTGAACTGACCTACTCGGCGTGGCTGTGCTTCAGGCCTGTTCAGCTGAAACTCAAAGTGTCTATTTTTAAGTTTTGTGAGTTTCAACAAACCCGGGAATGCTGTGCTCTCTGTAGAGCTTTAGAGTCACTTTACTGCTAGTGTGTTAAATATATTATGTCATTAAAATACTTTTTTTTTTATTTGCAAGCCAAAATGTCACTACGGTTCTGGATGCTACACCATAATTGCAATACTATAAACAGACATAACTGGGATAGTTAAAATAATTAAAATTCAGAAAAACAGAAAGGATGTTTGACTCATACTAAAAAAAAATCACAGCTCACCAGCTTGTTCTCTGAGCTCAATGTCAGTAATTTAATCGCTTCCTGTTCAGGTTAACTTACATTCCTGGCCCCCCCAAAGCATCATGAACACACAGGATAATAAATGTACCGGTATAATCAGATCTCCTTGTATTTTCAATAGGCAGATTTGGAACATTGTGTAAAAGCAGGGAATGAACTCCTTGCACAACTTCTGAAATCTCCAGGCAATTAGCGTTTGACCCACAAACCAAGCAGCATGCACAAAGCCAAAGCCAGACTAATACAGAATCCAATTACTGTGGTGCAGATTAGTGCCATTGCTTTGATGTTTTGTGAACCTAAAAAAACATTCCTTACAGAAATCGAAATATTCTTGCTTAAAATAAGTCGAACAACATTATCTTTATTTTTTTTTTATGTAGATGGTTTGTGATTTGCAAAGATTCGTAAAGATTAATCTCGGTGTTTTTTCTTTTATTGTGGAGAAAATTAACCACTGGAGAATTCTTAACTTTCAGACTATAAGATTAATGATCAGTGTTTTGCACAGTTGCATAAAGAAAAAAATGGAGATACAAGAGAGTGTTGACTTGTTTTTACTTAGAAAATCAACAAAATGTCATTTAACCGGGGTGTTCAAACTTTTTACACTGTATGTTGGTCGTGAGTGTTGCGTATAATTTGTATGAAATATATTATGGGTTGTCACTTTCATTGAAAGTTTATTCCATCTGTAGAAACCTTTAGCAGTTTTGCAGATTGAATTATATATACAAAATAGTATATCTGCAAACTGGCCAGCTCATTATGTAATCCCCTTGTTTCTATAGTTTTATCAGCTCCATATAAATACATTTTGTACAACCCCAAATAAAAAAACAATTGCACAACATTTATATTTACTTTTTTATTTATTGAACACAAGATATTTTATGTTTTCATGTTCTGGTCAGCTTAACTTCATTTGCTGATATACATCCATTCCTGCATTTGAGGCCTGCAAACATCCTCCAAAAGTTGGGAAGAGGATAATTTATGGTTTGTAATGAGGCAAAAAAAACTAAATATGATGAACTAAATTCTGATGATTTTAAACAGTGATTGTAGTCATGATTTGGTACAAAAGCAGTATTCACTTAGAGTCTTTGAGGAGCCAAAATGGGCAGAGGATCTCCACTTTCTCAACAAATGCATGAAAAAATGATTGAAACATTAAAAAACAATGTTTCTCAAAAACATATTCCTTCCTCTACAGTACATACTATCATTAAACCGTTTAAGGAATTCCAGTACCTAAAATTTCAGACAAACCTTTCAAGCATTACAATATGAAGTTCCATTCACGAATGCCACTTAAAATCAATAAAGTCAATAAGACTTCCCTGGGCTCAGAGACATCTGGGATGAACCATCACACATTGGAAATGTGTACTGTAGTCAGACTAATGAGTGTTCCAGATTTTTTTTAAAGAAATGAACACCGTTCATCTAGAGCTCCAATTATTCTTTTTATGTCCAACAAGCCAAACCAGTTAGCCAAAGAATTTTGTTGTTATTAACAACTTTACTGCTGAGAATGTCAACATGTCAGAGGATCTTGGGGATTTTTAGAATAGTTCAAAAGCTAATTTGTTGGTTTGTGGTCTCTGAACTGCTGAACCCGGAACCGAATTTTGTCTAGTACACAGAGGCAACAGGCAAATGTTACTGAAATAGTTTTTCCCTCAAACTCATTACACTTAGAATGTATCTTCACTTGGGTCTGCCGAGCTTCTTGAACAGTAGCCAATAGGTGGCATTCTAACTTGTTTTTACATGTTAGTCTGGTGTAGTTATACATTCCTCCTCCTATTTAACTGCTCTCACTTCTATTGCTTAACTCTTTAGTTCCTCTTTATCTCTAGAGTGTTTGCTTACTTACTCATCCACTCATTAATTTGCACAGTTATTTATATTATGTGAAGTAAGTCATTGTGGGTTGTGATCTACTGTAACCTAAAAAGAATAAAGGAATTTACAGGAAAACAATAACTTCTGATTATAACAAATACACTTGGTATACTTTGAAACAGCACGTTTTTCTTCTAGTTGCTATTTTACATGCAGGTACTGAACTGGCCTGCCTGCAGTCCTGACCTGTCCCCAGTATAGAATGTGTGGAGACCTTTTCACGTGTTTACAGGAATAATGGGACAAAATAACACCTGAAACACTTCATCGCTTGGTATCTGAATTAGAGTCTCAACCCTGGGGGTGCTGGCTTGGTAGGCCTCAGTAGCAGAAGGCTCCGGTAAGAGAGCAGTGCTCAGAGAGATCTTTAGTCAACAGGTCTTTAATGATTACTTCGGCAGTACATAGCATAGAGCAGAGGGGGATACAGGCTCAGCCATCCATATATGTGTAGGTCTGGGCATGTGTGTGTGTGTGTGTGGCTGTAAACACAAAGGAAAATCAAAACTGGGTTTATAACTTGTTTACATCACTCTACTTAAGTCTAGGAAACCAACTACAGGAGAGTATTAATCCACTAACACGATACATTCATAATCTCACTAACTACTTAAGCAATTAACTGATACACTCTAGTCACACTGGATAAACACAAATACACAGCAGTTGTTCATGTAAACCCAAACTGCTCATTGGCATAAACATTGCTAGTATGAACATATCCAACAATAGCATTTAGCGTAGTGCTAACAAATGAATTCGCTATGCCATAGTCACCATTTTAACACAACCTCAAAATATATTGCTCAGTAGAAAACTAGAATCAATATTAGACTTACTTTGCTCAAATGGACGCAAGAATTTCAGTCAAGGTGCCGCTAAACGAGACAACAGCTCTATCTCAGCTCTGCTTACTGCACAAAAAACAATAGGAAAAAATGGCAGAAGAAAAACTAAGCTAAGCAGTGCTGAGCATTCACTAGGTTGGAATTGCTCTACTGGACATTCCAGGAACCACAGCTTTCTGAATAGCCTAAAGAATAGATATATGAAGACTTTCCTACAGTATCATTGGTCTTCAAGTGTTAAGAGAAGGAATGGCAACCTTACAAATTGATAAGTGCTTTACCGTCTCAACCATATAGGAATGCTGCGGACCTGAAATGCAAGATTGACTGTTTATTAACAAATAAAACAAATTTAATTAGACAAACCATGAAATATCTTGGCTTCATACTGAAAATGCTGTTTTTATTGTTTTTTCCCAAAATGTCTTAACCTATTCTGATTTGGGGATGTAGTACAATTACACACTGTAGCCCATGTAGTCCATAACAGGACCACCACAGAGCAGGTATTCTCTCAATGGCGGATCATTCTCAGCACTGCAGTGACACTGACGGTGGTCGTGTGTGGTGGTGTGCTAATGTATGTTGTGCTGGTGTGAGTGGATCAGACACAGCAGTGCTGATAGAGAGTTTAAACACCTCTGTGTCACTGCTGGACTGAGAACAGTCCACACACCAAAACTATCCAGCCAACAGCCCCCCATGTGATGAAGGACTAGAGGATGACCAACACAGACTGTGCAGCAGCAGATGAGCTACTGTCTCTGATTTTACATCCACAAGCTGGACCAACAAGATAAGTGTTTCTAATAGAGGTGGACAGTGAGTGGACACAGTGTTTATAACTCCAGCAGCACTGCTGTGTCTCATCCACTTATCAGCGCAACACACACAAACACACCTCCACCACGTCAGTGTCACTGCAGAGCTGAGAATGATATAGCATTACAGAGCAATATCTGCTCAGTAGTGGTCCTGTGGGAGTCCTGATAATTGAAGAACAGAGGGAAAGAGGCAAAAGGAACCTATATGATAAGTGGAGCTGATCTACATGGATAAAGAGTGTAAATACAAGAAGGTGTACCTGACAAAATGCCTGTGCATATATATATATATATATATATATATATATATATATATATATATATATATATATATATATATATATAAATTCATTCTCATAACCTGCACAGATCTCATAAGTGAAAATATGACCTTCTCTGGGTGAAGCCTAGTTCATCACCTACTACATCTTCTTGTAACAGCATGTAATCAATGTAATGCATTTTATGCATGTTAGGGGTGGGTGACATGGCTTCAGTGTAACATCACAATACTTAAAAACATTTTCATAGTTCTCATAGTTCTCAAAGTATAAGATTTTGTTATGGCCTGATAAGTAGGAACTGTCCTTTGATGCTGCCATCAAAAAGGAGTACAGTGATTTTTGGCATAGTACACAGTGACATATTAATTAACAGGACTTACACATGCAGTTAGGGCTGTGTATTGGCAAGAACTTGTCGATACAATACACAGTGATACAGCGTTCGCGATTCAATGTATCGCAATACACTGCGATACTCAAGCAAAGTGATATATAGTGATTTTTCAAATCCTACTATTAAAACACACCACTATATGAACAGGTTTGTCACTGCATACAATAGCATTGCGCCCTTGGGCTACTTGTTAATGTTGGAGTGGAGCTGAAAATGGATTACAACACTGCCATCTAGTGGTCAGAGGTTTAAACACAACACACAATGATTCACTGTCAGTGCACAGAATCGGGAGGCACATGACAGAGCTTTCAATTTGTTTCTGAAATCTCTCCCTCATTACACTCAGCCTATATCTGTACCAACACCATAAAATGTTTTTGTGGAATTGCAAGATAATAGGCATCATTTTAAAAGTCAATACTGCAAACACTTAATATGAAAGGATAAATGGGGTTTAAGCTTAGTGTTTAACATAACTTACTTAGTTAGGGAAAATATGACAAGGAAGAAAAAGGAAGAAAAAAATACACAGCTGTGCACAAGCCTTGCACTTTTGTATCTCCATTTTGGTCGATTTTTTTTTTTACATTACTTGAACATGACAGCTGCCATTTACAGTGTGTAAAATTTCATGATAGAAATGCTCTAAAATCATTTGGAAACAATTTTGGTTCCACTGACTTACATTTAAAGTGAGAAAGTTATTGACCTCTCTGGTAAAGTTGCTATTTTGTAGATACTTGGTTTTTTTTTTGGAGAGTGACAATATTTATGATGATATCATAATCAATACGTATTGATAGATAATTGCTAAAAGATTACCTGTATAGGACAGATGATTAGAATTGATTAATATTACAAATTAACAATTGTATTGCTTCAGAGTGTTAACAGGTTTCTGCACTGAAGTAACTGCATTTCGTTTATTTTACTGCATTTGTAACCTAAATAGTTTTTATATTTTCTGTCATGCAAGTACTTGCAGATGCATTATCAATTTCTACACTCTATTTATTTATCGGTATCAGTATCGGCATCGATACATGCCTGAAAATGATCGACACAGGCCCACAATTCCCATTTCAGTGCTTCCCTCCTGGAAATCGGTTCAGATTAACGACTCATTAAAGCCTCCAAACGCCTCATAAAATGTGGGTTGACGTAAAAACACCAAGTTACTCCACCTGATTGTTATGACCATACCGGGTTGTCCGCTAAAGGCAGCAGCCAGTTAGTGCCCAGTGCAGTCCAGTCCGCCCCCCAGCGCCCGCGCAGCCGCTTTTGTAGCGGGGGGAGAAGAGGCGCAGGCGGCCGAGCCGAGCCGAGCTTAGCCGTAGCCGAAGATGGCGGCGTGCGGACGTGTTCAGCTCCTGCTGCTGCTGACGGCCCAGTACTCCTGCCTGCTTCTCACGCTGGGGCTGCGACCGCAGGGGAACGTCAACCTCCATCCTCCGCTTATCGCCATTAACCGGCAGCTTAAAGCCGGAGCTCAGAACGCCGGGAACGTTGGAGCCGCCTCGTCGGTGTCTCAGCCCCGGAGACTCAGCGGCTGGAAGCTGGCCGAGGAGGAGGCCTGCCGGGAGGACCTGAGCCGGCACTGCCCCAAACATACCTGGAACAATAACCTAGCGGTGCTGGAGTGCCTGCAGGACACGAAGGAGGTGAGACGGACTGGGTTACCGTAAAACTCAGACTCGCTATCGGTTTACTGGAAAAGCTCAACTGCCTGCTTTCTGAAGTTAGCCTCTTATTCGAATTGCCTGCTCCACCTTAAACGGTGCAGCAGTTACATTGTGGCGCCTGAGGCTCTCAGTTTACTGGATAGGCTCAACTGCTTGTTTTCTGAAGTTAGCCCCGAATTTCCCGTTCCACCTTAAATTTAAACTGGATCGGGGAGATGGAATAAGAAGCTAACTTAACCCGCGTCTTTCTTCGGGTTTACGCTCAATTTAAGGTGGCACGGGGAATTCAAATAAGCAGCTAGCTTCACCCACGTCTTTCTCCAGGTTTAAGGCTCAGTAACGGGTCCAAGTGAGACTTGTTTTGTGTGAGCTAGGACTGCTAGCGCGAGTTACGAACTTGCTCGTTGTGTTGACTTTCTGTTGGTGCTGCGTTTACTCGGGTATTAAAATTAGCTCACCACAAAGAGTGGCGGTGAAGCCTCGGTTGTACTTCTCCTGGCTTACCGCTCCAGTTTTAGATTAGTTACACTTGTCATATGTTACATGCTGAATTATTCCGTTCTGTCAGCTTGGTGAGCAACAATGAATGACGAAACGCTTCATTTTCCCTCACACCTTCAGTCCACAGACCACCACCCCGCACTGAGACCGCTACTGTTGGCAGCTGTAAGTCCTGCCATGGTGTCTGGCTTTTCTAGCTAATTCTGTGCAAGCTTAAATGGTTGCTGGATGATTGTATATTACTCGGGGGAAACAGATGCCGCAGTGTTAGTGTGGAAATACTGTTAACGCCTTTCATTGGGTTCTCCTCATACTTTGACACAGTGACCCAGTTCAAAGGATGCTGGCTGGTTAAGAAAACACAGTGAACTCCTATCTGGGTTAGTATAAACCTGAGTTTCTATATGAATACGTTTTCTAGTGACACAAGCAAAGCTGACAGAGAATTCTGAAGACTGTGAAGACGGTTCTGCCGCCTCTAAGGAGACACTCGGTTTGGGTTTTGTCTGTTTTGTTTGCTGGCTCTTGTGATTTAGCCTTGGTTAGATTTAACTGGAGACTGTGAATGTGGCCATGGATTGAAATGAGTGGAATGTGTTAGCTCCATTATTTGTTTCCTTCTCTCACCCTCCCTATCTCCTTCACTCTCTCTGTCCTTGGCTGAGCTGCCACACAAGTTTCCATAAACATAAGGGCAAAGTTCGTCTGCTGGAAGACACTCAAACAGCACGTTTGCCATTTCTTCAGAGAAAGTGACTGACGAGGTATGCAGCCTGAGAGTCTTTGCGTCCAGCACCACACTGTCATTATGGTCACAAGTTAAACGACCCCTGGCTTTATTTATTTATTTATTTGTTAATTCATTTATTTTTTAACCTGTCTGTCCTGCCCGTGAAACACTACCTCACCCTGGCTAGGGCTGGCCGTTAGAGCTGAATCTAGGGCCTGCTCCTTTTCTTTGTAACTGATTCTTGCACCCGTGGAAATTGAAAACTAAGGGGATTTTCGGGGATGCAGGGGGTTATTTCAGAACCTGGAAGCTTTGAGAAAAGAATTCTGGGAGCAAGCCTGTTTTTCCATCTGAAAATCATCCCTGTCCTGAACAAGCCTGAACAGTAGCTGGTGTGGGGAGGAAACTGCTGACCTGATGGTTTCCCTAAGTTTGCAGTGCGGTCATTATTAAGCGGTTGGTAGTTTTGCAAAGAGATAACAAATAAATTCTTACAGCCTAAGATGGTTAAGCTACTCTGCTGTTTGGGGAAATTAGGCCCTGCACCACTTGTGCTTGTACCTGTCACCTTAAACCAAGAGCCTTCAAGGATTTATACTATTTTTGAAACGTCGTGTGCCCAGTTTCATAACAAACACTGTACGTTTGGTAAAAGTCTGATACTGAGGATGCTGCGATGGGCAGAGAAGAGATGTCAAGTCACGAGTGAGGAAATCTCAGAGAGATGCCTGTCAGAAAAAGGGCTTTGTGTGCTATTTAAATTTGTGACAACTGTATCTAATCAGATCTTTTTTTCCTCCCTTTCAGTTCCATATCTGACTGTAGTGTTGAATTTAGCTCCAAGGCCTTGAAAAATTCAATTTAGATAAATGCTTTTGTACAGGCTCTAAGCTGCACTGTCCTCGGGTAACCCTTAAATGGGTATGGAGCCATTATCCCTAAAACAAGGATCTGTCAGATGCTTTATTATTCAAACAAACTGGTGTCTGACTATGTTTTTTTGAAGATTTAACAGAACATGCCTGTATTATGGTGCCTAATCACTGGCCAATCAATCAGTAGCATCAAACTTGCTATACCAAATTGCTAACCAGTAGATGTCTTGTGCCTTGACCCTGTGATTTCTAGTTCTCCTGGTACGGCATGCAAAGTTTCCCTTCCCGGCTATTGTTCACTTCTTCCAGCATATCACTGAGTAAGGCTTTAATTATTGCCATAATTACTTTGCTGGGGCTCAGTAACAGCTGTGGCCTTCTAAAGAGCTAAACGGAGCCTATAAATCTCTCCCTCCTATCTCCCCCAGGCTAGACTCTTCAGGGCTTGTGTTTCTGGCAGAGATGCTGCAGGGAGAGGGGGGGGAAAGGTGGTCCAGACACAGCTGCACCTTGTCTCTCCCTCACTACCCTCACTCAATTTCATTTGCATTTTGAGCAGGCTGCTCATATGGGTGTTGCGGAGGGTTTCGCTGTAAACAAAGGGCCCAAATGTGACTGATGTGAGGAGATATTCCTGAGGGGCTCCAGGCCTGATTTAGAGCTTGATTGAATCATGGCAGGAGGAGGAGGAGACTCGGATAAGCTCGCGAAGGAAATGAAATGCCATGACGCTTAATCAAGTTACTGTTGTTGATTTGTTTGGAATGAAGGAGATTCGGTTCAGAAGAGAGAGTCTGGTGTGTATGACGTGGAGGCAGTCTGTCGTGCCCGTGCTGAGTAAATGTGTGACAGCCGGTTCTATTAGGAGGGGGGAGTATAAATCGATACGAGCAACTTTTATGAGCAGTGAGCTCCGTCAGTGTGAGTGTCATCACGAGCTTCCTCTGTCTGTAATTAGTCCTTTTCCTGTGTTTGATGGCTGCGTCGCTTGCAGATACCTGCTACGCCCGGAGCTCTCAGTAGCCAGTCGAAGACTGACTCAGAGATGCTGTAATGGGCCTGCTCCCTGCAGGGGAGGATGATGTGCCTGCTCTTTGTGCCGGCAGTAGTTGTAGTGGTCTTGTGGAGAGTGAGTCTCTGTGGGTGTGTAAGCGAGAAAGGGATCGCAGTAGTGCTACACCATGCATCAAATGTAAAATGCCTTTTCAACACCATGTGGAAGTTGCTGACAAGTGCAACTGCAGCTACAGCTCCACCACGATTCATCGAAAAGCGAAGTTGCATATGGATGTATTTTTCACCTGAAGCAGACCATATGGATTAATAATAGATTTGCATAGGCCTGTATGCAAACAGTGTCATCACACCTTTTAGATGTAAGGGGGAAACGCTTCCAACTTAGTAACGCACCTCAGATCCATCCAGATTAGGGCTGCAGTTAACAATGAATTTTTTAAATCGATTAATATAATAAGTCTTTTTTTTGATTAGTCGTTTAATCTAATGAATCTAATAATTTTTTTTATTTTATTTATTAGCGGTGTAAGAAAATATTGAATATTGGTATATATATATATATATGTGTGTGTTGTGTTGAAACCTCTGACCACTAGATGGCAGTGTTGTAATCCATTTTCAGCTCCACTCCAACATTAACAAGCAGCACAAGGGTGCAGTGCTACTATAAACATTGGCAAAGCTGTTCATATATATATATATATATATATATATATATATATGTATATATATATATATATATATATATATATATATATATGTATGTGTGTGTGTATATATATATATATAGATATATATATATATATATATATATATATATATATATATATATATATATATATATATAGTATATATATATATATATTGTATATAATTACACACAGACCAGCTACGTGTGTTTTAAAGCTTCTTAGGTATCTACACTGGGCGATTAAGATTAGCAATGCAACTGTGACACTATTGAAAGAAACATGTTACACGTGTTAATAATCTTAAAATAATCTGCTAAAATAAGAAAAACAAGTAAACAGGTGCTGTCTTGCTGCTGTGTTGACAAAGGGCTATGGGATGTTTGAGCTTCAGGTACTCGTACATCTCCACTGTGCAAAGCTGACAGAGCACCACACTGTTGTGTTTCTGTGTGAAACACTACCACAACTTTAGATGCACGCAAGTGATTGTTTGTAGCTGTTGTAAATCCATGCTTTCGGTAGGCGCGGCCACCTTTGCAAAGCATTGATGCGCGTTATGCTAATCGACGTAGATTACAGCGACATGTCGCCCCAGCCCTAATCCAGATTTATTTAAAGATTTGAACGATTGAGGTTATTAATATTAACATTACATTAACAGTGTATATGAGTGTTATATTTATCCTGAGAGACGTTGCTGTTGCTTTTCTGCTGTTGTTGCGAATAGAATCAGACATCTAATTATTTTCCTTTCACAGTGCCAGCGGGATCTCGCCTTTTGGTTGCATACAGTTGCATCCAATTGGTTAGCGAGAATTGTGGAATTTCACTGCTATTGTTAACAGTTACTACATTTTTAATAGCGTTTAAGTTCCATGCTGAGTCCAGCCGCATGACTTAATTATACCGTTTTGTTATACCATATACTCCCAGCAAAAAATAGACTTGTTCTGCTTGTTTTGAATGAGTCCCTTAAGACTGTTTGTTAAAGTCCAATACGGAAGCTGTGGTGTGTAGGATGGGGTGAAAGTCACACCTGAGGGATTTCTCAGACCAAGGCCTGTCAGAAAAAAGGCTTTTTTACATGCTAATTAGCTTTGGGACTATTTTAGTGTATCTAATCAACTCTATTTTCTTTCAGTTCTCCATCTGACTGCATGATTTAATCTAGCTGGCATGTGTGTTTGAGGCCTCTGTTTTCAGAAAACACATGATATTGACTGTCCTTGTCTAACTGATCTGACCCCTCAGAGCACACTGAATGAGGCCATGTTTAAATTATTAAGTTGTGTATTTCATGTAGTTTACGTTTGGAGAATTCTGTATTGATAAAAAGAGGCTGAAGTAAAAGTTAGTTATGTTAATTGGGATGTAGCAAATTTTATTTTCTTCTATGTTCAGTACAGCACTTGTATGGTTTTTTGCTATTGTTTTGTTTGGGAAAGGCTCTTATATACACATACATACACATTGGAACTGGAGCATTGAGAGACACTTGCTGTCAGTAATGGTATCAGGACCAATTTAGATCACAGCAGACTTGATGACTCCTTTTTGCTGGAAAGCTTGTGTAGTAATTAACCCGACACTTGAAGTGGGCTTTTCTATTGTACAAATGCATTGCAGTCCATAGAGAAACAAGCATCTCCAAAATAGTAGCTTTACAAGAGAGGACCAAACATACTTTACTTTTATTGTACGCCAATGGACCCAAAAGAGATTCCCAAGTGATTTTGGAGCACTTCTATTAATTTATTTATCATGAGCTTTTCACACAGTGTAAATGCAGCTGCTGCATTCAAATGATACACAACAATAAAAATAGACACAAATGGAGACTTCCGTATGAGCTTTTCCAAAACCATTGACATTAATATAGAGTTGGCACTTCTTTGAGACTATAACAGCCTCCGCTCTTCTGGGAAGACTTACCACAAAGTTTTGGACTGTCTGTTGGGAATTCGCCCTCATTTAAGAAGTGATATAGCATTTCTGTGGTCAGGCACTGATGCTGGATGAGGAGGCCTGGTTTCCAATCAGCATTCAGTCATTCCAGAGGTGTTCAGTGGGGTCAGGGCTCTGTGCAGGCCACTGAAGTTGCTCCACGGCAATCTTGATCCATCTTTGTTAAGCCGTGTGTTTATGGACCTTGCTTTGTACGCATGGGCGCCATCATGCTGTCGTCCTAAAATGTCTTTGCAGGCTGTAACACCAATATTACCCATTCCATAACGTTCCCGGCGCACAGCTTCCGGGGGCAGCTTGGAACTCATGTAAGGCTTCTGCCCCCTGCTCTGTGCATGGCCCCGGCGGGTGAGCTGTTGTTGCTCTTAGACACGTGTGTTTTACAATAATAGCACTTGGTTAACTGGGGCAGATCTAGTCACTGAACTCTTGTGACCCATTATGCTGGTAATGTTTCTCTAGATTGCATGACTGTGTGCTTGACTCTGTACACGTTTCAGCAATGGGTGTGACTGAAGTGCCTCGATAATAAGAAGACTTGTCCACATTTTTTGGCCATGTTGTGCATTCAGTACCTCTTAATGGCAAAAATGCATACTGTTTATTGTTCAGTCCATAACGCTCGAGGTCAGTAAAGAGTCACCTCGTTGTTTTTTAGGTTGCTTAACATTCACCACTGCTAGACGAGCAGCTGCGACAAAAGAATATCGCACAGCTTCAGAAGAGCTTAGATGTTTTGTAATTCCGTTCAGTTCAAAATGTCTCGCTTACTTTCCCTCCTTCATTGCCCGCATGATTTGATTTACAATAAGCACTTCCACAGATAGTAATTATCAGCCTGCACATAATGCCTCTGCAGTGGAAACCATAAAACCACCACAACCAGGGAGCTCCTGTTTCCCTTTCAGTAAAGTAGTTACATTAAAGATTAATACTGCAACACGGCGAACACGTCTGTGCTTTGCTGTTGAGTTCAGGAACAGGTGTAAACCCTTATCATGGTAAATGTTTAATAGCTGCTCAGCTCAGTGTTGTTTAATTTGGCTTGCTATGAATTTGATGCCTTCTCTTCAAATATGAGCGAAGGAGGAGAATCTGACGCTGTTTCAGGCCACTAACGAGAAAGCTATAGATAGAGTGGACATTTTCTTCCCTCCTCTAGGCTAGTCGAGGAACGTCTTTACTGGCCTTAAAAGTGGAAAAGCTTTTTCTGCATCCACTGGAGCCCTGAAGCACTTTCTTGGGTTAATAGGCTTGGCTTGTGTCCTGTGCATTCATTTGCATTATACTATGCTTTGGAAGATAGTAATGAAGCTAGTGAGTTTGCTGCTGTTTATTATTTTAATATAGTTCTAGGTTGTACTGCAGTGTGTGTGTGTTTGTGCCTTCTTTTCTGTCGAACTGAAACAGTGTAAACAGCATAGCCTAATTACCCAGTGTTCGTTTGATTGCTGCAGCAAACATGAGTCATTTGCACATCTGCACATGCTTCAAAAATATTGCGTTTTGGAAGCATTTACGTCAATATTTGTATCTTTTCCACTGACTCTTGTATTTTTCTTGTTTTATAATACAATCATAAACAAAAGTGCCCCACATAGATTAAATAGATTATGTTCACGTATGTTTCCTGTCACGTATGTTTCCAGCCTATGAACTGTGGGATAGGCTCTGGCAACCCCTTGGCAAAGGAGGCTAGATGATGAACGAATGTATGAATATAAATCACTGTATATTAACTGAATGTATCATTTTGGGAAAGCAATGCAACATAAATTCATGTTTTATTATATTTTGTGTTTTATTTTTTTATAGAAATGCTGCAGAAACATATTTATATTTGTAGAATATTCAATATTTTATTATTGTAAGAAAAGAAATATGCAGCTTGACCAATTTACAAGTAATGTTGTGCTGTACTGTGCAGGTCAAGTCAAGTTTATTTGTATAGCGCTTTTTACAACAATGTTGTCACAAAGCAGCTTTACAGGAATTTTAAAGCATGAAAAACATGAAATCACACACTTTATCCCTTGTGAGCAAGCCAGAGGAAACAGTGGCAAGAAAAAACTCCCTCAACTGGAGGAAGAAACCTTGGGAGGAACCAGACTCACAAGGGGAGACCCATCCTCCTCTGGTCGAACAGTACTTGAAGTTTATAAACTAAAGCTGAGTCTGAAGGTAAAAGCTTTAGAAGCTGTAAAGGTGCTACATCAGGTGGGTGATACAGTGATGCAGTCAAGGTGGAGCAAATGGCACAAATGGAGAGGAGAGTTGGTTGGAGCCAGGTGACGGGGGGCCCTGGTGGTCAGTCTTTTACAGTATTCGGCGGGACAGGTGGTTGGTTATTACGAGAGAGAGAGAGAGACAAAGAAACAAAGTTAGTTATGGTTTGGGTTAGAACAGAGGAGTTGAGGTGTAACAGAGAGAGGAGAGCTGTTTGGTGCCAGGTGACGAGGAGGCCCTGGCAGTCGGACCTCCAACGGCATTCGACGGGACAGGTGGGCGGTTATTACCTCAGAGAGAGAAAGAAGAAACAGTTAGTTCTGGTTTGGGTTAGTACAGAGACCGAGTTAGTTCTGGTTTAGGTTAGTATAGAGGATATGGAGTGTTTAGAGTGCAGCTGGTGAGACTGACAGATCTAGGGTTAGGGTTAGGCTCGACAGCGAACCTGTTTCATCATCTCCCAACAAACCACCACACAGAGTATGAGGAGTATGAAAAGCTTCGGAAGACCACTGCCCCCCCGACCCCCCCCACGTTATTTTAAAATAATGCAACATATTGTTTATTAATATTATCAACAAAATGAAGGAAAATTTCCAGGATAATAATAATTTTTTGTCAATACTGCACAGCCCTATTGCCAGGCCAGTCTAATCAAACACATTAAACCTGATTTTTAAAAACTCTGATCCACATTTAAAGGTCTCTTCTGTGTGAGTGACGGTATCAGATGTCAGAGCGATTGTTTGGGGGGCGAGATGCTGTGAACCTCCATCTCTCTTGAATCTGTGTTTGAAAGTAGTCGTTGATGCCTACTTCATTAAAGAGCAGCCCAGACAGGCTGGTGCGTGGACAAACCCAGTCCAATCTAATCACTTCCACAATTACAGTGCAAACAGTCGTCATCTCAAAAGACCCCTGCATGTTAGTCGAGAGTGATAATTACAGGTAGTTCTTGTATATTCAGAGCAGTTCCTGTGTTCTGGTTCTTTTTGAGGAGAACTGTCTCCATATGGAGGAGAAGGTGATGATAATTCTCACAGACAGTGGGTGTGAAGGGTGCACTATGATGGGTTGTGTTGTGGACATTTCTTGCCAAAGCCTAATTTTTCTGTTTATCTACAAGTCACAGCAGTCACCCTTGTATTTAAGGATGAATGGTTTTATGATGTCATGCTGCATTACACTCCCACTCAGTGCTCAGATCTGCTGGGGATTCAGTGTCAGATGGTCGACTGGGGGGCGAAAAATCTAAAAGTTGAGAATAAGAAACACGGTAACGTTGAAAGAAATGTCAGTCCCTGGTATGTGGTTTATGTATTGCTTCATTTTAAAGTCTTCTTTTTCTCCTTCGCTGAATGTGAGTCAATACATAAACTGGCTATGAACAGGTTTGATTGCTGAGAAATATCATGCCTAGAATGTGTCTAACAGTAATGCGTGATTAGATTTGTAACTCGGGCTAGAATGCAGATCTGCGCTGACTCTAGGAATCAAGGAGTGCGGAAAAGTGCTAGATCATGCTGATCAAGCCGGAGAGTGGAGATTGTTTACGCCCGCCTTCCTCTGCCCGCTTGCCACTGTGTGTCAGGGAGAGGAAATGGGAACATCTGTGGAGAGTGTGTGTGGTAGAAGTTCAAAGCGGCATGAAAAAAACAGAAGCTTTCGCTTTTGCAAGACAGGTCATCCAGAGTGTGTGTGTGGTTAGCTTCTGATCTGGGTGCATCCTAGTACTGAGCAATGTATAATCTTTAAATCAATATAGTCATCATTAGTCATTGGCTGTATTGACGTCACAGAAGGCTGCCGTATGTAAATAAGCCCAATTACATTGTGTGCTGTGAGCGTTTTGATGAATTACAATTGTCATGCAAATATCGATTCAGGATTAATGAAATAATTTTCATGTAAGATGAGGTAGACCCATCAGAAACAAGTAAACACCCATGTGCACCCATCTGCTAGTTGAAACCTCTCAATTAGACATTTCCACCAAATCATTCAGCTCTGCATGCAAGTAAACAAAAGTAAATTATTTCTTAAAGAATGCAGACTGGTCCTCACGTATCTTCACCTGATCAGCTTATTAATTCATCATTGCGTGTTGCAATAACCAGATGTAGCAGTGTAGCAAAGACACTAGATGGCCGCTGTGCAGCTTTAGCGCGTCCCAAGTTTGCTGTTCCATGGAGGGCTTTCCTGCTGGCATTACCAGAAACTCAAACCGGCTGCTTAAGGGGCAGCTGCTCGCTGGAGCAGATGGCAACAGTTCAGAGAAATTTAGTGAGTGGGGTAATTATTCTTCTCATGGGAAATTACTTCTTGTCTTCTTTCTAAGAGGTGGATGAGTAGTACAAGATGCACCCCAATCCCTTTGTTTTTGGTGTTATAATAATCAACACTTGTCTGGTAATATATTTTTAGTCTAGCAGGAACGAAACCTGCACCAGCTGAAAGGAATGTGTGGTTGCTACTGACTCCCTCTGAGGCGGCATCTGTTAGTGGTGTAAGAAAATAGCTAAAATATTGAATATCACAATATGTTTTGTGATATTGCATTGATTCAAAGATTTGATAATCAAAGATTTTTGACAGATTTAAACTCCTGACCTCTAGATAGCAGTTTTCTTTACCATAAGAGTCTTCCGCTTCAACATAAACAAGTAGCATAAGGTTGCACTGCTAACAATAACATTAGCAAAGCAATGTTTATAGTGGTATGTTTTTTATACTTTGACAGTTTTCCTAAAATTCTACTTTTAAAAATCGCTATATATTACCTTGTTCAAGGTATCACTATATATCACCTTGCCCATACTATCGCTATATATCGCCTTGCTCATATTATCGCTATATATCGCCTTGTTCATACTATCGCTATATATCGCCTTGTTCATACTATCGCTATATATCGCCTTGTTCATACTATCGCTATATATCGCCTTGTTCATACTATCACTATATATCACCTTGCTCATACTATCGCTATATATCGCCTTGTTCATATTATCGCTATATATCACTATATATCACCTTGCTCATACTATAGCTATATATTGCTTTGTTCAAAGTATCACTATATATCACCTTGCTCATACTATCGCTATACACCACCTTGCTCATAGTGTTGTTATATACCACCTTGCTCATAGTGTTGTTATATATCGGCTTGCTCATAGTATCGCTATATATCGAGTTGTATCATGATGCGTGGGTTGTCACCAGGTTCTTGCATGACTCAACATCTCACTTATCTCAAATGAATGACAGTGACTTCTTTCATGCAGTGCCTCCAATATGAACTGTCGTTGGCCTAGGATTGATCTGAAATAAACAAATGTTTCTCACCACTGTTCTCTGAAGGTGTTACAGCCCCAGTCTGATACTTCAAATATTGACCCACCATGTGTCTCAATAAATTGGATCTGATTTCTTTTATTTATTCATTTATTTAATTTCCTTATTTAAATTCATTCATTTGCTTAAACCCAATTCTCAGCACTCCCAGTTCACATCCTTTTGTTATGTAAACATGTGCTTGTGAAAGCTAACAGCTGGTTAAAATTGTGATCAATTTAAATTATTGCTTTCAGGCAGGTAGAAATAATTATACAAAATAAGGTATAAGAAATAATTGTTACCTGTTTAACGCTTAACTGAAAAATCTGTGCCTGTTTAAATAAATAACAAATCGAGTAAAGTGTTGCATCAAAAGTAAGAGTCAACAGGCTGCGATGACTCATACATAGGTATGTTATGAGCAGCCCTCAGACTTTGTTATTTACCTCAAATCTGCAAAGCAGATCAACCAAAATAAAAGTATACAGCACAGGCCAGTAGTGTGAAAACCTGCTGATTCTCCGTTTCTAGTCACTGCAGTTTGTATTTCTTAAAATGCCGGAGGCACCAAAACAGAACATCTTTTTGGTTTTCTCTTGAGTTACGTCACTCCTTCACTCCTGATAAGGTCATGATCATTGATGGAGGTGTATCTTGTCATAGACACTTGTATTTATGACATGCGTCTTTGTAGAAGCTTATAGTACAGTTGTTCAGTTTGACTGTGATGGTGGTGGATATATGGGGCATACTTCCTATTATTGTTTTTATTATTATTGTTATTCTTATTATTTATTGCTTTCGCTCTTAAGAGCTATTTCCGGCAGTGGCCCTGGCTAAAGATCTGCATTTGTGTTTGCAGCTGTCTGTAGTTAAGCCTCAGGGAACATCAATATAAAGGATAGGGTGACATCTCTGTAGGGGTTTGTGTGCCTGCTATATTTACTTGCTGGTGTTTGATTTCCATTCAGACTATTGATTGCCACATTTCTCACTGAACCTTCTCCATGGTGATAAATCTGCCTCAGTTAGCAGGACTGCGTGCAATCTGTTTACTTATTGGATGGATGGGTTTTGGTAAAAATAAATAAAAACATTGGATGGAGTGTGCAAGTGAGCAGAATAATACGGGGAAATATTAAAGATAAGAGACTTGAGTTCAGTTTTATTCCTGTGAAAAAGTTTGGCCTTGTTTATTATTTTAATAATAATGACTGTACCTCTTTCTCAGGAGTGCATGAGTAGATGTTGAGTAGGTAGTAGGTATACTGTGTTGACTTTGGAGCAAGAGCACCCCAACATGAGCAGTACTGACTAAAAATGCGAAGATATTTGACTTGTTTAATGGAAGGAAACAGTCAGTCCTCGTTATAACAGTGGTTATACAGGTGGTTAAACTTAAACTTAAAGATAATTAATACACAGATACAGATGCCAGGATGACCCGGCCGGCAAATCAAAAAAAGATCACTTCGTCTGGAAGTATCCTTTAGTGACTCATCCAGTTAAAGTGCAGTAACACAACCTAGCCTGAATCCCAGGTGGGCTATGTGCTCTCCGTGGTCAGTGCACATGGGTTCATCTCACTTTGAAGGAAGACAGCAGGTCACAGCCCAGCATCTGCTTGGTCACGTTGCTGGGTTGTCTGCTGAGCGTTCCTCTGAGCACAGTGTAGTAGTAAAAAGTTCTGCATGTTTGAAAGACAGATTCAAGAGAATTGTTTGAAGCTCCCATTCCTGTTAGCTTTAGAGCGGATTCTGGTATGTGAGGCTGGATGGTTGATTTGGGCGTAGTCAGTAAGATCATATGGCATCAGGATATTGGCAGCTCTTCTTACTCTATTTAGAGTTAGGGAGGGTTGTGTTATGTGTCTCCGTTACTGGCCTAGCCGACTGTTTCACTCTACTGAGTGTTTCTAACAGAGCTACTCCTTACTCTGAAGGGATGATCTGCTGTATTATATGCTTTAGTATTTCAATATTAAATATGGGTTCAGCGTGAATGTTGTTAAATGCCATTTTGGTTTTTAATTATTAGCTTTATAAACTCTTAATCTGAGCATGTCATGGGAATGCAGTATTCTGAAGTTAGACGTTATACGACAGTATGCGTCTGGTCGAAGGAGT
Organism: Megaleporinus macrocephalus; assembly: GCA_021613375.1. Classification (NCBI taxonomy): domain Eukaryota; kingdom Metazoa; phylum Chordata; class Actinopteri; order Characiformes; family Anostomidae; genus Megaleporinus; species Megaleporinus macrocephalus. The sequence continues at coordinate 31,816,867 of CM038711.1, read as the reverse complement.
AGTAAAAAAATATTATGATTGTAAAATACATCAATCTGGCCATTTATAAATGTTAAGCTAGGAGAGGCTGTGTGTTATTGTGATTCTAGCACAGGGACAGGTTGTTTGAGGTACGATGCAAAGCAAAGTGTGCATATATGGCGTATTTCACAGCTGCTTCGAATGGAGTTCAGCCAATCAGATTTTAGGACCAGAACTTTCCATTTTATAATGGATAATTTTATAATAGGTAGTAGATTCGAATGGAAATAAAATAAAGTGTAAGCTCAGGGTAATCATATTACAACAATTCTTCCTTCAATTTCATTTCTGAATGCTGCAAAAACTTTTAAAGATTCATGAAACATTTAAATAATTTCCTAAAAATTGTAATTGACTCATTTTGAAGTGAGATTCACACCACTGTAAATATAAACTTAATGGGACCGCCTGAATGATTAGTAATGTTTTATATTGGAACTGCAGTCTTGTGCATTTTCAATTTGTGTATTGTGTAAGCTGGAATATGAATTATGTCTTAAATTTATAGTTAAAGTTTTATACCACAGATAAGACAGAGCTTACCCTGCATTTACTGTTCAGGCCTCAAGTCCAGTAAAATGGGTGTGGAGGTTAAAAAAAAAAAAGTTTTGCTCAAAAGATTTGCAATAAAATATTTTGCCTAAATCGTTCAACCCTATAAACAGCATACAGGTCCGACTATTTATGTTTGTGTGTTTTATTGAAGAAAATACAAATAAAATGGTAGAAGTTTGGTAGAAGTTTCTCTTTGCTGACGCTCACCAGCAGCAAATGATTTCCTGTGTAATCGTTCAGTAGGTTATAGTCCTCTATTCAGAATTTTGTGCTGCATTAGCACAGTGGCTTTATTGAATTTGGTGGGTAGTCTGTGTCCTGAGGAGCAGACGGTTGAACGCGTGTGCAATATTAAGCTCTGGGGAAATGTATGCTTGTATAGGTGCTCAGAATTATATAGGACTATTTTGGATACAGGTTGCATCTACCTTTAAACACTCCCTACTGAGTTCCTCTTAAACAAAGCTTAAACAGAGTCCTTTTGTTCCTTGGATGACATTCATTCAAATGCTGTCTGATGTAAAGCTGATGTATTTGATAGACGGTCTTAATTCAGGTTTCCTCGCTGTGTTCTGTGGGTTTATCAAGTTGAATTGAATGCAGATTCCAGTGTGTTGTCCTTGCTTCTGTGTATCTTTGAAGATGGATGTTGTCAATTTTTTAAATTCTTCCTTCTCTCCTCTCTTACAGGAAGTGGACATTTCCACAGACTGCAACCATGTGAGTGCTCAAACACCTTGATTGCTTTTTTTTATTTATCTCTATTTAATAAGAGTTCCTTTAAATAAACTGAGTTTACACAAGAGAATTTTAACATGCATTAGAAAACTAAAGGCTAATCACTTTCCAAGCCTGGAATCAGTCTATTAATCTCAGACTCATTGTTTCTGTTGGGGTTCTCATTAAAGTCGATGTATTGGTCCGTGAAGGAGTGAGTCACTTGTTCAGGGCTCATAACTGTGATCATTTAAACTCTAATTTTGTTGAAAATGTCTAACTCATTTAACTCCGACATACTTACCTGAGGCGTTGTGTGTAACATCTGGTGTCAAAGCTTGTGCCAGTTTTCCAAAGGAGGACAATTCCCAAATAATTGAGTCGAAGCATGTATGAATCATGTTATTGGCCGTAGTAAGTCATGCTGGCTTCCTGTTGCTAATGCTGAACCACTGAGATCAAATTCAGTCTCTGGCACCATTGTTGGTTGCTGTTAAGCACTTATTGTATGTTACATACTTATTGTGTGTGCACTTAAACAAAGTACCGATGACCAAATTATTCACAGCAACAGACAAATGATGACCATAATATTATTTTATAACCTGTCATATAATGGATTTAATGTGTAAAAAAACAAGAATTTGTTTTTACTAAAAGCTTTTAGAGCATCCCGGGTGCTCATTGCTTAATCCATTAAAACCCCAGGGAAGCTAAATCTGTGTTTTCTTTGTAATTAAGTTAATCTTGTTCCTCGGAGCCTCAATATACACATACAAAGTATGTCTTGTGAATTTCTTTCCAAAGTATAATAAATGTCTGCTGCATTTTACCATATTTTTCCCCTCGGCCCCCACAAATGTGCCCCTAGGGCAAACAGTTTGGGCATCCCTGCTTTAAATGTATATTATAAAGAGAGTTTTATTTGAATGATTTTCGGTTTAATGTGAAAAAATTAGAATTGTTCAGCATTTTCTTCATAATATCAGCTGATGTCTGCTTTTTAGGACATAAAACTGTACCAGACCTATATCTCCTGGAGTGATTTAGCTGATCTGTGCCCTTATTGTATGTGTCAAAGTTTAATTCTTCCTTCCTCTAGTCAGAGGGACATCAGTGAATAATAGGAATTAAGTGGAACGGAGATTCTCCTTATTCAGTGTGGACATAAAGCTGTATAACATACTGTGCTGTTCCATATTCAGCTCAGAATACAACCAATAAACATTCTCTAACAAACCCTAGCAAACCACAGTGTTAGCAGTATTGAATCAGTGTGCCATTACTGTTTGTGGTTTTTGGCCACTCTTTAGAAGATCCTGTCCTGCTTCACACCGGATCGTCTGTCTTCTTTCACAACATAAAAGCAGGTGCTGATGTTAGAATGTTTATATTTGTTGCCGTTGTGTAAGGAGGGTTTGTTGTTGTAGTGTGTACACGTTTAGAAATGTTAAAGCCTTTCCTCCCTAGTCTGTATAGTCATCTTCTAGAAGGTAAACTCCAGAAATGGTCCCTAAAATCCCTATATTTACATATACCTCTGTACTTAGACACAGTACAAGACACCCATTCAGAATACAGCTCATTTACATATTTCTGTCATAAATTTTTATTTACCTTATTGTTTTTTTGTACTGTGTTTGTAACTGCTACTGGCTGCTACATTTTCTTCAGGATCAATAAAGTATCTATCTATCTATCTATCTATCTATCTATCTATCTATCTATCTATCTATCTATCTATCTATCTATCTATCTATCTATCTATCTATCTATCTATCTATCTATCTATCTATCTATCTAAAGGCACAGTCACAAAAATAACATTCTAGGAGATAAAAAGAAGTATAACAATTAATTATATCTGATTTTGGTACAAAAGCACACCATCATTAATTGAACATTGAAGAAATGAAGTACATAATGTTAAATTCAGGCTAGGAGTGTACAAAGAAATTGAAGATGTTGAATATCGCAATGTTGTGTTTCTTGATACTATCAGTTTTCAAAATCCCAATTAAATTTCAATTAATCGTATACATTCAAAGGTTTGTTTCAGTCAGCAGTGTTTAAACCATATGATAATGTTCCTAAATTATGTTTTAAAAATCATGATATCACCTTGTTTACAGAATCGCAATATATTGCAATATAATGATTTATAACCTGTATATCATAATACATAAGCCTATACACAGCTCTACTTTAAGATTTAATTTTCATCCTGCGCTGTAAATAAAGACATAGACTATAATGTGTTAAATGTTTACTTCTAAACATGTTTTAGCATTTATTTTATGTGTTGTAGACGCGTTCTCCTGTTGTTATTGTCTGAGGTCAGACTGATACGTGTGCTCTCAGCCTTCTCTGTCTCACTAAGCAAACCCTTCACACGCACTTCACACATTTGTCCTGGCATCAGTCAAACATGATCAAGTCTGTGGTTCTGTTAGGGCTGCTTTGGAAACACCTGGATATTGGTATTGTTGTTCTCACTCCTATCTGTTCCAATGTGTAACTCTGTGTGTTTCTCTTCTCTGCAGTTGCTGTGGAACTATAAATTGAACTTGACTACTGATCCAAAGTTTGAGTCTGTGGCAGTTGAAGTGTGTAAAAGCACCATATCAGAGGTCAGTTCAAGTCATAATGAAACTTGTTTTTTTCCTCTTGGTTTTATGATGCTTCCTCATTTGAACTCCTCTAAATATGTTTGTTACATATTAATTTGCAAGGCTTATTCATTAACTTCATGAAATTGCCCTAGTTAAAACTGAATGTTGAATTTGTTGCCACTTCCTGTTCCTGCTATGTTTTTTATGTGTCCTCTTGACTGTTTTCTTGACTGTGTTTGTGTTCATAGGTTGCTTGTGATTGCTCTGATAGTGGTTTTAGATGTGGAGATGTGGCAAAACTACAGTGGCATTAATTTTGAATTTGATAAAATCTGATTGTGTAATGAGGTGATGCCTGGTAGTAGTGCATCGACATTTGAGCATAATTGTTTAACAACCTGAAAACTATGCTGTATTATTAATGAAAAATAGCATCAATAATACCAGTAATAAGGATAAACAACAAATGCCAATAAAGTAGAGATGGAAGGATCGATCGGCTATGTATCGGTATCGGCCGATTTTTAATTAAAATATGTGATCGGTGATCGTCCGATATTTCTCCAATTTAGAGCCGGTCCCGAGAGCCGATCGATGGCGTTAAACACATGAGCCTAATTTATGTATTTTCAACTAGCGTTTCATCCAGAAATATGAGAACCCCCTCCCTGCAATTCCTATCTTAACCACTAGGTGAAAATACACACCCTTTTATTTTCCACAGACTGACTGAAGCAGTCAGCAGTGAAGAAAGAAATGTGCTGAAAGTAAACATGCCCGTCCGGCAGTGTTTACCGTACGTGACAGGCTCATCCAGAACGTTTTTAAATATGTAAAATCAGCGTGTTTCGTTAAGAAACCAAGACATTTAACACTACTAATCTGATACAACGCTGCACACAGCTGAATACAGTGAGTATCAGCAAACAGCAGAGCTAGCACACACAGCTAGCACAACACAAACAACCCAGAACACCATGCAGACCAGATCTGACCGGTATGAACAGAACAGCAGCAGCAATTCAAGATCTACATTTAATGATTGCTGTTTTTGTTTAAAATAACCAGAGTCTGCGTTTAATGACACTTTTTACTGCATTTATTTAATTCGCTTTTTAGTTTTAAATTAAGGGTCTAAATGTAATGATTGCAGTATTGGCGAAATTTGTTTGATTTACTTTGTTTATTCACTAAAAATGGTAATAAACCAGTTTAGACCATGTTTCATGACTTGCTTGCGCTAAAAACTACATGTAGCCCTGCCGCAGCATATACCCCGCCCTCGATCAGTATCGGCTATCGGCCGATCGTGCTGAAAGGTGATCGGCGATTGGAATCGGCCTCAAAAACGCTGAACGGTCCATCTCTACAATAAAGTGTTCAGTATGAAAGTGGATGCGCATTGTTATGCAAAAAGTTGCTAATTTTCATGTTCCATCTAATCATATTACAGTGATTTATACTATCAATACAGCCTGAGCATCTCATGCCCTGCAAATCTAAACATGCTGCTTTGGGAAAACTAAGGATGTACTTGCACTAAGTAATCTATACAGTACCCAAGCACGTCTCTCCCCCAAATGCCGGTTCATTTGACTAGTGTGATCACTCTTGAAGGGATATGCACAGTACGTGTCTAGTGTGATCAATAACCAAGTGGCGTGCACTGTCAGTACCAAGCTATTGGTAAATTCTGAGGTGCACACGCACAGGGTCAGAGGCGCCCTTACACCACCTACAGCGCATCCATTACAACCTAGTTTAAGGCTATAATGACCCTCGGAGCGATGATGTAAGTGTGTTCAGGCCCAAAGCGTTAAGCGTAATATGAGTGCAGGTCAGCAAGGGACTGGGTACAGTCATCCTTAGGCTCTAATGTTTGGTCAGGAGAGGAAATGATTCACTCACTGCTTAACCTCGAGCTTCGCATATGAGTGCAACCATTTTTCTTCCATTTCATTGGCTCCCTACCGAAACATGCATAAATTAGGGTGTACTACATGGAAATTATATGTAAATGAGGTGCTGGTGGGCTGGCGCTGGTGCAGTTTAATACATTGAAGCTAATTCATTAATGGCACTTAATTCTCTGTGTTTGTACAAAGGTGTATATCTTCATCACAAGCTGAAAAATTCCTAGTTTTTGGTTTATTTGTTTATGTATTGATTTAGTTTTTGGTTTAGGTTTAACCCTGACCTTTTTCTTCCCAGATTAAAGAATGTGCAGATGAGGAAAGAGGCAAAGGCTATCTGGTGTCCTGCCTGGTGGATCACCGTGGTAACATCACTGAGTACCAGTGCCATCAATACATCACAAAGATGACCAGTATCGTCTTCAGTGACTACCGCCTCATATGCGGCTTCATGGACAAGTGCAGAGAGGACATCAATACCCTGCACTGTGGAAGCATCACCACAGGAGACAAAGTGAGTGCACATCGCATCATTAGTCCTGAACATCAGTATAAAACAAAAGGGCCAGTTTTATTTATTTATTTTGTACATATAGTCATTTGCTTTTCATTGTACTCATAGAGCTGGTCTGTGAGGTTTGTCTAGTGCAGGGGGCTTTAATTAGTGTTCAGTACGGTCCAGTTAGAGGCCAAGGTCCGGACCGTCATCATTTCTAACCTGTGTTATGGTTCAGTAACATATCCTGTACACTGAAGTATCCTAGTATCAGCATCTTATCAGCAACTGAAAGACAAAACAAATAACAAATACAGTTCAGTACATTTCTTGTTTAGTGAGAGAAGTCTTTACATCTGGACTGAAATGGGGTCAGGACCGTTCTCATATGAACCGCCTGAATTAGCCTTTCTCAGACTCGCTTTATTCTCAGACTCGCTTTATAGTCCGACTCGCTTTATAGTCTGACTCGCTTTATACTCTGACTCACTTTATTTGCCGACTGGCTTTATACTGTGACTTGCTTTATAGTCGGACTCTCCTTATACTCAGACTCACTTTATTCTCAGACTCACTTTATATTCTGACTCGCTTTATTCTCCGACTCGCTTTATTCTCCGACTCGCTTTATACTCTGACTCGCTTTATACTCTGACTCACTTTATTTGCCGACTCGCTTTATACTGTGACTTGCTTTATAGTCGGACTCTCCTTATACTCAGACTCACTTTATTCTCCGACTCGCTTTATAGTCTGACTCGCTTTATTCTCCGACTCGCTTTATAGTCGGACTCGCTTTATACTCTGACTCGCTTTATACTCTGACTCACTTTATTTGCCGACTCGCTTTATACTGTGACTTGCTTTATAGTCGGACTCTCCTTATACTCAGACTCACTTTATTCTCCGACTCGCTTTATAGTCTGACTCGCTTTATTCTCCGACTCGCTTTATAGTCTGACTCGCTTTATTCTCCGACTCGCTTTATAGTCGGACTCGCTTTATACTCTGACTCGCTTTATACTCTGACTCACTTTATTTGCCAACTCGCTTTATACTGTGACTTGCTTTATAGTCGGACTCTCCTTATACTCAGACACGCTTTATTTTCCGACTCGCCTTATACTCAGACTCGCATTATTCTCTGACTCACTTTATTCTCCGACTCGCTTTATAGTCTGACTCGCTTTATTCTCCGACTCGCTTTATACTCTGACTCGCTTTATACTCTGACTCGCTTTATACTCTGACTCGCTTTATACTCTGACTCGCTTTATACTCTGACTCACTTTATTTGCCAACTCGCTTTATACTGTGACTTGCTTTATAGTCGGACTCTCCTTATACTCAGACACGCTTTATTTTCCGACTCGCCTTATACTCAGACTCGCCTTATACTCAGACTCGCTTTATTCTCCGATTCACTTTATAGTCCGACTCGCCCTATACTCAGACTCACTTTATAGTCCGACTCGCCTTATACTCAGACTCGCCTTATACTCAGACTCGCTTTATAGTCCGACTCGCCTTATACTCAGACTCGCCTTATACTCAGACTCGCTTTATTCTCCGATTCACTTTATAGTCCGACTCGCCCTATACTCAGACTCGCTTTATAGTCCGACTCGCCTTATACTCAGACTCGCTTTATAGTCCGACTCGCCTTATACTCAGACTCACTTTATAGTCCGACTCGCCTTATACTCAGACACGCCTTATACTCAGACTCGCTTTATAGTCCGACTCGCCTTATACTCAGACTCGCCTTATACTCAGACTCGCTTTATAGTCCGACTCGCCTTATACTCAGACTCGCTTTATTCTCCGATTCACTTTATAGTCCGACTCGCCCTATACTCAGACTCACTTTATAGTCCGACTCGCCCTATACTCAGACACGCTTTATTCTCCGACTCGCTTTATAGTCTGACTCGCCTTATACTCAGACTCGCTTTATAGTCTGACTCGCCTTATACTCAGACTCACTTTATTTGCCGAGTCGCTTTATTCTTCGAATGCTGCTTCTCGCTTCATACCTCGCCTGTGTACGCGCCACACACCAGAGTCTGCACAGATCTGATTGGCTGAGAAGCGCTTAAGGTGATCTTACAACTCACGCGATTGGTCTGTAGAGGAAAAGTTGCGCTGCTTAAAATAAACACTATCTTTCTCAGTAGTTTATCGGTTTGGGTCCGCATTGGACAACATCTGAGTCCGGATCTGGACCGCGGTCCACCTATTAGTGACCTCTGGTCTAGTGGATTCATATCGTTGCTGCGTTTACAGCTGTATCCCCGACCTCAGCCGCCCACTGTAAGGTAGTAACCCGCTTCTAGTTATGAAGAGTGAAAATATTTTATTTCCAGTACAGAGGACAGCACGAAACAGAGTGGTGTTGAGCACAGACCGTCAAAGCATTGTTCTGAGTAAAGCACCTGTGAAATGAATGTTGAATATCACATCTTTTGAGCGCTCGCCTTTGGGCTTTCTCTTTTGTTTTCCAAACAGATGTCTTAAGGTCATTCAGTAGTATAAGATCTGCCGGGCTTTGATCGTTCTCTTGCCTCTAAATTTCATATGAAATTAGATCAGAGGGCGGTGGCTTGAAAGTTCTTTAGATATTAGGTATCAGAAGTGTTTGAGTGGGTGTGGAGTCCCTTGGCGATTTTCATCCACACATTCTTTTTATGGAATGTTATTGAAGTTACTGCTGCTTGGTTTGTCTTCCTTTACTGGAGCTCCGTTTTACATTTTCTGTTTTGCGTAACTATTTGTCTGTTCTTGGCTTGTCTTCTCTCAGGACCTGCACTCTCAGGGTGAAGTCATTGCATGTCTGGAAAAGGCCTTGGTCAGGGAGGCCGAGCAGCAGGAAAAGGCTCATCAGATCAGAGATGACTGCAAGAAGTCCATCATGCGAGTGGCTGAGCTGTCCTCGGACGACTTCCACCTGGACCGCTACCTCTACTTTTCTTGCCGTGATGACCGAGAACGCTTCTGTGAAAATGTAACTTTCTTTTTTTTAATTTTTACATTTTAAGAAGCTTTGACCAACAATATATATATCAAATATATGCCATTGGCAGTCAGTTACTTTTCATTATAGATAGAGACCGATCAGCGTTTTTGAGGCCGATTCCGATCACCCATCACCTTTCAACGCGATTGGCCAATACCCGATACCGATAGAGGACAGGGCTACATGTAGTTATTAGTGCAATGAAGTCATAAAACATGGTCTAAACTGGTTTATTACCATTTTTAACAAGCTCATGTGAAACAACATAATATTTTTAACAAAATTAACAGTAAATAAACAAATTAAATCAAACAAATGTCGTCAATACTGCAGTCATTACATTTGGACCCTTAATTTAAAACAAAAAAAGCTAATTAAATAAATGCAGTCAAAACTGCAGTCATTAAATGTAGATCTTGAATTGTTGCTGCTGTTCTGTTTGTACTGGTCAGATCTGGTCTGCATGGTTCTCTGGGTTATCTGTTTTGTGTTAGCTGTGCGTGCTAGCTCTGCTGTTTACTGATACTCACTGTATTCAGCCGTGGGTGTACTCTAAAAACCGTATCAGATTAGTAGTGTTAAATGTCTTTGTCTTTTAAAAACACTCTGGATGAGTCTGTCACATACGGCAACAAGCTGCCAGACGGACGCAACGCAAAGAAACTGTTCTCGCGAGGCGCGCCGCTTTAGTCAGTCTGTGTAAAATAAAGGGTGTGTATTTCCACCTAGTGGTTCAGATAGGAATTGCAGGGATCTGGCTGGAGGGGGTATTAATGAAACTCTAGCTGGAAATACAGAAATTGGGCTCATTTGTTTAACGCCATCGATCAGCTCTCAGGATCAGCTAAATTGGAGAAATATCGGCCGATCGCATTTTGATTAAAAATCGGCCGATACCGATACATAGCTGATCGATCTTTCCATCTCTAATTATAGAGTTTTATACTGGCCGATGATTAGGGTGGTCTCAAATTTACGTCACAGTATTACTTACAGTGCTCTCCAGGGTAAATGTTTAGTGCTCTATTAAGAAGATTTTATTGACGCACTTGACTGTTTATTAATTTGGTAGAAGTATATCTGTAGAAGTTTCTCATATGTGTGAATGAGCAGCAGGCGTCAGTAGTGTATTTATAAAGCTTTCCAAATACAGATGCACTGCATGTACCTGCACTGCTTTCAAATTAGCGGGAACTGTCAGGAAAACCACAAATCGCCAACCCTGAGTGACAGGAGAACATCTGTTTATCCAACAGAGTGAAACAAGTGTTAAAACATAGCGTCACAAAGTGAAAAGACTTGCGAGCACCACCCGGCGTGACCACCAAAATTAAACACGAATTCATTCATTTTGAATTCATTTTGAAGTGCCACACACACAAATTGCCAAAAGTTTAAAAATAAATGATTAAAAAAAAATCTCATGGCTCTTCTCAGGGTCAAAGGAGTCATTATAATGCATCAGGTTTTAAAAACGGACGGTGCTGTTTTAGATTCATTATCTTAATCATTATCTTTATTCATTATCAGGTATTTGCTTTTATTCTCATGTACAGCCCAAACCTATGATGTATGTGTGTAAATTGCCATAATTGTCAGTCTGCAGTTTTGTGTTTTTTTGTTTTTTTTTAACAGCTAAATAGCCTACAAGTCTTCAGTAATGTAAATATTGCAGGACGGTGGTGGAGCTTCCCAGGATTCTTGGTTATTTTTAATAATAATAATACATTTTATTTATTTAGTGCTTTTCAAGAAACTCAAAGACGCTTTTTTACATTTTTTTTCATTACTTCTGTTTCCAGAGAGATTTTTAGTGATGTGGCATTATGTTACATTATGTTAAGCAGTTTTGTGCTGAGATTTAACAGTGTAGTCCAGATGGCTGTAATAAAAGTGAGCACATGGACTGTAAACATGGTAATCTCTTTAGACACTTTAAATCTTCAGAATTGCAAATTCACCTCAGAAGTGTCATAAGAATTTAAAACTAGTCACTTATTCCACAAAACATCAGCATCTGTCCATAACACCAACCAACAGATGCAGTGGTCGGCTACAGCTCTGAATCCATCCTGCCCTGTAATGCCTCCAGTACTGCTAGTGTCCTCCTCGTTCCAGATCTAGTGCTGTTCATTCCCTCTGGTGAGTGACGTCACGGGCGATTGACAGCTGCCCCTTCCCCTGGGCCTCAAATCAGCTTGTGTCATGGTGACAGGATTAGCTGATGCAGTTGCCGTGTCTGGGTCTCTCAAATTCCCCTTGTTATTTCATGTCTTGTTGGTTGAAGTGCTCATCAACCATGTGTTTGTCTTCCTTGCAGACCCAAGCTGGAGAAGGCAGGGTCTACAAATGTCTCTTCAACCACAAATTTGAGGAAGCGATGTCTGAAAAGGTGGGCCGAATGTGAATAAACTTAAAATAGTCTGTGAAGCAGAAGAGTTGTATAACTGCTGCATACATAGCGGGTGAAAAAAATAAAAAATACCCCACAGGAATGTATGTGGCAGCTTGTGGTATGTGTGTTTGTCTGGAGTCTAAAAAAGCATGTCTGTCCACAGTGCAGAGACGCCCTGACCACTAGGCAAAAGCTGATTGCTCAAGACTATAAGGTCAGTTACTCACTGGCCAAAGCCTGCAAGGCTGACCTCCGTAAATACCGCTGTAACTTGGACACCAACCTGCCCCGAGCCAGAGAGGCTAGACTTTCATACCTACTCCTCTGCCTCGAGTCTGCAGTGCACAGAGGTCAGTATGTGTATGTGTATGTGTATGTGTATGTGTATGTGTATGTGTATGTGTATGTGTATGTGTTGTGTGTGTGTGTGTGTGTGTGTGTGTGCTGAAGCTATACAAAGCATGTACAACCACTGGCTATTTGATTAGGCACACCTCCTCCTATCTACACTTTATCCATTTGATCAGCTCCACTTTGTAGTTCTGCAGTTACAGACTGTAGCCCCTTTGTTTTTCAATGAACAGGGCCCCCACAGTAACCCCTACAGGACCACAGCAGAGCAGGTTTTATTTAAGTGGTGGGTCATTCTCAGCATTGCAGTAACACTGATGTGGTGGTGTGTTACATCCTATATAGTGACTGCAACCGAGGCCACATCCTATATAGTGACTGCAATACTGACTGATTAGTTTACCTTATCTAATATATCCCAGATCTTTAGTGTTATGACATAATCACAAAGGTGTCAATGGTAATCCTAGTATTTATAGATACTAGGGTTTAAAATACTTCTGTGGAAGTATCAACTCAAGCTTTTTACTCCAGTAAATATGTAAAAGTACTTCTTTCAAAACTACTTTGTAAAGTATAAAGTAATGTAAGGGGAAAAAATGTCTTTAAGGACAAAAGCTTAGGCTGCACCACAGGGGTCTATAATGCACTAGCCCACCTCCCCAAAAACCCCATTCTTCTAAAAGCCATAACGACTATAATGTTATATTAAAATGTTAATGTTGATAAATTTGGGATGCGCTAGGCTTCCGGTTTCAGCCGCATATACGCCCATTGAACATGAATGTAGTTTAGTACAATGTAAATATATTAAATAACCTGTGTACTATATTAAAGAAGCATATCTGTGTACTTCTGAGCATTAACATGTGTTTCATGGAGCAGAGGATATGATGACTAGTTGTCTATAAGTATTGTAATGGTGCAAAAATGGCATGGCATGTTATCAATAACCTTTACTGGAACGTAAATGTACATGAATGAAAACAAGCTGAAATGAAATAGGAGTAACGAGGCTATTTTTAAAATGTAAGGAGTAGAAAGTACAGATAATGAAGTGTAAATGTAAGGAGTAGAAAGTACTAATAATGGAGTGTAAATGTAAGGAGTAGAAAGTACTGATAATGGAGTGTAAATGTAAGGAGTAGAAAGTACAGATAATGGAGTGTAAATGTAAGGAGTAGAAAGTACTGATAATGGAGTGTAAATGTAAGGAGTAGAAAGTACTGATAATGGAGTGTAAATGTAAGGAGTAGAAAGTACTGATAATGGAGTGTAAATGTAAGGAGTAGAAAGTACTGATAATGGAGTGTAAATGTAAGGAGTAGAAAGTACTGATAATGGAGTGTAAATGTAAGGAGTAGAAAGTACTGATAATGGAGTAGAAAGTACTGATAATGGAGTAGAAAGTACTGATAATGGAGTGTAAATGTAAGGAGTAGAAAGTACTGATAATGGGGTGTACATGTAAGGAGTAGAAAGTACTGATAATGGAGTGTAAATGTAAGGAGTAGAAAGTACTGATAATGGAGTGTAAATGTAAGGAGTAGAAAGTACTGATAAAGGAGTGTAAATGTAAGGAGCAGAAGGTACTGATAATGGAGTGTAAATGTAAGGAGTAGAAAGTACTGATAATGGAGTGTAAATGTAAGGAGCAGAAAGTACAGATAATGGAGTGTAAATGTAAGGAGTAGAAAGTACAGATAATGGAGTGTAAATGTAAGGAGTAGAAAGTACAGATAATGGAGTGTAAATGTAAGGAGTAGAAAGTACTGATAATGGAGTGTAAATGTAAGGAGTAGAAAGTACAGATAATGGAGTGTAAATGTAAGGAGTAGAAAGTACTGATAATGGAGTGTAAATATAAGGAGTAGAAAGTACAGATAATGGAGTGTAAATGTAAGGAGTAGAAAGTACTGATAATGGAGTGTAAATGTAAGGAGTAGAAAGTACTGATAATGGAGTGTAAATGTAAGGAGTAGGAAGTACAGATAATGAAGTGTAAATGTAAGGAGTAGAAAGTACAGATAATGGAGTGTAAAAATAAAGGGTAGAAAGTACAGATAATGGAGTGTAAATGTAAGGAGTAAAAAGTACAGATAATGGAGTGTAAATGTAAGGAGTAGGAAGTACAGATAATGGAGTATAAATGTAAGGAGTAGGAAGTACAGATAATGGAGTGTAAATGTAAGGAGTAGAAAGTACAGATAATGGAGTGTAAATGTAAGGAGTAGAAAGTACTGATAATGGAGTGTAAATGTAAGGAGTAGAAAGTACAGATAATGGAGTGTAAAAATAAAGGGTAGAAAGTACAGATAATGGAGTGTAAATGTAAGGAGTAAAAAGTACTGATAATGGAGTGTAAATGTAAGGAGTAGGAAGTACAGATAATGGAGTATAAATGTAAGGAGTAGGAAGTACAGATAATGGAGTGTAAATGTAAGGAGTAGAAAGTACAGATAATGGAGTGTAAATGTAAGGAGTAGAAAGTACTGATAATGGAGTGTAAATGTAAGGAGTAGAAAGTACAGATAATGGAGTGTAAATGTAAGGAGTAGAAAGTACTGATAATGGAGTGTAAATGTAAGGAGTAGGAAGTACAGATAATGAAGTGTAAATGTAAGGAGTAGGAAGTACAGATAATGGAGTGTAAATGTAAGGAGTAGGAAGTACAGATAATGGAGTGTAAATGTAAGGAGTAGGAAGTACAGATAATGGAGTGTAAATGTAAGGAGTAGGAAGTACAGATAATGGAGTGTAAATGTAAGGAGTAGGAAGTACAGATAATGGAGTGTAAATATAAGGATTAGAAAGTACAGATAATGGAGTGTAAATGTAAGGAGTAGAAAGTACTGATAATGGAGTGTAAATGTAAGGAGTAGAAAGTACTGATAATGGAGTGTAAATGTAAGGAGTAGAAAGTACAGATAATGAAGTGTAAATGTAAGGAGTAGAAAGTACTGATAATGGAGTGTAAATGTAAGGAGTAGAAAGTACTGATAATGGAGTGTAAATGTAAGGAGTAGAAAGTACTGATAATGGAGTGTAAATGTAAGGAGTAGAAAGTACTGATAATGGAGTGTAAATGTAAGGAGTAGAAAGTACTGATAATGGAGTGTAAATGTAAGGAGTAGAAAGTACTGATAATGGAGTGTAAATATAAGGAGTAGAAGTAAAAAGTCAGCTGAATAATAACTACTCCAGTTAAGTATAAATAACCAAAATCTCCACTTAAGTTAACAAAGTATTTGTACTTCATTACTTGACACCTCTGAATAATCAACATTATTTGCTTCATATGAGGAGTCATAATGTTTTGGCTCTGTGTGCATGTTTCTAAAGTATGCTTGAAATCAGAAATGTTGGTGAATAACACCATTAACCAATACTATCATGCATCACCTCCCTTTTCTGCCACACCCACCTGTGCAGAGACCCTCCCTGCTAATGTGTTTCACTTGGAAACACATCACGGCACTGTAGAAAAACGTGTTATGTTTTCCAATTCACGTCGGCTTTGAAGCTTTTTGCCGCGCTGTTAGTTATTGTGTGTACGTGCTTTATATTTAATGGCACTTGCTTTTGTGTTTTCGCTTCAGGTCGCATGGTGAGTGGGGAGTGTCAAGGGGAGATGCTTGACTACAGGCGCATGCTGATGGAGGATTTTTCCCTGAGTCCAGAGATTGTGCTGCACTGTCGGGGAGAGATTGAGTCTCACTGCTCTGGGCTGCACCGCAAGGGACGCACACTCCACTGCCTTATGAGAGTGGGTCGGGGGGACAAGGGCCCAATTGACAGCCTCTGTCAAAATGCCGTAAGTGCTCATGCATCTACAAGCAGTCGTCGCAGAAAAAGTGCTTGTCGTAATCATGCAGACTTCCTCCACAGTTCATCAGTGGACTGCCAATGACTGGCAAAAAGGCTTCAGAAGCAGATTGTCGTGCTGGAAACGACAGGCCGGAACTGAGCAAAACAAATTCTAACTGACAAGTTTCTGAAAGGTTGCACAAGGCCGCAAGAACCGATGCATGGAAGACAAGCGTTGGATACCAAGTGCATCTTTTAAAATCCCAGCAGATTGTAAAATAACTTGTGACAAGAAAAAAAGTTATGTACATGTTTATAGTGACTGGAAAGCACAAATCGACTAGGCATCACAGAACGTAATTTCTAGTTAAAATCTAGTCTAGGCTAGTCTCTGTGCCAGTCGTTCACTGTACATGCTCCAAAATATGATCAATCTAACACAGTCAACTCAGATTCATTCATGTAATCATGGTCAAACTTCTGTAACATCTGGCCTGCGTCAAGAATTAGGAATCATTAAATCACTTGAACTCCATTCTGGCAGCTCTTCCACAGCTTGCATAAGTTAAATGTGTACCTTTCCTATGTGACCGAGTCTATATATGTTTCCCTCCCGTAGCTTCAGGCACTCATCCAGTCTGCGGACCCTGGGGCTGATTACCGTATTGACCGCGCTCTCAATGAAGCCTGTGAGTCAGTGATTCAGACAGCCTGCAAACACATTCGCAACGGAGACCCTATGTGAGTCCCGGTAACCTTTTGTACTCTTTGTGTGTTATTACTTGCGTGTAAATGTGCATCTCTTTTGTAAACCGTTTAATTTAATTTCAATTAATTCTTAACATGGGAAAGCTATTTTTAATTTAAAAAGTATAATTAAGTACGGAGGGCTTTTTCTTCTCTGTTCTACTAAACAATTCACTTTTGGACCGTATCAGGTTTTTTTTTTTTTTTATTCTTCTCATGAATACTTTACTAGGGAAAGTAAAACTGAACAGGAGCTGAATTGAATTGTCTGTGTATAATTATACAGTGAGCCTTTTGTCGAAGACTGAGCAGTGAGCTGTCTGTTTAATGCATAAAGCGTCGAGCACAGAGTGCTAGTGTACTCTCTGTTATATAGAGGGAGGTGAGGTGGTTCAGCTTAGCTTAGTGAATGTGAGAACAAGTTTCTGTCTTTTGATGTTTAGATAACCTTCATATCTATTTTTTATTAGTTGTTTGCCTGCCATGAAGTGCTATTGGGAGGTGGTTTGCTTTACACAGGGAGGTGGGGTGGTGTAATTAATTCTAGTGTTTTGAAGTGATTTAGTCCCGTGTAAATCCAACAACTTGCTGTTTTTTATAGACTACTTGTTCCTGTGCTGGTAAAGATTCTGACACGTTTACCTGCAGAAACCAACCTGTAGAAACAACTCCTGATTGTAATATGTTGGCAAATATTTTACCATAGTGAATAGGGGTGTAAGAAAATATCTAAAATACCGAATATCGGGATATTTTGTTTCGTGATATAGTATCGATTCTCAAAAACACAGCATCAATACAAAGATTACTGGCAGACAGTGAATCATTGTATGTTGTGTTTAAACCTCTGACCATTAGATGTCAGTGTTGTAATCCATTTTCAGCTTCACTCCAACATTAACAAGCAGCACAAGGGCGCAATGCTATTGTAAGCATTGGCAAACCTGTTCATATAGTGGTGTGTTTTTATAGTAGGATTTGAAAAATCACAATATATCACTTTGCTTGTAATATCACTACTTATTGAATACCCGATATATTGAATCGCTGTATCACAATACGTATTGTATCACCAGGTTCTGGCCAATACACAGCCCTAATAGAGAAGGGGTTTTCAGTAGTCTGTGTGGCACAGATCTAGCTGATTCGAGGTAGACATGCCTGTGATTTACACCAAGATTTCTTCTACTTTTCAAATCGATGGTAAAATTACATTGCCCCGCCTTCACGTGAAACCGTCAGTGACACTGAATAGTACACAAGATTACAGCCTGTCAGACTGATTTAAAATATGCCTAACAAATAATAATAATTCCATTACTTTGTTAGTTGTATGTGGTGATGGTCTTTAAAACTTATTCAGGTAGACAATCGGTGTATTTAGTAGTCCACTTCTCTAAAACATACTAAAACATGCTGTAGAAACTGGTGGCAAAAAAAAAAGGCAACACACCTCGCATACCTCAGGAAACATGTAGAGACTTTGTTCTCTTGATGCTGTCATGCAATATCTGGATCTGCTGGAACAGACTGACAATTGAAGGCCATCTAATTGGGTGTGTGTGTGTTTGTGTGTGTCTGTCTGTGTAGGATCCTCTCGTGTCTGATGGAACACCTCTACACAGAGAAGATGGTAGAAGACTGTGAGCACCGACTGCTGGAGCTTCAGTATTTTATCTCCAGAGACTGGAAGTGAGTCAGGCTTCTCTCTTAAATAAGGAGGGGGAGGAACTTCAGGCATGGACCTCCTCTTAAACTTTAGTTGTTTCTTTCATAACACGTATGAATTTCTATCTCTACTTTTCACCCCTGTGTCTAAGTTTTTGCACATTACCACCTCCCTATATGCTTCCTGTTGCTCAATGTAGCAGTCACCTAAAGCTCCAGGTTCTCAGCTCTAATTCATACGTGTGTGTGTATATATATATATATATATATATATATATATATATATATATATATATATATATATATATATATATATATATATATATATATATATATATATGTATGTATGTATGTGTGTATATATATATATATATATATATATATATATATATATATATATATATATATATATATATATATATATATATATATATATATATATATATATATATGTGTGTGTGTGTGTGTGTGTGTGTGTATATATATATATATATATATATATATATATATATATATATATATATATATATATATATATATATATATATATATATATATATATATATGTGTGTGTGTACATACAGTACAGACCAAAAGTTTGGACATACCTTCTCATTCAAAGAGTTTTATAAAAAAAACTTTACAAAAAAAGTGTGAAACAACTGTAAATATGTCTTATATTCTAAGTTCTTCAAAGTAGCCACCTTTGCTTTGATTACTGCTTCGCACACTCTTGGCATTCTCTTGATAAGCTTCACCTGAAATGGTTTTCACTTCACAGGTGTGCCCTGTCAGGTTTAATAAGTGGGATTTCTTGCCTTATAAATGGGGTTGGGATCATCAGTTGTGTTGTGCAGAAGTCAGGTGGATACACAGCTGATAGTCCTACTGAATAGACTGTTAGAAATATATGTATATATTCTGCTCCTGCTCAACAGTATTAAAATTTAGCCTTCACAGCATTCTGACTTGTTGACTTGTGATTGAGCAAAGGTTTCATAGGCTGGTCGGTTATAGTATTCACATTTTCTACAGGAGCAATATGTAAGATGCAATCACAGTGTAAAAGTTTTAGATTAGATTTAGATTAAAACATTTTAAGATTTACTGAATTATCAACAGATTATGAAGAAAGACATCTTTGTATCTAAATTAAATTAACCAGCTAAAATGCTCAATAACAAGTGACAAAAAAATAGCAGCCAAATAAGAGTTAATATAGGTGCTACTTTCCATGGCTGGAGATACACTTAGTGGGTAAAGTGATGAAGTCTGATGCTGAAACTCGAAGAGGGAGGGGGAAGCAGTGTGGAGTATGAATTTGACAGATTATATTATCTTACATACTGCTCCTTTATGTTTTAATTCAGTTTTCTGTTTAATTATCATTCATTTTAAAGACTTATTTCAGTGCTGTGTGTGGCATATGTGATGTGGGGGAAGGAGGGGTGGGGGTCATGAAAATCAAGACGTTCCGTGTCGCTCCTAACAGGCAGAGGTAGCGTGTGTGAATCGGGTCTCGGTTTTCTCCCCAACTGCTGTCAAACAGTTTGTTCTTTCTTTTGTTGAACACATGATCCAAACCTAACATGATGCTTCTATTAAGAAAGTCTGTGATTCTGTCTCTTGTACTTCTTCCTTTTTACTTCTACCTCAAAAGGACTTTAATACCGGAGCAAGAACAGACTTAACCTGCTTAATGTTAACTGGCTGTTTGATCTTTGAGTGGTTTAATTAAAATAATTGTTGATGGCTCTGATAGCTGTAAGCTCTCCAGTATGTGGCTGCAGCGTGAGCCATGACATTTGGAAGTTGACCCTCTCCATCAACACATCACTCTCATCTTTTTAATGTTAGCAGGGACGTTCAGGTGCCCCGAAAGATGTAGTGCGATAAAGCCTTTTCGCTGCTCGTAATGTCATTCACAGCCCATTAGGTGTAAGTACTTTTTAATTGGAATACTTTGAAGCGGCAATTTAGTGTAATTACCCATTGTCACTGACGGCCCACTCTACCTATTGTAGTGAAGGGTTTGTTTGCTCCTGCTTCAGAAGCCTCGGATGGCTGAGATCCTGCTGTGATTTTTGGGCTGGTTTTTATTGGGAAAGGCACAGCTATGTCTTACCCATCACTGCAGTACACTGTATTAGACCAGCTTTTTACTATCTTGGTTGGTATCTTGGTTATGGTTGTGTTGCTGTACTACTCCACAACAAGACAGCACATGTGTTTGCTGTTTCAGGATAGACTTGTTACAGGATTAAGTCAAATTATTATTATTATTATTATTATTATTATATATATATATTTTTTTTTTTGTGCCTTCTGTATCAGTACTGTCTGAAATTGTTTCCTAAAGAATTGAAATACTTGGCCTGTCTTTGATTCCTCTTTTGTTGAACCTCCATGTAAAGTCAGTATTAAATGGGCTCCCTGTAGGCTGGATCCTATCTTGTACCGAAAGTGCCAGAATGATGCTTCCCGGCTCTGCCACACACATGGCTGGAATGAGACCAGCGAGTCGATGCCTCCTGGTGCTGTGTTCTCCTGCCTCTATCGCCATGCCTACCGCACCGAGGAACAGGGCAGACGAGTAAGCAGTTGCAGAGTTTCCCCTCACAGTCATTTCTCTGTTATTCTTAAATTTGTCTCAATTATACATTTACAGCGTTACAGGGTTGTTATAAACATAGACAGTGCTATCACATTACTAACCCTGAATAGTGGATTAACATGTAGTGTTTTGAATTTAACAGCTTGATCCAGAACAGTATGTGAGTGTGTCAGTTTTGAAACAGTAAATAAGGATGATGATAATAATGGTGGTGGGTATAATCCATAATGTGGTGAGACTTTCAGTTGATCTCAGAAATGAAAGAAAGCAAAAAATCATGGAATCCACTGTAAAATATGATTTAATGTGAATTAAATTTGCTTGCTATAATAAGTGTTTTGTAAGGCTGTGTAATTATCTTTTGTGGGTTTTAATCTGTTTTAAACACCGATTTTATGTGTGTTTTAAGTAAAAAGAAGGACAATAAGAGGGAGAAAAGGAGGGATTCACTGTCTCTTGCTGGTTTATAGCTTACAAGAGACTGCAAGGTTGAGGTCCAGCGGATCCTGCACCAGAGAGCTCTTGATGTGAAACTGGACCCAGAACTTCAGAAACGCTGTATGACTGACCTGGGCAAGTGGTGCAGTGAGAAGACAGAAACTGGCCAGGTAAGTAGAGGTCTTGTGACCCTGAAACACAGGCAACTGTCGCCCCTTTCCCGTCCTGCACGGTTGGTCGACACCGTGTAATTGGCTCTCTTCGCCACTGTTTTGGCTGTTGGCAGTAAGCCGTGAGAGGCAGCTAAGATTGACACAAACAAAGAAAAGCCTAATTTTTCAGCACTTCTGCGACTAGCACTGTTATGTAAAGGGGCGGATGTATTTCTAATGTCTGAATTAAAAAAAAAAAAAAACAATATTTGATTTATCCTATTGCCAGTGACAAAATCTGTAGTATTATGGATGCACCAGTATGTGAATTGTGGGCAGGTACATATATATAGTGTTAAAATGTAGATTGGAACGAGCAGCAGCTCCTCCGTTGGCAGGAGAGCTTTCTTAGTCACTCATGGCTACAGAGGATAGCTTGTTGCCAAAGAGAGTTTGTCAGTTTTGTTGCTGGCTGAGAGAAAGTTTCTGGGTTCACTCACCGCTCTAGAGGCTATGCAGAAGAGAATAATGGTGTAAATATATTTTTTTTAATATTTAAGATTCGTTTAAATATGTGCATATGAACAGTTAGCTGTAGTCCTTGTGATGTGCTCAAGCTCAGATTTTCACAGAACAGGTGAAGGCGAGCTAACAGCTCAACAAGGGACTGCAATAGGACATGACATTTTCCAGCTGATTCAGATTAAAATGTAAAGTTATTATTAAAGAATAAGAATAAATAAAACTAAAAGACTTTGACAGTGTTGGAGACCTGTTCTGTGTATTTAATCAGTGGATCCCTTCTTTCCTTTCTTTCTGATCTAGGAGCTAGAATGTCTGCAGGACCATCTAGAGGACCTGGTACAAGATTGCAGGGAAGTGGTGGGCAACCTGACAGAGTTAGAGTCTGAGGTATGTGCTTAAATAGACAGTTCATACAAAGATTGCCATCCATTCCGAACTAGCAATATACCTGAGCAATATGTATAAGTAGATTTCCAGAGATGATCATTGGATCACAGCATAGGTACTGCATTATATTCTCTGGGCTCAGTACCATCTTGCTATGGCCCCTCCACAGGACATCCAGATAGAAGCACTGTTGATCCGAGCCTGCGAGCCAGTTATCCAGTCCCACTGCCATGTAAGTGTAGCCCACTCTCACTTCAGTTGAACTCTGATTGTTTTCTTTAACAAGATTATGTTTATTATGGGTATGACTGTGGTCCTTATTTGGCCTCCTACGGCTCTATCAGTGTCATTTTCCTGAGTTGTTTATTTCTCTAAACAGAGCTAAGAGCGCGATTCAGATTTAATCAAGCTAACGTTTCTTTCTCACACAGGATGTGGCTGATAATCAGATAGACACAGGAGATCTAATGGAATGCCTGGTGCAGAACAAACACCAGAAAGAGATGAATGACAAGTGTGCTGTGGGAGTTACACACTTCCAGCTGGTAAGCTGCAGTGTAGAGCCTTGGATATTAATAATGCTAAATCAATATTTAAATCAATGTCTAACCCTTTGGGATTGGGTATCATTCTGAGAATTGATTCAGACTGGGTTGATGTCTGTGTTAGCTGTTGACTAAATGTGTAAAACAAATTTGAACTGTTAGTAAGTTGTTTGTATTTGTGTGGTGTTGTTTTTTTTTCAGATTCAGATGAAAGACTTTCGCTTCTCATATAAATTCAAGATGGCCTGCAAAGAGGATGTCCTCAAGCTGTGTCCTAACATAAAGAAGAAGTTAGTTCATTATTGCAGTGATCTTTCACGCTATGAATGTAGCGTTAACATTACAGTTTATGATTTAGTGGCCAAATTTGAGGGGGCTCTTCTAGCATAGTCTCTCTCTCTCTCTCTGTCTCTCTCAGTCTCTCTCTCATTGCTCAGTTGTATTATGTTGCCATCTCTCTGTTCCTCTTCCTTCAGGGTGGATGTGGTGATCTGTTTGAGCACCACAGTGAGGAATGACACTTTGCAGGATGTGAAGGAGCAGCGTGTGTCCCTGAAGTGTCGCAAGCAGCTAAGAGTGGAAGAGCTGGAAATGGTGAGAAACCTGGTCCCTGTCTACACCTGGTCATATCTGGATTGTTGCCTATTAAGATTTTAACCAAATGATAGTCAGTTGTGTTTCAGGTTAGTGAGATTTAAATTTGATTGCTGTATGTTGTGTAATAAGCCCATCAACTCATACAAGAAGCAATTTGTCCTTTCAGTTTAAAAGATGATCTCTCGAAATTACTATTCTTGTATTAGTCATCAAGTTAGTAAATATGGAGGTGTTCTGGAGGTGAATTCCACATTCAAAAATTATAATTTGTGTGTTTACAGTTGTGCTTTAAGTGTGAGTGTGCATCAATTAAGACATAATTTAAATACAACAGTGTATATGTGTTTGCATGTCTGTGTATAGTGGCTAGGGCTGGGTATTGCCACTGATTGATCCTGATTCACAAGTTCTCAATTCAATTAGATTTCTGACTCTATTTGATTCAATTCAATATTGATTCATTTAGGGATATTTTAGTTACAATAATATGTTTGGTTTGAATATGAAAGGAGATTTTCAGAGAACTAATGTTGTAAATGTACAAGGACCACTCAACCTACCATTACTAAAACATTAGTGTTTATATACCGTCCTGGTTTCTGAATCCAAAATGTAGGCAGACATCTGCTTTTATGTTCTGGGGCGGATGGGGGGGCTGGAAAAGCCAGTTTTAAAGGTCGATCTCGGGTTTATACGAATCGATATTGGATTATTTAAATGAAGATTGATTTGAATCGAAAAAATATTTTTTTAAACACACCCCTAATAGTGGCTGTTCAAGTTAATAAGGAAAATGCTTTTAAGACTTCATTTTTATTGTGTTAAAAAAAAAAAAGTATGGATAATATGTCAGACTGTTATCATAATCCCAGAATAGTGATTGCACTTCCTCGTCATAGGGCTTCAGCTCTACCGAAATGAAAATGCCATGGCAGTGTTTGGTTTCTCTGCCAGCAAGGCTTCCTGTCAATCAGATATTGTGGGCGGGATGTCAGGAGGGACCTTTAAATGCAGGGTGTGTTTCAAGAGGAAGTGACGAGTCTAAACTTTGGTAGAGTGGTAGAGGCACAGACCTAGATGCTTTACAGTACAAACATGGTATTGCCTAAGGTGCCAGAATGTAATAGCTTCCATTTAAAGTGGAACAGGAAGATTTAAATAAGCAGCTAACTTCAGCTTCGGAAATCCCACTCATATTGCAGTGCGCATATTGCATTTCTACTATTTTAGACTGTTTTGTTTCTATTATCCAGTAGCAAAAGCAGTAAGAATGGCTTTACTTTGAATTCCCACTGTTTGTGATGATATATCTCTGCAGTAGAGCTTTTAGGAGCAGCTCTATTAAAGCACAAATAATTGTCACCGTTAAGCATGCATGATATAAAAATACTGTTTGTGAAATGATTCTGTTGTGTGGATGAACAGGAAACATGCAGACACACTGACAGGCTTGACTCCACATACCATCAGACGTTGCTCAGATTCTCTTGGCTCCTGAGCATTTGATATGAATGACGGCCTTGGCCTTGGCCTTGCCTGGTGGCTCGTATTGCATTTGTACAAGGCCAAATGAATGAGGTGGGTGTTGAAGTAGAGGTATCTCATGGACCCTCACTGGTCTTCTATCTCTTTGCAGTCAGAGGACATTCGCTTAGAGCCTGAGCTACATGACTCGTGCAAGAAAGACATCAGCAAGTTGTGCTCTGCTGTTACGTTTGGCAATGCTCAGGTAAGACCATCAGTCTAGGCATTATATTGCTTAATAAGTATATACACGGATCAGCAGTAACATTAAAACCAGCTTGTAGTATCTACACTCTTTGTCTATTTGATCAGCTTCACCGACACACTAGTCTGTACCTGCAGGACTACAAAGTCCTTCTATATGGTGTCTGCATATAATGTTAAGAAGGGTCCACCATCCAAATAATACCTGCTTTGTGGTGGTCTTGAACATTGAGGAGCAAAGTAAAAAAAAAAGGATAACAAATGGTCAACAGATGGTCTACAGCAGACCTGCCAACCTTTACACATTTAGACATCAAACTACGCTGCTACGATCTGTCACTTCAAAATACGAGAAAAGCCGTTGATGGTTTTGAGATCCACTGTCAGTGCATTCACGCACCAGGCAACTTTTCTATGGGTGTAACCGCATTGGGCAGCAACATGTTGGGAAAAGAAGACTTCGACCAATCATAGCGCTAGTTTTAAAACTCTTCAAATAGGCTACAAGCGGAGAGCCAGAGAGCCATCAAAACAAGCGCCTAGGTTAACGCAGTTAAACCCTCTGCATGTGAAATTGTTGTTTGCGGCTACATACTTGTCGGTAAGAGTCATTGCACATGCAGACATAAGCCTCTAGTTCACAAGTAAAATTCACAGCTTTATAAAATTCATAAAAGTTTCTAATAGGTTGTCCACAGAGTCAACAGATATCAGTTCAGAGTCTAGAACACTATGTACATATGAATTATGAAGTGATTCTACTGAACAGTTTTTAAGTAAATGGCATCCAATATCACACCAAGTGTATTTTAGTGATGATTGTAA
Organism: Megaleporinus macrocephalus; assembly: GCA_021613375.1. Lineage (NCBI taxonomy): Eukaryota > Metazoa > Chordata > Actinopteri > Characiformes > Anostomidae > Megaleporinus > Megaleporinus macrocephalus. The sequence goes on along the minus strand of CM038711.1, from coordinate 31,790,758 downwards.
TTTAACACATAAAATGGCAATAAATGTTCATAATGTTCACACATTAACATATCGGTCTATATTAATATTAATCACAAACAAATCTTTTTGTTGCTTATGATTAATGCAACAAGTACTGTTCTTGAAAGTCTGTCAGAATGTTTCAGAGTAACTGGACGTAACTAGATTTAAAATATGGCAGTGTAATATTCTCTGAACATTCACTGCAAGATTCTTCTAAACAAGTAATTTACATTTCCTCTGTGATTAGCTGTCAGGATATTTTTGCAGCAATGTTTTGTAATTTAGAGTGATATTATTGTATTTTCCTGAAAGAACAGCTCTACTGGCTTCTAGACAGGAGAGCTTTATTGTTATTTATATTGTCCAGTGTATTTAAAGCACATAATATGCCATAGGCCAATACAAATTTTAATTATGTTTAATATCTGTTTAAGCAGCATATTTTGGGGGATTTTTAGTTACCTAATGTCTTGGTGAAAACATTGAAACATGTTCCTCTCCTCTACATACCTTTTCTATTACTTACAGTCTGTCCTGTGTGTCTTCCCAGGTCATTGAGTGTCTGAAGGAGAATAAGCACCAGCTCACTCACACATGCCATCAGAAGGTCTTTAAGCTGCAGGAAACAGAAATGATGGACCCTGAGCTGGACTACCAGCTAATGAGAGTGTGCAAACAAATGATAAAGGTTTGATACTGACTTTTGTGGTTGACCATGTCTTTTTATGAAAAATTTGCAATTTAATCAATTATTGTATTCAACGTGCTGAACTGAAAAGAATATTCAGCAAATATTTTACCTGTGTAGTCCAACAAGTGATGGACTCCCAGTTATATATTTCTCTCTCTCTCTCTCTCTCTCTCTCTCTCTCTCTCTCTCTCTCTCTCTCTCTCTCTCTCTCTCATATCTCTCAGCGTTTCTGTGCTGAATCTGATGCCAAGAGTATGCTGCACTGCTTGAAACAGAACAAGAACAGTGAACTGATGGACCCCAAGTGCAAGCAGATGATCACCAAAAGACAGATAACTCAAAGCACAGGTAGCAATGATTTGCTGCCACACTGTGTCTCTTACTCCTGAGTATTTAGTATTTACTGATGTTAGTATTTACATTCGTTTCATGATTTTCAGACTATAGGCTTAATCCAGTGCTACGGAAGGCTTGCAAAGCAGATATTCCCAAATTTTGTCAAAACATTCTCAACAAGGCCAGCGATGACAGTGAACTGGAGGGCCAGGTCATATCCTGCCTGAAGCTCAAGTACGCTGACCAGGTACATGCACCATGGAACATATGTGAAGCTAAATTAATTGTTTTGACTAATTGTTTTAACTATTTGTTTTTCTTCCTATGTATATACACTACCGCTCAAAAGTTTGGGATCACAGTGAAATGTTCTTGTTTTAATGGAGTATCTTCCTTCCTTAACACAACAATGGACTGACGGGTCTCTAAAGAAAGTTGTTTCTTTCTGGTCATTTTGAGTCGGTCAGCAAGCCATCAACTGCTGATCTTCAGATACTAAACTAACCTAGAATGTTGTTCTCCCTTTTATACTCACTTATTAGTAGAATGTTTTTCAGCTGTGCATCACAATTGAGCAAGAGTGTCCTAACAACCAATTAGTCCAATAACATCCTTAACTTGGATTGGTGGCCGTACCAGGAGATTTAGACAGAGGACTGAGAATTGCTGATAATAGGAATATATGCAAAATAAGCCTCTATACAAAAATAGACTTTAATACAAACATTTTTATTCTTTAAAAATCATCTGATACACTTACATTAATTGTGAAATGGACAATATATTTTGTGAATTGCATAAAAATTGCATGAATTGCATGAAATTAAATTCTGAAGTGATCCTAAACTTTTGAGCGGTAGTGTATGTATGTATGTATGTATGTATGTATGTACGTGCTTTGATATTTTAAACTGGACATTATTCCCAGCGACTGTCTACAGACTGTGAGGACCAGATCAGGGTGATCCTTCAGGAATCAGCCCTTGACTACAGGCTTGACCCTCAGCTTCAGCTTCACTGCACTGCGGAGGTGAGTCAGACCCACAAGTCCACAGCGTATGCATGGGCTCAGACTGCTAGAGGTTTGCACCGAAACATGCGCAGCGCCTGCTACTTTGATCTCAGAGACAGATGCCTGCTCGCACACTCCCACACACCATGACTACTTGTTGGCTTTTCATTCCTAAAGCTAATGAAAATAGGATAACCCTGTTGGCAATGAAAGTGTTTAGAGTGTAAAGCTGTTAATGAGCATCCTCCTGCCGTAATGAGATGCACTTGATTAAAAGCAATAAGGAGAACTCGTATGCCTTTCAGACACTGCTTCATTCACACGTTGCTCTGAGCTTCCCACCTGGCATAAAGACAGACCCAGCGTTCTTACATTGCCATCAACACATACCTAATGAGACTACCACTTTATGCTGGAGTTCGACTGTTTATTATTTGTCAAATATTAATTATTTTTCTATTAGCGTCTGTAAAAAACAACACCTCAGTCAATTGTTTGTCTCTGACAGGTTTTTGCTTGCTTTCCTTTATTAGCACTAATATGATTAAAATAACAAACATTTTAAGTGCATCCAAATGAGGATAACACATCTATACTTTCATGTGAAGTGATCTGATTAAAATAAGAGCAGAACAGGATCTGCAACAGCATAAAAAATGATTTAAGAACAAGGAAAGAAGGCCTAGAACATGTATTTAACACAGAAACCTCGACAGCTGAATATTATATCTTTTTCAGAATTTACTATGACTGTTCTTTTGCTTTTATTACAGCAGAAAAGTGCTATTTTCTGATTTTGACAGTTCTGGTGGTCTACTAAGTTTTATTAGGAGTAGCAGTTTCTCTGTTTTTAAAATAGTCTTGAGGTTGGAAAGTCATTTTTTTTACTCCCAGTTGACTTTCCTGTTTATTATACAAGGCAAGTTTATTTGTATAGCACCTTTCATACAAGGTGGCAACTCAGTGCTTTACATAAATAAAGGCATGAAAATGCATTTAAAATGCATTAAATCATTCAGTTAAAAAGAAATAAGAAATATTAAAGCTTTAAAATAAATCAGTTAATAAGAAATATATAAATATTTAAAAAAAAGAAAGAAAATTAAACATAAAGAAAACAAGCGGAACACCTTATATTTAACCATTCACTGAAAAATCTTCTAAAATTTAAACTTGAACTTTGTTTCTGAGCTTTGCACAGGATGATATATTGGTCAGGAATCTGAGTTTTTCATGTTTGAGTTTGACAGTTGAAAAGATAATCATATTTAAGGAGCCGCAGCTGGCGATGGTCAGTCATCTCAGCCTTGTAAAGCATAGTTTAGCAAAAATTTGTTTCAAAAAAAGCAGGGGCTGTTATTACTGATTAGCAGAAATGTTAGCTTCTTCTAATATAATACAGTAAGTCTTTCGAAAGCCTGGGAAACATGAAATCCCTGTGCTGCCATTGCAACTGCATCATATCTCTTGGAGCACATTTATCAGGCTCAGTGCTCAGGGCCAGACATTGGGTGGCTTTAAGAGAGGAAACCTGATATGATTTTGTTTGTGCAGCTGCACTTCATTGGTATGGATAGCACCATTCATCACTGCACTGTGCCTCTATCCTTTGGTGTGTGTGTGTGTGTCATAGATTACAAACTTGTGTGCTGAGGAAGCTGCTGCACAAGAGCAGACGGGCCAGGTGGAGGAGTGTCTGAAGAATAATCTACTAAAGCTCAAACAAGAGGCCTGCAAGAAGGTAGTAAACAAGCCCTTTATAAGTGTATATATACACCAGCATTCCTGACATAATCCTGAGGACATAATACTATTCATGTACCCATCAGTGCTCACACAAACATCCAGAGTATGTAGACCCACATAACTGTGAACTCACATCTGCTCTGTTGACATATCACCCTGTCCAAGCTGGCTCCAAAACCTCCCTTATCTGGATGTGCTACTGTTTGCATACACTTTGGCCTGTATGTTCTATTGTTCCTTATCATAACCTTATTCACTGTTTGTTTTATCATCTAGGAGGTTTTGAACATGCTCAAAGAAAGCAAAGCAGACATTTTTGTGGATCCTGTGCTGCACACGGCCTGCGCCTTGGATCTGAAACACCACTGTGCAGCCATCACCCCTGGTCGAGGCAGACGTGAGTGCAATACTGACAATGCCATTAAAAGTTCATTTAAAAAAAGTTCTTAAATGCACTGTTTAGGGAAAGAAAACAATAAAAATAAATATAAAGAATCCTTATTTTAGTGGATAGGAGAGTTTTCAGGTAACTAAATATGATTCTTCTAGGGCGTTGCTCCCAAGGACCCATTTTTAGCCTTTTATGAGTGCAGAGCTTATCAGTTCGAGACGCCTTCCAGGTACTAGTGCAATACTAGTGGTCCTCTGTCTAACCCCAGCCCAGCGCGACCCAGCAAAATATCAGGTGTTGGTCTGGTTTCAGTTTATCCTAGCTTCACATTTTCCTGTCACTCAGCTGAAGTGCTTAGTAACAGAACGAAGCACTGGAAAAAAAAAAAAAAAAAACTTTTGTCATAAACTAGACCTGAACCCACTCACAGGCAGGAACGTGGATTGAGTTCCAAAGTTTTTCAGCATGTGGGTATGAATCCAAGTCGGGTACAGCAGATTACATTTTAAACCTGTGCCAGCCTCTGCTCTGTAGACGTGAAATACAGCAAATAGAGTGGTTAAGAAATGTTTCTGCTGTGTGCTGGTCACGGGGCTCTTACACTGTTTCTCCTGTATTGCAGAGATGTCTTGTTTGATGGAGGCTCTGCAGGATAAAAGAGTGCGACTCCAGCCTGAGTGTAAGAAAAGACTGCAAGATCGTATAGACATGTGGGGATATGCAGCCAAGGTTGGTCATCTATACATACACACACACACACACACACACACACACACACACACACACACACACTCACAGTGCTGCTGCTGCTAATGATGATAAATGCTATTAATGTTGTAAAATCAGGTTTACAGTGTTTTACTAATAATTAATTAGACATGCAAACCCATAAATCCAAACAACTTCAAATAATTTAACAAATTAAAAGATTAAAAAATGAAAATAAAAAAGTACATTCAACTTTGGTAGATTAAATAAAGACAGATTACTAATAGAAAGCAAAAACTTTAAAGAACTTTGGAGATTTTTAAAGACCCCCACCCCAGAGCAGGTTTATTTGGTTGGTGGTTACAGTGACACTGATGTGATGGTGTGTGTAGTGCTGGTATGAGTGGATCAGATTTTTAAACACTGTGTCCACTCATTGTCCACTCTTTTAGGCACTTCCTCCTTGTTGGTCCACCTTGTAGATGTAAAGTCAGAGACAATAGCTTATCTGTTACTGCTCAGTTTGTGTTGGTCATCCTCTAGTCCTTCATTAGCGGTCACAGGATGCTGTTGGCTGGATGTTGCTGGTTGGTGGACTAGTCTCAGTCCAGCAGCAACAGTGAGGTATTTAAAAACTGAAGTAGCACCGCTGTGTCTTATCCACTCGTACCAGTACAACGCACACTAACACATAACCACCGCCATCTCAGTGTCAGTACAGTGCTGAGAATGATCTCCCACCCAAATAATACCTGCTTTGTGATGGCCCAGTAGGGGGTCCTGACATTTAAAAACAGAGTGAAAGAGGATTAGTATACAGAGAAACAGATGTACTGCAGTCTATAATTGGCGGTGGGTCTTAATCTTGACAAAGACTTATACAGAACCTGTTGTATATAGATTCTTCAATGTATCGTTCTCAAACCTGTCTCCAGGGCCCCCAGGACAGTGGAGATTTTTATAGAAAGCAGAAAATAATAAATGTTTGGGGGAGGCAGAAAGATAGATCTGCGAGTCACTGCTTGAAGGATCTTTTAAAACTGGTTCTGTGTAACATTTAAAATGGTTCTGAATTTTTTACAATTCAAAGAGCGTTTCGATGCTATATAGAACCTGTTTTGTTAAGATTAAGCTAAATTAAGACTAAACTAGTTAAAGGCAATGTTACATACATGTGTTTTTATGATTTGTTTTAAAAATGGAACTCTACAGGTTGCTGTCAGAGGTTTTCCAAGAGTTCCATAGTTTCTGGACACCGTAGCACACCACTTTAGTTTCACCAGCTGTTCTTAACTGTTTCTACAGGTAGCTCCAGCTGAGGGCTTTGCAGACCTGGCTGTACAAGTGATGACGTCACCTTCAAAGAATTACATCCTCTTGATGATCGCGTTGGCCATTTGTGTCCTTTTTCTGGTGGGCTTGCTCTGTGGCCGCATCACCAAACGTGTGACCAGGGAACTGAAGGATAGGTAGAGCATGGACCTGGGCTGATGCATCTCAGACATTCTTAAAAAAACAAAAACAAAAACAAAAAAAAAACAAACAAAAAAAAAAACCCCTAGACCTTCTTTCCAAACCATCCACTGCTAACCCTGGCCCCAGTGCCGTCCCTGATCATGTCTGACTGTGGATGCTGTAAGTAAAGTTCCGGTGGGCCAGTGCCATGTTGGAACCTCATTCCACCACAACATGCTCCCTGCCGAAAATGTCCCAGAATCCAAATATCAGACATCGCTGAGTCCTCAAACAGGCTGAGGAGCATTCTGGGACATTCTTTCCTTTTCTTTTTTTTCCTCCAAATCTTAAATAGTTTATTGATTGATTGTTTGTTTTGGCTGCTGTGCAAACCACATATTTGTCATTTTCGGTGACAATGCTTTTGCAAAACACTTTCTTCACTTCCATTGTATATCCATACAGGGTTGTTTTCCCCCCCTAGACTTCAGCCATTTTTGAGCTCTGAGGTAATGCACATAGGCAGGGGTTTACTCTAAAGCACAGCCACCCAGCACCACTCCTTAAAACGAATAGAGAAGTAGCTTCCATGGGCCATCCCTACACAATTCTGTTCCTAATCACTCAGCACCTTGTGGTGATTTTAGAGATGTTGTCTAAGTATTTTGTGTGTAAATGGTGACTGCAAAAGAAAAACTTGTCTGTTTGTAACAGTTAAAGTTGGCGTTTACAATTCTTTAAATTTTTTACTAACTTCTTAGCCATAACTATTAGTTCCAAGCTGTTAGCAAACTTCTGGGCACCCCTGGTCAAGTCACACACTGTTTATTTCCTGAATTTAACCTGTTGGATAAAGAAATTTGGCCCATTTGAAAATATGGAATGCAGAAAAGTTATGCCACATTTTTCTAAAATGTTAAACTCTGTAAGTAAACAGAAATTGTGCATTAACATTTGCAGAAAAATGCAAAGTTCCCCCAAGTGTAGATGATGTCTTAAGTTTTTAGCTGTACAAATGTACTAAATCTTTTAGTAACAGGGAAATATTACACATTTTGTGGATCAGAGGCTTTGAATACTCCCCTGCTTAACAGTACTAGAGCTAAACTTCTGTTAAGTTAATAACGAAGATAGAGAAGGTTCTAATTATATGAAAGCCAAATTTTTTTCTGCTACAAACGTACTATTTTTCTTGCTTCGTTTATATTTTTAAGGAGAAAAGACACTGGGGCTCATTCATTTTTTTTCTTTTCACTTTTTTCTCACAACTCTTGAGTGTGCTCTTGCATGTGTCAGACTCTGTTCATGCCTAAGAACAAATCCCACATAAGAAAGCGCTGGTGATTGTCAGAATCTTAGTGAAAAGTTGGTTTAATTAGTAGTTCTTTCTTAAGAACAGTTGGTGAATGAGGCCCAGTGTTTGGAGTTAATTTGTACTTCATGAAATGACTCTGTGAGGAGTGTGGATTTGATTACACTTCCTCTGTCGATCTGTTAGGTGTGAGTCACTTCGTTTTGAGGTTTTTGATTGTGATTTGAAGATGCAGTTGGGGTAGTCTGTGTATGTCTGTTGAAGAATAAGTAGGAATAATAACTTGCAGGTGTTTGTCTGTTTCTAATAGACAGATCATTTAGGGTACAAACTTGATATCAATTAGAAGACTTTTATCAATGGGTCAAAAAAAAAAAAAAAAAAAAAAAACACAGTTGTTTTCACCATAGGAAGGCTAATCGTGTGAGGAAATAAGACTACAGTGAGCCAAGAGTCTTTTGGACCAACAAGGAAAGGAACACGGCTGCATAGTAAATAAGAACTTCTCAGAGATACATTGAATGTTAATTAAACGATTGCACTTTTTGGTGTGCTTTTGTTTGGCCATGGCCTTATTTATTGTTTACTTCCTACCGGTTCCTTTTGCTTTAGTGTTTGTTTGTTTTTATACAGACCTGGGTTCACTGGTTGTTGCCTTTTTTTGTCTCTCTCTCAGTTTGTCTTTCTAAAGCTCTTTGAGTTTGAGCAGTAAATGAGCAGTCATGGATTGTATCTGAATTCCCCGTCAGTCATCTTGGGGCTTGTATCCACATGCCTACCAGACTATATCTGTTCTGTTCAAGCCTTAGTCAGATAAATAGGACATGGCGTCGTGTAATTTATTAACACAACAGGTCGATTTTGCTTAGAAGCTTCAGAAAGTGAGTGGAACAGACACAATCTTGAGTTTATGAATTGCACTCCTATGACAGGTCTCTCTTATGAACTGCTATCGATACATACAGGACATTTGATTTGCAGAGCTCTAATAGCAGATTGTCTGAGGTTGAGGGTCTCAGATGTGCTTGTGTAGTAGTTCTAGGATTTGATTTTCACTGACATTCTACAGTGAGCACCGTTTCAGTGGAAAATTGTGTTGATTCAAGATTCTTTGGTCTATAGTTCTGTGAATTTGTGCATTTGTAGGCTGCAAAGAGGAAATAGTTTATTATTCGGTATTATCCGTATGGAGTACAGACCGTTTGATAAATAGTTTAAGTATTATTTACTGGATTATTGGTTAATACAGCATGATGGTGCACGATGATGTAATCAAAACTGGTTAAAAAGAGATGTTTTTGAGGAGAGCAGAGATCATCAAACATGGTGTTTCTTTGATACTATGTGATAGACTTTCCTTACCATGATCAGAAGTCATGAAATATAAGGTAAAAAAATGAAAGTTTAGACTTTGGTTCGAGTTTAAAGCCTTAATTTCGAGTGTTTCACCACTGACAAGCAGGGTGGGAAAAACATGGATGAACAGGAGCCACGTAGAAGTCCTTGGAGTAGCAGATGAAATGATAACACCAGAGCTGATGAAAGTAATTGACAAGGACGCTATAAAGATGATAATTATGGGTAGGATTGCTTTCCACTGGAGGCCTGTTTTAGGCTAAATGACAGGACAACTCATCAGTTTAAGACAGCGGGTGGCGGACTGCAGTCAGGGAGGGTCGGCGCCCAGCACTGTTTAATTTCCTCTCTCGTAACATACTGACTAAACCTGGCAGTTAACCGCTGAGATGAATAAAATCTCCCTCGAGACTGGAGTTTGCCACGCCTTGTCTTACGCACTGCAAAATTGCGGGTGTTTAACTCGCAGTCCATCTCAGTTATTCAGCCACGATGTCTGTTTCTTTTCTAGCCAGTTATTTCCAGAGTCAACAAGATTATAGGAAACTGTAAAACTAAAGCATCATCTCACTCATAGAGCTTCTTGTACTGGCTCTCTATGCTGTCGTCTTACTCCTGGTTTCCGAAAGCCCTAAGAATGAAGAGACTTTTTATATTTAGTATTTAGTTTGTGCACAAAGTGAACTTAGATTTGATTTTGCCATAACCTCTACTCCAAAGGTATTTGGAAGTGCTGCCCTGTGATCAACGTTGATGGTATTCTGTAAATAATAGACTTAGATTGCAAGTTACAGACATTGTCCCATCATTTCTTGTTGAGTAAGCTTGGATTTATGACTATATATGCCTATATATTGTAGATAATAAATGTCAAATATTATTGCAAATACTATTCTCCTTCCTAAATTGTCAATAGATAGTGGACATGATTGTATATTTAGTTTGTTCATCCTTTGTTTTTCTCTAAAAACAACATTACAACTGATTTTATAGAGGCACTTTACCAGATACTGTTGGTTTTATATTTTTAAGGGTTACAGGATGTAGGTTTTTTTTGTTTTTGGTTACTTTTTGTTCTTACAGCAGGTTGTAGATGTGAAGCAGCTCATGGAACTGGCTTGTAACTCACTCACATTTTGCAGACATGATCCTCCACAAAGGGGCGTCATCAGCCGTCTGATAGCTTTCTGATGCTTCACATAAGTGACTGTGTCCTTGTGTTTTTGTTTCTTTGTTTGCATAGGCTATGTGAAAGGGGTACATTACAAGGCTGTTTTAAGTAAGAACTGTGACTATCCTTAAGGAACCGTGTGTGGAGAGAGAAGAAAGTGCTGACTGGGGGAGCCAAAGAGGAAGCTGCATTGATTTAAATGGCCTTTTCTCTGCCCGTTTATAAAGACTCAAATTTGCACGCCATGCAAAGTCCTTTTTCTTGTATTGTCTGTAGAATCTATTCAGAATTAACTACAAATGGACTAAACCTCTTTACTTTGTAAAAAGCTATGGCTGTGATATTTTCTGAAATTCTGCAAATGTAATATTGAGATGTAACAAACTGAACAAACACAGCTAGTGCATTTTTTTAAATGTCTGTACAGATTATGATTTGTCTGTTTAATAAGACTATATGCAGATTTTCTTACTCAGCGTCTCTGTGTTTGTCTGAATGATTTACATTGCAATACAGTCCTGAATCTAGATCCAAATACTGTGCTTCATGACATTTAGAGTCCCATTTTGTTAAGTTTTGGGAGTTGTTGCTGCCTGGCTTCTGCACAACCACTAGGGGTCATTTGAAGTACTACATGTGCTGAACTGGACCTTATGAGCTGACATGGTTTTCTGGTGGAGGGTCCTTCTGTCCAGCTGTCCCTCCTTCTGGAAGCACATGAAAATCCAGGATCAAATAAATTGCAGTGGAGCTCGAAGGGTTCCCTGCTCTGCTTCATCACCTACAATCTACACCAGAGTGGACGTCAGATCAATGATGAAAGCACATCAGCGATGTCTCCCAAAATTGATATGAAGTGCATGTAGTTTGAACAAGTGGTAACCCTCATCACCTCTGAAGTACATGTTTCAACATTTACCCCCAAAATGTGAAGAAATAGTGCCATATTTAGGCGTGTCCTCTGTAGATGGTGTGTTGGCTTATTTTCACTTAAAACATTATCAAAGAATGTCATTATCTTTTACACGTGCCTCAATGTGTCGCAGACATCTGTTCTGATTGGCTGCCTCATTGAAAAAGCAGTGCAGGCTCAAACGCTCCCTACTTCAATCCATCACTTCAAAGTAAGCGGTGTGCAGCTGAACGCAGTAAAGCTAAATGGGGTCAAGAACAGGTTGCATTTGCGGCTTTAACCATGTTTAACAAAAAGGAGGAAAAGGATTTGCATTCTTTGAGGCCTTTAAAGAAACAAGAAATGACGGATATGCAGAGCTGCCAGCTGCAGAGTGCTCGGACGTGTGCTCTGATGAGTGTTCATTAATCAGGACTTTGTATTGAGTGAACATGCTGCACTGCCAAAGAGGAATCTGCCCTCCGTTGTGAGCGTTATGAGTGATCCGTCATCGCGGTTCTGCAGTGCCACTGTACCCACCCTGTGTCCTAATGTTCTCCCTGCTCCACTGCCTAACACCTTAATAAGCCAGTAAATGTTGAGAATGAACAGTAGACCTTGCTTTATTTTATTAATTACTCAACAGATCAGCTCAGACTATTATAAAATTAATTTAGATTAAAGAAATGGTGGTGTTTTATCTTTGTTTACAAGTTTCTAGTATTGAACGTGAAGCTTGTTTAGATGTTCTCTCTAAGACATTGTGTACCATATGAGGTTTAAAGAAGGTTAACATGCTAGTATTTGCTCTTTGTAGACTTGTTAGGTAGTAAAAACGTGATCTGGTGTCGTAAATTACGTCACATATCGTCGCTGACCAATGAAAGAAATATCTCCATTTTTATTGATATCTATTTTTCAATATCAATTAAACCTGGCAGCTGCTGTTTACGTCGTGTGAACATTTAATGCTGAATGGACCAATAGAAATGCTCCAAAACTGCTTGGGGAAAAATCTGGATTTATTAACTTCCATTGAAAATGAGGGCAGTTTTTGTTCTCTCCTGTAAAGCTGCCAATTTGGAGATACTTCTTTTTCACTGAACAGCAAATATACTTTTTACTTTAAATATTGTATGAAATTACAGGGCTAGGTCTTCTTAAAGGATAAATTTGCTTCATTCATGGGCCTTTTTCTAATTTCTTTCTTGTTATTTGTTGCATCACTGTAAATCCTTGTCATCATTTCTAGCACTATAATAAGCCATAGTGATGATTTCTAGCCCACATTGAAACAGAATGAATGAGGCTTCCCAACAACCCCTTGGACTATTGCTCTTACTGTACATTTGGTAAATACTGTGAGACTACAGCAGTACTAAAAGTGATGATACATATAAGAGCTTATGATTTAAGAGATCAGGAGCTCTTATTCACTGCACAGGTAGATGTGTTTAGGTTGGAACTGAACATCAGAGCAGAGTCCTTTCCCAGAAACGCTGTAGAACATCACTTCATTACGCTTCAGGACAGCATCAAGTGGCTATAGCTTTGAAAAATCACAGTGATACTGTTTCATGTTTTATATTGCAACATTTAAACACAAACAATATTAACAGGAATATTAATATACATATTTAATATAGAGATTACAGGGCAGCTCAGTGCTTTCTTTTTGTTGTTTCTGTCTGTAATTGAACCAAACCTCTGTTTTTGGGTTTAATTCATGTAATTGACAGCTAGCCTATCAACTCTGTCCAAAGAAAAGCATGTTTTTACAGTAGCATTTACAGTAACTTACATTAAATGTTACAAATGTTATTTTAACAGTGACTCTATATAATAATTGATAGCTCATTTGTAAATCAGCCGTGTACTTTTTTCTGACCACCAACCTGCAACCCCCAAAAATTACCTAACATCAAAAAGTGGGCTGGTCAGGTCTGAATTTGCATCAGTGGCTGAACCAGCCTTTTAACTAGAGAGTAAATGAGTTATTCGAAGCTGCTACACTTGTGTGTATAAGATTGTCTTCTCAAAATATACTTTTATTCTGTCTATACCATTTTCACTGTCCTCTTTGTGCACCTGCATGGCTGTTCCATTTATTTCCAGCAGGTGGCACATTTGCACAGATTTTCCACAGACTTGTAACACACCGCGACTGTTCATCACCAGGCAGATCCGTCCACCAGGAGCCGTGTGTGATTTTACTATTACTGTGTCTATTTCTGTTACAGCTCAGTTCATACTGCTAGTTTAACACTTACCTTAACGCTGATTGTAGTTGATCAATGTATGTTATGTGTGTATTTTATTTATATTCACTACAGTAGATTTTATTTATATTCACTATAGTAGATTTTATTTATATTCACTATAGTAGATTTTATTTATATTCACTATTGTAGATTTTATTTATATTCACTACAGTAGATTTTATTTATATTCACTACAGTAGATTTTATTTATATTCACTACAGTAGATTTTATTTATATTCACTATAGTAGATTTTATTTATATTCACTACAGTAGATTTTATTTATATTCACTATAGTAGATTTTATTTATATTCACTATTGTAGATTTTATTTATATTCACTATTGTAGATTTTATTTATATTCACAACAGTAGATTTTATTTATATTCACTACAGTAGATTTTATTTATATTCACTATAGTAGATTTTATTTATATTCACTACAGTAGATTTTATTTATATTCACTATAGTAGATTTTATTTATATTCACTATAGTAGATTTTATTTATATTCACTACAGTAGATTTTATTTATATTCACTATAGTAGATTTTATTTATATTCACTATTGTAGATTTTATTTATATTCACTACAGTAGATTTTATTTATATTCACTATAGTAGAGTTTATTTATATTTACTACAGTAGATTTTATTTATATTCACTATAGTATATTTTATTTATATTCACTATAGTAGATTTTATTTATATTCACTATAGTATATTTTATTTATATTCACTATAGTATATTTTATTTATATTCACTACAGTAGATTTTATTTATATTCACTATAGTAGATTTTATTTATATTCACTATAGTATATTTTATTTATATTCACTACAGTAGATTTTATTTATATTCACTATAGTAGATTTTATTTATATTCACTACAGTAGATTTTATTTATATTTACTATAGTAGATTTTATTTATATTCACTACAGTAGATTTTATTTATATTCACTACAGTAGATTTTATTTATATTCACTATAGTAGAGGTCAGGCCTCATTTCGTGCTGGACTCGTAATAACAGCAGTTTTTGTTACTGAAGCAGTAAAACAGCACACCATGTACACAGAGTTCATTGTTTCATACAGGAATGATGCGCTGGGTCAGACAGTGTTGGGGGAGACGGTGTTGGGTTAGTTGTCTCTTCGGAGACCGAATCTAAACGCCTCTGCTGTTTGGTTTGGTGGGGGTATAATATAATTATGGCAGTAATTGTGTGGACCTGGTATTCATGAAAAACGATCACTCATTTACTATCGCCCCCCTCAGTGATCTCACGGCCCTTTGTGTGTGTGTGTGTGTGTGTGTGTGTGTGTGTGTGTGTGAGAGAGAGAGAGAGAGAGAGAGAGAGAGAGAGAGAGACTGAGAAGGGGGGTGAGCTGGAGGGTAATCAGACCCATTGTTGTCCTGAAGGCCGTGAACTTGGCCTTTTGTGTTTTGCCCTGCAGCTGCCCCACATGCTCTGCAGCCCTGCATCAGCTCCACTGCAGCTCTGCGCTCATCACGACCTCACAGCACCAAACACAGCGCGCGCACAGCGGCACCCAGACAGCAGCCTGGCACGTACCTGCGTTTAGCAGGTAAACCTGAGCGGCTGGAAAAGAGCGAGGAGTGAATGAAGAACAGAGCAGCGCGGGTCACGACTGTACTCTCTCTCTCTTTCTATCTCTCTTATTCTCTCTCTCTCTCTCTCTCTCTCTCTCTCTCTCTCTTTCTTACATTCTCTTACATTCTCTGTCAATCTTTTCTCTGTCTTTTTCTTTCTTACACCCTCTCTCTCTCTCTCTCTCTCTCTCTGTCAGTCTATTCTCTGTTTCTTTCTTTCTTTCTTTCTTTCTTACATTCTCTCTCATTGTCAGTCTTTTTTCTGTTTCTTTTTTTATTCTTTCATTCTTTCTTACACCCTCTCTCTCTCTCTCTCTCTCTCTGTCAGTCTATTCTCTGTTTCTTTCTTTCTTTCTTTCTTTCTTTCTTTCTTTCTTTCTTTCTTTCTTTCTTTCTTTTTTCTTTCTTTCTTTCTTTCTTACATTCTCTCTCATTGTCAGTCTTTTTTCTGTTTCTTTTTTTATTCTTTCATTCTTTCTTACACCCTCTCTCTCTCTCTCTCTCTGTCAGTCTATTCTCTGTATCTTTTTTTCTTTCTTTCTTTCTTTCTTTCTTTCTTTCTTTCTTTCTTTCTTTCTTACATTCTCTCTCACTGTCAGTCTTTTTTCTGTTTCTTTTTTTATTCTTTCTTTCTTTCTTACACACACACATTCTCTCTCTCCGTCTCCATCTCGAGTTTTAGAAAGAAACAGAACAGGCTCCCAGCGATGTTATGCTTGCGTCTCTCTCTCTCTCTCTCTCTCTCTCTCTCTCTCTCTCTCTCTAGAAAGAGAGGGAATAAGCTGGAAGCGGTTCAGGCGTGTCATGGTGGATAAATGAAAAGGCTGAACACTCTGACAGTGTTTGTGTGCTTTGCGGGTTTTTGTGTGAGAGTCTCTAAAAACAGCACCAGCACAAAATAAAGGACAAACTGGAGCTGCGTTTATAAACAATACACGTTTCAAAGCACGAGCTTTTATTATTTCTTTTATCACTGTGTATTTATTAATACTAGTAGTAGAAATGATAATAATAATAATAATAATAATAATAATAATAATAATAATAATAATAATAACTGTTATTTTAGCTATGAATGCATATATTACCGCATGCTTCATTTAGCATATTATTATTATTATTATTATTATTATTATTATTATTATTATTATTATTATTATCATTATTATAGACAAAAATAGATGCTTTACTGTGATGTTTTATTTATTGTGATGTTTTAAAATATCCCATCGTGCATTTGGCTCTCCGCTGAGTGCTCATGGTCCTCTATTAGATGAGCTGGACTGGTGTGATGTGGACAGGGAGACGGTCATTCGGGGTTTATACACGCTTCATCTGACCAGTCAGTCTTCCTCAGTGCGGACAGAGGAGGAGTGTGTCAAAGACGCGTGTTAGAGGCGTAAACGCGCGCGCACTCTCTCTCACACACACACACACACACACACACACACACACACACACACACACACACAGTCTTGTTTTTAAATGTCTGGATGGATTAAAAGACAAATACTGATTTTTGGATGTTGCACCAAAACTGAAACGAATCCGAAACACACACACATCCAGTCCCAGAGCTGTCTGGATCTTTAACTTCCCTTAAATCTATTTACCTTTTAGCTTTTCGATTGTACCAAACTTGCGTTCTCATTTTCACGTCAATTTCCTTTATTAAAGACACATTTGGTCTTCATGTTTTATGCATTTACCTTTAAATCAAATGTACGTTTTATTTATTATTATTTTTACGTGCTTTCTTTTTCTCTGTTTTATAGAAAGAGGACACATTTTCTCTTTCTTTATATCTCTCCTTTATCTCTTACTTCGTTCCCGCCGTCTCTGTGTTTTTATTAAACGGAGATTATTTTTATCATGGTATTCTTACTGTGGCTGTTTCTAAATCTCAGAGAAATAACAGCTGATCTAAATAACGCAGCGAACTCTCATTTACATTCTACAACACTAACCGGCTGCTGTGAACGAGCTCCAGTTCACAGACAGTAACAGGGCCGTGTCGTTTCATCTTTTACAGACAGCTGTATTAGTGGAAGCCTGACTCAGTGTAGATGTTCAGACAGCGCAGTGTGTGCTACAAAGTGTAGGTGTCAAAAGAAAAGAAGGAGAAGAGAGGCTGAATCACAGGAGAAGCAAACAAGAAGGGGAAAGGCGCCCAGGGCGAGAGCTTAACCCGCTTGAGTGGAGGGAGATATAATCTTTCCTGGTGTGTGTGTACAAAACACACTGTTGTTTTACAAACTCATTACAACATAAACCACGAACACGCGATAAAGAGAGCAGCAGCTTCGCCGCAGAGACACACACAAAGCTCGGTTCATATCAGTGAAGAGTACAGAGGATTCTGGCTCCGCTCCAAACCTCAACATGTTTAGAGAATAAAGCTGGTAGTGTGTAGTCCGCGTTATAGGTCATCACAGGTCATCTGAAATGTTTGATCACGGACTTTCCTTTACTCTTTCTTGCTTTGTTCTCATTCTCTGTTCCTTTCATTACCACTTCTTTAATTCTCTTTCCACTTCAGTCGATTCAGGTTGTTGTTTAATGTATTCTGTTATTTATGTGCAGTGTCTCTGACGTGGTTCAGCACTTAGTGGGAATTTTGTATAAACTCAAAACTCCATTGCTCTATTTGTAAACCTTGGAATTTCCAAAATGCCAGGGTTACATACAAATCAAAGCAGATGACTTGCAGTGGTGACATTTAAAGAGTCCATATCCCACATTTGTCTTGCTTTTTAAATTTTTCATTTTACCCTAAAGGTTCAGCTGAAGTGTGTTTTTATCTACACATATAGTCTACACATATATGTGTACACACTACACATTTTAACATCAAAATTTTCCTTCTCTCTTTAGCCCTGAAACAGGCTGCTACTGTGCCTGTAAGGCTGATATAAAGACAATGAGCTGTGCTCTGATTGGCTGTACAGCTGAAACACTCCTTAGAACTTCAATCTGAGTGAAAGGAGCCCAACAAATGTGGACTGAATAAGTTAATATAAATATATAGGTGTGTGTGTGTGTTATACATAAACAAGTTGGTTTTTGAGACATCACTAAAACAAAAAACTATTTTAAGCAGGCTGTTTATATATTCTATAATGATATTTTGATATCGTCGCTGTCCAATAAAAAACAAGTATAAGTCAATGGAACCAGAATTTTTCCAAGCTGTTTTGGAGCACTTCTATTGGTCCATTCATCATGAAATATTCACACAATGTAAACGACCATTGGCATGTTCCAATGGTGTAAAAAAACTCAAAATTAACAAATGTTTTTCATTGCACAGCGACGATATATATTGATATATATTGTTATTATATATATTGCTGCCTATATGGTGATATATGTCCATTATTTATGTGCAGTGTCTCTGACGTGGTTCAGCACTTAGTGGGAATTTTGTATAAACTCAAAACTCCATTGCTCTATTTGTAAACCTTGGAATTTCCAAAATGCCAGAGTTACATGCAAATCAAAGCAGATGACTTGCAGTGGTGACATTTAAAGGGTCCATATCCCACATTTGTCTTGCTTTTTAAATTTTTCATTTTACCCTAAAGGTTCAGCTGAAGTGTGTTTTTATCTACACATATAGTCATAACACATTTTAACATCAAAATTTTCCTTCTCTCTTTAGCCCTGAAACAGGCTGCTACTGTGCCTGTAAGGCTGATATAAAGACAATGAGCTGTGCTCTGATTGGCTGTACAGCTGAAACACTCCTTAGAACTTCAATCTGAGTGAAAGGAGCCCAACAAATGTGGACTGAATAAGTTAATATAAATATATAGGTGTGTGTGTGTGTTATACATAAACAAGTTGGTTTTTGAGACATCACTAAAACAAAAAAATATTTTAAGCAGGCTGTTTATATATTCTATAATGATATTTTGATATCGTCGCTGTCCAATAAAAAACAAGTATAAGTCAATGGAACCAGAATTTTTCCAAGCTGTTTTGGAGCACTTCTATTGGTCCATTACTATTAATATTTACACAATGTAAACGACCATTGGCATGTTCCAATGGTGTAAAAAACTCAAAATTAACAAATGTTTTTCATTGCACAGCGACGATATACATTGATATTATATATATTGCTGTCTATATGGTGATATATGTCCATATTTGGAAACTTTAGCCACCTTTACATATCTCAAACTTTTTTATTTAAAACCGCAAGGTAAAAATCTGCTTTATGGCTCTTCTTAACACAGCAGGCTTACATTGTTCAGCTCTATGTTGTAGTGCGCTGTGTTATATAGAGTAAGAGTTAACCCCCCAGACTGCTGATAGTCAGCTGGAGAAACTCTAAAGATGAAAAAACAGTATAATAAAGCCTCTAGACTGACCACATACAGCCAAATGATATTTCCTCACTCAAATCTCTTTAAATGAAGAAACAAATCCTCAAAGCATAGATAAACAAGCACGTTACATTCTCTAGTGGTAGTAAGAGAAAGACGTGTAATGAACGAAGCTAATTTTGTAAGTGAGCTCTGAGGGCCTTGATTGTTTTTAATGTCTTTATGAATGTGTTCTGTTGTGTTTATAATGTTAACATAAAACAAAATCAAAATACGAGAGAGAGGAAATGAAAGAGGGAATGGTCGCCTGTAGGGATAATTAACTCGTATTAGATAAATCTGTGAGGGAGATAATTGTATCACTGTGAAAAACAATGACCCCGAGTACAGCCTTGAGGCAGAACAACACAGTGGGCTGGCATCGTGCCAACCATTCCTACCCCTCCACACACACACACACATACAGAGACGGTTGCTAAACAGTTCAATGAGCAAAACTTTCCTGAAACATAAAGAAACATATAGAGCATAAAACCATATGTATAGGAGATGTAGAAGAATGTAGATTAAACTGAATGACAGTAGGGCTCACCATCAGCCCTCTGCCTTTACCCAGAGCGTCTCACATCCTCCGTCTGCCTCAAATAGTCATCTAAGCGTCCAGGAGTGTCTCGAGATGTGTACTGTCTCCAGATATTCTGCAGCTTAGACTCTTTCTTAGACTAAACCTAAACATTCAAAATCAGACCTAGTTTTAATTGCTGTCTGTTAAAGGAACTCCTGCATCTCTCTCCATGTTCATGAGTCTTTTATATGATACCCACTGCTGGGTGTCTAAGGTAGCCAATTCACTATGGGTTTAGATCATATGGGGTGGTGTGTGTATATAGACACATAAACATATTATAGTCTCTTATGGGACAGCACTGAGCAAAAGTCAGAGCCCACATTTTCACCAATTATTAAATTTCCTGCCGTCATTACATACAATCAAGTTTTCAGCATCAGGAAAAAAGCAACAGACAACATATATGTTATCAATTTTAAATATTTTATTAAACATTTTCTGTACAAAAATAACAAAACAACCAACATACACCGGTAAATAAAGCAAATTCAGCGACACAATATCCCGTTTCAAGCTTTTTTTGACCAAATCATTGGCCGTGGATCAAGCGACCACAGCGAAAACCTATATTTAACTGATACAGCAACAGCTTTAGTATCAGCAGTACCTTTGCTTGAATTTTATAACACACTTGGAAACTGGAGATCAGCTACAGCGCTGTATACTTTATTATTTTCCAGTTAAAACAGCTGTTATACACAAATAATTCATTTGTAGCTTCACAAAAACTAAACAGAAGCCTCAACAACTACATACCATAAGATTTTTTAGTATTTACGTTGTCCACTATTTGCCTTTAGTACAGCTTCTGTTCCTTTTAGGAGACTCGCTTTCAGTTTTCAAAGAACCTGCAGGGATATTTTTTTCTGTACCTCCAAAGTTCAGTCTTAGAAGTTGGTTGCATTTTGTGCTTTTCGTGATCCAGATAATCCCAAACATATTCAATGATGCTGAGGTCTGCACGCTGGGTCCATTGTTCTCAGGGCACCAGCAGCTTTTTTCTTTGATTTGTAAATCTTGGTTGATTTCTATTCTCAGTGAGGGTTTCTCAGTGCTGAAGTATCTTCTAACGGTGGAGGGATGGAGAAAGAGTGAAGCTTGATTTTCTCCTCTCCTCTCCACCAAAACTGTTTGTCAGATGTTGACAGTTTTGGTGGTCTACCTTTATTCACTTATTTCCCTCTTACTTTTATTTCCCTCTTCCTCTTCCATATGCACATAGACCCTTATGTGTAATATTTTAAGAAATAGTTCCTGATAAAATGAAAACCTTAACAGTCGTTGTAACTGGGAGTTCAATAAATAAAGGGTGATCTCTGACTTTTACGAAGTACTGTATGGTCTTATCGTACATGTGCAATACAAAGACATTTGAAGCACGCTGGTGCAGCTCCAGAATGACTATCCATTATTTTATTCAACTCTCCACAAAATATGACCAGTCTATTTACATTAAACTGAAACTAAAACTAGTGTCTATAAGTGGGCTTGTTATTTGCTGGTCCAGAATAACTAGATCCACCTCAAATATTTTCCATTGCTGTAGAAATGAGATACTGGATGTCGTATTTCCTTGTTAGCATGTGGTCCCGAGGGTCTTGAAGTAACGCCTGTGAGTACCAGAGGCCACTAAATCTTTGTGCTTGAATTGTAAAAAAAAAAAAAAAAAAAGGGATGGAATTTTAACGCAGTCCGTGTTATTTAGTGTCCACCCGTATTCAGACAAGCCCCGCCCTCTCGAGCTAAGATTGGCAAGCAGTTCAAGCGACCCAGAAACGTCGAGCATCCGCTAAGAGCCAATCCCAGCGTAGAACGCGCAGTACTACTAACCAATCAATAGGCAGTAGGCGGGGCTTGTCGGAAAACGGGTACAAAACAAACTCTTACGCTGACGAGATTTGCTCAGAGGCGCCGAATGGCCAGCAGAGGGCGCTAAAAGTAAACCCGCACTAAAGTGACAGGCGAGTCAATTTTCAAAGGTAGAATTATAATCTCTCTTATTTAGGCCTGGATCGTAACAATGCTCCTAATAATCGCTTTAGTCCTTCGTCAGTGTGTCTTTCAACGAAAAGCGCTACATATATGTTGTTTCTGATATACAGTCATATATTAAACATACGATCAAACCGCGGCGTCGTGTCAGACGAGAATAGAAGAGATATGTAACATATAGAGTTAGAAGGTCTGTATTTTTCAAATGAACACCATCTACTCCTAAAATACAGCATCTCAAACAAAGACCTTTCTCAAAGATGAAATGTAGATCTTTCCTTACACACTGGCCGGTGAATGGATGGAGAAGCTGTTACTTTTATCAGTTTATTTTCGTGATGCTGAATATGGCTTTATTCGCAGTGTCTAAGTATCGCAGGGTTTCGTAAATCTGGATGTAATGGATGTTTGCAGATCTGCTATAAAGTCAGAGAATCTTCATCTAATTTCACGGATCTTTATATTTATTTTGACGTATCCTCGTTTCATTTGGGCTCTGGCGAACCAGATGCATACAATAAAGTGAAATGGTGTGGCTCAGAACCAGCAGGGATTTAACCTTTAACTCTACTGCACACTTTACATAATGTTAGGAAAACCAGGATATTCATCACTCCTTAAATCCTCAAGCGCAGCCCGTATCCTGAGCTGAGACTGTGCCATCGGTTTCAGCTTTCGCATTACAGAATATCTGAGTAAATGCAACACATGCAAATATCTCACGTAAAATAAATAAACATTGTATAAAAACATATGATATTTCTAGACCAACGATATTTCAAAGCGCACGATAATATCAAAAAACATGAATGCAGATTAGAATAATCAGCCTGTAACAAACCACAGCCTGCATTTAGGTAAGTGATAAGTAGGGGGGAAACAATTATAGTGTTAATATATATATATATATATATATATATATATATATATATATATATATATATATATATATATATATATATATATATACATGGGTCTGGATTAACAATTTAGAAAAATAGACTTTTATAGTATTTATATAATGAACTCAGGCTGTAAGAGACGGACTCAGCTCATACTGACTTTTAATCGCCATCTTTTTACGTTTAATTCGATTTTTCCATCAAAGAGAATCTCATGGTGACTTTGCAATGAAAAAAGTCCAGACTGTCAGTTTAATGAGGCTGCAAGACGGACACGAACCCACACACACACACACACACACAAAAGAATTATCATGACAAAAGCAGAGTGGAAAACAGAAACGGGGGCAGAAATAAAATTCTGTGGTGAAATATTGGAGGTATGGGGGGTTGTGAGATGCAGGTGAGCAGACTGTCATCTGGACCCCCGCCTTTAGTCCGGACTCTGAGCTCACAGGCCTAAAATACTAAACACAGTTTACCAAACACATAAAACTAACCTGCTCTTTTACAACAATCTGGAACGCAGTGTTAAAACACTCACCTCTCTGTTCATCTTTTTATTCTCAAACTGAAAAAATACAGGGTGCTGCAGCGAAATATAGCATAATAATAATAATAATAATAATAATAATAATAATAATAATAATAACGTTATCATAATCATCATCATAAGAAACTGGTGAAGCATCAACGTGTCTTTAAGTGCGTCTTGAAAAATTTGCCTATAATTTTCCAAACGTTACGCATATACCGTTATGTATTAACGTCACGCCCGAATAAAATTGTAAAGTTATTTATCATTTATTTATATTAATGAATTTACCGATTATGTTTATGATAATTCATGTATTTAAGTTTATGCTTTAGTCTAATCTCCGTCTTACGGCAAACATCTCTCTTTTTATTTCTCTTCTTTCTTTTTCTTAGTCTCGTGCGCTATGGCCCCAGTTTACCCGATACATAATATTTAACAAATAATTTGAATAAACATACAAATTATGTTCATAAAACTATATAAGCATATGAGACACAAAGCAAAGTCTTTAACAGACTGAACTCAAGCGCGCGCACTGTGTGGTCAACAGCCTGTCTACGTTCAGATCACCGAAGTCTTAATTTCTGACACGTTAATATACATTTGAGTATTGATTATTTGTTTATTTGCCCAAATTGAAGGCTGTCTGTCGGTTCAGCGGGTCGGTATCGTGTTATAACGCCTTAATAAGGTGTTGTAATAAGCCTCTAGTCCCACTTTCATTTCGCCTCGCTTACTTTAATCCCGACCTTACTCTAAACACGTTTGTTTTTTTAAGGAATAAAACCTACGGTTGATGTTATCTCGGGGTAATTCCATCACTTTTCCACGTTTCTACCCCCCCACATCTAAACCCCATGTTGCCCCCTCCCCCGCCGCCCGTGCTGGACTCTTATTGATCCAGGAGGAGCTAATTAGCCCTTCCCGTCGTGACTGTGGAGTACTGCGCATGCGCACTGCCTTAATTCCAGCCATTTCTTGCAGGAAAAGTAATTAGCAGGAATAAAGACTGAACAGTTTTTTTCTCCCCCCTTCAGTGTCGTCAAACACCACTTTCGCCTCTCTTCCTTCTCCCCGAGCCACGGCACAGCGTTCCGCGTTACAACCAAATACTCTTCTTAAAGGCTTTAAAACAACAACAACAGCAGAAAAAAGATAAGGATATACCTCTTCACTTCAAAGAATAACCTAATCTAAGCTAACTGACCAAATGGAAGTAGGCGAATGGGATCTGTGACCGCGACGCCTGTCCGCTGGAGTACAAAGCGAGAGTAACGGACAAATGTGAGTTTTCTGAACGGAGACTGGGGTTTTTATTCACTGGTGGGGGATTTATTTGTGTTTTCGGCTCGTTTTAGGCTACTTTCTTCGGGGTTACCGTAAAACTCGGACTCGATCTGTTTACTGGAGGGAGCTCGACTGCCTGCTTTCTGAAGTTAGCTTCTTATTCGAATTCCCCCGTTCCACCTTAAAACCCGAGGCGTCAAACTGTAACTGCTGCACCGTTTAAGGTGGAACGGGGGAATTCGAATAAGAAGCTAACTTCAGCCTCGTCTTTCTCGAGGTTTACGTTCAATAACGGGTCTCCTTTCTTCTCTGCCCGGTGGGTTTGTGTTCGCACACATACCGCGCTGTGGGTAGGTGGGTGTTTTCGCCGTGGTGGGGAAGTTGGGTTTCCTTGTTCTTGTTGTTTTACCTGTTTTCTGCCGCTCGTCTTCGACCCTCTCCGGCAGCAGGCGTGAAAATAACGAGGCTAAAATCCCGTTTCGGAGCGCGACGAGCGTTTTTGCAGTTGTTTCTTTTTCCTAGGTAGCTAACAAACATGGGCGTAGCGTGTCCGGCCAAAGAGTTGTCTAAAATGGTGTCCAGCGGTAGCGGAAGGTTGGACTGGTGGTTGGAGAGCTAACACGGTGTTGTCCATGTCCAAAGAGCTCCATATGCTGATGTGTGTTCCTTCTCGGCTGTCGAGCTTTGTCCGAAGTGTCTTCTGTTTTCTTCCTCGGCCGCGGTTCACTTAGCTTAGCCTCCTCGAGGTGCTCGAAAACACAGGCAACTTTCTGCTGCACCGCTTTGGGGAGGAATAAGGCTCTGGATGTTCCCGGGCTGTGGCCAGGAAGGGTGTTTACATGATTCCAGTGAAATCTTCACCTTTGTAAAAGGTGCTGTGTTGTAGTAAAGAAAAGCAGTAGCCAGTATTGTGAAGCCCTTATTAGGATGATAGTGATTCACTGAATAAACTGTTGCTTTAATCGAATATAGCAGAATATAGTCTCCTCCGTGAGGTCTGCATCCTTTTAGCTAAATTCACAGTTGTGATTTCTCTCTATCGCTATCTAGAGAGAAGATAGGTGTTCTTGAGAGTAGATAGATGTTCAGAGTTCATGTTTCCCCCCCAACCGTCTCTGTGTTTGACCCTATTTGCGAAAAGTAAAAGCAAGTGATTTCTGTAGGGAGGGAGAGAAAGAAAGGAAGCACTTTGGTTTGAAGGTTGCTGTATAGGGAAGGTCTTCTGCACAGCAGGCTGTTTCATGTTCAGCACATCATGGTGGATGAGGGGGAGGGGAGAGGGGGGAGGAATGCAGGGTCAAAGAGCCCTGACACACAGGTCAGAGTGCATGGTGTTAGAGAAAGAATGGTGAAAAAAGACAGATAGGTGAAAGGAGGGAGAGTGAGAAGCTGAAGATCCGAGCTGACAGGAGAAGGGGGACTCCGCAGGGAAGCAGAACTGAACTGAGGGCTGATCACAGGAATCAGATGGCTAGGTTGGGATTTGTGTGTTTATGTGCGTGCGCGTGTGTGTGTGTGTCTGTTTTGTTTGTTGCATTAGGCTGTATTGTGCATTTGTTTTCGTACACTCAGTCCCAACCTTAAAGAAATGGTTCCCTGAGACATTCACACAATGTTCCAGTCAGTCAGTCAAATCGTGGTTGGTATCTTTAAGTTTGCTCCTTCAGTTTTGCACAAAGGCTGCGAGGCCGACCTGAACTGAATTTTTAGTCACATCAGCCTCGTGAAACCGAAAGAAACTGACTTCGGACACATGTTTTGGGTGATCGCTGCTGTTATGGTCAGGGGAAACTGTGTAAATTAGATTTTTTCTTAAAAAAAAAAAAAATTATTATATACTATTTGACTCTATTCTTATTCTGTAAATGCATTGTGTTGTATTTATTGTTAGAATTGGCTTAGGAATGGGCTTATACCTAAATGTTTATGAGTCTAGCATTAGATCATTTTTTATGTATTGAATTAAAATTTTGTGTTTTGTACTCCAATGTCAGAGGTGAACAAGATGAAAAAAATATAATATTGTCATACTTTAAGAAATGTTCTGATAATCACTATGTCACAGTATTGATTATTTCAAAGATCTGAATAGTTGAAACAGAGAAAAGAACCAGTAGTGTTAACAATACTTAACACTACTATTATACACACACTGATTAAAATTCACTATTTGGCATATGTAATGCACTAAATCCTCACAAAACCAATTTAGCTCTCTTTATTGTGAAACAGGCAGTTGGTCAGTACTGACAACATTCACGGTATGTTCAAAAAAGTATATTGCATTGTATTGTGTTATAATTCATTACAATAACAATATATGTTGTCATATTAGCAGGTCTTGCGCCAGCGAGTTTACCTTGTGGCGTCTATACCATATTTCAAATGCGATCAGTCATACTGTGTGCTACAGCAAACATGGGCATGGCTTATATTGTCCAAGGCCCTGAATGACCATTATTTTTGTTACACTGTGTACTTGTATGTAGATGGGGTGACAAAGTTCACCCTCATCATGAGCAATATTTGCAATACTGATATTGCAGAAGGCTGTTTTATGCAAATTACCCAGAGCCCAGGCAAAACAGTGCAGTCCAGCATTCACATTATACAGCCTTAATATCGTCTAAAACACACAGCTCACCTTTGTAATCATTATTTATAGTTTGGGAATTTGATTTGTCTCTCAGCACAGGTTAAAGGGAATACAGCGTACCTTTTAGTTTAACTTAACACAGTGAATGGAGGTCTGTGGAGACCAGGAGGAGGATCCTGCTGGAGTTTGCACAGTGTTTCAGGGATGTTTTGCACTTTAGTTGAACCCGTAGTCCAAATGTTTTTATAGACAATGGTTGCTGTTTAGCAGTAATTCACCCTTTATAACCTAATCATTGCCATATGTGTCAGTGAGAATATAAGCGTACCCAGCGGAGTGTAGATTCAAGGTGTTTGGCAGTGGAAGTACACGGAGTAGGAGGTTGAAACATTATTTATCAGCTGTACTGAGCGTCTTCGTATAACAGTATAACAATAAATAGTGGTTATAAGGAAGTTGATGTGTCCTCAGTTACTGTCAGCGGTGGTTCCTCCAGACCCGCCTCTATGTCAACAAGCAGGGTGCTAGTTGTTTATGTTGATCCTATAATGTTCAGTCACTGAGCAGCCAAATGAATGGCTCCAGGATAGGGGGAGGCCATGTATCATTATGGGGGATTTTGTAGTTGCAATAAGGACACAATTTTAAGTTATTTAGTGTTATTGCTTAGGGTTCGGGGGGCGTAACACCTTCTTGTTTAAGGGACTTAGTTTTAAAATGTGTTTTGTGTATTTTTTTAAATATAAAGTTGTTTTTTCCCTTGTGTAAGACCCTCTACCCCCATTTAAACCCGGCTGCTTTTGAGCTCTACCAAAAGTGCTTTAGGTTAGTGTTGGACTGATCCACATTTTTTTAGTTCTGATCCAATTAATGATACATAACTGCCGATACAGACACATAATCTGATACATTCCAAACTGTATGTGCTTTAATATTGTAATTATCATTGTAGGTATTGAGTTTAGCCATGATGTTGTGATGGATGCAGTATGTGGTTTAACATTGTTCAGTTTATCTCGTTTAAGGAAAGTGTCAGTGAGAGTCTGCTCCCTGGTGGTGTCTGTTGGCTAGCATACACTCCTAGTACTCTTTTGCATAAAACCCCTGCAGGTGCTTGATTAAATTGGTTGTATTTTACGACCAACCTTATTTCCACCCCTCGGCATGCTAGATTTATACAGAGTAGCTGTCTTGCTTTTCAGTGTTTCCAGAGTAAATAGCATTTTAGTAAAACAGCTACCGTTATTTGCTCACCCAGTTACAGACTGAGGTTATGTTATGTTACGGTAAGGTGGGTTCATGATCCACGGCAAGCTGCGGACTGGAATCTGGATCGGCATTGTCCATCCAATATGTGATAAGTGAATGACACCAATATCGGACCGGATACCGATATAGAACCAGATTGGATCCATCTCTGCTTTAGGTTTACTGACATTTTTCTGTGTTAAACACATCATTAAAGAACAAGGGGTCTCTCTCAGGGCAGGTCCGAAATATGAATTTTTCACAGGCTGTATAAAAAAAGATCTCTAACCACTAAAAAAATAAGGAAAAAAAGGTCCCTCCCTATTTACAGGCCAGTTGTGTGAGTAGCAGGATATTAATTTATAAAAATTTTTACCAGCGTTTTTGGAAATATAGTATTTTGCCTTGACAGAGCCCTTGAGCTGGCGAACATGCCAGTGAAATGCTGACAATTTTTCTATGTATAATTAAAGGCAGTGATATTTATTGCATGTTATGCTGTGGTTCAGACATAGGGTCTTAATTTTTAATGTGACAGGGATGCCGTCTACTGACTTCCAGTATACCATTTCTGACGGTAGTCCGTGTGGAAGCAAATATCATTATGGACTGTTCCTTTATCAAACAGTGCTGTGAATATTATTGTATAATGTCAGTTCATCTAGAAACAGTAAATAGATTTAGGTGTTATAGCATTTATCTTAATATTACTTAAAATATTACTCTGGTTATTAGATATTACAAAATGTGACTGTATAAATTTTTACTTATTATTAGGAAAACATGTAGGAATCCTATTATACTGTATAAAAATAAACATTGTAAATGTAGTGCAGTAAAAGATAATGTGGTCAGAAGGAAGGATGTAGTTCTGGGTAAAATTGCCATCATTTGTAATGCTGTTTCTCTTCAGCTCTATTTGGCTTTGATTGCAGCAAATGTGTAACTGGTCAGTCATTATTGTGTTTGTGGTCCTGCGTGCGCATGCGCTCACTGGCCTTCTCCCTGCTTATCATAACAATGGCTGGGGAATGGGTAGAGCTGAGCATGCTCGCTGATCTGTCTCACTCACACTCTTATTCCCTCTCTCACCCTCCTTTCCTTGCCCACCCTATCTCTCCCTCTCCCTCTCTCTCTCTCTCTCTCTCTCCCTCTCTCTGTTGTCACACTACGCACACACGCGCACACTCACGCTACTAAAGAAACAGTCCATGGGGCCCCTCTTGTCAGCTTAAGCCCCACTCTCCATTACGTCCTCAGTGTGAGTGCATGTGTGTGCGTGTTACATTAATGAGCACTCCCCATACAGGTTTAATAAAGACAGATGGATAACAGAAACGATTCGGTGATTGAGTCTCTCAATTCTCATCAGAATCCTCAGCAAATATTGAGCTACAGTGCACGGTCTACTTTAGCAGAACAGTGGCGGGGAAAAAGAGAAAGGCTTATTTGCCGTAGCTTTATAATGTTGAACGGAGGTAGCTGTTTATAAGAGATCCTCAAACTGGAGTCAATCAAGGGTCAGCGTTGTTGCCAGGCACATTTACAGGGAACGGACATTGTAAATGAGCTGTCTTACAGTCCAGAATGTAAGATTAGGCGTCTGTGTACAAAAAGGCTTTTTTGCCTGTATGATTCATTCAGCATAGACTGTAAATACTATTGAATGCTAGCATTCTGTACATTAACGTCATAGTTATTGTTTTATTTTTAACCCTGTGTGCTGCTTGTGCTTGTTATGTATTAAAATTTTGTTTAATTAATTAAATGAATGCCGTTGACATTATGCATAAGTTTGCTATGAGTGACAAGATTGCAAACTTTATACACTTTAACAATTTTAATGATATTTAAGTTCTTATATTGATATTATTATTAGTAGCAGTACCACTTCTAATAATAATAATAATAATGGATGCACAATTATATCAACATTTTATTGTTATCCACAGATATTTGCTTAAAAAATATTAACTTAAGCAGTTTGTTTGACATATTTATTGTACTCTGAAAGAGCAGGATGTTTAGGTGACAATGGACTGTAAAATGTTTGCGTATTATTATTTAATCTGTATTTGTACCCCTCTACAAATAACTGTTACATTTGTCTGCAGTGCAGAAATGCACTGCAGTGCAGAAATGTGATAGAAATGTGATAGAAATGTTTACATGAAAAAGATCAATATCTGCCCAGACAGATCTTGGAATTTCAGAGGTTGTGTTTATGGCAAAATTAATATATCAGGATATTCAAAGACATTTTCACAATGCACAGTATGAACCACACTGTTCCTGAGTGTGAAATTGGAACAGATAAAAAAAAAGTTGTTGCCAAGTTACAAAAAAAACCCTATGAACACTGTTCTTTTTATATTCACATTTCATACATCGCAATGAATTATGCAGGCCTAGTTACGCTCTCTTTGTAGTGAAACGCGAGATTGCTCAGATACTTATTTTGTGTATATCGTCAGTACTTAAAGAACTTTAGGTACTGACGATATACACAAGTTAAGTATACTGTGATAAAATATCATCATATTGCCCAACCCTAGCACACAGTTACTGAAAAAATGTCAAAACATAGAAACTCACTAATTTTGGCAGCAGTGTTCATACCAGTAAAGTCCACTGAACTGAAATTAAGACAGCAGACTCTCTAGCAGCCTGACCATCCCCAGAATATATCTTTAGCTTTCAGTACCCAGTTGAACTGTGGAATTGTACTTAATGTGTTCTACCATCAGCTATATCCCCTGATGAGTCAACAAGTTACACCATCGTGAATACTCAGCTAGTGAATAGTCTGTGTTCTTTGATCTCTTGGCTCAGACATTTGTGTGCGCATATAAAGAGGACTAGAACTAAAAAAAAATGCATATTTTTTATCTTGGGTTCTCTTATGTACTTTATTCCTCTCCAAAGCCAAACATTTCCTTAATGTTTCCTATTCCAGCGTAAGTGTTTACCTTATAGCCTTTTACCCCTCAGTGAGCATGTTGTTTTCATCTTTAGATTTTGATTCAGGAAGCACATCGGCATTTTATATTAAACATTTATTCTGTTGTTGATCTTCATGGTCTAGAAAAGAGAACAGAGGGGCCCAACACATGTCCTGGAGGGATGAAGTGCAGCACAGTTAGATGATTTTGCTGCACTTGCATGCCTACTAAACCTGGTAATTAACAGATTAAGTTAAATCAGGTGTGCTTGAGCAGGGAAATCACCAGGCTGAGCTGGATTGTAGCTTTCTAGGACCCGGACACCCTTGTTCTAGGACTACAGTTGTTTTTTTCCTAGAATAGCAAAGTTTAAAAACCTACTAGTAACACCTAGCCTGTTTTATCACACCGCCGGGCTTGACTGACTCTCTGCTTTTTTCCAAAGTCTTCCAACCTTTCTCTCTCTCTCAGTCTTTCTTTTGCTTTTTTTAAGTCTCTTTGGGCTCCTGAATGGACTTAGTGTTTCTAATGGAAATGGTGCATTAAATCAAAGATCAAAGGCAGGCACACAGCAGAGGGGACAGCTGTACAAACAGAGAGAAAGAGAGAGAGAGAGAGAGAGAGAGAGAGCAAGAGAGAGAGAGAGGGGAGGAAGAATGAAGAGTATGGGGGTTACTAACTGTTAAAGCAAGTATACTGGCTATATGTAATTAAAATATTGTGACCTAGTAAAACATAGGCCTGTAAATGATATTACCTAGCAGTAGGACTTTTTGTTTTAGCAGTAGCCTAAAGCAGCTTTTCGTAATGCCATTAACTGGACCAGAGGACTTTATGTAGGCCTAAAGTAGACCAGGTCTAATGTTCTCTTAGACCTATGTCTAGTGTTCTAACAGGAAAAAAACACATGGACATGTTTGCATGGTAATTGCTATGGGAGGTGTCCCAGAGAGAGGGATAATTAACCTAGCTGCTAATGAGGTACATTACTAATTACAGCACCCGCACAATGTCTGGACAGTATCATTGATACTGTACACGTGTGCTTGGTACGTGTGCTCCTCTTTGCTGTTGTGATACAGAGCTTTTGTCTTGCTTCTAAAGCCTCTTGATCTAGGCCTGAGGATTGGATTGAGCTTAAATCAGTGAACACATCCTTAGCCCAGTGCTAGCATCCTGCCTGGCTTCCAGTAACTTGCTTAGCATTCATGCTATTGATTTTCCTATAAGCACTTTAAACCCCTCCAGCAGTCGGGATCAGAAGGAGCTCAATATAACAGGCTGAATCTCTGCACAATCTGCACTTTTAAACTGGGAGGTTGAGCAATTACCCCCACGTGCGTGCATACATGTTACATTTTGTGTGCGCGTGTTATTACGATATATATATATATATATATATATACATTTCTAAAATGTACTGTCTTCTGACCAGATATCCCTCACATACAGTCAGCATGTCTAATGCACATGCTCATTGTAAAACTAGCTTGCTTTGAGTGCAGTCTTAGGAGCAGACTTCTATATTGGGATATATAGCTACATTAAATCCAGGTATTAAGCGAGGCTGTGCTGTATGACAGCAGATGATGCAAAATACCACACAAATAGAATTAAATTAAAACCACTTCTTACTTAAATAGCTCAAGGGCTGTTTCAGCTTAGGTCTCTTGAGAAGCCTAAGACTTCAGGGAGTGTAGCCTGAAGGTGCTTGCATTGAACAAACCCCTCTAGACGCAGCCTCTTTACTGTGTTGCCTACAGTTTGCTAAAGGGTAACTTGCGGCTGCACACAGAGAGATGCATAAGGAAAGGAACAGACAGGCCAAGAGATTAATTGAAGAGATTTTAGTGATTCCAAGAAACTTCCCTCATGTAATATTCAGCTTTCAGAGATGCAGCATGGCAAAAAGATATTGATCACAGTATCGTTATTTGCCCCCTCCTTTTTACCCCCCCTCTCTCATTCCCTTTCTGTCTCATTTTGGGGTGTCATAAAACGATCTATAATTTCAACATCAGCTGTTGTTTTAAAGTCATTTATCTTGAGTTAATGCATTTGGGTATTTAGTTCTCTTATGGTACTTTTGCAAACTTGTACAGCCCTTTGCAGTTCATAAAGGCTCATAAATTTAGAGGTTCTCACTTAAAGTTCCTTTTAATAATAATCAGAAAATAAATGACTTAACGCTGCCTTTCTCTCCTTTCTTTCTTTTCCTAGGTCGGGGTGGGATGAGTGTGTCCAGTAACTGGGAGGATGGAGTGCTGTGACTCTGTCTCAGATGATGGAGCCTGCGGCCCTTATACAAACCAACCTTTAGGGTTCTGCAGCCCAAACTCAAGCCTACACCTCCCGCCTAGAGATAAAGCATCTCACCTGAGCTCGGCCACCCAGTGTGAAGCAGGGTGTAAAGAAGGAAAAGAGGCTGAAGAAAAGGGAGAAAGGAGGACTGTTGGAGATGGATTTGAATGTGGCATCAGTGAAAAGCAGGTTGAAGAGTATGCTGTGGGTGAGAAAGAAAGAGAATTAAGAGTAGAGATCGATGAGGAGGAGGAGGATGATAAAGTTCAGGAGGTAGAACGCCAAATTGGAGAGATTGTTTACCAGGCTGATGGTTCTGCTTATGTCCTGGATGGTCAGTGCCGGTTGCCATGCAGTGTGGTTCCGTCCTCTTCTCGTCCTCCCATTATTAGCACATGCCATTTTTCTTCCTCCCAGAGCTCTGTCTTAGAGAGCTTTCATGTCTTCCACCTGCATCACCCCAAGAACTGGCGCCACCTGCCTGAAGATGTCCTTGCTTTGCTGTCCCGCCAGTCCAAAGATAGAACTCCTGCCCTGGCAGGTCTTTCTGAAGCATGGCAGGTGTTGCCTAGCAAAGCCAAACCCATTCTGGTGTGCGTTTTGTGCCGCTTGTCATTCAACCACATTCGTGCATTTAGAGGTCACATTTCACAGCAACACAGTGTCACACTTAGCACAGAGGAACAGCGCCTGCTCTTGCTCCAGCACACGTGTGCTATCCTGCAGCCTGTCGGCCCCAACCAGTGGCCACTCCTCAGCTTCCTAGAACCAAAAAGTAGCAATGAGCATGCTGTGTCAACCCAGTTAGCAACCACAAACCCAGGGCACAACACAGTGGGCATGCCATGTCAGGAGGAGAAGGAGAGCCTCCAGATCTCTGAGTCAGGACTCCTTCTCCAGCCCTCTCTACCCAGAGCTCCCCTTCCTACCTCAGCGCTGAGCCCTGCCAAAGACCCCTCAACCCTGGGCAGAGAGGGCACACAGAGGAACAAGGATGATGACGGAAGTTGCATAGAAGGACATGAGAGTTTGAGTTCAGAGGTAGTTTGCCCTGCAAAGGACGATGTGAGCAGTATTAGCAGTGGCGGACAAGAGCACATTAGTGAAAAGGCTCTTTCAAACCAAAGCATTCCCAAATTTCCCAACTCTGTCACCATAGCAACCAGCTTTATGAACAACACCAAATCTCTTACAGACTCTGAGTTAGAGTGCGGAACAAGCTTTAACTGCCACGGCCCTGCTCCAGCTTCCCCTAGTGTGCAAACCTCACCCACAGCCTCTACTCCAAAAAGACAAGAGAGCGCAATGGGAGCAGAACCAAACAACCTGTCAGAAAATAGCAGAGCCATGGCAAAAGAACCAAACAGCAGGCTGTGTGATGACAACAAGCTGGCCTACTCTGACCCTCCCAATAGCCATAGCAATTCTCAGTCACCTGCCCTCAGCCCACCTATAACCCAGCTCAACATGTCTCCACTCGAAGATTCCCCGGCAGATGGTGGGTCTAAAGGAAGTTTGTTGACTGGGGGTGATGGGGGTTTTGTTGTTGGACAGGATGGTGTCCAAGGATCATCTTATTCATTCGGGGGTCAAGTTACCATGACACACTCACGAAACTCCTGCAAGACTCTGAAGTGCCCCAAATGCAACTGGCACTACAAATACCAGCAGACTCTGGAGGCCCACATGAAGGAGAAGCACCCAGACTCTGACGATGGACAGTGCCCTTATTGCAACAGTGGGCAGAGCCACCCACGCCTTGCTCGGGGGGAGACGTACACCTGTGGGTACAAGCCATTTCGTTGCCAGGTGTGCCAGTATTCCACCACCACCAAAGGCAACCTGAGCATCCACATGCAGTCGGACAAACACCTGAACAACATGCAGAATTTGCAGACTCAGACCCATCCACATGCCCCAACATCCCAGCCTAGCCCAATGTCTCACACACCCCACATCCAGGCCACATCTCCCTCCCCTTCTAAGCTCCAGGGGCGTGCATCATGGCGATGTGAAGTGTGTGACTATGAAACCAATGTAGCGCGGAACCTTCGCATACACATGACCAGCGAGAAACACACACACAACATGCTCCTGTTGCAGCAGAACCTGGCACACATGCAACGCCAGCGCCGGCACAGTGCCACCGAGCTTTACCGTTACTGCCAGGGCCAGAGCAAACTGCCTGACCCAGGTGTGGTACTGCCACCTGGTGAGGCCTTGCAAGAACACCCCCAGAAGCAAGAAGAAGGAGACCCTCCAGAAGGGCTGTTTGAATGTGCGCTATGTGGTCATTTCACCTCAGATAGCCTAGAGGCTCTCAGTCAGCACCTGACAGCGCACCGCTTACTGCCCGATGCAGACTGGAGGAGCACAACCGGTGATGCCCATCATTGCCGGCTTTGCCATTATGCCACTCCCCTGCGGGCCAACTTCCAGCTGCACTGCCAGACAGACAAGCACCTGCAGCGCTACCAGCTAGCAGCACATCTACGAGAAGCCAACAGTAACCACAGAAACTCAGAGGAAGAGGAGGAATGGCTACTCAGGTGTGTCGCAGCTGGTATCCAAGTGCAGCTGCGGTGTAATGCATGTAACTATGAAGTCAACAGTCTGGAGAAACTAAAACTACACACAGTGAGCTCCAGACATGAGGCCAGCCTGAGACTCTACAAGGTAAATGACGAGCTTAGTCTGACATTGTATGATTGTGCTGGTATTAATTCCTCATGTACCATGTGGTTAATATGTTAACTTTTTGAATTTTGATTTAATATTCAAAATTATTAATAGTAAGTGTTCTTTTGTTAGCTGAAAATATCTTACAAGCTCACTTGTTCTGATCATTACTGACAATTAAATTCTCCCCAGAAAGTAAACATTTTATATTTACACTGACAACATAGCATGATTGAGAAAGTTACTGCTTGTTGGCTTATGCTTGAATAATACATGCGTGCATCCACAGCTGAGACGGCTTTGTTGATTTACTCTGCTGTCACCAGTAACCACTTCAAACTAAACTTCGGCTGCCAGTTCTCAGCGATCCAGTGCACCTCCTATTTTTTTTGTTTCTGTACATGTTTGTCAGTTCTGTCTCCCATTTCTAATACACCTTCTTTTATTCTACCCTTTAATGGGGATGGGCCTTTCAATCAAATTTGGTATTTAAAAGCCATTGTTTAGAAAAAAAAACATTGTGTCCTTAGGGCTACAGGCTACTACAAGCACTCTTCATCTTGTTAGTACTGTATGTGGCTTAATTTACATTTAAGTCTGTTTAGACTAGCCTGGCCACATTGAATCACATTCCACCTCATACATTTGAGTTCAAAAACAAATAGTTTCTGTGATAAATTTACTAAAGAATAAGGTTTTATTGCATTAAACCTGTACAATTACAGTATAAAATAAGCTTGAGTTTGTTGTTTATTGGTATTTTTTGTTGCGCTTCCTATGTGCTATGCTTTGTACTATATACAGCATGGCCTAAGTTTTTAAATGTAAATGTATAATGATAGAGAGAAGCTACATTGCCTATCAAATGTAATTTTTTTAACCTTCATGACTATTTGAAAATGAGAAGATTCTTACTTCTCCCCACCACTAACCGATTTAATACCATTTTAAGTTTCACTCCTTTTTATAAACAGTTGTAGCTGTTGCTGAGGTTAAGGTCTAGGAAATTCCAAGAATGGTCAAGGCAGCTTGAGGCGGAAACTGCTATCTTGCTCGAAGGCCTCTCCGGTCTGTTTAGTAATGGAGATTGATTGTATGTTATTTTTTCCCCTCCTGCTAATGTGGTCCATTAGCACAACACATTTCTAATCAGTTTAGAGTTCAGCAAAGAAAGTGGACTGGTGTTTGTGTGATTGTGTTTTACACACTTGGTGAGCTAATTCTCAATCCATGTCTGATTGAAATCCTATCCTCCTCGGTTTACACATTTACTAAGATAGCAAAAGAAATGTAGAACTCCATTTGGCAGCTTGTTACCTTGTGATCTGAAAAAGTGACTGGCTATTTTGCATTTTGTTTTTAAAAATAGTTTTCTTTGTTTTTATAGTGTAAGCAGTTTGTATGAGCCACATCGTAGTAAAATGTATCACCTTGTGGCACTTGCTTGCTAGGTTAGACAAATAAATACTTGGATTGCATGAAGCATACGTCAGTGAGAAAATGTACTACAATTTTGGTTTCAAACAGATATTTAATTACTTATTTATTGTACTCCTGACAAGCTGATTCCTTGGTTATTAGTAGTGCCAAAATGTCTGCTTTTTGCTCATTTGATTCATTTTGCTGCATTTAAAGCCCTCTAAAAATCTTATATTTCACTGTAATGCAGTGTAATTGTACAATCACTGGCTTTGGCAAATAGATTCTGACAAAACGTCACCACAACAGTGCTTATATTACTGCTTCACTCTATAATGCAGAGTAGTTAGTTAGGGCATGTGCCAGGCTTCTAGAAAGATAAATTGTGTAAAACATGGTGGAATAGGAAGAAAAAAAAAAAGGAATCTGATCTGATGGTAAATTGTGTGTGTACACTTAAAGCACAATCCAAGGAAATTTATATATTTTTGTTATCATAGAAATATATACGTCTGCATGGTATTGTGGCTAATATGGAAATTAGGAGTGCATGTAACAATTTATTGATTTATATTATGTGGTGACAACAATTCATGTCTGTATTTTCAGATTTCTATTTTTGAATCATTTTATAATTTTAGCACTTGTGTTTAATTATTCATTTATTCATTCTTTCATTTTTTCATTCAATCATTCATACTGAAGGCTGTCCTTTACATGATAAATGGTTTAAAAAAATATTATGTAAATATTTGAAATAAAAACTTACTATGTAAACATTAGTATTTTTTCCTCTCTCACCATGAGACAGATTTGGTGTTGTGGTCCTATAGGTCATCCACATTTAACAGAAGTATAAACATTTTCTGAGCATGACCAAGGCAGCCATTAGGCTCTAGCGTTCTTGTGTAAACAAGTAGTGTAAGGGCGCACTGAAAATTGCTTTAGCAATTCTGTGCATATGGGGGTGTCTCTTTATTCTGTGACATTTTTGATTAAAGAAATTACATTATATCACCGTGCTTACAGTATTGCAGTGCTTGCCAATGCATTGAATTGCAGCCACTATATCATAATATATACAGGGTGTAGCAGCCACCTCAACAAGCATTTCATTCATGAGCCATTCAGTCAAATCAGTTTATTTGTGTTGAACCTTTGTGTCACTTTTACATTTTACTGAACCATGCAGCACGGTTGATGCTTTGCATTTGATTTCATCTGTGTGTCCCTCTGTGACACTGTTTATATGCAGCTTCCTAGAGAATGTAATGATGCTGTGATGGTGTTTACAATGAAAGCATGTGTAAAGATATGACTAATGCTTTTCTCCTGTTTCATTCCTCTTTAGTACCTACAGCAGTTTGAAGGTACCGTGTCTGATGGTGGCTGCCTGCACTGTGTGCTGTGTGATTACTCCACCCAAAACAGCCTCAGTCTTGTGCAGCACTCCAATTCGTTGAGTCACCAGAGAGGGGAAGGATTACTTAGACTACAGCGAATCCAGAAAGGCTTCCAGGATGACGAGGAGGAGCTTGGTGCCATCTTTAAGATCAGAAAGTGTCCTGCTCAAGAAAACGGTAAGAGCGAGAAACGCATGGCCTTTCAGCCATTTCTGATTTGTTTCCTCGTAGATCATGTATCCACATTTAAGAGCAGAGATTTTAAAGTCTTTACAGAAACAAAGTAAATAAAATAAAGCAAGTACTCTCAGCTTTCAGTAAGAGGACCT
Source organism: Megaleporinus macrocephalus (assembly GCA_021613375.1). Taxonomy (NCBI): domain Eukaryota; kingdom Metazoa; phylum Chordata; class Actinopteri; order Characiformes; family Anostomidae; genus Megaleporinus; species Megaleporinus macrocephalus. Next base: position 31,751,210 of record CM038711.1, on the reverse strand, counting down.
AAACCCAGAAATGATGCTTTGCATATTTTATTTAACTGCCCATGCTGAGTTAGGGCAAAGGCTTGCATTCCTTTGGGTAAATTTTAAGTTGATTCTTCCGAATAGATGATTTATTTCTTTTAAGGTTAGCTTTTATGTTGATAAGCACTTGTTCAAACTCCTGTGCTCAGATCTCATTTAGTAATCTGCTATATATATATATATATATATATAATATATATAAATATATTATATAGGCATTTGTTTTATTTACACAATAAGTTTTAGCACTTTGTTTTTTTTACTTTGTGTAAATCTATTGTATTTCTTAATTACCTATACTAACAACTTTACCTAAACCATTTAAATGTGTATTTAAGAAATCATATATAATCACTGTGTGTAAAAAAATGTATATATATATATATATATATATATATATATATATATATATATATATATATATATATATATATATATATTAAAATATAAGACAGCGTCCCATGTTGTCTCCCATGTTGTGCTTGCTGCTGGAGTGTGCAGCTCTAAAAGATGGCAGAATGGTGGAGGGGGAGGGGCTGAAAGGCGAGCAGAAAAACAGCAAATGTGAAAGAAAAGAGAACAAGAGAGAGGGCGGTTATTTACTCTGGGGTAATTGAGAGAAGCTGGTGGTGGAGTCAATTAGCATTTGGTTCAAACCCCAAATCAGCTCAACTAATGACTTAAACAATAGCTCAATCCTTGAACTCGGTCAGAAAGAGAGAGAATGGGAATGAGAGTGAGAGATTTTTGTAGAGAATGGCAGGAATTGATTGTGTTAATTTATCTGCCAATAATCAGGCTTGTTACATCCTCACTGCCCAGAAGGAGGTCTTGCTAGGGGTGGTGGCCAATCAATGCAGCCGATAAAGGCCTCACCCACTAACGAGCAATGAGTTAATTAATGCTATCCAATTAATCTCTAAAGGGAGGAAGAGAGCCAGAGCAATAGAATTTGCTTCATGTCCAGATTCCATAAGAGACTCGTGTTCAGGCTTGATTTGATTTTTTTGGTTTGTTCTTATCTTCAAGAAGCAGCTTTTATTTAGGTTGGGTAATACTGTTTGGTTTAATAAAATAATGTTTGCTTGAGCTTTCCTTAAAAAAATATTTTGTTCTAAGATATTGCTTTGTTCTTCCCGCTGTCCTTTTCATTATGTTATATTAAGTTGAGCAGAGATGACATGAAAACATCACTGAGAAACAGTAACCTCTTCAAACATAATACTGTCTTTGTGGTGGGGTTAGAATGCAGGTGTTCTTTACTTTAGTTTTAATTTCTAGGCCTACATGTAATATTAATCCATAATTTTTAATCCTATTTTTATGTTTCTATAGAATTGCCATATTGTCATAATAGTGAGATTCAATGAAAATTAAAGGCCAACACAGATGAGAGTAAAATTAAAAAAGAAAAAGAAAAAAAAAACATCTGGGGTTTACCTATCACTCGGGCTCATCTGTGACACCGTTGGCTGTTTGAGTGCGAGTCTCCAGCTGAACGCTGAGAGAGGTGCTAAGTGACTGGCTGTACTGAGTCTTTTAGTGAAGAGGAGGCTGAATAAACAGTGCTGGAGTGGATCACTGTGTCTCAATGGCTCCCTATTGATCTCTGTAGGAACACCAGGGCATTCCCTAATTTATAATCAATAACAGATCAATGCTGCCAAGCATTTGTATACTGATCTCCGAGCCGAGCAGGAAGTGCTGATGAGGTGTGTGCTGAGAGTGTGTATGGAGTCTGTTAGCGCGTGCGAGTGCATTTTATCACTTCATTATTGGCTGAGTTGACCTCACTGCCCTGACGTGGATCCATCTGCTCTTTCTTCATGCGAGATGGAAACAAGGCGAAGGAACTGCACAGCTTTGATTATGAGAAGGCTTTCAGTAATTACACTTCTTTTATTTTTATCTCATAGCTACGAACAAACAGCTTTGTTATTGTGGGGTTCGTCATTTTTCTTGATTATCCACAGTATTTGTGTGATGTTTTTCTAAATGCTTGAATGCTTTTACAAATTCAAGTCTCATTGCTTTGTATCTGTATGGAAAATATTATCATCTTATTCAATAGGAATTGCTATGAAATTAGTGAGTGATGTGTGATTTCAATATAGTATATTAAGTGTACATAAGCTGCTTGAATTGAAGATTTTAGAAATATATATATATATATATATATATATATATATATATATATATATATATATATATATATATATATATATATATATATTTTATTTTTTCTAAAATCTTGAAATTGGGATTTACCTAGATTAGGTTTGCAGAGAAATGTAACACATATGAATAAATAAAATTAATTAAATGTAGACCTTTTAGTACACTAGCTCAGCATCGCCCAAGCATCTTTAGTTGTATTAGTTTTATTATTACTGCGTAATACTTATAATGCAATTTCTAAGAACCCAAAGATGCTCACAGTTAAATCAATACAAGTAAATAAATATTTGTCAATATTTATGCATGTGATCATTGTTTTTGCTATTGACTTACTGTGTTAAGGTGTTTGCCCTATTTACTCCCAAGCAAAATGCTTAGGTACACCAATTACCCAACCCTGTCGCATTTTTGTCCAGACTTCTGCGGCGGGGGTGCCCTTGTGTTTTATGTGCATGTGAGAGAAAGTATGTGGTGGGTGCAGCGGGGCGTTCATAAGCAGAGCGGATTTGACAGTTTCAGGTTATGTGTTCTGTGTTTATGGCTGTGTAGGTCTGATAGGAAATCAATAGCATGTCTGTCAGGATAATTGGTGTTCAGCTGGCCTCTCCCTCCTTCTTTCTTTTTCTTTGTCATAATCACCCTCTCTGAGAACCACTAGCAGATACCTCAGCTGTGCTTTGATTGGTCTGTTATGACAACCCTTATGGGTTTTTGTCTCCTCTGGCTTTCCCTTCTCTAATCCTCAAACACCTACCCAAATCAGCTCTTCTCTACTCCTCCCTTCCCCCCATGTACGCGAACAATTGCTCTGCCAGAGAAGCAGAAAGCCAGAAAGCAAGGAAGAAGGAGGCGGGAGGGCGGGGGGTGGGGGGTTCGGGGGGGTTAGGGCTGTGGGGAGTAGGTGGTGTAGCGAGTGTCTATTTGTCCTGAGGCACTGTGTCTTGTCCTCTTGCAGCCTGACCAAGACTTTTAGACGCTGGAAAAGAACAACAGAGTATCTCTGCCCTCTTTTGTGAAGCTTTGGGTTTGTGTTCCTCTGGCAGCTCTCTAAGCGCTTACTCCTGTGCCTTTCATGATTCATTTACAAGACCTTCAGAAATCACAGTCATTTACTGTGATAGTAACGAATATGTCACGCACATAGTTATTCTTATCCAGTCATTATTTATAGATAATGTGTTTTTAATCATTTCTGCTGCTTTTTCCATATACTGACCGTGTAAACAGAGCAGTCTTTTAAAGATTTTTTAAAAGGCTGCTAAGCCTGTTATGCCATCTTCAAAGCGTTAACTGTTCCTCCAATTTGTGCAGTGAAATGCACTCTGAGTGAGTGACCCTCCTGACCTCTGCAGCATTATCTTCCTCCTGTGACTTTCAAACCCCCGTCGGTCAGATGAAGCACTGCTGACACGGCTGAGCTCCAGATTTTCTTTCACTCCGTTTTGCCATTTTTTTTTATCTAGCCTGTCTTTCTTTAAGGATGGGGATATGAGGTGAAAAGCAGTAGCTTGTCTACATAATTTACTGTAGTAGTGCATATGTGCTTGAATCGGTGAAGCCTGCCCTGGATAGTCATATTCTAACCTATAGTGAGAGTGACCCCTATAGGTTAGAATATGATTTCACATTTTCTGTACACAAAGACAAAGGGAGTCAGACTCTTTCTCAAAATTACATTATTTTCTTAAAAGCATTTCACATGAAAAACACAGAACAAATAGCTGCAATTGTATTTAAAACAAAAGTACTGTTTACAGGTTAAACAGTTGTCAACATTTTCTTTTTTTTCCCCCTGATTACCCCACCCCCTTCCTTAGGAGATGTGAATGAGATGGAGTCACCCACTGAGATTACTGCTGACCAGGAGGAGCAGACCAAACAGACAGACAGAGAGGGGGAGAAAACAGGTCAGAAATACATCTAAGCAGCTTTTCTTGCTCATTTATCATGGACTTGGATCTCTTGACAATACAGAAGTCTGAAATCTGCTGATAGGGTGCTTTTAAGTGTAGAATGTGATGTTCACCTTGAAAATGCATGCATGTTTCTTAGAAGCATTCATTCATGGCGAAAAGAGACAGAGCGAGCCTCCTGCCAGTCCCAAGCGCCCTTTCTCTGCATCTGAAGACGCCAATGACTCCCTGCCACCAAAACGGCCACGTGCACAGGAGGACGTCTCCTCAGAGCAGGTCAGATTGGGGGCAAATGAAAATGCATTAAGGTTGTATCATGTATGGGTTTTTGAGCTTGTAAATATTTTATGTTTTCTAACAGGCTTTAATAGGATATCTTTCTTTCTCCTGCTGTCTCCTGCCCTCACTCTCTGTCCCCACCCCTCAGGTGCGACAGTGCCCGTTTTGTCGATTCTGTCATGCTGATATCACCCGTCTAAGGAGTCATGTAATGATCCAGCATGCTGTGCAGCCAACTCTCCGCTGCCCGCTGTGCCAGGACACCCTGCGCAGTGTTGCTCTGCTGCGCACTCACCTCACACATCTGCACAGCGTCACCGCAGACTGCACACAGAAACTCATCAACACGGTGAGAGTCACTGACAGAGCCAGCAATTAGAAAGTACAGTATTATCAGCAGAAGACCTCCTGCAACTGTATGACTGGTTAAACTTGGTTTCAGCTGACTTTGGCAAAGGTGTTCATGCAGACAGCTGTTGCACTGCATTTGGATGGCCAGTTAAATCTTCTTATGATACTCTTGAAAAATGTTTCATAACAATACTCCACAGTCCTATCTTGATTTTCCTAGTGCTAGATGAAGCTTTCACAGTAACATGTATATCTTGGACAAATCCAGAAACATATTTTACTTCTCATCAATGCACTGCACTTGGATCATGTAACCCACTTTAATGTCTTTTTTAATGAAGTACAATTATGCATGCAATCACATGGCTATGCAAGACATTACTATGATTAGTTATGTGATGATGTATATGCTTAATTTTCTTATCTCAGATAGTCTAATTAATCTTTAATGTGTCTTCCTAAGAATTGTATCCTTTTGTTCTGCTCAGCCAAACCTGTCAAGGTTCAAGGTTCAAGGTTCAAGGAGACTTTATTGTCATTCGCATCACATGTGGTACATGGGGTGGAACGAAATTGTGGTACCCAAGGACCCAGTTTTACCCAGACAGCAGTACTTAAATAAATAAAATAAACATAAATATATAAAATATATGAAAATAAAATAAACAGGAATGGAGAAGGTAGCAGCAGAGTGTATTAAAGTGAAGGTCTGTGAAGGTTGACAATGCATGATGTGCAAATTCTGCTTTAATCATTTTAATCAGCAGCCATCAGTTTTAAATGACAAATGCTTAGATGCTGTAGCAATGTATAATAACCATATGTGGAGCGTGTATCATGAGCATATAATGGAATCGGTTGCAACAAATCTAAGATATAGTAGAATGTAGTGTGTTTTGTCTGCTTAGTATATTCGTCTATTTATCCCCTATCCACCCTGTATCACTTCTCCCCGTTTCTCCTCCGCCTCACTTCGTCTGAGACAGGGTAATGAAAATAATTGAGCTTCATTAGTCCTGATCTGGTGCTAGGTGGTTTTCGTTATGAACTGTGCTTCCCAATTATGTGCTCTAAATTAAATGTGACCTTGAGAAGGTCTCTGTGCTTGCCTCCCGTCCTCTAATGAAGCACCTTCCTGAAATGATGGGCTTTGTGATGGAAATGGCAGCCATTTTGTTTTGTGTGACTCGGTACCTCTGCGTGTCTGAATGCCTTTCTGCCTCACAGATACGGTGATTTGCTCATTTTAAAACTGAGAGGATAAAGAAAGAGAGAAGGGTACACAATGTGGCTTTTTGATCCAGGACTTGCTGAGCACTTTGTTATAGATTTAGGAGGGCTTCCCATCACTCTTAACCTATGAACTCTCTTAATCGTGGCCTCCATGACTGCAGCGCTATTGCTCAGTACATTGTTCATAAAAAATGTTTCTTGTTCTTTCCTGTGTTATAAACTAAACACAACTGTGAAATGACTAAACAAGATTTTGTGGTTTGTTCGAGTCATGTCAACAATGTTTTTTTATTCATTGCCAGGTGATTGCCTCAGATGTGTTGCCAGAGAAGATGTTTCTACCGGTACAGGACTCTAGTATGCCACAGACAAAGGCAGATTCCAGCTATAATGAAACGAAAAGAAGCATTGGTAGGTATAACACTATTCTCCACCAGAATATTAGCAACTAAAATTACACGCATACATACTTCTGATACTGTAAAGAAAAATAGTAATGCAGATTTCCATTCTAGTAAAGAACGATAGGGTACATGCCAGGAAACAAAGAAACTTCGATACATGACATTTACTCTACAGTAGACAGTAAAATGAACCTTACTGTACAGAAGAACTCTGTCAGTGTGCTGGTTTGGAGTGTGTGGTGGATAACAGTAAAATACTTGGACAGAGACATATTTATATTTATATTTTAAATTAAACTATTCAAGTTGAACAGCACTAACTGCTTCCTTCTTCCACAACTTTTCTATAGGTTAATTTTGAACACTGATTTTTCTACTTTGTAGCAAAACATAATTTTTGATAAACCCTAACACTAAGTGTTTATGCATTGTTATTATTTATTTATCCAGTTGTTTATTTATCCAGTTTATTCCACAATACACTATTATCATATGTTGATATTGGGCAGTCATTTCCTTGTAAAGGTTCTTATTTACTGGTTAAAAAAAAATGACCTATTTTTATATGATAAGTCAGCAGAATATATCCCATTACATACAATTTGTGTCTCTTCAGGTTTTGATGGATCACGTTTGTTATATGGTTAATTAATAATCCAGCAAAACAGATACACACTATTTATGTAAACGAATTCTGCTCTCAGTGCCCTTTGCCTTCTACATATATTACATGCTAAACATGTGGGCATTGTTTTTGGTGTATACTTAAATATTTTTTTTTTGTATTTTTGTTTGTTAGAACAAGCTGAAGCTGAACAGGATAGAGTGGTCACATGTCAACCAGAGATATCAAAAGTTCAAAAGCAGCCCTTAGAAGATGCAGAATCCACCAAGGAAAACAATGCTGCTTTCCCTTGTTGGCAGAAAGGCTGTAACAAAGTCTTTACATCATCCAGTGCCCTCCAGACACACTTCAACCATTTCCACAGCCAGAGGTCTCAAACTCCGGTTTCTGATCGCCATGTCTACAAGTACCGGTGCAGTCAATGCAGCCTTGCATTTAAAACAGCTGAAAAGCTGCAGCTACATTCACAATACCATGCAATTAGGGCTGCAACCATGTGCTGCCTCTGCCATCGCAGCTTTCGAACACTGCAGGCCCTGCAGAAGCATTTGGAGACCAGTCATCTGGAGCTAAGTGAGGCCCAACTGCAGCAGCTCTGTGGCAGCCTACTAATGACTGCAGACATCCTAGGCACTGAAGGTCAAAGTCTTGGCGAAGAGCAAGGTTTGCTTGAGGAGGAGAAATTGAAGGAAGATGAAGAAAGTGACTTAGAAGACAAAGAAAGCCCAGCTGAGAGTGATATGGGTTTAGTTCGAGAAGAGGCAGAACCTAATCCAAAACATTCTGTTATTCCTCAAAGGAAAGGTCAAAACCTCACAACAGAGAAATTCCTGGATCCATCAAGACCTTTCAAATGCACAGTCTGTAAGGAATCTTTCACACAAAAGAACATCCTTCTGGTGCATTATAACTCCGTTTCACACTTGCACAAAGTTAAGCGTTCCATGCAGGATTCTTCAGCTGTCTTGCCAGAGTCTGTCAGTAACAGCACAGACCACAAACCCTTCAAGTGTAGCATTTGCAGTGTAGCTTACAGTCAGAGCTCCACCTTAGAGATACATATGAGATCTGTGCTACACCAAACCAAAGCTCGTGCAGCCAAACTTGATACATCAGGAGCAAATTCAGCTCCTGTTAACTCTATGCTTGGTAAGGTAGTTTCTTTGACAGGCAATACAACAGCCAGCTCTGCTGCAGCCCTCAAGTCCATGACTGCTAGGAACAATGCAAGTTGCACTTCCTCAACTCTCAGTCAACCTCACTTGAACCAACAACAGGTCACTGAACACAATGTAGTATCAAGCCAAAATGCCAGTCATTCCTCAACATCTGAGGAGAGCAAGCAGAAACACTTGGTAGAGATGATAGCTTCAACAACAAAGCAACAGCATAAACTTTTACAACAGCAACAACAACAACACTTAGTACAGGCCCAGGCTCAGATCCAGCAAGAGCTTCAAAAGAAAGCAGCCCTACTTCAGTCCCATTTGTTCAACCCAGCACTTCTTCATCACTTCCCCATAACAACAGATGCTCTCCTTCCATTACAACAGCAACAGCAGCTGCTTCTTCCCTTTCTCATCCCTGGAGGAGAATTCCAGATTAACCCTGAGCTAAACCTTAAAAGCGCAGGGTTAAACCTTTGCACAGCAAAACCATCAGAAGACTGCTCTGAGAAACCTCAACAGGATAGCCTCACATCTATTTATAAAGAGCCATTAAATGGAGATGTAGCTCATACTCCTAAGCAGTTACTGTCTGTAGCCTCTGAGGAGAATGTTCCTGTTCCTCAGGAAGCTAATGGGCAGCTGGTGATCTTGGATCCTGACAGTAACAAAGGCATGGATGAACAAAGCAATAATAAAGAAACAAGGGAGGGACCTGATTATGTCTCCTGTAATAATACTGACCATTTCAAAGCACAAGAAGATATTGGGGATGAGGTTTTAGGTGGTGGACGAATTTTCACTGAGTTAATTCCACCGCGAGTAGCTCATGACGCTCCTGGAAATGTTTCAAAAGCTTTGCTGGAGAACATAGGATTTGAGTTAGTCGTACAGTTTAATGAAAATAAGCAACAGTGTCAAAGAAATCAAGCTGAGGTTGTACCAAATGGAGAGACTTTGTCCAACGCCAAAGAGGTGCATCATTCAGAGATCTTTGGAAAGCTAGAGTGTGAATCCTGTGGGAAGCTTTTTTCAAATGCATTAATACTAAAGAGCCACAAAGAGCATATTCATCAGTCCATCTTTCCAATACAGTCATTGGAGAAATTTGCCAAAGACTACAGAGAACAATACGACAAACTTTTTCCTTTTATATCTGTGAGTCCTGAGGCCGCTCCCTCTCCACCCTCCCCTGCTTCACCTCCTCCTCCTCCTCCAGTATCAACAGAAACAACTCACCAGAAACCATCACCCTGCATTCCTGTTTCAACACCCACTGTTACTCCCTCTACTGTCTCAACATCTCAAGTTCCTTTAGCCCCAATTGCCTTACCCCTTGACTTGCCACTCTTCTCTCCACTCATGATGCACCCCATGCCACTGCAGGCTCTGCCCCCTCAACTACCTGTACATTTGCCATCTGTTGAGACTGGACTCACACCTGACCTAGCCCAGCTCTACCAGCATCAATTAACTCCTGCCATGATACAGCAGCAGAATAAAAGACCTCGAACTAGGATTACAGATGAGCAGCTAAGAATACTGCGACAGTATTTTGACATTAACAACTCCCCAAATGAAGACCAAATCCACGAAATGGCCACCAAGTCTGGCTTGCCACACAAAGTTATAAAGCACTGGTTTAGAAATACACTGTTCAAGGAGCGCCAGCGCAATAAGGATTCTCCATATAATTTCAGCAACCCACCCATCACAACTCTGGATGATGTCAAAGTGGATTCCAGGCCACCTTCTCCTGAGCTTTCAAGACATGAGTATTTTGGGGGAAGGAGATCCTCAAGGACCAGGTTTACTGACTACCAGCTGAGGGTCCTCCAAGATTTCTTTGATGCCAATGCTTACCCTAAAGATGATGAATTTGAGCAACTCTCAAACCTCTTGAATCTTCCAACTCGTGTCATTGTGGTATGGTTTCAAAATGCTCGTCAGAAAGCTAGGAAGAACTATGAGAACCAGGGAGAGGCAGGAAAAGACAGTGAGCATTGTGAGTTTTCCAATGATCGCTATAATCGTACTTCCAACAACAACTATGAGTGTAAGAAATGCAGCATGGTGTTTCAGCGTATTTTCGACTTGATCAACCATCAAAAGAAAGTTTGCTATAAAGATGATGATGAGGAAATGCAAAGTGACCAAAATGAACTATTGATAGATGCTAAACTTCACAGTCCATCTGAAACCTCAAAACTCACTCCAACACCCTCCAACTCCAGCCTCTCAAATTACACTGAGCCCAACATGGATGTAAAGTTCAATGATAAACAGCAGTTAGACCCTAAGCACCCTGCCATGGTGTCCGACTCCCTTACTGAGGATAACAAACAGACAGCAGAAGTGTCCTGTGACTCTGAACAATGCCCTGATAACTCCCAGCTCGAAGAGTCAAATAAACAACCAGAGCCTTCTTATGGAGAAATTCAGCCACCAAGTGATAAAACCTACTCCCCATCCCCTGTTCAACACAAACAATCTAACCCACCTGTGGTCCAGGCAAGCCCAGTTCCATCACACAGTTCTCAAAAAAATGTAAGCTCTTTAGCAAGTCCTTCTCATCAACAACATCCTAAGTCAACACAACAGGTGACTCCTTACCACTGCATTCAGTGCAAGCTGAACTTCCCATCTTTTGAGCATTGGCAAGAGCATCAGCAGATGCACTTCCTTGTTACTCAAAACCATTTTGTTACCCCACAGTTCTTGGACCGCCCCATGGACATCCCTCTTATGCTTTTTGATCCAGCTAATCCTCTGCTTTCCAGGCAAGTACTTTCTGGAGCTTTTCCACAGATCTCTGCCAGTACGTCTTCAGTTCCCGCCATTCCTGACTCAACCATAAATTCCCTGAAGAGGAAACTTGAGCAGAAATCAGGAAACAATTCTGTAGAAAATGATTGGGAGAACAATGGGGACGATTCCCAGCGAGACAAGCGCATGAGGACGACCATCACTCCAGAGCAGTTGGAGATACTATACCAGAAATATCTTTTGGATTCTAATCCGACGCGGCAAATGCTTGACCACATTTCTCAGGAGGTGGGCCTCAAAAAGCGAGTGGTACAGGTGTGGTTTCAGAACACTCGAGCCCGTGAGCGAAAGGGGCAGTTTCGTGCCCTGGGTCCAGCTCAGGCTCACCGACGCTGTCCATTCTGTCGAGCACTCTTTAAGGCACAAACTGCTCTTGATGCTCACATACGCTCACGTCACTGGCATGAAGCAAAGGGTGCAGGATATGGCATGGTGATATCTGGTATGACTCAAGATCCGGAAGCCTCTCTTATCAAAATGGATCCTTTTAATTTTTCTAACTGTTCACAGATGCCAAATGACAGTCTGAGTTGCCCAGAGTCTCCCACTAGTAAATGCCTTGATCTGTCCTCACATCAGCAGCGTCTGAGTCCAAAACCACTAAAGAGTGGGGGATTGGATGATTTTGAAGAATCATCCATTTCAGCCCAAGAAACTTTTGAACGTGGCAAACTAAATAAGCATGAAGTCACATCTATGAACACAAGTCACAATGGAACCACAGCTCATGAAGAAAGTCACTCTGAGGGAAAACCCAACAGCATTGATCAGTTGTCCTACAGCTCTGAGAGAGAGGTCTCTTCAGAAAACGAGGACAAGATGTCCTCAGGGCTTGTTAGCCCGGCAATTAGTTTCGGTGCTAAAGATTTTGAAAATGATTTGGTCTTGGATTACAGTGAAAACTCAAGCTTAGCCGACCCTGCCTCTCCATGTCCTGGTGGATCCAACGGTCAAAGCATAGATTGTGACAGGCATGGGCAAAAACGCTACCGCACTCAGCTAAGCAATCTGCAAGTGAAAGTGCTCAAAGCCTGCTTCAGTGACTACAAAACCCCCACCATGTTGGAGTGTGAGTCTTTGGGAAATGATATCGGACTTGCCAAGAGAGTGGTACAGGTGTGGTTCCAAAATGCTCGCGCCAAGGAGAAAAAGGCCAAGCTCAGCCTTGCCAAGCAGTTTGGCACAGAGAGCACATGTACTGACAGACCCAAAACAGAATGCACTCTGTGCTCCGTTAAGTACAGTGGTTGTCTCTCAGTCCGGGACCATGTCTTTTCCCCGCAACACCTTGCTAAAGTAAAAGAGGCTCTAGGGGGACAAATGGACAGAGAAAGGGAATATGTGGATCCTGCAAGTGGTTGTCACCTGATGACTCATCAAGGTGTGGATCACCTAAAGAAGGAAGGTTCAGTGGTTCAGCCTCAGTCTGCAGAGACTTCAGGGGGCCTTGGTCACACTACCCCTCAGTATTTGAACTTGTCCACTGCTGGTGTTCCAGGGGGTGGCAGCGCATTAGTAGCAAGCTTCTCTTCAACAAAGTCAGGTACTGTAGATGAATAATTTTCATTTTATCATTTAAACCATTTTATCTTTATTTAATACTGAATATCAAAGCACGTACAAACTATATTGTAATTATGTGTGTATTGTGTGGAATGACTCTAAATGTCTGTTTTCTTTTAATCACAGATGCCCATGAATCGAATGGACTGATCAACAAGTTTGATTCATTGTCTTCTTCCGCCTTGTCAACTACTATTGACAAAGACCTTGTCAGCACAACCAACTCTGTCTTAACCCCAAAGACTTCAGAGTTGGCCATGCAACTACAGTTTTCCAAAGAGAACAACTCTGAGAATGACATGAACTCCACTGAAAAGCTTGAGAGGGCTCCTGTTAGCAGTGCTGCTCATTCCACCTCTTCCATCACTAAAGAAAAACAAGACTCTGTCACACCAGCTACATCTACACCGAAACCTGATAAGGAGTATGCCATGGTACAAGCTCAGCTACAAGCTCTGCAAGCAGGAGGAAACACAGATCAAACTGCCTTGCTACCAAATCCCCTCCTTCCCTGTCTTATTCCAGGTTTTCCTCCAATGTTTTCTCCACAGATTCCTACGGCTCTTGCCGGAAGCTTTCTGCAGCCCATGTTTGGAATGGAAAGCATGTTCCCATATAGTCCGGTCTTGCCACAAGCCCTAATGGGCCTGTCCCCAGGTTCCATTCTCCAACAATATCAGCACAATTTGCAGGGTGCACTGATGCATCACCGGCTACAGCTCCAACAAAAACAACATTTGCAGCAACCACAGAAAACAAAAGTTAGCCAAATCTCCGCTTCAGCTCATTCACAGGACATTGCTTATAACAAAGACCTTGTCCGGGATTCATCCAAATCTGAAGAGAACCAAGGCACTTCATATGGAGAAAGATCCCCTTCCCCCTCTTGTGACAGCACTAAGCAGCTGGACGGTGGCTTCCTAATCAGCCAATGCATTGTCTCCAAAGGAACATGCAGAGAGAAAGGTAAGGATCTGTATCTTTATGACTGCCTTGCCTGTAAGATCTCTCTGACTGGGAATGCAGAGCTCGTCCAGCACCTGGAGGACCCTCAGCACAGACAGAGAGCAGCAGAGCAACTGAATGCCAAAGAGCATGCCTCTCGTCTAATACCTCACATCAGCCCCTCATCTACCTCGCAGCCAAACCCACCCAGTAACCAGATATCCCCTCCAGTATCCCAGCCCGAGCAGTCTGCTCCAGAGAGTCCTTGTGCCACCTCTTGCACCCAAAGCACTTCAACCAGTCAGTGTTCCCAAACTCCATCAACCTCTACAGCATTATCTGGGGCTGCACAAGCTGCTTGTTCTCAAGCCTCTGCTCCGCTACCAGTCTCTGCACCCTCTACTGTTACCTCAAGCCTAACTGGCCACGCTATAAGTTGTAATTTAAAACCAACAGACTCTTCAAATGGACGCTACAACAGTGATGGATCAGTAGAAGAACAAGAGTCTACGTAGTGTACTGGAGCTGAAGGCTGAATGCTGACTATTGCCTCTGTAGCTGGGAACAGACTCCAATATACTGTAAAAACGAAAACAATAAGCGGATTGGGAGAGAAAACTCTCAGTGGTAGAAGAAATTTGGTGGCATACAGAAACCTACATGAGATGATAACCCAGCGATAGTTTGAAAGACTTGGAAAAGGACTGAATCCTGTAGGATAAAGCTTGCATTACAAATGCTTGTAACCAAAAAAGTGTCAGTAGAATGTTTTCCCATGTCAATATGCTGGTCAATTAAAACTTGAGAATAGGTAAACACTGTTTGGAAACTGAAGTGTGCACAGCTAAGGACTGGAGTATAACCTAAGATGGGTTTATTGTTACCTAATAACTAACCAAAAGTCTGTTTATTCTTTATGTTTTAAACACTCTCACACAAACACTAGTTTTGACACCGTCTAATTGTTGAAATACTATAATATTGGCTTGCTAAACTAATGTAATGTAATTTAATGTTGTCTACTCTCAGGTCAACATGTATTCATTTTGTTCGGCTACTGAACATTCGTGAACAAAGTAGCTCTGATGCATACCAATAGAACAAAATTGAAATCCAAAAGAACTGTTAGGATTAGAAACAAGGTTTGCTTTGTCATTGAATCTTATAAATGTTTTTTTTTTCTTTTTATACTGGATATATGCTTGTCCAGACACAAAGAGTAATGCAGACTTTAATTGTGAGAAAAAAAAAGAAAATAGATTTTTTAATGAAAAAAAAAACATTGTGTTAATGATAGATACATGTATTGACATTTTGGTGTTGCGTAGATTGTTGAATTCAAATTGTATGGTAGATTTAAAAGAAAGGACTTGTATATTTAATTTTTGTACCATCCCAGTCAAAGACACTTGAGGTTGTTTTCAGCCATGCCAATGTTAAAACTTTACTCCTGTCTTACCTAGCTGAACATTATTACTGTACAACCTCCCCTCCTGTGCTGAGCCAAGTTAAAGGACCATATCTGTAAATGAATTACTGCAGATTTAAGAAATGTTCTTTGTTTTTGTCTTTCAAACGTATTTGATTTGTGCACTTAATTCAAACTTTTTTACCCTCTGTACTGTAATTCTTGCTTTTTTTACTTTGTCAAAAGTAGTTTCTTATTCTCCTCTTCAACTAAGTATCTTTTTTCCTGAATGTTTCTGCACTTGCCATATATGGTGACAACAACAATAATGTTACTGATGAAAACAATAATTCCTCACAGTATTGCTTTAAAGGAAAATCCAAAGATAAAGTACCATTGGTGCATACAAAGGATGGGAGAAAACTCTTTATATTTGAGAAAAAAAAATGTTACTGTTTTTAAAGAATGGAAACCTTTTTAGATGATGGAGCCAGCTATGAGAATACTGTTTAAGAACATTTGTGACCTCATATATAAAACAAACAGAAAACCAAAAACCGCAAAGCCTCTCCGCTGAGGGTATGGGACAGCACCGTAGTTCAGCCATTGCAGTTTGTAATATAGATGGAGATTCATTTTACCTTCTCTGTGACTGGCCTATCTTTTTGTCCATTTGATTTTTTTTTTTTTGCCTTTATTTTCACTCATTTTTGCTAACTGTACTGGGTTTTTAATTTGAGGAAATACAGTGTGCTGCTAATGTAGTTTTGTATTAATACTAAGATGCATGCTTGAGTTTTTTTTTGCTTTTCGCTGAAGCTTTAATGGCTACAGACAGTAGCCAAAGCCCCGTCTCCATTTCGCTGCAGCTCTGCCCACACTCCAAGACTACTGTGAAGACTGTGAATGAACATCCATGAACCGTGCTATTTTCTCCTCTTTAAACAACCAATGTTAAAAACTGAATCAACCAATGTTGGAAACCAATGATGTTATATTTATACAAAGTTTGCATTCCAAATATCACATTGTTGTTTCAGTGACCTGTTTGGGTTTTTTTTCTTTTCTTTCTTTCTTTCTTTTCTTCTTTCTTTCTTGTGTTCTCCTAATTAGGGGACCGTACTGTGTACACTCATACCTGGAGTCTGGACTTGCTGTGAAAGACTCTGTTTACTGTATGTGCTCCTGGAAATGTTGTTACTGTTGCGATCGCCAAATAATGTACATGTTCATTATGCACTTGTGTTTATCATGTGAGTCATTGGGCTAGTGTCTCTCTCCTGTCTTCTCTTATACAAGCAAGCATTCAAATTCAATAAAGTCTGTTTCATTTTACTACACCATCATGTAGCTCTGGCCCTCAGTGCTTGTTGGTTCAGCGGTTCTCTGTCAGTTCTTTTGTAGGGGATATTTTTTTGATTTGCTCATAAAACTAAAGAAATCGTTTGTTTTTGCCGGCATGTATCCCAAATTTGTTTTTTTATTTGTATGAAATGATGTGCCAACACAGCCTTCAGTCTTTTTTACATTACTTCCAGTTATCCCATAGAATTAATAGAGGACTGATGTATGTACGTTACCTCTTCTTCTGATTGCCTTGTATTGAGCCTCATCTGAAAAGCAACCTTAACAAAAGCACTCCTTATAACTTCATTGTGAATGGGTAGCTCTAAACTGCTGTTATTAAAGGGGGGGGGGGGTTGATTTTCACACATTGGCTTTCTTTTATGGATAATAACATGTACTGTTATATGTAGAGTGAATGGTATAACAGTGTTTACAGACTATATCACATATTCTTAAATTCAGTTTTAATATCGGCCCTATTTAACTGCTTTGCTCCTCGTTTTCTTTAATCTAATCAGAGGCTGTTTTAAAGGGTGCAACGTTATAATATTCAGCTGTGTGTTAGTGTGGCTTATGTATGTGCCCTGTCAGTAACCAGATTAAGTGTACACTGAACTCTCCTTTGACAGTCTGTAGGAGGCAAGCAATCGACAGGAGAATTGCAAATCAATGGAGGTTAAATGAGACACAATCGATGAAGCTAAGGTTCAAACTGAAATCCAAGTTCACGTGTATGTGAGAGTGTGAGAGAGAGAGACTGAGCGCTAGCAGCTGAGTTTGCATGTGGGTTATGGATAAAACCGGCCAGCTACTGTTGTTGAAAGAGAACATGCAGCCTTAACTGCCTTCAGTTGTGCGCGCGCATGCATGTGTGATTGCATGTCGGGGGTGTATTGTGCTGGGAGATGAGGTCTAAATTACATCTCACCTCAGAATGATTTCTGCGCATCTCATTAAGAAGCAACAGAGGGGGAAGGGATGGAGTGTGTGTGTGTGTGGGGGGGGGGGGTGGAGAGAGCAGATAGCTCTGCTTGAAAGAGAACTGGAGGGGTTGATTGTGTTCATAAGAGAGCAGACAGTCATAGGCACTTTGTTTCAGCATCACTGCCTTCAAACAGGCTTTGAAATCAAATACCTTTCTGATGTGATCAGGCACCCCCGCGAAATGAAAGAGAGAGAAGGGGCAGATAGAAGATGAGAGTCAGCGCCAGAGAATCACAGATAATGAGAAGGAAAAACAACACAGGCTGTTTTGCATTTTTAAAAAAAGAGGTACTCGATATTCAGCCACCACCTACGTGAACATTCTCGAGCTATTCGCAGCGCAGGCCGCAAAGGCAAACAGTTTGAGCGGAATGTTTAAATGAATCAATACATACCGGTTATTGGCTTTGGGAAAAAAAAAAACAGACATTTAATCCTAATGAGTCATTCGACTGTTTATCCCCTCATCAGCCTCATAAGACAGAGATGATTCTCTGGGTGGAAGGGGAGGGGAGGGGAGGGGAGTAAGGGAGAGTGTCATTGGCTACTACAGAAGGTTAATTGACTTTGCGTTTAACATGCTAAATTATTCCAGTTTGCCTGCATGGCATTAGCGTTAGCCAGCCTCTCCCTGCCGAGGTCAGCCAAGACCAGTCATTAATTAAACTTGTGACATTTAACCAGATGAGTTTCCTTTGAGTGAGGATGATATTATTAATATTAACGGCCTCATGTGAATAGGAGCTGTAACTGACCATGTTTTAATAGTATCGGGGAGATTGAATCTTCTTCACGCAGCGGATTTGAAGAAATGGGAGTGGGGTGGTGGTGGGGGTCTGAGATCCCCTAAAGAAAAGATAAAAGAGTAAATTAAAGGTAAGACATTTTGTGTTTGTTAGGCAGACACATTGTGCATGAGGACCCTTTTTTTTCTTCTTCTAGCCCTAAAACTAGGCAGTAGTGTGGATAGGCCTAGTCGCTTTGACAGCTTAAGCCTGGCTGCAAAATCTGAAGTGAGCTGCTGTTCTGCAGGACATCTTGAGGAGCACACGAGCCGCTGTAACGAGGAGGAGTTCATTCTCTCCTCACTTAATTGCATTTCCTAGCGTCGGGCTGTAAAATGATGATTGATGGAATTTAATTTCACAACTGCTCAAACACGCAGGCTGATCAGTCAGTGAAACACAGAGCGGGTGATTAGTGACTGCAGGTATAAGTGTTGTTCTTGAGAACAGCAGTGAGAGGAAGCAGTCAGAAAGGGTGCTGCTGTTGCTGTAGCTGCTGCATGACTGTAACCCCCCCCCCCCCCCCCCTTCTCTCTCTCTCTCTCTCTCTCTCTCTCTCTCGTTCTCTCTGGTATTAATGCTGGGCAGCGCAGGGCCGTGCTGGTGATTTCAGCTCCTCTCTCACACTGATAGATGGGTCTTGCTGATATATGATCTACGATGCATGCGCAGAAAGGCCAGCTCATCTTTATTCATGAACCTTGTAAAGTCATTTCCTTTTAAAGTGGCAGAGCCCGCAATCTCAGCTGTAGCCGGGGTTTTCTCCCCACCCTTCCACCCCCACCCCATATTTTAATACTAACGCTGCCTCATGTTTTGGAGATTTTAAAGCCCTCTTCAAGGGTCCTTAAGAATGGAAGATTGGCTGGATTAATGAATGCTCCTCCAAATTATACTTGTTTAATGGATATTGTTTGCTTCAGATCTCATGAATGTTTTTCACAGAAGATTAGCTTTTAGTGGCATTACCATTATTTTTCAGTTGAGCCATTAATAGACTGGCCAAGTGTGTACCAAGTTGTCTCTCTCCAGTGAAGCAGTTTTAGGTTATTATAATGATCTTCTAGCAGCTAAGATACAACCCCGGGACCTGCTCATTAAACCCCGGCAAAACAATCTTAGCCGAGGGAGGGGCTCAGGGGCCGCAAGTGATTGAACTGCTCATTTGTGGTGTGCATAAATACAACATGTACACAAAATAACATCCAGAGATGTTTTCTTTATTTCAGGAAATTTCTGTGACCTGTTTTCTTAACCTCTCTCTCTCTGTTTCTCTCTCTCTCTCCCTCTGAGAGTGGAGTTTCCTGCAGTAGATGTAGGAAGAACCTGCCGCCTATCTGTCTCTGAAATGACTTTTTAATGGCCAACTGGATTTGCTCATCTATCACAGGTCTGCTCCTTTCCTGATTCTCAGATAAACTCTAATGGATTCTGTCCCTAATGTTCACACAGTCACCAGCCCACAGCTCAATGTTAGACGCGTAGTCCTCTGCATGCAAAAGAAATGCGCGTGTGCGGGTCTTTTCAAAGGCAAAATCAGTTGCCTGCTGGAAAAATGCAACAAGAAATATTGCACGTCGCTCGGTAATAATGCAGCAGACTATAATAAAACAACATAAAACAATCAGCGCTCTCCACATGCTTTTGGTCCAATAAGGAACATTTATGAGATCTGCAGTAAGGCTGGATTAATAGAAGGATTAATAGAAGAAGCTTATAGTAAATGGCAACTATAGTGTTATACTGTGGATTGCAAAAAACATCTAGTTATAATAAAGGAGGCAGAGTATTGCAGATTTTCATACAGATGGTCAAAATATGTTTTGTTGATTTGTAAACAAGTTAACACATTCTCTACAGAGAGCACACTTCTGCACTTCTTAATACAAGTTTGCTGAATTAAACAGTAATAATAAGGAATATATATATATATATATATCATCATTGTCCAATGTAAAACAAGTATCTCCAAAATAGCTACTTTACAGGAGAGGCAAAAAACTCTCTTTACTTTCAATGTAAGTCAGTGGAACCAGAAACTTTTCCAAGCTGTTTTGAAGCATTTCTATTGGTCCATTCATCATGACATTTCCCCACAATGCTGCTGTATTCAGATGATGTAGAAAAGTAGAAATGGACAAAAATGGAGATACATGTTTTTCATTGAAAAGCAACAATATATATAGAGGGTGAGAGAGAGAGAGAGAGAGAGAGAGAGAGAGAAAACAAACAAAATGAGCATACCAATAACTGTATATATGACACTACGTGTATTTGGAGTGAGGGTAAATTTTGTAAATGATTCCCAACATTTACAGAAAAGCACCTAAATTCCCTCCCAAACTGTAATGGCATTTTACTATATAATATAAAAACAGGACAACATAATAGTATTTCCTTTTTTCCATAAAGGAGGGAACAAGTATGCAGTCTTGGTGCTCGTCTCATTATTGTAGTAGGTCGCTAAGAAATCTAATTTACACAATTTCCCAAATGTTTGTTACTTAAAGTCTTGTGACATAGACTTCACTTAAATTAGCCTATCAGCTCCACAGCAAAATCTATGCTAATGTTATCTAAGCAAAAAATATCTGAATAACTCTTTCACGATCTGTGTATGATGAATCTTGCCACTGCCCTTCTGGAATATGCCCAGGCCATCAGGAGAGAAGAAATCCATTTATTCAGTACATTTAGGTAGTCAGCTGACTTAACATTGGCGAAAATAGACATGTTCAGCCAATTCAACCACAAACTACAGCACTGCCTCCAGAGGCTTGTACAGTGGGAACAATGCATCGCTCAACATGCTTCTTTTCTTACCATGATGTACATCATTCTGGAATAGGGTAAATCTGGACTTATCAGAGAGCAAGATCTTTTTCCACTTCTACAGAGTCTTATGTTTATGCTGCCTAGCAAAATGAAGCCATTTGTTCTTGTTACATTGTGCCTGTGTAAATGTTCCTACTTTCAGTGGTAAACAAAGCTATAAGCTCTATGGTCAATGTTTAACCATTTGTCTTCACTAAGCATTTAAGTGATCACACATCTTCTGTGAAGTTTCCAGTTTACCACTATCCTTTCTGGTTTTAACAGTATGTTGGACAGTTTTTAACCCAATTTCAGTCATTTCAGCTTCTCTTTTAGTTGTTTTCTTTGCTTGATGCAGGCCAATAATTTAACCCTTGTGAATTACAACAACATCTTTCCTGACCATGTTCTCCCCAAGGGTTGAAATAAGAAGCAACTGCATATTTGGCAGATCTGTTGCCACCTGAAAATATTTGCTTATATATATATATATATATATATATATATATATATATATATATATATATATATATATATATATATATATATGACAGATGATTTTCAGTGAACTCTTCAATTATAGTGCAAAACAACAATTACAAATGCTATTGTACAAAATGATCAACCATTCAGCATCATTGCTCATTTTCATAATATTGGGGTTCAATAGCAGGGGTAGAGGGTTGTAGGGGGTGCAGGTTTGGAAGGGGACTGAGGGGTGTGGGGAGAACGAGGGCTTTTTAGAAGTCAGGCCTGTGAAATGAGATGCTAATCAGAAGCAGCGGGAGCATGAACGGGCTACGCGTGGCCACCGTGAATATCTCACACTGATATGATAAATTATGCTAAATCTCTGACCCCGTGTGACCTTGGGGAGGCTGGTGTAAAGAGCTGAGATGCTGTTAGGACTGGGGAGCTAAGATGGATGGTTTTTCGAAGGATGGCGTGGTGGGAAGATTAGCCGTGTGGTTAGAGCGGCATAAAGACTGAAGATGGAAGAAAAGTGGGAGGTAGCGTACCTACCTATTACAGGTAGGCTTAGCATTAGAGTGGTAGCGTAGGATGAGCAGCATGATGTAGAGAGTTGCGGAGGGTGTTAGGGCGTCTGGCTGGGTGTAGTGTTTCTGCAACTCATTAGCATGAGAAAAGAACGCTGCGTAGTAGTTATGCTGCTCTGTCCGGGGTTGATAACAGCAAGAAGCGTGCCAGACTAGCACAAACTTAATGATACATGACATCTCACCAGGTGGCAGCCAGGCACCACATGTCTTTTCCTACTTTCTATGGTTTTACCCCTTTCTTTTCTTTTCTGAAAGGAGTAAATCCCTGAAGCACGGTTTGCTGCTTGTGACCAACTCATAAAGACCCATAGCAGAGAGAGAGAAGGAGAGAGACTCATCAACTTGTGGTTGGCATCAAGACTGGAGTAGAATGAATGACTGTTTGCAATAACAGATAAGACCATCATTAGAGTTCGTTATTAGACATTTACAAACATGTTATACTTCAAGTATAGGTTAGCATAGTTTACAACAGGCTGCGTCACGTGTCTCTGTGAAGGAGAGGCGGAGAGAGAGAGAGGGAGAGAGAGAAAAGTGGATATGTAACATTGCACATGCTAGTCACCACAACAGAGCTAATACAAGAATATTTTAATACAATTTTATATTAGCACCCCCATACACATACACGTACTGTCACTTCTTCATTATGCATGATGGATAGCCCAATTTAAAAAGCTGCTGAGGGAGTCTAATTTAGGCATGAGATTTTTAACGAGATTAAACATTTCACATTCATAGCGGGTAATCGATGCAGACGTTTCTATCATACGTAGACCTCGCTGCCCCAGTGTTTACATACACATTTAAATACATCCGTCAGGGAGTAATTACATTAAAGTCACACTGGTGCTCAGTCATTCTTTTGTTTAAACCTTATACTCCCTTTAGCTTACTTATAATGAAGGATCACTATTATATTTACATAGAAACACAGTAAGGAAATCCATACATTTCAGAAAGTGAGAGATTGCGCCTCCCTCTTTTTTTATAATTACTACAGAGCAATGAATCACATTCCCTTTTCTTATTACCACCATCACTGTAATACAAAACTCCAAATTTTCCTCATCTCTCTCTTTCTTGGTGGCTGTCCCCTCCTGTGTTTCATGGCAAATCTAGCCAGGGCTAGGTAGTGGCCTGCAGACTGAGGCATGATTTATTTTAGTTATGTGTGGACGTCCAGTGCAGAATAGCCCATTGTGTTGATCACAAAGAGAAAGGCCAGTCTCAGCAGCCAGGCAGATGGCACATTTTAGAATTAGAGACAATAGTGTTCACCCAGAGTTCTATTAAAGAACGCACAGAGCTGCATACTAATCATGCATACATTAAAGCACTGGCCAGTAAAAGTCACACATGAAGGGTTTTATATCCTGCTTAACACCAAATCAGAAATGAGATATTCCCCCTGCATCCTTTTTATTCAGAATCCTTAAATTCTTGCCTGTATTTTGGTGTATGATGATCACTCTTTTCTTTGAGTTGTCCTCGAATGGAACAGGGATGTAATGTCAAAGGCCACATTGTAGACCTTCTTAAAATCACACCAGTACTATGGCTCAGATACATATAAAGCCCACAGATACAGCATCTAATTACCTCAATGGTGTCGCAAAAAAGAAAGAAAAACTGCAGGAGAACATCATAACGCAATGTGTGTTAAGCTAAAGCCACAAAACATCTCTCCCTTATTTCTGTTTCAAATCAGCTCCACTCTCTCCTCCCCCTTTCTGCAGGTGCAATTTAATGAGATGCAAATGAGATATGCATACAGCCAATCTCATGTGCCATGATTAAGCAGAGGATATTAACCATTCTCTCTCTCTCTCTCTCTCTCCCTCTCCCCTTTTTTCATGTTGTTAATTCCATCTTCTGTTCTGTCACTTCATTACAGAACTGGTGCAACAGTGATATCCGAAATAAAACGGAAAAAAGACAAGAATTCTTCCCATTTATCCTTGTTGCATGCACGCAGAGGAGAAATATTTGAGCTTGAAGTAAGGACATGGGACATCCTAGCCACCATTTTCTTCGTCTCCCTCCCATATCTG
Source organism: Megaleporinus macrocephalus (assembly GCA_021613375.1). Lineage (NCBI taxonomy): Eukaryota > Metazoa > Chordata > Actinopteri > Characiformes > Anostomidae > Megaleporinus > Megaleporinus macrocephalus. The sequence goes on along the minus strand of CM038711.1, from coordinate 31,727,253 downwards.
TTGTCTTTTTCTTTTGACAGCACCCATTTCAGTCTTTTTTTATCCATTTGCATAATGAAGATGAGGTGAAATTAAGATCCCCAGCAGAGATGAGAAGGCTGACGATCCAAACCTCATTAACGCGATGAGATTAGCATATCCACACGTAATCCTCCTCAACTGCTGTAAAAAAAATGAATGAAAATTCAGGCTCGGCAAATTAATTCGCTAATTTTGCGAAGTCGTTAATGTCTATTTTCGCGATGTCATAAGGAGGGTTCCTCTGATAAACAATGCTTCTTTCTGGGTTGGGGGGGGGGTTGTTAGCCTCTGACCGTCGCTGCCCTCACATGCAGAATTGGCAAGGTGATGCCAACGCAACATCTGAAGCGCAAAGGTCCGTAAATCCCTCCCTTCTGAGAGAGAGAAAACAAAGAGGAGAGACAGGGAAGAAAAAATATGTGCATTATTCATATCCCTCATTCATGTCAAACATCCAGCGAGGATCTCAGTTCTCTCAAAGCTGCAACTTTCATATTTTTTCCCTGAGCGCAGGTTAAATTCAGCAGGTGCTCAAAGCTTTTTGATCTCCCACACTCTCCGTGCTCTCTCCATAGTGAAAGGTATATTGTTTATGAATAAAAAGCGGTACTTGAACAAGGAGAAGGTACAAAAGTAATTCCATAGGATGTGGGGCAAAGGGATTCTGACAGTCCACCTGTTGGGGCACCTTGTCCATGAGGTAATCGTCCATGCCAAGGTATGTCTGAAGAACCTCATAGAGTTAGATACTGATGTTAATTTGGTTTCACATGGTTCGAAAACCCTTCGCCGATACTTGTCAGTACAGAAGAAGAAACTAGTAATCAACAAAAAGTTGCCAAAACTGGTCCAACCAGCAGCTCTCTTTGCTGAGTCATTGCTGACTGGTCCAAGGCCTCCTTGGCTCCCTCTTCAGTTCCTCTCTGCACCTTCTTGTTCCTCCTATCCTCTTGCCTGTTTTCTAGTCGAGCGGTGTTCTTGATTCCTACATCTATGCCTGAAGATGGATCTAGTGTTGCAGAGGTAGCGAGATATGCTGTCTTGTCTTCTCTTTCGTCCTGCCTTCCTTGAACTGTCATTAGCAGCAAGCCCAGTAGACTTTGCATGGTTGGCACCGGGCTCTCCTCGCTGTCCTGGCATTCGCAGGCATTCCTTCAGTTAGCCATACCCGCCCATCGCTTTTGTTCACTGCACGCGTTGCTGCCACATTCCTCCTCTGTGACCAAATCTGTCACACTAATTAACCCAACAAACTCTGCTGGTGTTAATTAAGCTGTCGGATCAGAGTGTTTGTCGCTCTTTTGTTTTGTGTTTTTTGTCCCCCGGGCTCTTTGTCTTTGCCAAGTGGCACGCGGCGGGAGCTGTTGCCGCAGAGACATGTTGGCACTGTGCCATTCTTGAAGCGGAGCCATGATTCCAGCTACCAGACGGCACAGCGGAGATCCTGGCACACCGCCGAACATTAGCAAGTGCTAATACGCAACGCCAACACACAGATACGCCACGAATCCCCCGTTGTGGCGAAATAACCATGGACGCACCCTCGAAGCATGGCAGATATGCCAGGCAAGGTCCTCCCAAAAGGATCATTTTGTCCGGACATAGAGGGCATGAGGAGGAGAAACATGGTGGCACGCAGACCATGTGAGGTAGGACATGAGGGTCTGGGCATCTTAGGCATCTCTTCTGTATGTTCCATATCTGATGTTGTGGAGCAAACTGGCAACACTTTTTCTGTCACTTAAGAAAGAGAAAGAAAACATCTTTGTTAAACACACTTAGACCCAAATTCTCATTAGTGCGGTGTAAACGCAAATGGCGCAAACGTTCAAACTTACACAGTGGAGATCCTCAGGGTGTGATGGAATCCGTGATGGTCTCCAACTTTTGCCAACTTGCTTGCATTGCTCGCCCCTACAAATCACTTGTCCGTGCTGGATGGCAGCTGGGTGATGACTCTTTTCTGTCTCTCCTCTCTTCCTCTCACTGATGCCCGCGTGCCTACACTCCCTCACTAGCGCCCGCGCTGAGTGGATGGCACTGTGCCAACCTCGCACGACCACCTAGCTCATTCGCCACTCTGCATCAGGCCCTTCCCCCACAGCCTCCCCCTCTAGCTTCCCACATCTCTCTCTGTCTCCACTACTCTCCCTTCTACTTTTGATCTGCAGTCCTCTCTCTTTCCTGATCACAACATAGGATTTGAGATTTGTAGTGATCACACCAAAGACATATCAAACAAAACCATGTGTGAAAGTACAATCCCACTCAAATACACTCACACAAAAAAAACTCTCAGAGCTCAACATTCTTTTTTTCTTTGTGTGAACAGATGGCCTTAGCTATCCATGTGTTTAGTTCATCCTTTAAGACACATGCATTCTTGATTCTCCAATCCTGTCAAGTGGGCCCCAACAAGTTGTTTTCCCCTTCTGTCCTCTTTTTCCCTTTTCTCTTCCCACTTCATTCAAACAAACTGAGCGTGAAGCACGCCGCAACAGGAGGTAACCACAATGGAAATTAACTGTATTAGCATATCATCTAATACCATGAATATGCAAACGGGATGTCTAATTTATGGGTTTCTATTCTAACCTATTCAGCAGTACTCTAAATCTTTTACTTTTTCCTTCCTCTAATTTCCTTCTTTTCTTCTTGTTAGTCTTTGCTTTCTCTTTATTCTGCATCCTCATTTATGGGAGACCATCAACATTAACCAAGCCCCAAATTAACAACTGGAAGAAAAGATGGGCCACAACGGGAGAGCATGGCATGACTATGTTGGATGTTAAACTCTAAACTTTGCCTGTACACTGTTCACTAGGTTTGTCAAACATGAAAATTACATGAACGCAGGGCACAAAAAAGGTGAACTTCCTCCAGTTTTCATCACCAACAACAACAGTTGAGACATCAACTACTCTGTGACTGTAGCCATTTCATTCTTATATTGCTATGTTTTGTTTCAGGGGGTATATGAGCATTCCTGTTGCTGTTGTTAGTTTGCTGCTTGTTGATTTCTTCCCTAAGTACTGTCCAGCATAGTTACTGGCACTGCAATGTATTTTGCTTGTAAATTCATACTCAAAGTACTTTAGTAATTAAAAGATTCACAGCATTATGGTTGAGAGAGAAGAGCCATCAATGGAACGGGCCATCTAATATTTGTATTTAATCAAGAGAGCTTTAGTTATAGCCAGTCAAAGCAACAAATGCATGTGCATGAACAGCTAAGCTTCAGACTAGAACTACAACTGCTATAAAGGGTTGAACTAGAAAAATGTGTTAACAGTGTTAAAACATTTGTGGCATTAATCATTTATCACATTAACACGTCATTACCATTATTACTGATGTCAAAAAAGAGACAGACGTGTTTTCTTATCCACAAATTCAGCAGGGCAAACAATTTGATATGAAAAAAAAAATCACAGTTCCTGCAGAAACACCTATCAGAAAGGTGAAAATGTATTTCAAAGACTGTTAGACGCCTGGTTCTGCTATAATGTCACGGTAAAATGAAGCAAGCTGGTATCTGAAATTATCTGTCATGCAATATGCTATAAAACTGCTGGAACGATAACAAAAGCCTGCATGCTGTTTAGCACTGGCACTTATTTACCGCTTTGCCCTCTAAACATGACTCACTGGGGCACGTCATGATCAATAATGTGATTCAACAATTCAATTTGGTTACAGTTCTTTAGGAAGCAATTTAATGCATATGAAATTTCAAATTTCACCATGATATAATCGGATTATTCTGAATTATTTTTTAAAATGCACTAGAAGTACACAAATGTGCCTGTAATTTTATTATTTAGTATTTTAGTATTTAGTTGTATGGATAAATTGCCAAATTTATAAAAAAAATGGTTTATTTTTCAGAGTTCATTTTTAGGAGATTAGACATAAGATAATCATCTTGCATAAAATTGCATTTGAAACAAAACCTAATATCTGAAAGCCTAATAAGACCAATAGAAAGGGTTCAAAATGATCCTCAATCACATTTTATTGCCTTACATTAAAAGTAAGTTAGGTGTTTTTCTCTCTCCTGCAAAGTTAGCATTTTGGAAATGCAAAGTTTTGTTTAATCAGTCTTAACTTCCTATGCTGTGGCTCTGAAAGGATATGTAGCTGCCAAGAAACCATTAAGGAAAAAATAAACAGAGAAAATAGAAGAAAATGTGGAAATCCAACAACAAAGCTGCTGCTGTTTCTTAGAACCATAAACTGCCCACCCTAGAATCCAGACCTCAATATCAGTAAATGTGTTTGGGGGTTTCTTGAATCATAACAAGTGATGCAACTTCTAAGACTGAACTTTGGATAAAATATGGATTTCTTTGAAAAACTGAAACCCTCCTGAAAATGGAATGGAAGCTGTAACAAAGGCAATGAGTAGACGTGCTACAAACCGAAAAAAGGAGATGTTATGTTTATTAATTTCTGAGGTGGCCTTTAAGCACAGCCTGACTACTGTTTGAACAATACTCTCTCTCATAATGGAGAAAGGTGATGGTACTACGTTTGGTGGATCAACTGAGACTAGCAGCACCCAGATCACTGTCTTTGTTCACTTTTACTCTTCAAGCTTTTTACACTTTGAGCTCTTGCATGCACTCACACACTCTCTCACACATTCACACTCAGTGAGTTACAGTAAGGGGGCACTAGCAGGACACAGCGGTGTATAAATCACATTTCCCATCAGCTCCTGGTCTGACCTTTGACCTGAAGAGTTGTATGGTTTTCAGGAAGGTGTGCGTGACCTGGTCGATAGTTACAAGGTCTCTGCTCCTCGACACCATATTATTCTCACATCTGTCCATTAGTGGGGCAGAGAGAGTAAATCTCTCTCTCTTTCTCACTCCCACTGCCTCTCTCTCCTTCACTTTCTCCATCTCTCATACATGCACAGAGAGAGAGAAAGAGACAGAGAGAAAGAGGTGAAGAGAGACACAGAGTGCATCGGAAATATTAAGAACAGCATGGAATTACAATTGCCATGCATGTCACGGGGCCTTCAGGTAGTGTTGCCATGGAGATCTACAGACGGAGGTGTGTGAAGGTATCATATTTGATGGGGATGCTAGCTCTTGCAGGACGATGTTTATGCGTGTGTGTGTGTATATATATATATATATATATATATATATATATATATATATATATATATATATAAAAATTCATATACACACATAAATGCATATGTGTGCTTATGAAAGACAATTCTACCTGGTGTGCTTTCAGGTATAAACTATCCTCCATATTCCTCTGTATGAGTAAAACCTCTGTTTTATCTTCTCCGCTTCATTCGCTACCTTAGATTCACAGAGAACACCTTTACAAATACATGCCTTTTTATATGTGGTAGAGGAAAGTGGGGCACAAACAAATGCAGGGTAAAATCTTACATTAATATTTTATGTTGTCTGCAGATTTTGTCAGCACCCAGACATATACCTCTCAAGCCTGTCCCTGTGTAAATGTTTATAAGTTGTGTGTATATTTTAATTTCCCTCCTGGTGCCTGTAATATCACACCATTTTAAATCAATTCAACAAGGCACAGCATGAGCTAGCCAGGCTGAAGTCCAGCCTCCACAACTCCTGTTAGCTGTAACACAGTGTTACAGCCAAGCCTTCCAAGTAAATGAGATAAATCCATATTATTCTGCTCATTTTTTAGGGTTTTTTATGCAGAGATTATTTAGAAATATGCTAAAGTTGTAAACAAAAAGGTGCTAATATTTGCTCTTATACTTTGTGGGCAAAAATGAATGTGCCACATAGGTTCATTTTTACAGGAAATAAAAGGATGATGGTCTCTGACCTTTAAAAAATATTATTATATTGATTGTACTGACCAGTCCTTATGATTAGATTATACTGATTTTTCTGATTAGTCTCTAAGGTGTTTTTTTAGTCATTTCTGAGGTGGCCTATAAGAGCAACCTGACTACTGTGTAAGGAATACTTGCTCCTATGTTTCGTGGATCAGGTGATAGTTTTACCTCTAAACTAAGAATAGCAGCACATTTATTTTAATGTTGTTGTTTATTAAAACATACTAAAGATTTTTTGCTAATATTTGCTCTTGGGCGTTTTGACTCGAACAAAAAAGGTGGTCTCCAACGTTGGCACAGTACGGTACTATATAAAATATTATTACTGATTTCTCTTTATTCTAACATGAGGCAGTTGTCATCTTCCAAGGATGCGTAGATCACACTTCTAAAATGTATGCTTAGTCATTTCAGAGGCGGCCTACAAGACTAGCCTGATTACTTTTTGAGAAATACTCGCTCTCATAAAGAAGAATACTGATGGTACTATGTTTGTTAAACTATCAGATAATAGTTTACATCCAACCAAAGACAATAGCTTCTCACACACACACACACAAATATTTGTATATTTATTATAGGTTGGCAATATGACAAAATATATTATAGCAATACGAAATGTTCACAGTTTATTATTTTTCAGGCATCTCATCTGCTAGAACAGAGAAAACAAACAGTAGAACAACACTTAAATATTTGTTTATTATTAAAAACTTATTTTTACACACTAATAGAGTTAGAATACTGTGTTTCAGTAAATCTAGTTAAACAGGACTAGTTTTGGTTTGTGTTTTTGTTATCTATTATACATTTACACACATATAATATTTTTTTTAAGTATATATCATTGCTGAAGGAAAAGAAGGAAAAGTCATCTTTATGGAAGACGTAAAATGTACTCCACTTTCAATGCAAGATAATATACTGAGATATTTTCTATGTTATTTGTCTAAACATAATAAAATGTTAAGATAAAAAAAAAGAAAATGACAAAAATGTGGATACAAGATTTTGTTATATCAGTAATGATATACTAAATGTAACGATTATAGAGATCTCAAAAAAAATCTTTAAAGCATCACTGGTAATCTTTTTCTCTCTCCATTTCCCAAAGAGCTGTAAAGGTAATGCCGTAAGTACGCACTGAGACGATGGGGATCAGGAGCGTATAACAGACAAGGAGATTCATGGATTATCTGAATTAAAGGAATTATTACAGGATGAGTGGACATTCATAAGGATTTCACAGAGAATGTGGAAATGGCACTCTAGCAGTGTGTGTGTGTGTGTGTGTACGTAATGGGCAGCTGAATGGATGTATGGGTGTGTGTTCATGGACTGAGCGATGAAAATAGCAAAAGAAAACCAAACCATCGCACGGGAATAGAAATTATAAAAGCATATGTCTGTTTGCCGTAAGATCCACTTAAAATTCACGTCATAACACTATAGCTTACTTTTACTCTTACACATACTACATCAAAACAGGCACAGAAAATGCTGAGTGATTTCTCATAAAAAGAAAAAAAGGAAATAGAAAAAAGGGGCTGTTGCAGAAAACACACTTTCAGGCACACTTATTCACGCAGGCACAAATGACGACGTCCCCAGAGGGCAAACCGCGTGTGTGCGTGCTGCAAAACCAAATTCGGTCCTATTGTGAGTGCACCCTCCAAGTGAAGAAAGGAGAACAAAAGAACATGCTGTTTCTTGTTCATCCTCTTCTCCCTATCTCTCTGTCGCTCTGTTATTTTTGCAAGCTATTTTCTCTCGTTCTCACTCTCTCTCCATCTCTTCTCTTTAACACATTGCAAACGTTTGTTTTTTGAAATGCAGGGAGACTAAAAAAAAACACAGACCCGCTTGCATATAGTCACTGTCTAGGAAAAAGTCATATATAATGTCTGGCATTTTCTCTCCTCTCCACCCTCTCAGTGTGAGACACGGGTAAAGGCAAGGGTGATCAGTAGCTGCCTGTAAGTACCAACGGTTCTGTACTCATGGGCAAATAATGACCCCTATGGGTTCAGACACTGAACTGCAGTCTTTATTCATTAACTGAGGTTGACTGCAGCCATGCAGCTGTACCATGTACCATTAGGCAAAGAAGTACCATGTTTTACATTTACCACATTTGTACAATCAATATTACATGTAAATACATGTGTAGGTTAACTCATTGCCTCGGATAGAACATAAAATGTCTTTATTTACACAGAGATTACAACATCTGGTTCCTATTTTTACAAAGAAATTAAAGAAACATGCTGAAATGTTTGAAAATCTGGAGAATATATATATATATATATATATATATATATATATATATATATATATATATATATATATATATATATATAAAAGAGGAGTGTTCACCATTTTGTGCATTTGTGGTGCAGTGAGATATAAAGCACTTGTATGGTTTGTGTGGATACTGCTGTCACCTAAACTGCTATTTTTTAATTTGCTTTGTTTTATTAAACATTTATGTCTCAAATAAACCACTTCAAATGCTAGTTACTTCATATTTTAACAATTTGCTGTTACAATGTGTTCAGTGTGCATGTCTCTCACTTTCACACTTTCATACAGATAATTATTTGTCACGTCTGAAGCACAATTTTCAGAAAATTGATTAATTACACTGGATAATTAAGTTCTTGAGCGGTTAAAATAATCTGCTTTAAAAAACGCCTGTCACCTCAAACCATATATGACATTATTATTAAATCACTAATGATGACTAACGATCAAATGTGCCCATGTTCAAAAAGATGTATAGTTTTAATATTTCATAACAAATGTGAAATTCCTTTCCAGCTCTTTTGCTGTCTGTCACATTTCAGGCCATGTCTCATCTCTCCGCTGCTCCGACTCCTTCACTCCCGCTTTCCCCTTCACTCGTCCTCCCCGAAAGGCCGCAGTAATGTGATTTCTGTAATGTAATTTGTCTGTGGTGTCTGTGCCGTGTGCGCGTGTGGACAGTGGGGAGGATCTCGCCGCTGCCCGGATGATTTATGATCTGCGTTCTGCCGTTTTTCTAAAACACGTTTCTCTTCATTTATTTTTAATCTGCAGAGCGATTAGTTCTCCCTGTCACCTGCTACGCCACGTCTGAGCTCGCCGTTAATGAGACAAAGAGGAGAAGAGAATTCGAGGAGAGAGCAGGGGCGAGATATGGGCTTACAGGGGAAGGGGAAAAATAAAAGTATATACCATGACTGTTCTCTGTGATGAAGACCTGCTCAGGGGTGACAGCTTCAGTACATATTTGTGGAACAAGAGACACATGGCCATCATCTGATCTGAGAAAAGAAAACAAGCAGATACATCTTGCATTGAAGCCATGAGCTGTTGGTATCTCCTTAAGTGTCTTTAAATGAACAATCAGCAAAAGTGGAGGTCAGAGCACTGCACCCAGTCCAAATCAGTCCCATGATTTCCATGGCAACACCTTCCTCTTCACACTCCTCCCCTTATATGTGTCTTGATTACCTCTATTTTCCCTCTACTCATCCACTGAGCCCTCTGCTCTATTTTTTATCTCTGCATCTATCCACCTCAGTGTCCTTCTCTTAAACTTTGTCTACAAGCTACATTTAACTGAATTATTGACTCATTCTGCTGCTAATGGAAAGCAAATATAAAATGATACAATGCTTTTTGATTGCACTGAGGCCTTAGTCCACATTAAGGCTTAATAAAGGTGCATAAAGATTCTACAAAATAACTGGAAGACTATATTTTAGTTTCAGCTGAATTAGCTTCGAATATTCCTAATATAGCCATCACTCTCTCTGTCTCTCTCTCTCATATATATATATATATATATATATATATACAGTTTGTAAGTAATAACCATTATTATGTAATAATAGCTTGTGTTACAGTTTTTTATTATTAAAGTTGACTCTCTCTCCCTCCCTCTATATAATTACTGCACACTCACCTCACTAGGGAGCAAGCTTTAAATAAAGACCTGATCAGATTCGGCAAGGTGAGAGAAAGTGAGTGAGAGAGAGAGAGAGAGAGAGAGAGAGAGGGAGAGGGCGTTTCTCCACTGTATTGATCTGCTGTCTGTAAGGCTTGTTCTGCTGTCTAAACATTATTGATTACTCCTCCCTCAAGTATAGGCTCCCTGTTCAATTTTCATTTTCCAGCTATTTGTTCCTCTTTAAAGGGACTTGATTCCGCTTGTAAGTCAATACACATGAAAAAGAAAGACTGTGTGTTTGACAGAAAAGTGAAACATTGTTACATGCTCTCCTCTCGTTTTGTGGCTTGTATTTATTTCTAGTTTGTCTCCCTATGCTTTAATAATGAATGCTGCTTGTTTTAATTTTATGTATTATTATCAATATTATAATTATTATTACTACTACTGTATTGGTAGTATTATTAGCACTTCCATTGCCTTGGTGTTAACACCACCTACTGGTCTAAATTTGACTTGCTATTATTGCTTCACAAAAAAAACAAAAAGGCTATAAATGTTGTTACAGACATGTAACTGAAAACTCCCAATACAAAAACAATCTATGCTTAAACCTACATTAAACAAAGCTAAGAGTCAATTGCCCTAAATTCCTTCATAATTTAATGATTCTCTCAGAGTTCAGTTGCAGAGGCGGCTAAAACACTCTCAAATACAAACACCCAGGTCACTTCACTAGAAGTTTATGGATAGGAAGTTTAAGCCTGGTCTTGGTGGGTATGATGGTATGCTTCCTCAAGAGAATTTTTGTAATGGCCTTAAAATGTCTGTACATCATGAGTAGCAACAATCAAAAAATGGTTCTTTGGTCACATTGGCACAAAGTGAACCAGTGGCTTTAGAGTTTGTATCAAGCACAGGAATTGTATGACTTAAACAGTATATGCAACCACCTACATCCATTAAACGAAGGTAATAAAGTCAAATCATGCTTTACCCTCTCTCTTAAACAACCGGCAGGTTCTAAATATATTAGTCAAACATACATTCTAGATCAGTTCCGTTTCAAAGTGTAATTTTGCCTTGTAGGCATGTTTAACAAGCTAGATGTCATATTGAATTCATTGTCATATTGACAAATATTATATTTTCTAAATTCAAATTTTTTTACCAAAAGCTTAAACAACTCAAAAAACATTTTCTTCTTAAGAGAAAGACAGCTAGCCTTAGCCATCTGTCTCTGCCCTAGCCAGCCATGTTCGCCTTACCTAGACAGCTAGCTAGCTTCGTCAGCCCTTGTTTGACCGACAAGCCTGAGAAGTGAAACACAAAGGTGTGGATTTATAGCAAGAAAACCTCTATAAAGTCATGGGCTATATCAAGGGTATCCACAAAGCACCAGCTAACTAACAACAAAGTCCACTGGCAGCAAACTTTGCTTTTCGTATCCATAGCTTAACTGTGACTGATCTTATCAACTGCAGTAGTTTCCCTTTCACATCACAAGTGCTACAATGATTGTCAGTTATATAGCTAGTTTTAGCTAATGTTAGCCTAATCTCTTATCTTTGGCTTCCTCATGTAAGGTCAGTGAGCTAACAATAAACCGAGTAAAAACAAAATAACCAGTTATATTAATCATAATTCGACTGAATTGCATATCGTAGATAGATATACGTATTCTGTAACTACTTACGCTGTAAATTTTAGATTTTGAACATCATCTAACGTACATCTGAACACGCTTTAGACAGAATTCTAAACTTAAATTTAACGGCTGCCAACCGACGTCAAATTGCAGAAAGACCAGAGCCCCGCCCCCAAGCTCTGATATGATTGGCTTACAACATAACAGGTGTAACACGATTGGTCGAGCCAGGCGTTTATTAGCCCTAGCAGCAGAGGTAGGACTGGCCCTGGTCGAGCACTGTTATTACTTTAAATAGTAAAGTTGGAGACGCGATGTCACGAATAAACAATGAAGAATGAATAAGAATAAACTAAAGATTTCAACCAGCAATGTACATTTATTTGGGAAGGCATTGCTAATTAACATTTAGAGAAAGGTCCAAAACTGGCCATGCGACAATTTGTACAAATACCCTTTCTTTAGTGAAAAGACTCAATTAAAGTAAAAGTGACCCATCAATGTGGCATTCGGGCTAAAAATCCCAATTTGACTACAGCACTGCTGTAAGACCTGTACGTTCAGCATTTAACAGCACCAGTCTGGACTTTTTTGGGCTCTACACTGTTTACACTGGTTAACTGCACTATTGTCATCACCCATACATCTGTGAGACTTTTTCTATCTCTATTTTTTTATATTTTATATTCTATTTATTTTATATTCTTTATTATATTTTTGTTGCAACTATCCTGTTTTACCTTACTTTATGCACTTGTGGAATAGCTACTGGATGCCATGAATTTCCCTTTAAGATTAATAAAGTATCCATCTTTTTTGCTTGGCATGCGAAAAAAACAGTGAGAGGGTGTTAGAATAATCACGCCCCCACCCCCCACCCCCCCGATATTACCCTCTCCACAACAAAACGACTCACTGGCTCCGACTACAGAGCAAAGCAGAAAAATGCTCAGAGAAGTAATAATAAACTTTTACTTCAGTATATCGAGCAGAGTAAACAGATCTACCTCTATATGCTGTATCTAAAGCACTATAGGAATAAAGTACTTGTTCACTTACTTGTTATGAGCTCTCTAAATTATATCAAACTGACTCTGGGACGCACAAATTTATACTTTTAATATATAAAACCATTTCAGCATTTTCAGTGCACTTCTAAACTGTTCTGCCGGTTCTGCACGTGATACATATGTGTTTAGTAAACACGTGCGTCGCCGAAGAGGAGGAGCTTCCTGTAACGTTCCTGACTCTGATTGGTCAGATTGTTCGTTTAGCACAGCTCAACAAAAACTATACCAATAACACAAGTTACAGTAAAGCATAGTCTAACCTGGTGTGATACACTACATTTTATGATAATTTAGTATAAACTGTGCATATTTGGAGTGATGTTTAATTGAACTATACCTAAAAGCAGTCTTGCTGCAGCGCAGATAGATTCGCTTTCCAGTGCTTACGAAACGTGCCGTGTGGAGCTTTCATAACGTCCCTGTTTTCTCAACGTGTATTCCTCATTTCTTCTTATAGGTAGGCTCACCGTGCATACTCTGATGTAGGTAAATATTGGGTCTTCTGTTTTTATCCTTGTTAACGAATAACCTGTTGATGATCTTTCTGTGGTTTGTGTTCTTCTTTGTAGGTTTTTTGAATGTTAAGCTCATTCAACTCTGAGATATGTCTCAAACTAAGGTCTCTCAGGTCCGTGCAATGCTCAAAGATCTGTTGTTGGGTCTTGAAGACCCCGAGGGTTTTTTCTGTCTCTGTCTTTCTGTACTGGGCGAGAAAGACACTCGAGCGCTGTTTCTAGACTTGATTAAGCCTCTTGTCCCAGCACACATCCAGCTGTACAGCCAGCTCACTGCCATCTTCCTGGACTACTTCTCTCAGGTAAGCTTAATTGAACTTGAGTATTTCATGTTCATTGCAGTTGCCATGTTTAGAGTCAGTTTGCTCTAAAACTTCAAATGAAAGTGTAGTCCAAAGGACCTTCATCTCCACTTAAACTGCACAATCCTCAGACATGTGTATTCTTTTCTGGCCAGTTTCCTGGGCTTAATTTAAATCAGCACTAGAATCAAATGAATTTTTAATCACATCTGCTATTGCAGTTAAGTCCAATACTAGATTTAAAGAGGCACTCTGGCTAATATATATATATTTTAGAGAGAGAGAGAGAGAGAGAGAGAGAGCAATCCCAGATCCACAATAGTCTCTAGAGTCATATTATTGGTTGGATTTAAAAACTAGGGAAAAGAATCTTTTGCAAAACTACTAACAATTTGTTGTTGATTTTGGTTTTGGGATGGCTGTTTAATATTTTTTTGCACCACAACGATGTAGGACTGCATGATATTAACAAAACAATAATAATAATAATAATAATAATAATAATAATAATAATAATAATAATAATAATATACTGCATTATGACAAAATGTAGGAATTTAATTAAATGACTCTTTAAGGAAGGAATAAATAATTTAGGAATAATTGGTGTGATTTTATAAGGGAGTGCCACTGCATAGAACATAACAATAATGATTATAATAATAAAGTAGAAAGATATTAGTGAACTTCCTTTTAATTGGTTTCAAATGCACCAAACAAAGCAGGTGAACACTTTACTGTGTGTATCTAAGAATCCTTAAATCAAATCAAATATGTCAAATATGTAGTATCAGATGGACTTCACATCTGATCAGTCATAGAAAATGAGAACTGTGCAAGATTTGCTTGTGTATCAAGCAGGGATTGTGAAAGTTGTAGCATGACATGACATGACATTACCCTGGATGCTGCCCTGCATGTCCTGTGTTGTTATAATTATTATGCTTTCATACATTTGAATAACATTGCCGAAATTATATGTTGTGCCAACCTATGATATTTCCATGTTTCTTAAGTTACTGCTAGGAAGTTTACACAACACTGACTGCTCATAATTCTTAATCACAGCGAAGGAGGAGAGTAACTGCATTGTAGTGAGAGAAGACTGATGGACAAAACACGACAAGGAAAAACAAAAAAATCTGAAGTTGATGAGGCTAAGGGATACAACTGAACATTGCTAAAACATGACCAATAACATTTTAAATGCTACCTTAAAGCGAAATGTCTCATAGAAAAGAGGCAGTGTGTGTCAGTTACAAGAAAGAAGTGAAGAATTGTGTGATAAGGAACACTTGGTCTTTAAATACTACTATAACACATCTTTTCTGTTTCAGGATGATGAAGAAGCATTAGAGGTGGCCATAACTCTTTCTCTTCATGACACCACTTACAGAGATGAGCCTCCGCAAAGCAGCAGCTCTGACCAGCTGGCCAAAGATACACCCGGGGACAGTCAGGGTGGACATATGGAGAAACTCCTTAAGGAAGAATGCCATCGGAAAGACACTAGGACCACCTCTATTATTAAGAAGGAAAACAGCTTAGACTCCTCATCATGTCCTGCAGACAATGAATCTAGAAATCATGATCACATAAAACATTCAGTGAAGCCAAAAAAGTCTAGGAGGCAGCGACAGCGCATAAAGCAGCAACTCACGCAGAATCCATCAGCCCCACGGCCTGTGATCTTGTGGCTTCGACGTGATCTCCGCATGTGGGACAACCCAGCTCTGATTGGCTGTCTTGAGTTAGGTGCACCGATCATACCTGTATTTCTGTGGAACGCCACCGAGGAGGAGGGACCAGGGGTTACTGTGGCAACAGGTGGAGCCAGCAAGTATTGGCTCCATCGGGCGCTGCTGTGTTTAAACCGCTCCCTTGAGGAGCGAGGTAGCCATTTGGTCACCCAGAGAGCAGAGCCATCCTCTGTAGCTGCCCTGCAAGCTCTAGTGGCCGAGACAGGGGCTGGGGCTGTGGTGGCAACTGCCCTGTATGAGCCATGGCTCAAGGACAGGGATGATAGCGTGTGGGCTGTACTGGAAAAACAAGGCATCAGATGTCACATTTACCACTCCTACTGTCTCACAGACCCCTACACTGTCAGCACAAAGGGTGTTGGCCTGCAAGGTAGGCCTTAAAAATAGTTTCAAGTAAGACAAGCTCTCTCTCCATAACACAATAACTTTATAGCAGAGTTTAAAAAGCATTTCTTATTATTGAAATAGTTTGATGTTATTTGATTTGATTGATGTACACATTGCTGAAGTTCCAAATAACATCATTCTGAGTCAGTTCTTTGTCATGGCACCAGAACCCTAACATATATTTAGCTGTTTGTCTTGAAGCAGTTTAGCTCCGTCTATTTGTACTAAAGTTATAAAAAAAGTTTACCAGATTACTGTCAAAACATAATCATGTACGTTTATAAGGTAGGTTTATAAGGGCAGAGTAATGAAAAAGTCTATTTAACTCTAGGGAATAGAGAGAACATAGTTTCTTGATATATATATATATATATATATATATATATATATATATATATATATATATATATATATATATATATATATATATATATATATTAATGTGTCGTTAATGGTATTAATGTCAGTTCCATTAATCATGAATTGTGGAAATGTATAATAATGTGTTTTCTAGTGATGTAGAAAATAAAAGTTATGAGGTTTTCTGGTGATATTTTCACTTGAATTGTTCATTCTTTTGCAGGTATTGGTTCTGTGTCTCACTTTATGAGCTGCTGCCAACAATCTTCAGGCCCTGGATTTGGCGCACCACTGGATGCCCCTCACGTTCTGCCCTCTCCGTCGTCCTGGCCTCAGGGATGCTCCCTCACTCAGCTGGGACTGGCTTGCATGCCACGTAGAAAAGATGGCACAGAAGTGAGCTGTCACTTTTTTAAATTACCAGCCACCAAACTCAGTTGAAACAGTTTCACCCTTACGCCAAGTGTAGCTGATTAATCCAAAATATGTTTGGTGTCTGAACTTGGCTGCTTTAGTAACTAATAAAAATGGACAAGTATGATTACATAGGTAAAGACAGTAGACTTAGATATGTAAGTTCTGTCTTTTCTTCTTATTGCTGTGTTGTGCCTGTTTTCGTATATGACTGAATGGATTGCAGAATGAACAATACATTTTGAAACTTTAGCTAAATTTACATACTACATCATTCATTTCTTTTCCCAAAAGCAGGAAAATGTTATTTTAATGAAAAGGGCTTCTTAGCAATTCAATGTAAATGGAGGCAAATGTGTGATTACCTAGGCCTGCAGTTTCCTAAACTGAGCCTCTATTACTTCTTATCTATAATTAACCTCGTAGCGCCAGTGCAAATTTAAAGAAGCAAACGTGTCTTAGGTAGTAGACTACATTCGTAAGGGTGATGAAAGGAAATGCGTAAATGGATGAACTATCGTATTAAGGGTTTTTTAAAGGGTTGTTAGTTGTATGCCTGCTGTAACTCTTAATCTATGCATTAATTCCTCTCTGCCTCCCTTAGACCCATAATAGTTCTCATGTTGTTTAATGTGACAGATTGACTGGGCAGTGAATATTCGTCAAGCCTGGGATTTCAGTGAAGAGGGAGCTCATGCTCGACTGGAGACCTTCTTGAAAGCAGGTGATAGACACGTTTTTCATTCAGCTATTGTTTCAGTTAATCACAACACAAGGATTAAACTGCCTCTTCTTAGCAACTTGAATCCCCTTTTTTAAAGGTGTGTACCACTATGAGAAAGAGTCAAGTCGAGCAGATGCTCCAAACACCAGCTCTCTGTCTCCATATCTACACTTTGGACAGCTGAGTGCACGCTCACTGTTGTGGGATGCTCGAGGGGCTCACTGCCGGCCTCGCAAGTTCCAGCGGAAACTAGCATGGAGAGATCTGGCATATTGGCAGCTCAGCTTGTTCCCACACCTGCCCTGGGACTCCCTCCGACCACCATACAAGGCAGGCCTGTTATCTGCTGGTGTACTAGTTTTAAATGTATTTAAATATTGGAGTAAATTCTCACTGTGTGTTTAACATTGCTGGATCTTTTGGTGTACATATAGTTAAGCATAAATGCATGTGATTGTTTTCTTGTGTGTGAAAACATTATTAGTGTATATAACAATAAACACTACAATTGTTTTATGGGTTTTACTGTGATAAAGCTTTACACAGACTTTTTTTGTCACATGCTGTGCTCTGTGTTTGTAGGCTCTACGCTGGAGTTCAGAACGTGCCCATCTGAAAGCATGGCAGCGTGGACAAACAGGCTACCCACTGGTTGATGCAGCAATGAGGCAATTGTGGTTGACTGGCTGGATGAACAACTACATGAGGCATGTGGTGGCATCCTTCCTAATTGCCTACCTCCATATCGCTTGGCAGGAGGGGTACCGCTGGTTTCAGGTGATCAACAGAGAAAAACATGATGCGGGACTGAGCAGATATTCACATATTAGACAATTGAATTTCTCTACCATTAAGTGAAACATTAAGACTGAGTCACACAGAATACAGTATAGCTGGATAGGTAGGTTGTATTGTTTAAGGTTGTTGTAGTCAGTTTCATAATTGAAATAAATATTTAGTGTTTTACTAAAAAAAATCACAATGTTAACATAATGTCAACAAATTTGGCAAATCATGCCATCTTATGAAATGGGATTGATTTATATTTATTTTATGAGAAATTGTTGTTGCTGTATGTATCTCCATGTATTTAACCTGTGCACAGCAGATGCCCTTCACATGATGTGGAGATACTAGGGATTTGCATCCATGTTCTGCCTGACATGAAGTGCTGTAATGTTCTTCTGGTGCAAGTCCATGCAAGGAAATTAAGGGGGGAATTCCACTGATTTTTTAAAAATTCTGGATAATGAAATATAAACTAATTCAGAGTGTTTTGATGTGAAATAGTGAAAGATGTGTAGACTTAAATATTTCTTACAATGATGGTGTATGGAACCAGGGATCAGGATTTTTACAATGCAAATAAAGTGAACCTACTCAATTTTCTGAGAGTGTATATCTTCACTGTACAATTTAAAATCTCCAATTTGGCAACTTTACAGGAGAGGTAACAAAAAACTTCACTTTTAATGTAAGTCAATGGAACCAGGATTTTTTCCAAGCTATTTTGAAGCATTTCTATTGGTCCTTTCATCATAAAACTTTCACACAGTATAAACGGCAGCTCCTGCATTTAAATAATGTAGAAAAATTAAAATCAATAAAAATAGAGGTACAGCGACGATATGCAATGTTAAAAATACAATTAAAATACAAAATACAGTTTGTTGGTGTTTATTTTATTAGGGGGGTATTGTCCTTTAAAACACACTGCATTTATCTTTGCCATGAATAGATTTATTATTTTAAGATTATTTCAGGCCAAAACTACCACAAAGTACCTATTGTAAAGTAATGTATTAGGCATTAGGTAATACATTTGCAACATATTTTTTTATAATAGCTTTCTGTGGTTGTTTCTATTCACACCACTGTGAACCACTGTGAATGATTTTAACTCTATAGGTTTCTCTATGATGGAGCATTTCACATCAAACCACTCACAAATACCTTGTTTTCATCTTAACAGTTAAAATAGTCAAAATAACTGCCCTTAAATTCAACACAGAGGTTTGGAACCCTTGGTCCCAGCTATATGGTCTATAGGCTGCATTTAGTGACTTGTAAAAACAATGTTTCCTTTTCCTGCTTTTTTTCCCTGTAGGACACTCTTGTGGATGCTGATGTTGCTATAGATGCTATGATGTGGCAGAATGGAGGCATGTGTGGTCTGGACCACTGGAACTTTGTCATGCACCCTGTAGATGCAGCGTTGACCTGTGATCCCTATGGAAACTTCGTTCGACAGTGGTGCCCTGAGCTGAAGATGTTACCTGATGACTTAATCCATAAGCCCTGGAAGTGCCCAGGCTCAGTACTGCGTAGAGCAGGTGAGTCAGTATTTTGTGATATTGTGATTATATCAGCTCCTTAAGGATGTATATATATAAATAACTTCAGCACTAGGAATAAATGAGTGTTTTTCACCACCTCTTTCCTCTCACCACGCATACAGATGTAGTTCTTGGCCAAAACTACCCTGAGCGGATTGTGGTTGATCTGGAGGAGCGCCGTGGCCAATCGTTGCAGGATGTTATGAACGTGCGAAAGCGTTTCAGTAAGTTTGTGTGCCAGAAGTCGGGCTGTGACCTGGTGCCTCTGCCTGACAAGCTTGTACAGGATGCCATGGGCAGCAGGAATGAAATAAGACATGGAGAGAAGGATTTTCTGCTCCCAGTCATCACACGAATGGAGTTCAAATACCAAAGCGAAGAAACAGACAGAGAGAGCAACCCATATAGTGCAGTTCTAAAAGGCTACGTGAGCCGCAACCGAGACGAGAAAATAAAATTTTTCAACGAACGTGACTTCACAGCCAGCGTGATGCATGAAAATGCTCAGAGGAAAGAGAGGTTGGAGAGGGACCACTACATCCTTGAAGGGCTCCAGTGCCCTCCTACAGGTAAAGGCAGAGGACAGTATCGTAACGTCAAGCCTGTGTGCAGCACTGCACAAAGGAGATAAGAGAGAACCTGAGACAAGTCAGTGGCATTACCTCAGTCACTGTTAGGACTTGTGAAGATAGGACGCCTACTGATAGCCATGCTTTTAAGTAGTTCAACTTGATTTTCCACTTGATAGACAGCTGAGGACTGTGAATAGGGCTGTACAATGAAGATTAAAGGACCTGGGAAAAGTCACCGGCATTACCTCAGGCACTTTTAGGACTTGAGAAGAAATCCGGTTTGCTTAAAGGGGAATTTCAGTCTAAAACTAGCTTTTTAATATGTTACTTGTCATGGAACATTTTGTCATTTTTGTGTTTGTCTATCAACGTTCTCTCTCTACAATAACTAGCCTCTTTTATTCAAATACAGCACACAAACACTGGGAATCCCCCTACAGTGGTGAAGAATTCCAATATTGTTAAAGCCAATGAATACAGATATTTGGCTATTATTTTAGCGTTCTTCTCAAATTTGCCAGCAGGTGAAGGAATAAAAACAAGCCACCTTCAAAATTCCTCAAAAGCCCACCCTAAAACCCTCCCATCTTTAAGAAGCGTCAAAAGAGGAAAGGAATTTTCTTAGTCTGTAGCCCAGAAAATCTATCAGGATCATGATGATTATCCTGCTCAAACACCACTGATTTAACTCATCAGTTAACGGCCAGGTTTAGTTTTTTATATGGACTGTGAGAAATAAATAATCTGAGAAAGGAACAGCAAGATACACTTTAAGGCCAAACATATGTGGAAACCTCCTAATTACTAAGCTGAGGTGGTTTAGCCATACTTACTGCTAGAAGATACATAAAATCAAGCACATAACCATGCAGTCTGCATAGACAAACATAAGAAAGTGTTGTACAGAAGGTAAACATGGTACTGTCATAGGATGCCACCTGTGCCACAATTCAGTTTGTGGTGTTTCTGTCCTGGTCAGTATAAGCTAATATAAATTATGGTGAAATGGAAACATCTAGGTGCAACAACAGCCACAGCAAACCAAAACATTTTAGACAAGTTATATGAGGTGTATCTCGAAACCTAGTAAGCTGTCTAAGTAGGCACTGGCGATGTAGGCAGCTGTTTAAGTAAAAACAGATTATTGAGACGCTCTAGTTAGAGAGAGACTGCGTCACGGCTTGTTACCACCCACAGCACGCGACCGGTGGTTTAGCTGGTTGCTAAGCTACCGGCCGCATCCAAAACAATAGCCCGAGGTTTACAAATCCGCTAGCATAAATGCTAATAGCTCGGTATAAAACTGAAAAATGGTGAACGACTCGTTGCAAAGGTGCAAATAAAATGCTTTATTGTGAGGGTCTATGTCAAGAAACCAGAGAGACCCAAAATAACTTACATTTTAAAACATTTTAAAAAATCTACCACTGCTCGTAGATTTGCTTGTGTTGCATAATGGGATTGCCTTAGCAGCTGAGGAGGTGTTCGATGCTTTCATAAAATCAGGTCAGAATAAGGTGCCTCAGTAGACAGCATGATTAAGGTATCTAAGAATTGGCACAGCCTACGTGTCGGGAGCGCATACTATGACGTAAAATGCTGTCTATGTAGACAGCTCACTAGGTTTCGAGACAAACCCATGGTTTCAACATTGTAACAAGAGTTTTGGGAAGGAACTTTTCCCTTTTCAGGACTATGGTCATTAAAAACATGGTTGTCTTGTTGGGGGTGGAGGAACTTGGTGTTGAGCCATAACCTCAACCCCTAAACATCTTTACCCCTAATCAGCATGTGAACCAGACCTTCTCCTACAACATCAGTATTTGGTCTCACCAATACTCTTTTGACTCACTTAGCACAAATTCCAACAGACACATGCCAGTATCTTGTGGAAAGCCCTCCCAGAGGAGTGGAGGCTGTTACAGTGGCACGGGCATGCATTTCCATATTAATGCCTCCGGTTTTGAAATGGGATGTCCACTAATGCCAAATGGCTGTGGTGGTAAGGTGTTCAACTATTTTTCTTTTTTTTCTGGAAATATCAAAGTTCTGTAAGATTGTCCACTACAAAGATGGTAAACGTGGATCACACCACTTTGTTATACAATAGAACAAAAAACACAAAACAAGTTTGAGAAATTTAGTTATTTTATTATGTGTTAATAATCTCCACCTACCAGCTGCTGACTTGAAATCTGAATGAACAAGGGTCAGATCAACCTTTGGTCGCCAACACAGATACATGAAGGATGTACCTCTTCCTCTACAGGATCAGTCTTCCAGACAAATATATATTTATATATAAAATACTCAAAGAGTGGTCATCTGCGTGCCAAACTCTAGTCTGTCACATACCCCTTAGAGTCACAAGACTTAACTGTCACAACATGCTAATGATAAGCATGACTGCACAATGAAATACTGTACCAACTCCTTCTACTCTGGATCAACTTCTGGTTATTGTGGCTGCCTTACAGTCTCTAATATATCTAAAATAAAGTCAAAAAAGTGTGCAATTGATAAATGTGTACCAGTATTCTTCCAGTGGTCCCCTCCATGCTCTGTGTGAGACTGTAGGAGGCTGACATTTGTTCTGTGTTAGATCTAGACTATCTAAACAAAAACAAAGAAGTAGCTCTAATCAGAGGAATCAGTAGTGAAGAAATGGCCAGTCCACAATTGACCATATTGTCTTTTTTCCTGTTCACCCAAAGGAGAACTCATGCACATGTAAACCTCTTACACACGCTGTTCTAAACAGCTACTAGTCCTCTATAGATCTGATGTATCTCTCGTAAGCAGCTTCATCCATTAGGGCATCCAGTTCTTCTGGTACAGATATAGTCATTTTTATCAGCCAGCCTGCAAAGATAGCAAGTTATTTAATAACACTGAAGAAACACATGAAGGACTGCTAATGTCAATTACACCCCCCTTACTCAAGAAAATCAGAATCCCTCACAGACAAGATTGTAATAGAGGATAATCACCAGACTACACCAGACTTCATTCAGATGTAATGGCAGAAAATTCTTTAATAAGGTTGTGTCACTGTTTAAACACTAAAACATTAAGCAATTATGTTCTTATATTAAAGGCGGTTGGATTCAACAGTAAGTATAAAGTCTTATGGACATTATGATCTTTACTGTTTTCTGTTCCAACTAGAACTCCCAAGCTACAGAGTCTGGCTAACAGTCTAAACTTGCTGTGCAGTGTACCTCTTCTAATGAAAACTGGGTTTTTAACTAGCTAACACTGTCTTAACCCACCCACCCTTCTTGCAAATACTTTGCAATTACCCAGATTATAAATGGATCTGAAAAATTATTAATATTTAACTGATGAGTGGTCAATACATAACATATGGTATGATTTTACCCCAAAATCCTTTGTATTTCAGTGATCCAAAAGAGCTTCTTATTTGATTCCTCCCAAATTAAATTAGAACAGGAAACTAACAATAAAAAAGTTTAACTCAGCCTCCTGACATCCATTTACTTCTTTAAGCTTTCGGCATTCTCTAAAATGTATGTGCTGAACTAATTTCTTTCTTTCCCATTTTTGATTTTTTTGCGTTTCGTGGCATTCAACTGAACGCCAATGCTGCCATTCAGTGGGCATAACTGCAGTGACTCCTGCCAGCTGTCATGTCCCTACCCTCTATAGAGATTTAACACTACTCACATTAAAAGATAAATCACAATAGATCTGTGTTATTCTGAATCCACAGCTACATTGAGACAATTTCAGTATATGTTCTAGAGTTCAATGCTCTATCCATGTTCAGTTTCATCAAACAAGGATAGCAATGAAGTGACATTGATCTCACCGTCTTTGTAGCAAGATTTGTTGACCAGGCCAGGATTCTCAGAAAGGGCATGGTTCACCTCTGTCACCTCACCCGTTAGTGGGGAATATAGTTCACTAGCTGCTTTCACACTCTCTAGAGCACCAAACTCATCTACACACAAACACATATGCACTCTTAATTGAATATGCCTTATAAAAGCTGCACAACTGATGATCTGTGTGATGACAGATCACTAGGAGTAATATTCTGAAAATGATAACTTGCCATTTAACAAGTGCTTAATAACAACTGCCTTTTATCTATGGCACTAAAGATGTGCCATATGTTAAGTGCAGTGTGATAACAAAATAAGCCAATTCATATTATAAGTGCAATTGCTTATGATTAATTTTTTTTCTCTTTACTAGGAGCAATGCAAATCAGAACAAATTACAAATACTATAGCTGCTTCTTCCATTTATATCATACCACTTTATCGCTTATATTCTAAATAAAAACATATATAACAGTAAAATGAAAAGACACATCAACTAAGAAAACATTAATTAGTCAATCTTACCTGATTGAGAGAGTTTTGTGCCAACCTCAGGCAGACCACAGTAGACCACATCACCCAAGGCCTCCTAGAGGACAGAGAATCAGAGATTAGACAAGAATCAGCCTAGAACTAAAACACATGATGCTCAGTGTTTTTAAGCATACAATAAATAAAATACTAGGGGTATAAGAAAATATCAAAATATCAGATGCTGCAATATTATGTTTAGTGATACTGTTTTCTTATACACACAGTATCAATTATTAATTAACAGTTGCAAAAATTCCTGGCAGACAATGAATCACTGTGTGTTGTGTTTAAACCTTTGACCACTAGATGGCAGGGTTGAAATCCATTTTTTTAACTCCAACATAAACAAGCAGCACAAGGGCGCAATGCTATTTTAAGCGTGGCAAACGTGCCTATAGTGGTGTGTTTTTATATATAAATATAATATATCACTTTTCTTGCAGTATCGCAACATACTGAATCATGACTGCTGTATCACAATACGTACTGCATCGCCCTATAAAATACTACATTAATGGTTATAAAACGTTCACACCTGAAGTCAATTTTACTCCTCGCTATTCACATGACCATGATTAAATCAATCAGTCCAATTAATTGACTACCCCACCCACCTGAGCAAAGTTACTGATGCCAACAGTGCCCACGCCACCCTCCACTCGTACCCACTCATGCTTGTCTGTGTACTTCAGTGCTGCAAAGTGAAACATACATTATGACACATGCAAAGCTGTTATGTGAACACAAGAACACGTCATGAAACACGTTTCATAACTTACAAAATGCTTTCAGTTGGATTGAATAGCAATGCAAAACAGGCTTGTGCAAAAGAATTGGTGCAAAGATAATAATTAACCTTTGACACATAGACTTTCCCTGTGCCAGGTATGTCTAGTCCTTCATAGCATGCTGACCATATGAAGTACACACAACGATGACCTATAAGCATGCAACGTGAAAGATGTCATGTTTCACCAGTACAGCTCTTTTCAGTTCTTTACATGAGGCTTCAGTGGTGAAGGCACTTTACTGTCCTTGGATCTCACACTTCATTTGGTAAGGATGCTGAATATGCTTTGCTTCATTTGTGTCAATAAAATGTGTACAATTTTATGCTCACCTTAAAGTCTAAGAACAAAGAATATTATTTTTTTAGTTTTTCAAAGAAATTTCAAGACTAATACAACACAAGTACAATACAAGTCTGTCATCCATAGACTTACATTACTTTTTAGCTATATTAGCTTGAAAGCTTCAGTGTAAAACTCGAGAAGAAAAGACATGGGAAGGCATTAAATGGTACATATTCAATTTCTTAGGGAAAAAAGTCCTTTGGTAATGGTTCCTGAAACTGTTTGGTAACTAAAAGAGATAATTGCTCACATCAAATTACAGTTAAATTACAATTTACAAATTACTCCTGGACTGTGGAGTAGCTGATGTTCAACGTGATTTCTTAATTAGCTAGACAACTTAAGCAAAATAATGGGGATTGTCCAATAGGAACATCCCTGAGCTCTACAACAATTAGGCAGGCTTGACTTGAAACCCTTCTTTGCAAAATACGGCACTGAAACAAACCACTATTTAGCATTATTTATTACTATTACTTTTGTTATCTTTATTTATTACGATTTGTTTGTATAATGAAGTGATTAAGATGTAAACAAAGTCATTCACAGTGGTAGTGATGGGAATAAGTAAATAATTAGAACTATTTGCCACATGTGTTTACACACAGCAGAACTCAACCTCCACGTTTAACCCATCCGTGCAGTGAAACAACCACATAAACATACACACCAGGGGGCAGTAAGCACACTTGCCCAGAGCGGTGGGCAGCCGTATCCACGAATCAGACTTCTGCCTCTAAAAACTCTGTCATAGAAAGTTATTGCATTAAAGGGTTACGCATACCTGATGTCTGAGACATTATTATCAATGCTGTTATTGGTAGTAGTAGTAGAAGTAGAAGTAAAAGTAGTAGTGTGATACATTTTTGCTCTACAACAATTAATTTGAATCTATTTGTGGTGAATGGATACATGCTAGGAGTTGTGAGGCAAAACGGGCCCCAAAGACTATTACTTTTCAGACTTAATACTGTTTTTTCCATAATCTGCATTACACATAAAAACTCAGAAGACACGTGCAGGTTCATTGGTGGTTTTTGATAATAAATTAACTGACTATATTTGTGTTGTAGACATTGAGATGTTCCCATCACCACCACTGTGAAGAAACGAGTTTAAAATCAGACGTATTATATTTACTGTGTCCCAACGGCTTGCTAACTCTGAAGTAGTATTTTTTTATTCTAATTCCCCGGTCCACCTTAAATAGTACAACATGACTTATTTATGTCCAGGTAACCTGGCTTTACAATAAAACCATACAACGAACAGACAAGAGCGGAAAGTGGTTCCTTTATGCAGATAGGCAGTCGGTACTGAGCGTAAACCTGAAGATGCCCCGTTCCACCTTAAATAAGCAGCTGAGCTTGTCCAGCAAAGTGATAGCCTCGGGCGCCAGGAACCACTTTCCGCTCCTCCTGTCTGTTCGTTGTACGGTTTGATTGTACCGCACGGTTACCTGTAGATTAAGTCACGTCGTGTGACACTACAGCTGAACGGGCTCTGAGAAAAGCCTGTAACGTAAAAAGGAGCCGGTGCTGAAAAGTTTGAGCCTCTTGAGGAGGTCAGACTGCTAAACACAACCGAGAGCGCCGATACCTGCACAAAAGCGAGGAGTCACTGACAGGTCCCTTTTAAAACATGTCCTCGCCAGCAGTCGGGCAGGAGACACGACATTTGAAGGGGAAAGTCGGGGAAGAGCCTGAGTTAAGTTTGCCGAAGCACAGCGCAACATAACACACACCGCCATTTTCCCCCCGTTACGCTTAAAGCAGCGGACCGGTCGCGCCGTAATGAGGTCACTGCTGATGCGCGGACACTGACAGTGACCTTCAATTCATGTTTCAATTTGCTTTATAAGTGACCGAAATTAACTACAAAATCACTATTTTATAGTAAACTTTTACTGGCAATATGCTATATAAACACGTGTAAGGTGGGAGCAAAAGAGCAGACCCCAGTGTTGTAAGCTTACCCATATATATATATATATATATATATACATGACCAAATCCAGCACAAACACTATATTGATAATAAAAACAAATATGTGGTGTTAGAGGTATTTTAGAAAGTTTCATTCAGACAAAGAAGGCACCTGCATGTTTCATGCACTGTATATAAAAACCATAGAGAATGAAGCTATATGCATTTATATACAGTTATTACTGTTCTTACTCACAAGACTGTATCTTTCGGACAGATGTGAAAAGCTTACCATCCAGCCTTTATCTTCAGCAGGGTTGGGAATTATTATATTGTATATTTGTTTCATATTTAAAAAAACAAAAATGTTCTCCAAACCAGCCCCCGTTCTGGACTGCTTTGCTTTAGGGGGCAGTAAAATATAATGCCTCCTGGGAAATGGACTCCTGGGAATCAACTAAGATGGACGTGTGACAGTAGAGAGCAAGGACAACCACTGTGAAGAATCTCCAACTGGAAGCATCTCCATCTCCAAGTGCCCCCACAGAGCTGCCACGGCACTGGACCCTCAAGCATTGTCTGGGACTACCTCTGGAAAGCCGAGCTGAAGAGCCTCTCAGCTGAGGAGTTGGTGTACCAGGATGAAGGTGATGAATTTCCTCCACCAAAGCAGAATCCAACATATCCCTGACCGGAATCCAGCATCGTTCCTCAGGACTGTAGCCTATGGCATCACAAAGTAGCCCCCCCACCAAGTGTGCTTTGACACTTTCAAGCAGAGTGACCGTATATTCATGACATGCGCTCTGTTGGGATTTCTACAGCGAGACAAACACATACAGGGTTAGTTTTGGCCTTTATGTTGATGTGTTTGCTCTGCAAAGAGCTGATGTGATGCAGATTTCCACTCCATACAAGCATCAGCTCGTCTGAGCACCTGTTTAATCAGCTGATCTCAGACACCTTGCTCATGCTGGCCCTTTGCGTATAGATAGGAGAGTCTTGTGGTGTCTAGTTGTGGACAATGACGGCTGTACACACTGATTATTGAAAAACTGTGTACAAGTCTGAAGTCAGGAAAAAGAGAAAGAAGCCCGTCTTTAGAATCAGAATCAGACTTTATTGGCCAAGTTTGCTCACACATACAAGGAATTTGTGTTTGGTTACAGTAGCTCACAGTGCACGATAACTGACATTACAAAAGTAACAAACACACCCAACCTAGCCATCCTCCTACACACACACACACACACAAAGACATACAGGCACAGACACACCTGTAACATGTGCCGTGTTGTATATTTAAAGTAAAGTACTAAATCTTCTGGATGACCAATGAGGAGAGACCACAGTAAAGCACAGAAATGCCAGCCGGGTGGCCGATTCAGCCCCTATTACAGTAAGTATAAGTGTACGTGTAAGAATTCTCCACAGTAAGTATGTATAAGAAAACGTTTTCCTCCCTAGGACCCCCACAGGACCACCACAGGGCAGTTACTACTAGGGAGGTGGGTCATTCTCAGCACTACACTGACACTGTGGTGTGTTAGTGTGTGTTGTGCTAGTGTGATTGGATCAGACACTGCAGTGCTGCTGGAGTGTTTAAACACTGTTTCCATGGGATAACAGGATGCAAGCAAAGGAGTCACATGGCAACAGCTGGTAATGTGGAGAGAGAGAACGAGTTCAATGAGTTCTGGTTCACTTGCTCTGTTTCAGCTTCATCTGCATCTGTCGGTCCAGCCATCTCCCCTGTTCTGCCCCACTGCAACTGCCCAGCCTCTGTCTACCCTGCTCCTCCCAGTGCTGCTCAGAACTTCCTCCACCAGAATGCCAGCACAGACAACACAGCCCGCCCCTTCCCCACTTCACTGCAGACCAGGTCAGGGGTCAGCTGAGTAGACTTCAAACAAGGAAGACAGCTGGCCCTGGCCAGGTGAGCCTGAGACTACTGAAGGTCTGCGCCTCTGAGCTGGCTGAACCTCTGAAGAACATCTTCGACACGAGTCTGCAATTGGGGAGTCTCCACACTGTGGAAAACATCATGTCTTGTTCCTGTTCCTAAAAAGCCTCGCCCCACACATCATGAAGAACTTGGAATGTTCTTAGACCCCAGGTACAACATATGCTGCACCCTCTTCAGTTTGCCAATCGGGGGAAGATAGGTATTGAGGATGACATTCTCCATCCTCCACCAGACTTACTCTCATCTGGACAGGCCATGTGGTGCTGTGAGAATCATGTTTTTTATTTCTCCAGTGCGTTTAACACTATCCAGCCTCTCCTGCTCTGAGACAAGCTGGGCATGTTGACCCTTTGGACTGCAGTTGGATGACAAGCTAGGCTGGTCATTGAATACAGACACTCTATACAGGAAGGGCCAACTTTACTTCCTGGAGGCTGCGGTCCATTGACATCTGTAGGAAGCACCTGTAGATGTTCTACCACTCCATTGTGGCCAGCATTCTCTTTTATGCTGTGGTGTGCTGGGGAGGTAACATGAGTCAGATGGGCTGGGTCAGTGGTTGGATCTGGACTCTCTAGTAACAGTAGCAGAGAGAAGGACTTTGGACAAACTGCTTCCCATCATTAACAATGACAGTCACCCATTGCACACAGTCATCATAGATCAAAGGAGTGTGTTTAGTGACAGGTTGTTGTCCCAGAGCTGCTGGACAGACAGACTGAGAAGATCCTTTGTCCCCAGAGCTATTAGACTTTGTAACTGAGGATGTAGCAGTGCAGCAGATTCATCCTATTACACTTCTCTGACTATTACTCATCCACACGTATGGATGGTTTGTACATCTATCCAGTCAGTGTCCACTCTTTTAGACACTCTTCCCTTGTTGGTCGACCGTAAAGATCTAAAATCAGAGATGCTTACTTCAGTTAATTTCTTTCGGTATGGATTGTGTGTTGATCGGATTTGGATTTGGATAAGTTTGTTTATTTTTGTCAACAAATAAAATAAATTGAAGCTGGTCAGCCCACACGGTCAGTGTGTAACTTCTAACTTAGGTTTAGAAAACTGGAAGCTGTTGAGGCCAGGACTCTGTGAAGGCCAGTCAAGTTCTTTCTCACCAAACTGGCTCATCCATGTCTTTATGGAGCTGCTTTGCAGACTGGTGGGCAGTCATGTTGGAACAGGAAGGGGTTGTTCCTAAACCATTCCCACAAAGTTTGGAGCATGAAATTGTCCAGAATCTCTTGGTCTGCTGTAACATTAAGAATTCCTTTCACTAGAACAAAGGGGCCAATCCCACCTCCTGAAAAAGATCCTCACATTATAATCCCCCCTCCACTAAACTTTACACTCAGCACAGTGCAGTCAGACAAGTACCGTTCTCCTGGAAACCACCAAACGCAGACTCGTCCACAGGATTTCCAGAAGGAGAAGCACAAACACGTCTTTACTGCTGTAGAGCCCAATGGTGGCATGCTTTACACCACTGCATCCAAAGCTTTGCATTGCGCTTGGTGATGTAAGACTTGGATGCAGCTGCTCACCCATGGACACACATTCCATGAAGCTTAGCCAGCACAGTGAAGCTTATTTCTTAAAGAGTGAACAAAGAATAATGTTGGCTTGGACCGTTTTAGTTAGTTCAACGCAGTCTGCCTCAGTACTAGCAACATCACTAATTGTCCCAGTATGCAGTTTAATTCAGATCGTATTTGAAATGATGCTTAAACCTTTGTGTTAATTTAGTGGTGCCCTAGGCTAAGCATTTTCCCCATCATCAGGAGATCATAAGCATAAATCCCATCAGCGCCACAGTCAGAGGTAACATGTTAGTCTCTAATAGCAATAGCGTCTGGCCCTCTTCTCTGCCATCATTCCATGCCCTATGTTGCCCGCAGCCAAATGCTGGATGTGACCCAGGTTTGGACCATATTAAATTTGCTTTCTGGATTTACAAATGTTGGTTAGGCAGACTGAATTTAGAACTGTTTGCCACTTGACTTCTGCGTTTAACCCTTTGGGGTCTAAGGGCATTATCTCGATTTTTGAATATATACTTTAAAGACACTTGCATGTAACATAATACCCACATTTTTTATATCAAAATATTCAGAACATTCTCTGCTGTCTCAATAATGAGGAAATAATGAGGAAAAACTTGTCCAATTTTTAAATTCTTCATATATCTTGTAAAAAATGTGTTTTACTTATGTGGACAAACTGTTTTGGTGCTTGAAATGGATTTACCAGAGCCTTAGCTTCACATCAATAGTTGAATGTATGAATAAAATCGTGTACAAATGTGAAATAACTTCTGTAAAAACGTTTATTGAGTGGAATGTTGCCACTCTACTTGATACAACAGCCAACAGCCATAAACTTGGACATAAACATGAAGAAATACATTAGTAAATGTTTATTGTATCCATCAGTGGTCATAAACTGTATTTCTGTGCCATGTTATCGCAAAGATATTAATAGAAACGCGCCCCCGCATCTGTCGACCCCAGGGGGTTAACCTATCCATGCAGTGAAACACCCACATATACACACACCAGGGAGCAGCGAGCACACTTGCCCTAAGTGGTTGGGAGCCAGGCACCCAGGGAGCAATTGGGGGTTAGGTGTCTTGCTCAAGGGCACTTCAGTCGTGTCAATTTAGGGACTGAACAGGACTGAATAAAACGCCTGAATTCAGGTGTGTCCCAATACTTTTGTCCATATAGTGTACATGTAAAGCAGTTCATACTTCCTATTCCATCTATGTACCCCGCACTTTTAACTCCAAGCGACACCCATTTAGTCTTTGTAACGTTACCTATTCTGGGGGGATTCATTACTCATCGCCGAGACTGTTACTTTTTTTAAACTTCCCCCACCCCCTATTCCAGAGGTCCTCACCTGCATTCCAGTTTTCCCACCTGTATCGCGACCATTCTCGCCAGTGGCCACTAGTTGCTCGTGAGAGTGAACTACTAGCCAATCCCAGCGGAGGAGGCGGGGATTGCCGGAATATAGGTGGGAAAGAAAATCAGCGCAGCGTAGCCCAGTCTATCCAGTGCCTGTGAGAGAAGATGGGAATGGTAGGCACGTCGCTGTGGACAGACACGTATAACTCTGCGTAAACCTCGATTGTCATCATCGTCTTCCAGAAACTCAGCCGTTTAAGTCGATTTTGATAATCGTACCCGAACAACTGACAGCACCTTCAGTAGGCTAAAGTCACGACAATGCCCTCGTAATTTTAAATGATTTCCAGAAGGACTCTGCCCTGAGATGAACGAACAGCGGCAAGTGAAACTGTTTTTTCTCTGGACACTCTTCATCTTCAAACTGTTCGTATTACAAGGTGAGTGTTGATCCCACATTTGATCCCACATTTCCAAATCCTGTTAAAGTTTTTATTAAGTTCATTCATGAGTTACACTACATTGTGCAATAGCCTGCTGAATGTATCAGAGTAGCTGTACATTAAATTAAAGTGCACTTCAATAGAGGTGTCTGGAAACACGTAGTGACTATCAGTATTAGTTTCATTAGCCTCACTTCTATTTTAGTCACTCACATTTAGTTCCTTTTTTGCGTTCAATTTAATTTCTGTTGATGAAACACAAAAATGTTTAAAAATATGTATCTTGAGTCACGCTGTCGTTCTAAAAATGTAGGAAAATTATTGATTATTGTTATTTTGATACACTGTTACATGTTTTAAAAAAAAGAATATTATACCTAAAGATATTTTTGGGCTACTCACATCTGATCTCACTGATAAAAACAATATGATAAATATGACAAAACCATCTTTCTGCACCAAAAGTGTATG
This sequence comes from Megaleporinus macrocephalus, assembly GCA_021613375.1. NCBI lineage: Eukaryota > Metazoa > Chordata > Actinopteri > Characiformes > Anostomidae > Megaleporinus > Megaleporinus macrocephalus. The sequence goes on along the minus strand of CM038711.1, from coordinate 31,694,129 downwards.
TTACCATTAAGATTACTGTATATTTTATTAATTTATTATAAAAATGTCAAATTTTGATATGAGTGTGCATCGACATTTATTTAAATGCTTATCTATCACATATATATATATATATATATATATATATATATATATATATATATATATATATATATATATATATATATATATATATTTCTATTGTAATAAAAGACTTATATATGTGTACATACTACAAATTTCTTTTATGTTAAATTATTACTTGAGTGTTTATTTCTCTATATAACCGGATGCTGCTGTAAAAACTGCAATTTCCCCCTGGGATCAATAAAGTATTTCTGATTCTGATATATATATATATATATATATATATATATATATATATATATATATATATATATATATATATATATATATATATTATTCTATATATATATCTATATATTATTCATTATACTTTGCTCCCAATATAATCTTTGGAGTTCATTTAAGAGTTTTCTGTTTGATAGGAATTTTTTGCCAGGTATCAAAACCAGAAAACAACTTTCATAGGTAAGTGTTACATTTCTGTAGTAAATTTCTTTGTATAAGTTTCTTTTTGTTTTACGGGTGATGCGGGATGTTAAGGCTGATTGTTTGATGAGGTTTGGTGAGTGGAAGCAGCAACAGTCATAGTAAAAGAATGCCTTTAAGGGATGATTTAGATTTTGGATGATTTAGAAGTATTTTTTTACTTAGATTTAATGTGAGAAAATAAAACATCACAATATGAGCTCATTAAGTTACTAAAGTAACTAAATTTAACTTGTGGTGACATGTCAGTGCAAATGGGATCATAGAGTGTGAGTGGAAGGGACAGAGACTGCCTGGATGGTCAGTTAAAATGTGATAATGCTGACGATTTGCTATCCTAAATTGCCTCTAATGAGCTGTCTTCAGCATCACCACGCACCTTCATTAATGCGACTGTGTGGCATCTTAAGTAGCTCTGAAGCAGGACTTTTACCATCACTGTGCTTTTAATACTGCTCTCTTTGTGCTGATTCTAAAAGGAGGGTTAATGCACTGCGGCAGAAACGAGATCTCTTCCGTGAGGAGGTGAGTACACCTAAGAGAAAATGTCTGGGGAGAGAGTCGAGCAACCACACACACTAAGGCACTCTGCATGTTGACAAAGCTGTCTTTGTAGAGTTAGCACAAGTGCTGCAGCACTAAGAGCTCAGCTCCAAAACGTCTGACGCTGTCATGCCATCTTAGAGAACCAGTGACCCAGTCTCACTGCCATAACCGCACACTCAGATGACAGACATGGAGCCGTGTCATACACTCTCCTCCAAATGAAACAAAAAAATGCTTTAAAAACTTCACTGAGAGCGTTTCTCATTCGTGCTATCATGTTCTTTGTAGACCTTCAGTGCAGCGTTGTCTGACTCAGCTCTCCCTCGAAGTGTTCTACGTAATTACACAGTTCGGGATGCCTCTACAGGTAACATATGGAGACGCGCACCGTGAAGTTACTCTTCTTAAGGAAAATGTTGTTTAGCTGTGTTTGCCCTCTTATTTTGGGGTTAGATTGAATATAGGATCTATGGTTGAACTTTAGAAAGTGTGTGTGTTTGTATTTCTGTTTCTCATAGAATATTGCGGGTGTCTTAATGGTGGCTGGTGTCAGGACGGAGGCCACTGTGACTGTGCTCAGTTCCAGGCTCTGGGAGAGCGCTGCCAAATCAGTGAGTAATATCACCAAGTTGACACATAAAGAGACATGGAAGCAAATCTGAGGATGTAAAAACAAGCTAACTAGTGTAGCTATTGAAAAACTCTGTCCTAGGAACTAGATCTCAGTGATTAATACTCAAGTATCTAGGCCCTTAATACTATCTCTTAAATTAAATCAGGATAATGAAATAGTGTGCTTAATTTTGAGCGACTTAGTCAAAAGTAATATACAGTGTACCGTTTCTCTGACCAGCCAGTGGGTTTTGTGTGTTTCATGCTTTTTCTGGCATTGGATTACCATTGTGCTTGGAGCAAACTGATCCTGACAAAGAGCCTCTGTATATATGTTTAATTAACCAACCATAGATTTGCTATAAAGCAGCCATGTATGTCCAGGGCAATGACAACTTGCAGTAAAGACCATGCCTATCAGGCGACAAATCACTGTGAGAATCAAGAAATGATAACATGAATGCTCTCTAGAGCTGATGTAATGACTACTCGGGAGGCAGATAATAAAAAATAGAGTCTTTCAAATTGTTTTAAATTATATTTAAGCAATCTTAAAATCACAAGTTAGAGTTTTAAATGTTAAATGAATATGTATTTTACATTTGTAGATTATTCTATGCAAAAAAACTTCTTTCTTTAGTTTTTTAGGTAACTTGTTGTCAAGGCTTTCTTAAGTGAATGTCATATGCACAAAACTTATTACAAACACGAGACCTACAAAAAAGGTCTTCCAAACTGTAAATGTATATAAATACATTCATAATCATTGAAAACATTAGAAATGATCTATTTGCATTGCATTTATTGTGTTTTTCACATTTTTGGCTGATTTTATTTTGATCTTAGTCCCCAACCTGGGGCAGGACAGAGATGGGATTTGTCGCTCATGGGGTCAGTACCATTTTGAGACATTCGATGGAATGTACTACTACTTCCCTGGAACATGCTCTTATATTCTGGCCAAAGACTGCCACTCAGTGGAGCCACAGTATACTGTGTGGGTGAGTTATGGATGCTTTATGTCCTCCTATGTAAACAAAGCTGTCCTACAGGCCACCAACTCACAAAGTGAAGAAATACAGATGGGTTTTTTTCAATGGGACTAGCTGTAATTTCTGTTATAGACTCTCCTTTTAATAGTACAGTTCTGGTACGTACATTTACTTTGTATTTCAAAAATGATTGTGTTGGATGTGCAATCATAGGGCATACACGTGATTAAAACAGATTAAATGATCACACACTTGCATTAAACACAAGACTCATGTCGAGCTGGTATGAAATGTCAAATGGACTGGCTTGATGCTATGATGTATTGTTATCTTTGGACAGATGTTGATTTGGAATTAACTGGTCATTCTAGTTTTGAGCCATGCATCATGCTTTCCTTACTGTTTGCATAATTATGTTTATGCTATGTTTATATTATGTTTCTCCAGTGTGATCTAGATGAACTGCATTAGTGGGAAAAATGTGTAACCATTTGTCATTTTCCATTCTCCCATCTTTTTCTTTCTTTATAACCTGCAGGTCCATAACAGCCGTTCATGTCGTGGCTCAGTGTATTCCTGTCCTCGTGCTCTCAGTCTGTTCTTTCCTAACGAGGAGGAAATCCACATTAGCGGCTACCAGGTGCTAAAGGGGGAACAGAGGTGAGCCTGGGCATCCTAACAAACAAATGAACACTGTAAATGAATTAATGAGTGAATAACTCATTATTATATTTCATAATAAGAATTAGTTTTATCTGTTGTTTTAATTTAATGTTTGTCTTGTTGTTGTTTTTCGGTTTAGACTGACTTTACCCCAGACGGTGCATAATGTGTTTATTGAGCGTCTAGCTGACTACATCCTGGTGAAGAGCACGTTTGGCTTCTCTCTGGCTTGGGACGGGAGCTCTGGGGTCTACCTCAAAATGACAGAGGGCCACAAAGGCCGGCCTTGTGGGCTGTGTGGAAACTACAATGATGACGGATCAGATGATCTTAGCAACAGTCGCGGTGAGACTAACAGACTGAGGCGCACTTATCATATCTATCAGCGACCAATTCAGCCTAATTATATCAACTCTGCACATAGCTGGGTTAGATCGAGCTCACTCACACTGTGACTGGACCAGTCTTGTAGATGAAAGAGAGAATTCGAACATTTCAGCACTACAATGTGTTTGTGGACAGTGTAGTTGTTTCCAGGTGCAGAATGTGTGGAATGTAAAATCTGTATTCAGACTCATTTAATTGCATGGCGACTGTATAATGCTGTGAAATTCAGGATATTCTCTCTCTTTCACCCTGAATGATTAAAAGCTGGTAGCTATAATTGATAAGGAGGCATAATATTCCCGAGGTACCAAAGTGTTGCTGGTGCTCTGTGTTGTTCTATTTAGGCATAAACTCTGAAGACGTTGCTGAGTTTGGCAACAGCTGGGCTGTACACCTTCCTCATGAACGTCCCTGTCCGGCTGTGGATGACGACTTCCCAGGACCATGTGCATCTGAGTCAGATATGGATGTATGCCTGTTCACAGTATATCACAGATGTCCAAAAAAAAAACATCTTCAATTTTGTGGTTATTTTTTCTACATTTTATTTTCATTTACATTGCCAGTTACATTGTGTGGAAATTTCAGGGTAAATGGATCAATGCTCCAAAACAGCTTGGGAAGAAATTCTGGTTCCATTGACTTACATTAAAAGTAAAATAGATTGTGGTTCTGTCCTGTAAAGCTGCCCTTTTGGAGATACTTACTTTTCTTTGGACAGCAACAGAATTCATTAGAGTGTTATTGTAGCACAGCAGGTAGTTTACAGCAGGTTTAAAGTGTAGGTGAACAGTGTAGATGTGAATTTGAGTATGGCTGTTTACCTACAGTTATTTAGATGATGTTAAGTTCAGAATTGTGTTTTTCTTTTGTCACAGGATGCCATTGAGAAGTGTAGCGCCTTGCTCTTCTTTCCGTTCATCTCCTGCCATGAGAACATTGATCCCAATCCTTTTGTTGCCAGCTGTGTTTCAGACCTATGTGTGTAAGTAAAGGAGTGAGAGCACTTCTACGTAAGTTTGTCACCACGTATAACCAATTGGCCACTCTTTAAATACCTCAGTGTTGATTGTATTGGACTAGATGGTAAGTTAGATACTCCATGTCTCTCTCTCTCTCTTATGCTCTCTCTCGCTCTCTCTTTCTCTGCCACTCTTTATGATGTAGACTCTAATATTCCACACTATGCAATTACAACAGGATTATGCTAATTAAAGTTATAAGATTACTTACCGGGTGAGAGTCTGTGTGTGCTTGTGTGTGTGTCTGTTTGTGTGTTTGGGTGGGTGAGTTAGATTGGATTAGCTTGATTAAAGTGATGACATAGCTGCTGGGGTTATGAGGAGGTTCAGGCCTAGCTGCTGAGTGAGATGGCAGGGAGAGGCTAAGATTCCAGAAGCGCTCTGGATTGAGCCATATGATATTCCTTTAGCTTTGTCTAAGTGTGTATTTTACATTTTTTGCATATTAACTGTGTATTAGATGCATCTTATCTCCCAGGCTGCCTGTGGGTGCTTTTATGTTTGTTTCATCATCAGTTTGAGCATGTTGAGTTTTAAAAAAAACTTGTAGCACAACCACAAAAAAGTCTGTAAAGTATTTGGTTTCATTTATATGATGATGCCTGCAGACACACGCTTTAAATCTAGCTGCGCTAACAGTATAAACTCTTCATCCTTTCATCAGTTCAGATGATGCAGAGACTTTTTGTCGAACACTGGTTGAATACACCAGAGCTTGCTCCCATGTTGGCTACCCAGTTCGAGAATGGAGAGACAGCTTTCCTACCTGTGGTAAGTCTATCTTGGCTAACTTGCTTAGCCAGTCTCATTACAGTTGACTGTAGTTTTGCTGAAGGCAATCATTCCATAGCAAGTAACTGAGGAATGCAACGTTTAATAACAGTTATGGGAGTTTTGTGACATTACAGTCTGCACAGTATGTACTTTATGTTGAACTCTGATATATGATATGTTATAGCTGATGGATGTGAGGACAGCTTTGTCCATAGAGACTGTATCAGCTGCTGCCCGCCTACTTGCACGTTTGAAAAGGAGTGTCTTGGCACGAACCTGCACTGTCTGGACGGCTGCTACTGTCCTGATGGTGAGCCTTGTGCTGCAGTATTAGCTACTTGTGCTGTATTCAGTTAATATCACTCAAACTGACAGTAGAGCACTCCTAGAGCTGAAGTTGTCTTAAGCAAACAGAACATTTATGTTCTTTCACAACATTTTTTGTTTCCTCTCTCCTCCCCTTTTAATCTCAGGGTTGATTCTGCAGAATGGAAGTTGTATAGCAGTGTCTCAGTGTCCGTGTGTATATCATGGCACTGCCTATCCTTTGGGTCACGTTCTGGAGCAGGGCTGCACTGTCTGGTGAGGTTGCTTTAACACATTAGTTAATTGCTAAGTTATGTCTGTCCATAATAATTAAACCCACTTTGGTCACGGCAGACTGAACCTTAAAGCACCATAGACTTAACAAGCCCTTAGGCGTAGCCTTGGGTTGTGCATTTTGTGAGATCATGAGCTGTAATTGGGAATTGCATTTCTTAGGAATGTAAATTTTCCATCGGGTGAAAAAGACCTAACGTTAATGTAAGAAATGTTGCATTTGAATAGTTCACCCAGCATTTCTTGTATCTTTCACCCAGATGAAGGATTAAACCTCTGTGCCACTGTGTCTCCATCTCATTGATGTGAATTTTGTTTTCAGTGTCTGCATGGGAGGAGTATGGAACTGCACTGAAAACAACTGCTCTGGTAAGGCTGTTGTTTATGATATAATCAGTTGTTTACTATAATTAGTTGTTTTAATCATTTGTTGATAAAATCCAGTCTCCTGGAACTAGACTGTGGTTTCTTACATTTCATTTATAGAATGTCAACTCATAAAATACATCTACCCTGTGTTTGTTATTGGAAATTTATTACTAAAGACATTGATGCTAGACTGCAAGTTTGCAAAGTGGACTGCCTCCCTTTTTTATTATTATTATTATTTTGTGTGTGTGTGTGTATATATATAGTGTGATTGTTTATAGTAGTTTTCTACCAAAGCAAGTTGGTGGTTTTTTTGTAGCTATTGGCATAGCGACCCTCTCAACTAACTGTATGTGTGTTTGATCCTCAGCCGAGTGCACGGTGGTGGGAGACTCACACGTGACTACATTTGATGGCCGCATCTTCATGCACACAGGCACTTGCCAGTATGTACTAGTGAAAAGTCGTGGCAGCAACAAGTTCGCTGTCACACTGCAGTATTCAGCTTGCGGGGAGGTAAGTCCGTGTGTGTGTGTGCCATGTAGTGAGGACCTTTTATCCTTGTGGGAACCACAAGCTGGGGTCAGCGTAAGGTTAAGGTTAATGGAAGGTTAAGGTTAATAGTACGATTAAGGGTAGGGATAAGGTTACGGGCAAGGTAAGGTTAAGGGTAAGATTAAGGGTCATGGTAAGGTTAAGGGTTAGGGTAAGGGTATGGTTAAGGTTAATTTAAGGGTAAAGGTAAGGTCATGGTTAAAATGAATGGTAAGGTTAAGGTTAAAGAATGACTGTTTCAATATCATGGAAAGATTTAGTAAGAAATTATTCTTTCAAATGATGTCTACAATATAGGAACCAGTGATAATTCATCAGCAGTGTGTAGACATGGCATGTGTAAAATGTGGCCATGTCATTGTAACCAGATAATATTTTAGAATAATTACTAAAAAATAGTAGATTTTTTATGCTATCCTTGACTTGTGTATTCTTGTCTTGATTTTACATCTTTAAAATGTATTTGTTTGGATTCACCTTAGTTCCAGTTACCTTATTATTACTTATTATTAGAAATATTGTAAGTGATTGCTCAGTCACATTGCTGTTTGGTGAAGCAAATAAACTTGAGTTGTTCGAGTCTTAAACCAGTGAATCATGAATTGAATCCTTTTTTGTTCATACACCTAGAAGACTTAAATTAGGATTCTTTGTGAAATGTGAGAAATGTGCAGTATTTTAGATAAAAAATAGATAAACAGGTGCTGTACAAATGGTCTAATTCATGGTTACCTAGAAAATTAAAGCAGTCATTAACCTGTTTTAAAAAAAAATGGTTTTAGGGAAGATATTGTGCTGAATCTGTTGTTAGTAACTGAGAAATGGATTTATATTTTGATGTATGTTCTAGGGATATAACATTTCACAGGTTTTCCAGTTTGATGCTGTTTTTAATTTTGAGGTCAAGATTGAAACCAGTTTTTTAAAATATTTTTTATGCCTACAGACCTTCACTGTACTACTCTAGTGATTATCAGTCCTGGAGCCCCAGTGGTCTGCATATTTTAGTGTTTCCCTGCTCCCAACACTCTAAATGAATTAGCTTATTATCCTTTACTGGATTGATGTGGGTGTTGAAAAGCAGTGAAAGCACCAATATGTGCAGGTCTAGTAGATTTGAATCAAGGCAGGGAATCATTGAACTACATTAATATTTAAAAGTTAAAAGTAATTGCTATGATATTACTGTGCCACTGTCTCAGTATTACTGCATTATACAGTATAGCTCTTTGCTATGCCAGTGTTTATATGTATGTGTGTGTGCTTGTTTTGTGTACACGTGTTAAGTGTGTATTATGTTATTTGTGTTGCTCAGTCTCAGGAACATTCCTGTTGTCACTCAGTGACTGTAGTAATAGATGAGGATGTCAACAGGCAAGTCACTCTCACTAGAGAAGGGGACGTCATCATTGGACCTAGCATGGCTGTCAACTTACCTTATAAAGATGGTAAGATCAGACGGAATTTTGCCATCATACCACCTGTTACAATAGTATTTCCTTGTGAAACACAGTAATTTGAAGTATCAATAGGCTATTGAAGCTCCAGTGATAACTGAGGCTGGTCTTTAGTACTGTAACAAAACAGAAGCTTTTAAGCACAAGCAATACTACAGACTCCTAATGTGAGTTTGATTTCTAATAATGAGATATCCGTAGTGTAGTTTTTACTTGACTAACCGTATGTGTGTTTCTACTTTAATTTAAGTGATTTTAAATATCCTCTAATACCAAAAGTAAAAGTACTGTGCATTATTGCAGTTATGCTATTTTGTGTAATGTTGAAGTACACATGTAGTTTATCTAAAAGGAAGTGACTTTTTGCATTTCTACTGAAGTAGAAATGTAAATTTCATTTCAGAAATTGATTTTTGCTTGTTTATATGAGTCAAAATGGACCAAATATGCATCTAATTTGTAATTTAAGTACAACATTTTTATACTTTTACACCACTTACCATATAAATTGCCAGCAAGAGCACAATTGGCCAGGTTGGGATGTTCGTCGGTCCCTGAGAAATTTGCAGTGCTGGTGAGTCCTAGGATTTTGCACAAATGTGTATTATGCTCTGTTAGCATGGGCTACTATCGAGCCATCAGCCTGTATTCCATATACTAACTAACTAAAAGGTTTCAGTTGTTTGTTGTAATGTTTATGTGTTAATCAGATACGGTGGACGTGCGCAGGCTGACGTCTGTGTTTGTGGGTCTGCGTTCTGCCTTTGGTCTGAAGCTTCATTATGACTGGCGGGGTGGACGAATTTACCTGCAACTGGATAGCAACTGGGCAGGCTCCACCATCGGTCTCTGTGGAACTCTCAATGGCAACCTGCGAGACGACTTTCTGTAAGTTTTGTACTACTTTAAATCAACCTGAAATGCAATTTGAGCTGTTCATTTCCTCATAAGCTCATCTTCTTTATCATGTTAAACACTATTCATTATATTATATAATTTTAAAGATAGCATTTTTAATTTCCTTTCATATGTCTTCTGATTTTTTTGGGCAGCAAAAAATAATAATCAATAACCAATAGCATTATGATTCATCTCCACCTCTGGTCACACTGTCGTCAAGTGAAAAAATGACCTCAGAAACCCTCCAATCCACTCAGAAGTGTGTTATGATATAGCAGGAAAACAGAAAATGCATTATGCATAATATAGTTTTTTCCTGTAATCCTGCTGACATCACAATCATCAAAACAATATAAACTATAAGAACAAAGTATATATAAAGCACATTCATCTACAAGGTGCAGTCGGGGTATACTTTGGTGCATTAGATTTTGTCTCCAGCCAAAACTATAAAAAAGATGAATATTCCAGTGGATGTGTCAGGGTGCTATGTGTTGCCGCAGGAATATAACAGATAAGTTGCTTGTATGAGTGAAAGAGTTGTGCTCTCTGCAGATCCCCAGCTGGTATGATAGAAGGGACGCCACAGCTGCATGCTAATGCATGGAAGGTGTCTTCAGCATGCATCAGTCCTGTTAACATCCCCGTCATTGACCCCTGTGAGATGAACCAACAGAACAGTACGCATGTCTTATACCAATACTTGTACATCATAGATCATGTCATAGTATTCTAACAGAAAACGCATCACCTGCATCACACAGATACGGGCCCTATTACTAAATGGCAGGTCACAAGGTTGATGATGAATATTTATACTGTACAGTATATGGACGTTCACATTTGTTCTGTTGTTGTGGCGTTGTACTGTTGATGGACACAACACACCAATCATCACCATTGTCATCATCTCAACTAATCTAACCACAGTTTTCACTTTGTTTTGTCTGTCAGCAGGCTAGACTAGAGGAACGCAGTAGCTCTGGAGGGCCAGTTTGGTTAAATCACCAAACTGGCCCTCCATGACCAGAATTGTGCACCCCTGGTCTAGACAAGCATGAGCATAAGCATAGCCACCCAACACACAAGCTCAGGTGTCAAGAGAAAGAGAGAGAGAGAGAAAGAGAGAGAGAGAGGGAGAGAGAGAAAGAGAGAGACTTTCTTCTTCACTGACTAACACAGGAAATTTACACAAACAAATTTAGAAAATTAATCCCTAATTTGAAAAAACAAACACAAATTAAAAAATTACTTGTCTCATTAAGAGAGGGACGCAGCGCCCCCCTACTGCTAAATATGTAACTACATGTCACACAATTTCCAGGAATCCACAAAAGCCCAATTGGCCAGGCTGGGATGGTCATCTGTGCCTAAGAAATTTGCAATGCTAGTGTTTTAGGATATTTGTGTAGAATAAGTTCAGCACAAATGAAACGTTTATTGGAGAAACATATGGAGACACATGACTTGAATAATGTTATTTACAAGTTAATGTCCTACTAGTAGTGTGTGTTTATCACTCTTCTGTATTTTTTTTATATTTTAAAAAACATTTACAGTTTCTAGCACTTATTTTTTTATTGTAACTTCTTAATCGTAGTCAAAATGACGTACAGGCACAACATTTATTGTTTGGTTCCAGCATTCTACGCTTCATTGTGTGATGTTCTGACTGGAGAGGTCTTTGCTCAGTGCCACGCGTACGTGAGTCCCAACCTGTACCACCAGCAGTGCCGCTACCAAGCATGCCGCTGTGGAAGTGACTGCCTGTGCACTGTGCTGGCTCACTATGCCTACGTCTGCTCCAAACACCATGTCACCATCAACTTCCGGGCACATGTCTCTGAATGTGGTTTGTTAATTTCTTCATCTGTTCAGCAGTTCAATCATTCAAGTGTTGTTAATTTGTATCAGCATGTGACGTTCACCACTGACCACTGTACTTTGTGTGTGTGTGTGTGTAGGCATGGTGTGTTTGGGAGGAATGATGTACCACCCTTGCACATCATCATGTGGAAGAACGTGCCATTCAATAAGTGTCGGGGAGGTGTGTGACCGGGACTGTGCAGAAGGATGCGGCTGTATGGATGGAATGTTTTATGATCACGCAAGACAGCGCTGTGTACCACTGTAAGCCCCTACACCTGCATATGACTCATTTAGTTTACAGGATTTTATGTTTTCTCCAGCACTTTTTAAACTTCCTATTGTGTTTAGTTGATGCATATGATGTAAACATCACTAGAGAAAGGATGTTGTCCCATTTTGATTTAAACACTGGTGTTTATTTGATGTCAAGTGTTCTAGAGTTTAGAAAACGAGTAAACAGCTAAACTAAATAAGACACATGTCACATGCTGCTGTGTTTAAAAGTTTTACTAAAAACCTTTGGATGAACTCTGTATGTCAGAATATAATTTTCTTTCTTAGTTCTCAGTGCCACTGTTACTTTATGGGCTCACTGTTCCAGCCAGAGGAAGTCTCCTTCAGCTCCTCTGGACCTTGGTGAGTGTGTGTGTTATTTTCATGCATTTTCAGGCTAAAATTGGCATAAAACTGAGAAAAAGTAAAAAGAAACAAATGCAAAACTGTAGCAGTGTACATTTTGGAGGGGGGGTGCATTAGAAATTAAGCACAGAAATTCTATTAAGTACCTGCTTCCCAGCTATGGTGTCATTAGTAAGCTGTGCAGTAACATCATAGTCATTCATTCAAATTTTGTTAAAACATGTTGAGAGTACGGAATCCTTTATCCAGTACCATCAAATGAATTCAACTGTGAATGAGCAAGTGTGTCATTACACCCCTAGTCAACAGTTACCCAAGTGTATAGTATAAAAATGTGTCTACTACAGCTTTCCTTTGTGTGTGGGAATGTCATGTTGTTTCTATTTATAAATAACTGTTCATTTTAAACAAAACAAAGATATATATATATATATATATATATATATATATATATATATATATATATATATATATATATATATATATATATATATATATATATATATATCAAAAATATATATTTACCAGTTTAGTTGCAGATACATGTATACAGTTATTTCAATATGGTTCTGGTACTGTGCAAGTCTAGATATGTCCAGAATATGAACAGAGCTTAAGGAGACACTGAGAAACAGATTTATGGCTGTATAAGAGATTTATGGTAGAGAAAATGAGCAAAAAAGTGATTTGAAACTTTAGAACAGTAGCCTATATGATATTTTGCCTCTATAATGTATTAATGTAGACTCAGGTTTGTATGGTTATTTTAACTAATGTACCAAAAAGTTGCATGTGTTTCTTCTCAGCCTCTGCAGAAATGCCCGTATGGAGTGTGTGCCAGAAGAACGAGGTAACCCATAAACTTATCATAAAGTTTGTCCTTCTTTTGAGCCTGCTTTTCATTTTCACCTTTTCAACTAGCTGTTTTGAACAGTTTTTAATTGTCTGTAAAAACAGTTCAGTCTGAAAGGTCAAACTATTACACTTATTATTATTATTGCATTACACTATAAGTAATGATTTCAGCTTGCCAGGTCTTTTCTTCTTTATTAAATAATGATTTTTATATCCTGCCCTTTTTTTGTATAAACCATTATCTTTCTAAAAGTTTGTAGATGCCTGCTCACCCAATGTTTCTTCTGAAATGCAGGGCTCTAATAGGGAGTTTGCTGCAGTAACACCCTGTTCTGTTCTGTGTACACAGTCAAATTTCTTTATGAACTCTGTTGCAGGGGCTGTCTGCACACGTTTGGACATAAAGTGTATTTGTAGATTAAAATACAGCTTTTTACATTCTAACATAACCTATAACATTCATTTGTCAGGTCCACTGCTGTACAATAGAATCCTGTGTTTCTATAGATGTTTATGTGTCTATGCTTTCAGCATGCTGGCTTTTGTCATTGTTTATTTAACTTGTTGTGGTGGTTCTTTTTTCATTGTCTTGTTGGCATTGCCCATTTCCCTTCAGAGCCTGAGAGAGGCGATTGCCCAAACGGGAAAGTTTACTACAACTGCCGGGGCCAGCTTGGGGCAGGGCCATCTGGTGTGGGCGTGGCCTGTGAGTTGACCTGTAGGAACTTGATGTTGAATCTCACCTGTCCTCCCATGACCCCCTGTGTACCAGGCTGTGGATGTCCTGCAGGGTACTGTTTCTAAAGAGAGATGCAACACATCTTCATGACGTACCATCACATGATACAGAATAAAAATGCTTATATATGTAATGTCATGTTTTTTCGTGCAGCTTGGTTGGTCATAATGGAGACTGCTATTATCCGGAGAACTGCCCATGTGCCTGGCTTGGTTTGGAGTATCTTCCTGGAGAGACAGTGGACACGCCTTGCTACCGTTGGTCAGTGAGCTAAAGTTAATGTAATGTTTTTGTCTAGTGACTGTTACATCTTGGCCGTTTGTTTATTTTTTGTGTGTTTGTGTATTTCTGCTCACAGTGTGTGCCATCGTGGATTCTTTAACTGCACGTACTTTCCCTGTCCGGCCGTGTGCACCATCTACAGTGACCGTCATTATCACACTTTTGACGGCCTGGAATATGACTATGTCAGCGACTGCCAGGTCTACTTAGTAAAGGTACTGCTGAATGTGTGTGTCTGTGTGTAAGTGTTAGCAAGTGAGAGAGGATCAGTGATCAGGAACAATTGTCAGTGAGTTTTAGCCATTGTTGACCGTTTGGGAGTAAATCGGATTTATTACAGACGGAGTAGAAAGGAGCTTAGCAACTTCCACAAATGGAATGTTTTATCACGTCCACAATGGCACACCTTTAAACCTGCCAAAACGTTTTCAAAACAACAAAGAGGCTAAGAAGGTGTGAGTGTGTCTATGTGTGTGTTAGTGTGCATGTGTGTGTTAGTGTGTGTGTGAGTGAGCGAGTTCGCCGGGCGGCTCTCTGTCAGGTTGGATAGAGTAGCAGGAAAGGACTGGCTCCCACTGCTCCTAATCTTGGGAAAATCAGAGAGGATTTTTAATTAGAACGGGATTGTTGTAACAGAGCCGTGGTGAATGTCAAACCCCGCACACTAACACAGTGCACAGACTCAGCAAAGGCCCTCAGCTAACAAAGAGCAATCTGTTCCTAATCAGCCTATGCACTGCAACCTGCTACTGCCTTGTGTGTGTGTGTCAGTGTGTGTCTGTCTGTCTGTGTGTGTTGGGGGAGTGTTGGTGAATGGACTGTGGTGTCTGTTAAAGGGCACTAAGTCTCTGAGGAGTCCACTGATCTACTCAGGGGACACAGCCCTCAACTGTTACTAGAAGACCATGGACGCACACATACTTGGAGATTGTTTGGTGTACCATCCTCAAGATGCTAACTTGCGCATTCAGTATGAAAGATGGTTTTATCAGATTTGTTTTCTAAAGTGTTTCCCGTTTGTTCCACCCACAGAGTGTTGGTGACACAGAGATTTCCATTACGGCTCAGAATAAGGATTGCTACGAAAGTGGAATAGTCTGCATGAAGAACCTGCTCATCTATGTCGGCCTCACTAAACTGTACTTCAATGATAACTCAGGCAAACCTGTGAGTCCTGCTTTGATCATCTACAGCATAGGGCTGTGAAAGAACCTGGCTACACAATATTGTATGATAAGAGTTACAATTCAATATATTGCAATATTCTGTAATGAAAGCACAATAATGTGTTGTATTTTTTTGTTCTATCATTTTAGAGAAACTGTTAAAGGAAAAAAAATGCATCACCATATGCATGGGTTTGATTATGCTAACATTAGCACCATCACACTACTATCAAAAAGCTTATTTAATGTAGAACATGCATGGTTCATGATTTTGTGATTTTATATTTAAAGACTGTTTTACATATTAACTTTTAAAAAAACAGAACTAAGTCATTCCAAAAGCTTCCCAAAACAGACATCGTCAAATACCCTATTTGTTATTGTCTCAGGAATGACTGCATGGCATTAGTCTGAAGTCTTGTGTAATACCGCGGCCATTATAACTGTGTGTGAACCTTTCTAGTTAGTTATTTTCAGGTATGGTGTGTGCTGAGTTGTGTTTGTGGTGGATTTTCAGAGCTCCTCCACTGTGGTTGGAAGAGGCTATGAGTTTGAGCTCTGGGGGGCAGGCTACTACACTGTGGTCCATTTCCCCAATCAAGATTTAACTGTGCTCTGGGACCGCAAAACAACCATCCATATTCGTGCTGGACCACGATGGAAGGTTGGAGCTCCAGCATCACCTTGGATGTCGTGAATTTTCAGTGACTTGCGTGTACCTCACTATTCTACACACAAGAAATGTGGTTGATCCCTCGCCATTGTGTGTGTGTGTTTGTTCTCAGGGTCAGTTCAGTGGCATGTGTGGAAATTTTGACATGGTGACAGTGAATGACATGACCACAGCCGGGCACATGGAGGTCAGCAATGCCCAGGCCTTCGGTGACAGCTGGGCTTTGGGCCAGGTAAATGGAAATGTTTGTTATAAATACACGTCTGTACAGACAATCTTTGGCTGTTAGATACAGGAATGACTTTTATTTGTATCTGTCTCATTCATAGCTCATGCTACAAATTCCTTTTTTAAATCTTTCCAGTGAACGAAATCTAAAGCGTCCCTTGTTTTTTTGTTTGTTTGTGTGCGTGTCGTCTGTAGTGCGAGAGTGATTTTGTGGTACGCAGGCCCTGTGAAGGGGACTTGAGCAGACAGCCCTATGCTAAGCGAGAATGTGGGCTCCTCTACAGTGACGTTTTTGCTCCGTGCCACAATGTGGTACGTCCCTCCCTCAGGAGTTCAACATTGCATCCTGTACACTAAAGAAAAGGGCACCGCTTACCCACAGCCACACACACTATTTTTACCACACACACACACACACTTATGTTGATGATGCACCAGTTGATAGCAGTGAAACTGAGGGTAAGATTCCTCTGCAATGAGAGAATGCTTGGCAGCACTCCACTATGTGACCAGTAGGGGTTGTTGTTGCACAAGTGAACTGAATAGAAACGCTTCTTAGCTTCATTTTTGACTGTAAAGTAAAAAGTCATATCTTTATATGGGCATGTATTTGTGTATTTATGGGCCTTTCTCAGTGTTTAGGTGAAATTAGTTATGTTTGTGATCATGACTGGCCTGGGATAAATGAGAGTGTAAATCAAGTAGGCATTTAGCGTCCAGACCTTTATTGCTCTATTGTGCTGTGGTCACTGATGTGGTTAATCTGCCATTGACCCCAAGGTGGATGTAACCTGGTTCTATAAAAACTGCCTGACAGACACCTGCAACTGCAACCGTGGAGGGGACTGCGAGTGCTTGTGCACCAGCATTGCTGCATACGCACACAAGTGCTGTCAGCACGGCGTCACGATACAATGGAGATCCCCTACTGTCTGCCGTAAGCGCACACACAAGCTGTATAGAGATGCACAAACAATGGCATGTTGATCTGGGTGACCTGCTGACCTGCTCTAGTAGCCTGTCATCACAGCCGGTTCAATTTGTCACGCAACCAGAGCACTATCACACCACGTCCATACCCACAGAACACAATACACCCCAGACATACATTTTAATATGTTTTATTTCTCTTACAGCCTATGACTGTGAATACTACAACCAAGGTATGTGCTATTCACATCCGGCTGTACATAGATTTACTCGTATTACATCATTTTATGTCCTTGTACATGTAAATACTCAACTGGCTTTGTGTGTGTGTGTGTATGATTATGTTTTAGAGTTGGGAGATGGCCCCTTTACACTGTCCACTTCTGAGCTGAATGATTCGGTGTGTGTGTTTGGAGCAAATGTTAGTAGTGGAGAGGTTTTTCCTCTGCTTCGGACCAGTGCCCAGCCCACTGCCATCTTCAACTTCATGATAACCATCGGGCTGTACAAAGACCGAGCTTCACGTAAGTGCGAACACTCGCATGTAGACATGACTGAAACTATTGGAATCAACTATTGGAAACTATTGGAACTATTGTTGCTTGAAATGATTCTGACATGCTATTCCTATTCCACTTTTACAAGTCATCAACAGTAGAAGGCAAGGAAGCTACAACCCCAAATCAGAAAAGAATAGATAGTATGGAAAATGCTTATTATAAAATATTTCTTACATTTACTTTGACTTTTTGATTTCAGACAGAATGTACCCCAAATATTGTATGTTCAATTTAGTCAACTTTATTTCATTTGTTAATATACAGCTGTTCCTGAATTTCAGGCCTGCAACATATTCCAAAAAAAACTTGAGGCTGTAAAGTATTTACTGCTTTGTAATGTTGCTGTTCCTTCTCAAAACCCTTAGATGTTTTGACACTGAGGGTACAATGAAGAAGTGATTCAGGTGTTATTTTGAGCAAGTGCAAATGCGTCTTAAGGTGTGTAGTGGTTCGGGGTCTTCTGTATCGTATTTTTGGATTTTAAAATTCTTCACAGGCCAGGCAGGCCGGTCTAGTACATGTACCTTCATCCTCAGTAGCCATGCCTTTGTAATGTGTGCAGCGTGTGATTTTGCATTGCCTTGAAAAATTCATGAATGTCCCTGGAAAAGATGTTTTGTTTGAAGGCAACATGTTTTCTGCATTAATGTTGCATCAGAGAGGTGTAAATTACCAAAGGCACTGATTCACTGACCCACAATATTATGCACTGTAGAGGGAGCAATATGAAAATATTTTCTAGTCTTTCTTTAATATAGATTGTTTTTAAACATTTCAGTTATTTTCTTAGGTAACTGGAGATCTTCTGCTTATCTTTGCTTCTCAAAGACTCTTGTGGATACTGCTTTTGTACTAAATCATCATTACAATCACCTGTTAAATATTATGATGATAATGATGATGATGATGATGATGATTATTATTATTATTATTATTACCTCATTTTAAGCCCTACATTGCCCCTGTCCCAACTTTTTTGAAATGTTTTGAGTACCTAAAAAGCAGAAATAGATGTATATGAATTTTTATTTGCATTTTCCATACATTTCCAACTTTTTCTGATTTGAGGTTGTATAAAAAATAAGAAATGTGTGTCCACAGTAACCAACAGACCTGTAGATGATTTTGAAACATGGATTTCAAAACAGCTTCATAGCATCTATAATGTAGGCCTCAGGATTGAAATGGACTTTCTAGGCAAATATCATGACAGTGATATATTTTAAATAGATCATCCCGGTATATTGTTTATCACATAATAACTTTTTATCCCAAATACTTAAATTCTAAGTTTAAATGCAGTTTGAAGTCCTTTTGTTGTCTGCTTTATAATATTCAAATCTGCAAATCATATAAACGGTGATTACACATGAAATATTAATTTGGCAAGCGATCCTGAATGCTTTACTTTGGTGGTGCTTTGAAGGCTGGAATGCAGTGGCCTTAGAGACCTTTTGGTTAAGCAGCTATTGTGTGTTTAGGACTCCCCACTGTCTCGCTGGAGTCTGCTGAGCGCCCAAACTACTTCCTGTGTGTTACGGCGAATCGCGCGGTGCGACTGGAGCGCTGGAGACCAGGGGAGGACTTTCGTCGCCAGGCAACCTTCATTCATCACCAGGGCTTGTGGTTGCCAGGGCGATCCTCCTTTGAGGTGCACAGTCAGAAGGGCGTCTTCCTCACTCTCACACACTCGCATGCGCGTGCACAGAGCTATGACAGCTCGCAATCCTTCAAGACCAGCTGCAGTTTTACCATTGAGGGTAAGAAAGTTCTCATAATCTCACACCCCGTGTGCCACCTGACAACCTGTCAGATCTGTTTCTGCGTCTGAACTTCACGTTCAATAAATAGTTACACACATAAGACCTATAAATCATTTTGCCTTAGTATTCATTAAAACACCACCTGCTACCACCTTTGAACTTGAGTGATACCAGATTCAAGCTTCGGCCCACCTCCTCCGCCACAGTTTTCTCAAAGTAATATTCTGGATGCCTTAGTTAGTTTTCATGTTCGTGTTTTGCTTATGTTTCAGAGAGCAGCTTTGTGATCCCGTATCGTTTGATGTGTGAGTGGAAGTACCATTCGTGTTCTAGCCCATGTGTGAAAACATGCAGCGACCTCACTGCCACACGTTGCCAGTTCCTGCCTCCGTAAGATTCACCATTATACATGTTTACAGATCCAGAGCCCCAGTTCATAAAACACATTGTTAAAGTAACAGTGAACGTTGCTTCTGTCTCTCTTGCCTTTGGGTGCAGTGTAGAGGGCTGTTTTCCCCGCTGTCCCAAGAGCATGGTGCTAGACGAAGTCACCAGGAGGTGTGTCTACCGAGAAGACTGTAAGTTTGAACAAACTCCTCTTCTTTGTCTTCATCTTTACTTTAACCTTTATCTTGTCTGTTTTTTCGTTCTTGTCAATTATGTGATTTATCAATTCTGACAAGAAGAATCTGACAATGCTGAAAATTCACAAATTCACATTCTACCTTTTTAAACAAGAAAACGTATCAATGGGCATGTAGTTACATATTAGTTGCACATTTTATTGTTGCTTATCATTACATAATACATGGTAGTATAAATACAATGCATGGTAGTATAAATACAATACATAGTAGTATACATACAATACATGGTAGTATAAATACAATACATAGTAGTATACATACAATACATGGTAGTATAAATACAATACATAGTAGTATACATACAATACATGGTAGTATAAATACAATACATAGTAGTATACATACAATACATGGTAGTATAAATACAATACATAGTAGTATACATACAATACATGGTAGAATAAATACAATGCATGGTAGTATAAATGCAATGCATGGTAGTATAAATACAATACATAGTAGTATAAATACAATACATGGTAGTACAAATACAATACATGGTAGTATACATACAATACATAGTAGTATAAATACAATACATAGTAGTATACATACAATACATAGTAGTATACATACAATACATGGTAGTATAAATACAATACATGGTAGTATAAATACAATACATGGTAGTATAAATACAATACATGGTAGTATAAATACAATACATAGTAGTATAAATACAATGTATGGTAGTATAAATACAATACATGGTAGTATAAATACAATACATAGTAGTATAAATACAATGCATGGTAGTATAAATACAATGCATGGTAGTATAAATACAATACATAGTAGTATAAATACAATGCATGGTAGTCTAAATACAATACATAGTATTATAAATACAATGCATGGTAGTATAAATACAATACATGGTAGTATAAATACAATACATAGTAGTATAAATACAATGCATGGTAGTATAAATACAATGCATGGTAGTATAAATACAATACATGGTAGTATAAATGTAATACATGGTAGTATAAATACAATACATGGTAGTATAAATACAATACATGGTAGTATAAATACAATACATAGTAGTATAAATACAATGCATGGTAGTATAAATACAATGCATGGTAGTATAAATACAATACATAGTAGTATAAATACAATGCATGGTAGTATAAATACAATACATGGTAGTATAAATGGAATACATGGTAGTATAAATACAATACATGGTAGTATAAATACAATACATAGTAGTATAAATACAATGCATGGTAGTATAAATACAATGCATGGTAGTATCAATACAATACATAGTAGTATAAATACAATGCATGGTAGTATAAATGCAATACATGGTAGTATAAATACAATACATGGTAGTGTTTCTTGTGTGCCAAGTTTTTTATATTTGAATATAATGTCCCCTGGTGCCTAAAACATGTGCACAGTACTATATACAAGTGATATTCGCCCATTTCTCTAGATTTATCACCAGCAAGAGACTTTGTTTGATATGGCCAAAAAACATGGTACTGCTTAGCACTTTGTGTGTTTGATTACAGAATAATGTGGCGTATGAAGTAGGGTTGATTTAGAGCAGCAGCAAAAAAAATAAATAAAAAATCCCTATATGTGCTACTCTATGTGCTACTAACAGGTAAAACAAAAATTACACCTGAAAATTCAGAAGGTCAGTCAATCTGTGAGAGAGAAATCCATCTAGCGGGTGACAGCTGTGAAATTTTGATCAATTTCCTGACAGTGCCATCAAGCAATTAGATACTTTATCCAAAGGTTGTGACTTTATCTTATGATGTATTTGATGTGCTTTGCTCTGCAGGTGTAACTCTCCCGCCAACGCCTACGCCGTACATGTTCGTGACCCGCTCTAACAGAACAACCACAGTTCCTACCACAACAGTCCCGACAACTACTACTACAACTGCAACAACCACTACTGCCACAACCACTACCACTCTCCGAACGACTACTACTGCTCCTACTACACCTCCTACTACTCCAAGTACTACCAGCACAACTCCTAGCACAACACCCCCCACAGAGCCCCTTACCTCACCTAGCACACCCTCCTTCACTACACCTGCCACAACGTCCTCTCCACCAACTACCAGTCTGGTTACCACAGTCACTCCCACCACCACAGCTTCCCCGACCCCCGAGCCTACCACACCCACTACCACCATCACAACCACTCTATTAACAACTACAGAGATGCTGACCACACCTGAGGAGACAACAACCTCACTCGCCACTACAACAACTACTCCTTCCACCACCCCGCCTGTTACCACAACAACGCCTTTCCCAACCACCATCACCACAGAGACCACCTCGCTCTCCACAGTGACCGAGGAGTACTACATAGCTGTGACCACAACAGAAACACTCCCAGAGACCTCGGAGCTCACGTCCACCTCTCCCACGCTGGAGTCAGTTGGCATTACAACTGTGCTTCCTCCGTTTGTACTGCCCACTGGGCCCTGTACGGTGAGAGCATTGATCTCTACACATCATACATACATATATATGTGTCTAAAAGTTTGTAGACACCTGCTCATTTTGTTTGAAGGTGTGTGTGGATATATTTTGACATGGGTATTTTTGACATGGGTATAGATAGATATTGTACCTGTTAAAGGACACAACTGATATTTTTTCAGTTTATAAAACCTAAAAGCAATTTGAACTAAAGACAAAGGCAATGCTTTAAATGCTAAGTCTCCTATGTGACTCCTTAAGAGGCAGCTTGAAAAAAAGTCAAGAGTGTGTAAAAACAGAGCCTTTAGTTTGGGGAGTATAAAAGATAATTCCATATTTTTATATCTTCACTTTTATTAAAAACAAATACTAATAGTGAAATAAGGAATCACTTTTTTGAGTAGGTGTGTCCAAACTAAACCATATCTCTCTCTCTCATTAACACACAAACACTTAAGCACGCCCTTAAGTAAATCTTTTAACCGGACAGGTGGTGAAAGCTCATTTCTGCGACTTCCCAATAACTCCTTGTAGCTTGAGGCATTCTTGCCCTGCTGCCAGCGCAGCCACGTCAGTAATGAGGTGTTACGGCTGCAGGGTGGGTTTGGAGAGGTGTGGTGCCCTTCAGAATGATCTTTGGTGTAAATTTGCAGACAAACAGCCTGTCACAGAGCAATCCGATGTCTCTTAGATTGCAATATAAAGTATCATACGAAGCATTTCTATGGATGTTTTGTGTCTGTTTTGTCAGCCTCCATACTCTGTGCGAGTGGATGAGTGCAGTGAGTACATCTGCTTTAATGGGCAGCTGATGCTGCACAACTCCTCACAGCACTGCAGGTTCAACATCACCCAGCCGCAGTGCAACCTGCTGGGCATGCCCATACAGATCAACACTGACCCATGCTGCCCACTGTGGCGATGTCCCTGTAAGACACACACATACACGAACACTGGACACCAGAAACAAATCCATTTGTGATATTATTGTACAACCCCAGGTGTTATTGGTAATAGATATATGTGCATTGTCAGGTCGCTGCTCAATAATCTCAGACCTGCGCGTGATCACGTTTGATGGGAATAATGTTGCTCTGTATGATAATGGCTCCTATATACTGGTCCACCTGCCCAGAGAGAACATTGTTGGACACATCGAGAAATGCCCCACCAGTGAGGTGAGCAAACTTGCATGGCTGTGAACACTTACATACAACCTGTAATGTCTGACCTGGAGTAATGATTTATTTTCAAATCTCTGTTACAGAGCGTGAACTACATCAGACGACCTGTAAGTTGCTTTTCACTGTCAATAAATTAATATTCTCAACATAAAGTACTTTTCATCAAAACACTATTCCTAGTCAACATGCTTTCACTCTGTGCTCCATTGTGTTGCCTTCTCTGTCTCTTTCTCTGATAGACTCCTACAGGTGGAACCTCTGGCTTGTGTTTTAAGAAGTTGAACATAACCACTCATGCCTACAGGATCATGATCAATCGCTTTGACCGCAAGGTACAAAACCTGAGAAATGCATGGATTTCTTTACAGACTATTGTTTGTAATGTGTTTTTGAATAGTGACCTGTAATGTTGAATCATTTGGCTGGATATAGGTGTCCGTGAACCAGATCACTGCTCGGCTGCCCTTCACCAGGCTGAATTTGCACATTGATGACACAGGAACCATGTACAGCATCCATACCCCGAGTGGAATTAACATACAGTGGTACCACAGCACCGGGATCATGGTTCTTCAATATGGAGCCCCTGACAACACCTCTACCAGAGGCCTTTGCGGTTAGTGTGTGTGTGTGTGTGTGTGTGTGTAAGGGGGAGAGAGAGAGAGATGTATCTGTTTGTGTACTATTTGTGTTTTAAGTACAACCCATGAAATATTTTGATGTGTGGACATGTCAGTATTTGATCTCCAGTTAAACGGTGTGCTTAGAAAAACATTATGTGATGGAACAAAACACAATGAAAATTGGACATTGCCATCATTTATTTTATTTATTATTTATAGGTTATTTTTGTCTGTTGAAAAAGCAAGTACATCCTTGGCTTCACCTTTTGAAAAGTAAAATAGAGAGAATGCTTTGCCCATTTCTTGATGCAAATTCTTTCAGCTGCAGTGTTTTTTTGGAGTTTCTTACATGTATGTCTCCAATCCCCATTTTAGGATCTGGCCTTTGACTGGGTCACTCCATTGCTGTTTTTTAAAAAAAGACAAGTCCCTGATATTCCCTGATGGTGTTCTAATCATTAGCACTTACTTGGATGCACCTCACAGGTTTAAAGTCATGATATATGTAGGGGTGTACTTACTTTTTCCATATAAGTAAATTTTAAGTATATTAAGTATGACAAAAATTACTTCCAAGTGTCTCTTGTTACATTATATCAAATGTATCTGTCAACATAGTTAAAATAAGGACTGTATCTCCAAATATTTTCAAACAATCTACACTGCATGTTGGTGTACATATATGTAAATGTTACTGTGTAAATAATGTGATGTATTAATGAAATAGTAATTTGTTTGTGTACACTATTTAGCAAGAACATGTTTTAAATAATAAATGTGTTTACTTTGTCAGTTTGCATTACCTCAACGTATAAATCCAGCTTTGTGTTTAGAACAGGACAACATGTAACAAATAACAATGAGACGATATTTGTGATAGTACTTTATTGCATTCCATGGTTTTAGGTATTTTTAAGCTTAATTTGCCTCCCAAAACATTTGCGAGTCCTATGATGTGAGATGGTTATAGATGTATCTAAGCAAGTAATTCAGGTTTGTTACGTTTAGTAGTGGTTGGTATAGTGTAGCAGGTTACACCTCAGCCCCCCACCAAGCTGTAGACTAGGGTTCGATCCTCTGCCTGGCCCAGCACCCTATGTTGTACTAATAAGAGTCATTGGGCAAGACCCCTAACAGTATCTTAGCTTATATGAGTAAAAAATTATTATATTGTAAGTTGCTAAGAGAAGGAGCGTCTGCAAAGTGCTAAGAAATACATGAAAAGTTGTGTTTACACGTCTTGTCAAGTCTGATTTAGCTTTGCTTTGCCATTTTGAATATTTGCTAAATATATCTCACATATTGTGAAGATATATTTCTGTTTTGTTACTAAATTGAAAAGTAACTATAAAAATCAAACCAAAATCTTGATGGGTCATATGTGTGTGTACTTTGACCAACTTGTGTTCTGTCTACTAGGCTGCTGTGATGGAAACCCTGCGGATGACCTGCGTCTGCCCAATGGCACAGTGATGCGAGACGTAGAGGAAATCCCTGTATTTCTCCACAGCTGGATGGTGGACACTTCCGAGGAGACAGATTACTTCCGCCGAGTTGGAGATAACTGCACTACAGGCAACTGCACTAAATGTTTCCAGATGCTCAACCAGAGGCCGTTCTCCAGGTGTCACCACAAGGTATTTCGCACACTTGCATGCACATTGTCTTTTTGTAGCAGCTCATGTTGTTAAAAGATTGATTCTTTGTTTAGGTTTCTCCAGAACAGTTCTGTGATAAGATCTGGGCAGGTGACCTTCATTATAAGGATCACGAGTGTGACTTTCTGGCTGCTTATGTGGCCATCTGCTATACTCACCAAATCTGCTTCAGCTGGAGGAAAAGCAACTTCTGCCGTGAGTGTTTTCTTATGCACACAAGCACATGCCTTCATTTACGGTGGTAAAAAGTATTTGGAAAAGGTATTTGTGTTATACTTGCATAATGCATTAAGTGCATTGTGGTAGGAAAGAAAACACCAAACCAGGTGACATTTTAAAGTATTTTTGAAAAACATCCCATCCCATCTATGAACACAAGCTCAGTGACATCTGATCACTGCACATCTAACTCTAAAGTTCAGCCCCAACAATCGTTTTAAGCACTTAAGGGGTTTTTGTCAAATAAAGACCAACAAAGTCATGATGTGAATAAAACAGATACACCAGTCCCCGTATACCAGTTCTATGTGTGATATGTGTTACTACATTTTTCTTATTTAGTGTGTTTCTGTGTTTTTTTGCTTATGGCAGCTTTGAAGTGCCCTCCTGGGAAAGAGTATAAGCCATGTGTGAATACGTGTAAGACGAGGACATGTCAGAATAGAGATTACTATGAGGAGAGCACCTGTTCCTCCATTCGGGAGGAGTGTGTATGTAAGAGCGGCACCATCCTGCACCGAGCTGACTCTGCATTCTGTGTCACTGAGGATCAGTGTGGTGAGCAACACCGTCATTGTGTGTGTGTGTGTGCTGCATGATATTGTATCTTTACTACAACATGAGTTTCACAATAAACACATTGCAAATGCCCAAGATATATCATATCATATCACATCATATCATATCATATCATATCATATCATATCATATCATATCATATCATATGTTACAACAGAACACCCAAAATCATTCACACCATAGATGTGTGTGCATGGTTGGATGATGTAATTAAAGTGTTAAAAACAAAAACAACACCACCTTTAACACTTCGAACCCAGTAATGCATTTCGTCGATATTTTACTCCTATCATTCAGTTTCACAACCCAGGCATTACATTATCATAGCAATCCGCAATATTTACTTACAATGTAATTACATTCAGCATCATTGTGTATCAATAAGTTATGCATGTGTGTTTATGAAGAGGATCAGAGAAGGCAGAGTGGGGAAGTTGATGGGCTACTGTCAAATAGAGTTTAAGTAGAACAATAAAATTATATAAACTGAATATTCAGAACGCACTGTATATAAAATATTAAATGAAAAATAAATCTGAAATCTAAAAATATCTGCTTTCTGGGATTTAGTAAAACATGTTATAATCATTTTTCTGTCCTTTAGTTTATATGTTTCAGTCTATACAGTGTAAGCTGTCACAAAAAATGCAATTGTTCATTTTACCTGTGTGTTGGATTTTGTTGTTAAGTGTTATGAATGTGTGTGTGTGTGTCAGTTTGTACGGATAATGAAGGTTCTCCACGAGCTCCGGGGGAGGTGTGGAATGGCTCACTTCACGGCTGCTGTCTGTTCCAGTGTCTGGAAAATGGCAGTGTGGTGCCAGTGGAGCCTGAATGCAGCCCTGACCCAGCTCCGCTGTGTGAGCGTGAGGGAGAGTACGCCATTGATGTGCTTGAGGAGGGAGCCTGCTGCCCCAGAAAAATCTGTGGTACACATACTTACCTTTTCAGTGATTGCAGGAGTGCAACAGTTGGAAAGTCAAATGCATGTAAGTTCTCTGGGCAAACTGCAGAGTTGAGCTAATGTGTTTTTTTGTTTATGTGCATGTGCAGAATGTAATCTGACCAGTTGCCAGAATGATGTTCCTACCTGTGTGAATGGGAATAGGCTGGTGATCGGCTACAGCACCCTCTCTTGCTGTCCAGAGTATCGATGTGGTAGATTTTTTATCTTTTATTTGCTTTAAATACCATTTTCACTAATACACTGGCTTGCTCCTGTATGTGCAAACAATCAATCTAAAGTAGATGTTTTTTTGTAGAATGTGACCCTCAGGCTTGTCCCAGTGTCCCTATCCCAGAGTGTCGAGAGGACCAGTTCCTGGTGGAGGTCAGAGGACAGCGTGACTGCTGCTACAATTATCTGTGTGGTAAGGCAGTGTTCTGAATAATTTCAACTTATACAAAACTTCCGTAATTGAAAATTGTAAATCGCACCTCACTTAATCTCCTTAAAGCCTAAGGACCTGTCTTCCTCATTCTTATACTTACATAACTCACATAATGGCTTCTGAGAAGCACCTTAATAATTGATTGTAATTTTGAGAGGATAAGCTTTAATAAGATAATAGCTGAGTCTAATAGACCTAGACTTTAAGTGCTTAACTAATTGTGTAACTCATTTATGTGGTAAAAGATATTACATAACAAAACAACAGTAATTCTACTTTGTGTGACTGTAAAGGTCTCTGTGATAATAAAAATGTTTAGATAACAGAACATGTATTTCAGTGTGTGAGTCCTGCATGGATCCCATCCCAGTATGTTTGCCTGGAGAGATTCTGGCGGTGGATGTGAACACTACAAATCACTGCTGTCCCCAATATCACTGTGGTAATCTGGCACACATGCATACAAAGGACATGGTAGTACACAGCATGTATACACGCAGAAACTCTATTACTGCTATTACTGCACAATCAAGTAAAGAAACCCTGCATTACGGGATGCATGCCAATCTCTGTCTTTTCATCAAAGGTTATTAAAGGTTTTAAGTAATGGATTTTTTTTCTTGGCAGTGTGTGATATGAGCCTGTGTCCTGAGCCCAGTATTAGCTGTGCCCCTGGTGCCGCATTGGTTAGAAGACCTGTACCTGGCAGCTGCTGTCCAGAGATTCACTGTGGTAGTGTACTTACGCACACGCATACACACAAAAGCTATGTATAGATATACTGAGATGGTTTGTTCAAAACTCTGTTGTCTCTTTTTCAGAGTGTCAGTGCCAGAACATCACAAGGCCTCGGTGCACTGCAGTAAGCCACGTTCTCTGTTCTACATTCTGGGCTAGTTATACATATATAGATAATAGATAGATATGATAGACAGATAATTAAGACTGCTTGCTAGTTGCACAATGCTTGTAGGTCACAAGTTTAAAAGGTGCAGTGAAACAGTGGCGCCATCAAGCTCGGGGCAACTTGATGGGGAGAAAGCACTCTTAATAAATAATCCTCTTTTGGTAAAAGGTCATGTTTTTTCCAAACGTTTGAGATTGCATAATTCTTTAGGTTTTATTAATTAGAAACAATAACACAGAAACTATTTAAGGAACGGTATAGTGCTTTGAAGTTGTATTAGTTTATTAGTTGCAATTGCTTCTATTTTTGCATATTTGTCACACATTAAAGTTTAAAATCATCAACCTACTCTTCATATTAGACAAAGAAGCCCATGCTGTCTATAAATGATGATTTTGTTTATTGAAGAAAAACTGCTGTTTAGTCTTACCTGCCCCTGAGCATCCCTTTAGTCACTAAATCAACCAGTCAATTCAATTGACTCTGGATCAGTTTAACTACCACACTCAGATATGTTTACTGCTAGACTTGTTAAATTTAAACATCACTTAAACAGAACCAGTCTGGCAATGTGAAGCAGGCTAGGATTGGTTGGAATGCTAATTTTGAAGGTCGATCTCGGGTTTATACAAATCGATATCGGTGAATGAAGATCGAAAAATCAATTTTTTAGACAAAAGCCCATCCTGTGGACTAATGAGTCAAAGATAAAACGTCTGGGGCTGCATTGTTTCTGCAGGACCTGGACGACTTGTTATAATTAGTGTACTTCTATTAGAAAATCATGAATAAGAATGTCCAGTTTGTGACCTAAAGTGCAAACGCAATTAGGCTATGCAGCAAGACAAGGATCCAAAGCCAGTCCACCCCTCCCTATATGGCTCAGAAGAAAGAGAGAATGAAGGTTTTGGTGTGGCCGATACAAAGTCCTGACTTAAATCCCATTGAAATGCTTAAATGGGCAGTTCATGCTTGAAAACCCTCCAACGCAGCAGAATTAAAACAAATCTGTAAAGAAGAGTGAGACAAAATTCCTCTAAAGCTATTTAAAAGGCTCGTTGCAAGTCATTGCATACATTTTGTTGCAGTTGCTACTGGCACAACTGCTGATTAGGTTTAGGGAGGAAATTACTTTTAACAGGTATATTTTAGGTTTTAAACAAATCTTTATCTTCACAAAATGGAATGATGATTCAAAAGCTGCATTTTGTGTTGACTTGTGTTGTCTTATATTAAAATATATATTAAAATATATTTAAAAAGATTATATATTAGTTGGATAATCTGAAACATGTAAATGTGATCAATTAACAAAAATAGAAGACACTGTGTGAGGGGCAAATACAAATACTAGCACTGTAGCACAGAAAGTCAGTTTCTCCTGCTTTTAAGAGTTTTAAGGTCAAAATTCAATGCAAAACTGGAAAGCTGTGTTTCTAATATCTCCATTTGTGTTTTGCCCGATTGGGCTGCAGATGCATACGAATGATGGAGAAAAGCTTCTCTCCGTTTTTCGTTGTGCAAAGCCAAAGGCACATAAGCTGCACATTTAGACTTGCACCCAAGCTTTGTACATAACATGTCCTAATTTCTGTAAATGATCTTTGACCTTTTGTAATATTTAGGGAGAAATGCAAGTTGAGGAGCCAGATAACAGCGGTACCTGTGGCTGCACTCAGTATTCCTGCAGTAAGACAGAACTCACACACACAGACGTGTCTACTGATCTCACTTTTTATGATGTTTTTTATGAACAATAATTGTATTTAATGAATGTGTATGTGTGTATTTGTGTGTGTGTAGAGAAGGCAGATGTGTGTTTGTTTCAGGGTGTGACTGTGCTCAGCCCAGGCCAGTCTATGGTACAGTATTTTGAGGGGGAGCTATGCTACACTGTGCAGTGCCTCACACACAAAGACCCCAGCACAGGCTTCTATGCTATGGACGTGACAACGGCCAACTGCTCCGAAAAGTGTGAGCCTGTAAGTCCTACTAAACCAGAAAACTATCCACAACCCAGTACAGTGGTCATTATTTTAAATACTCATATACGTCCAGTAGAAGTTAGTGAAGCATTATTTAGAAAAATGGACGTGATTTTGATTACGGAAAAGAGAATACAGCACATTCAGGCAGGATGTGAGAGATTGCTTCAGCTACCAATAGACACAGTGAATGCACTTACAGTATATCAACTGCCAGTGTATCAAATACTCAACCTAAACTACATACTATAATGAAGAATCAGTTTTAAACATACAATAAAATACAGTGCCCAAGGGAAGAGACTGCGCTGGGGATATTGTAAGGAGTTTCTCTGAATCTTTCAGGAAAGTGATGCTGAAATGACATATTTTGGCTTTTTAAAAACAAATCAAATTAACCACAAATGGGTTTTGTAAGTTCTCTGAGCAGTTTCAGTTCACTGTATCTTGTATTTTGTCTCTAAAGCACCAGGTGTATGTCCCGTCTGCTGACCCCCATGTGTGTTGCGGCTCCTGTAAAAACATCTCATGTTCGTTTTCTGGTGAAAATGGAACTACAGAAGTGTTTATGGTATGTCTGACTTTATTAGCCACAATGCACACAGATGCATACACCTGTCAGCCACTGCATTAAGTACACCCCTTCTTACCACAGAGCAGGGGTCCTTTTGGAAGGTGCATCATTCTCAGCACTGCAGTGACACTGACGTGGAGGTGACATGTTAGTGTGTGTTGTGCTCTTATGAGCTGGCTGTTTGGTTTTCCCTTATAAGCACTCTAATGTGTGACTGTTGCTCTTCAGTTGGCATATGGATGATTATGCGTATTCAAATTATTTGAATGGTATGAGAATGTTCACTGTATCCTTTATCTAGCAATTAGATCAGAGACCAGATTATTGCTGAAGCTGTATTCAGTGCACTATAAATGTTTATAAATGTTTCTCAACTGCCCTTGAGTCAATATAATGTCTTTAAAAATAATTTGTAGGCACTTTCTTTCTTACATATACTGTATATTGAAATTCTATTGCATTACTGATTTTCTTAGGTAATTCTATAATAGCCTGTGGGCACATTTGACATTAGCTTTGCTACATATTGCACTATATTAGGACTATATTAGGACTATATTAGGACTTGATGAAACTAAAACTGCTGTATGTGAGGCATCCTGAGTTCCCAAAGGCATTTTCAATTTGCGGCACTCCACAGGAGCCCTGATCTGCCAATCTAGCTGCTGCATTTCTCTGCCTAGCCGAGCTCGCATTCCTGTGAGGTCGCTGTTTACACAGCTTCCAAGAGAAAAGTTAGGGTCAGTTAAACTGGAGCCACCAAGAAAACTAATGGCAGATATCAACAAATTAAGGCAATGATTAAATATTCAAGGCAAAGAAGATAATAAATTAAAAAACATTTTTTTTACAGAAATGTGACTAACATATAATTAGATATTCATTACAATACAAAAAGAGAGTTCAAATTAAACAAATTACACATGCAAATAATGAATAAACTGATTAAACATTAAATGTCTGAATAATAGTATGGAGAAAGCTGCTACTCTTCAGGAAAAAAACTTTACTGCCTGTTTAAAGTTGTTTCTGAAAGACCACCTGGTTGAGGCAGAACAATAGTGAAGTTATGTGACTGGATAAGGCAAAAGTGGATCTTTATGGCTTAAATGAGAGTCGCTATATTTGACAAAACTGAACACTGCATTTCAGCATATTAACCTCATCCCAATTTTGAAACAGACTGTTTAGCTATTGAACCAGAACAGCTTGATATCATTTGATGGAATTACAAATTCTGGATTTTATCAAGAAATTCTAAAGGAGAATGTTTGGACATCCATACGTAAATTGAACCTCAACAGAAGAAGTCCTGCAGAAAGTCAGTGACCCTAAAAATAATAGTTTACAAAAACTGGTTAAAGCAAATGAAGTGTTGCTCAGTTGGCTGAGCCAGAGCCCAGCCCTTAATGCAAAAGAAAGCTGATGCAGAAACACAGACAAAACAGTTGAAGCAATTCTGTGAGGAGGAACGGGCCAAGGTTCAATATCCAGGGCTGGTGTCACACCAGTTCCTGAAAGCAGAAGTTCACATACGTTTGCCAACAAAAAAAATTTATGTTGTGTTACTTACATTAATAAATGATTGAATGACTAAATACTTTTGTATTATATGGTTAAATGGGCTCTCCTTATGTAATGTTATAAGCTAAATAAAAAAATAGTGATATTTTAGGTTACGCAAACTTTCAAGCAGCATTGTAAACGT
Source organism: Megaleporinus macrocephalus (assembly GCA_021613375.1). Taxonomy (NCBI): domain Eukaryota; kingdom Metazoa; phylum Chordata; class Actinopteri; order Characiformes; family Anostomidae; genus Megaleporinus; species Megaleporinus macrocephalus. Next base: position 31,661,058 of record CM038711.1, on the reverse strand, counting down.
AACAAACATTGGAACAAACACACAAACCAGTGACTTGTTTCAAATGGATCTGATCAAATGGGCAAAGCGTGAAACCAAACCATACTATGTGTGTGTGTGTGTGCATGGATTGTGTGATCATAGGCAGGCAGCTCGTGGGTGGCTAACTGCACACGGTTTGACTGTGTGGAGACTGCAGTGGGAGCAGTGATTCTCGCTTCCGGAGTTGTCTGCCCTCCTTTCAATGACACAGAGTGTATTCAGGTCTGTTTGCCAACACTTTGCCAAATTTAGTTGTTCTCAGATCGTTATGGCCTTATCACTTCCTTTATAACCCTGTGGGTTCTTTTCAGAATGGAGGCGTGGTGCAGACGTATGTTGACGGCTGCTGTAAGACATGTAAGTAGACGGGAGCATGGCTTTTCTTGCTTTTTGGGGTTGGTCAGTGCTTATTGCAGCAGCATGAGGGAGTGGCAGTGCTGGGCTTAATGGCTGGTGGTTTTGTCTGTGGTTAAAGTGCCCCCTTCTGCCCTGGAGGAAATAAAGCACATACTGTACACCTCTTACAGGCCTCCCCTTCTTTTTCCTCTTTCTCTCTGCCGGTCTCTATTCATTATTTTCTTTATAAATTGCAATTTATATAATATGTTGTATATTACAATATATGATAATATATTATATATTTATATAATTTTTCTTATGCATACTCTTAGTTAGATTATAAACAACTTAGCGTAGTATAAAGGGATTTAGAAAATGCAGTGTACTCTACAAAATCAATGATAACTGTAGCTTTTATACTGAAGCAAATATATAGCCTATATGTTCTCAAGACTGATTTGTGGTAGTGTTTACACGTATATTTAATATTTACTTCTGTCTAAAATTTCTTCTTGGCAGTCTTTCTGTCCCTTGATGGCCTGTGTTTGTGTTTGCCGTGTGTGTTAGCTTTTGATCTGGCTGGGTCTTGTGCTGTAAGCCTGGTGTTAATGGTTTTTAATCATTTTTTTAGTTATTGCTACTGTAGCTTGATTGTGCCTTTACTAGAAATCCAGTATGAAAGTTTAAAGAGGGAAGACAGCTACGGCCAAATGCCTTTATCTTTTTTTGAGGATTCTGCCTTAATTTAATATGTTTAGTCATATAAATGAACTTACGATAACCTTTTAGCTGTTTGCATGAAACTGGCCTCAATCATCTGTTCATAATCTGAATCTGATGTTTCGATTAGAGTGGAATTGCATGCTTGGGGAGTTCAGAGATGGTTTAGGGAAAAACTGGCATGTGCCTTCTCTGTTTGTGTATGTGTGTATGGGCGAGTGTGTTACAAAATAATTAGAAAAGTGAGCTTGGATATAATTTTTCACATTTTAATACATAAATGTTTATTTATAATACATATGTTTATTTATATGTTTATATATATATATATATATATATATATATATATATTAGTGAATATATTGCCAGAGTTGCTGTATATGCATGCTATTCAATGTAAGGGCATGTGGTTATAGTGGTTGGGGCTTTTGCCTGAGGGGTGGCTTTAAGTTTCGAAGTCGAGGAATAAGCCATGTGGTTCCCTCCAGTTGGGTGCTGTGCATGCTGGTAGAGCGGAGTTTGTAACCTCTGGACGGTGTGTGAGATTGTGAACATGCCACTGTGTGTTTCTCAGGTGCTGGACTTGGTTTTTTGCCTTTTTCCGTTAGTCCAGTAACTCCCACTGCTAGTACTAACTGTGACACAGGTACTTTCCCATCCTCTTCTCTGTTTTACTTCATCATAAAGGATTAAATCAGAATTACTCCAGTGTTTTCTAACCTAACATCTTTCTGCAGCATCTGTACTGCACTGTACGTAACCATGGTTAGTCATTTTGGTGTGATTCCTTGTTCTTAGAACAGAACTGAAAACTCATTAACTCAGCTATGCAAGGCTATTGGTAGATGAAATTCTGTGAACAAATATTTTATATAATTGTCTACATAATTCAAACTACATCCATTATGTAACAGTGTAGGCTTTTTATGGAACATGACAAGTGCCATACCTTTAAATGCAGCATATCTTTCTTAATTTCAAAATGTACAAGCATAGACTTCAGATAAGGACATGGGTTCTCTGCTGAGAAATGTTTACCTTTATCTTTTTTCTGCCATGAAAGTAACTGCATTACAACCGCCAAGTTCAACTGTTAAAAAAATGCAGTACACATATTGAGACTGACTGTGTAGGAGTGTAGGAGTAGTTTACTGTGATAATCTTTAGTTAGTTTAATGGAGTAGTTTATTTTTGTCCTTTGAACAACACCATATGGCTTTTTTAAAGCAATGTATGCTGCATAGTGCATACTTAAAGTAATGACAACCTTAATAAATAAATAGGGTACTTAATGTACTGTGTTACTGTTCACGCCTGCTATGACAAGACAATATCTTATCATTTTATTCTTCTTAACATAAAAACACACTTGGTATTTGGTGGTATTGGATAGAGATCGACCGATATGGGTTTTTCTATAGCCAGTGCCGATACCGATGTTTAGAGGTCAGGTTCAGCCGATGGCCGATTTTTAGGGCCAATATCTAGAAGTTTTTTGCTTTATTTGCTGCTAAAATATCACACTAGTAATAACAAGTGGATGCACAACATTTCTGAACTTAACATCATTTATCGAACACTGACTTTTTAACAAGAAAAAACTAAATATTTTTATCTGCCCCCCAAAAAATACAGTGTGACCACATTACTGCTGAAAGAACAGAAACATACATCTCTCCATACCCATAACTAACAAGTTATTAAAAAGTGCATTGAAAGATACTTCCACAGAGCAAGGTTTGCTGCAGTTACAAAGAGTGCCTCACTTCACGCTCAGGAGTTTATTGCGTTGTAGCAAAATTGTGTGATGCGAGGGAGAGAGCTAAAAACAGCACGCGCGACGCGAAAGAGAGATGCTGATATGCCGTAATGGTTGTTAACACAGCGGCTCTGTTCTGTTTTCTTTTGTTACGTTTGGCTCGAGTACTTGAAGTAATATATGGGAAGCTCTCACTGTGTAACAGGAACATGTTAATGTGTGTATTATTATATATATATAATATATATATAATAATATATATTCACATAAAAAACACAGCTGCTCGTAGGATTCTGTATTAAGTAAGTTTTGAATCAGCAGGTATTGTTTCTGTTTTAAGTACAGGAAACACATTGTTGTAAAATTTGTGGTAGTTCAAGATTAAAGAGTTTTATTGTCATATGCACAGCAGAACAGACAGTTACACTGTACAATGAAATTCTTACTTTGCTGTTTCTCCATTCACCAATAGATAAGATAACAAAAAAAAAGAATGATGAAAATGTTTTAGTCAGTCAGTCATAGTACAGATGCAGCAGGTAAAAATGATCTGCCTACTATAGAAAAGCACTGCAGTATTTTTGTAAGAGTGTGTGTGTGTGTGTGTGTTTGTATCTGTGTCTGTATGTGCATCTGTGTTTGTGTGTGTGTCCATTACTGTACATCATCATTTTCTATTCCACTTCTAAGTATGAATGTGAGTGAGTGCCACATGATGTGTTGTCTTTCTATCTGTTCTTACACACTATATTACAGGTGACAGCTTCATTAATCTACACACACCCTCCCCCTGCACACCCCCCACCCCACCCAAACACACAGAGACCAGCACCCCTGCATACCAAACACTTCACCACTTGTCCCTCCCTCTCAGCACAGATGTGGACTAATGATTTATCTTCTGTTGAAACATGCTGATAAGTCCAGCAACTTGACTTCTGATGTATGGGCCTAACGTCCTAGGAATTTTAGCCTCAGTGTTTAATTCATGATCCTGAAATTTCCAGATACAAGGAATTCTCTCTAAACAGAAATGCCTATGAATAAAATGGCCTTTTATATGGGACTGGATTTGGAAATAATGCCTCCTGCTATCTTTTTAAAGCTACTGGCTTTAATAAAGCACTACAACTAGCTATGTTGCAGCATAGAGAACATCACCATGGATACAGACTTGTCAGTCAAACTGGCTCCCCAAGGAATACTACAATAGTGGAGGCTCTGTAGTGGCTGAGCCCTGTTTTTGAGTGTGTATGGGTGTAAAAGAGAGAGAGTTGCGTGTTTAAGCATGTTTGTGTGAACTCAGTTTAAAAGGCACATTTGTTTATTTAACCTGTTAAAGCATTAGGATTTAACAAGCACTATTATCTACATGTACAACATATATATAAATAATATAAGTAATGCTTTATATTGTTCTCTAATGATTAAATCTGTTAATTAAATCTCTATTGATGATAATGCACTGACAATGCAAGTAACAAACAAGGTGGGTATCAGAGAGAGAAAAGATGGTTTTATATACAGTCAGCTCCATTATTATTGGCACATATAGCAAATATTAATAAAGAAAATGGCTTTACAGTTAATTGTCTCAGTCCATATGAATAAATTATAAATAAAAGTCAGTTTAGACTTGACAAACTTAACACTTGACCAAGAATATGTTACATTTATTGGAACACCTAATAAATTATTGAAGCATGAACTCATGTAGTGCTCATATTTTATTCCACTGATAATTTATCTTTGAGTTTTTAAAAATGCACTTGTTGAGGAGCAGAGGCGGAGTCCTTCATAACCTTATTTTTTAATTTTCCTGTTTAAAAGTGTTTAGGTCTCTTATTCATTCATTAACATGTAGAATAAAGTAATAATTTGAGATGAAAGTGTGTTGACCTTCATAAACTATGCAATGATTATAAAAAAGCATTAACTAAGAGAAGCATCTGAGGCCAGCTTAGTGTTTCAAACTTGCCTAATTGCATGTCTTTGGATTGTGGGAGGAAACCCATGCAGACATGGGAATTAAACCCAGACCCCCTATCTCGGGTACTAGAGGTGTTAGCACTACCCACTGCATATAAGAAGAAGCATGTTAAAACAGAAATAAACCCCAAGACCACTGTTAAGTATGGTGACAAATCTATGACATTATGGGGCTGTTTTATTCCAGTGGTCCTGGAACCTTGTTAGGGCATGTGGAATCATGAATTTAAGTGATCTTCCAGGAGGAGAATGATCAAAATCATACATCCAAATCTATTTAAACATGGTTAAGTTATAGAACCGAACCATTACTGGGTCAATATCAATATCCTGACATTAACCCTATTGAAACTTTGTGGTTTGACCTGAAGAGGCGTGTATGAAAGGCAGGACCTGGGATCTAATTGAGGAGCTTCTTGCTCTCTTTTCTTCTATCTCATCAAGCATAAGACCAGTGACAGATACAGATACACTAACAAAACTGTTATGTTTAAAAGGTAAGTTGCACTAAGTAGTAAATACAGAGGTGACAATAACTGTGACATGGTTTGTTAACCACAAAAGTTTTAGTACCTTACTCATCTTTACCAATAAAAATGGAGCTGAACGTTTGTTGAAGTTAATATGATAAAATTCAATGTGTGAAAAATGTTACACTGGTGTTTGTCCATGCCTGTAGGTAAAGAGGATGGTAAAACATGTAAAAGAGTCGCAATCAGGACCACCATCAGGAAAGATGACTGCAGAAGTAATGCACCAGTGAGTAGGACTTACATCACGTCGGCTACAAAGTAGATCCCAAGCAGCTCAGATCCCAAGGAACTACTTCGCACTCAACCCCAACTGTCTGTCTCTGTTTCTCTCTCTCTGACAGGTCACAGTGTATTCATGTGATGGGAAGTGCCCGTCCGCCACCATCTTTAACTTCAACATTAACAGCCATGCACGCTTTTGCAAGTGCTGTCGTGAAAATGGCCTACAAAATCGCGTCATCCAGCTTTATTGCACACGCAATGCTACTACTGTGGACTACAGCTACCAAGAGCCTATGGACTGCTCATGCCAGTGGAACTAATAACTGTTAACAGCTAGTGGTACACTAGTATATACTCTCTCAGTGGCCATGTTCAAGTTTTTACTGCACAGATCAGTAAAACTACAAACTACTAACACCACCTTGTAGTTTTAGGGACACTGAAGTCTGTGATTTATCTGAGTATTATGTACGTTAATCACATAGTTTGTAGATGACAGCATAACCAGTCATTTCTGTTGAATCAGTTAGATTTTAGATGTAATAATGGATGTCAAAAGAATAATGTATGTGCACAGGTGTAGTTTATTAGTATCAATATATCACGCAGTTTTTTTTTTTTTGCTAAGAAATATGTCTGAGCATAATTGATTCTTGCATCTTCAATGTTATGAAGTAGTCTATCGATTTTTGTAACTTTTTAACCTCATGTTTTATTTAAGTGATAACTTTGTGCTCTTTTTTTGGAGGCAACCATTTTTTAAAGACTTAAACTGCCCAACGGGGAGAAATAAATAAGCCGGTTCTGAGCAGGTCTTTGAGTAGCATTTCTATTCAAACTGAAAATGCAGCAGAATTCTTTCCCTGTGAGCACTAAAGTGGGTTGAGTACAGAAATTCCCTCAGTAATCAGTCATAGTCTGATTTCTGGAAAATTAGGGGAATGTAAGTTGGATCTCTTGGGAGGAAAAGTGAAACAAGATGTGTATATAAATATTAAAATCTCACTGGTGTTACATAATAGATAATATGTAACAGGTATCATTCATTTATTTGATATTGTGTATGGGAAATCATATTACGTTGTTTTTACTGTCTGACCTTTCACAGATGCTTTTACAACCAATAATCTTCACAGCCATCTGGGCTTAAAACCTCTTGTCAATAAGCCAGGGGTGTCAGTGGTGAAGAAAAAAACATGATTTATGGTGAAGAAGATATGTAGAGAGGATCTTCCAGGTTTTAGTGGGTCATCGATGTTAGTTTATATTGCCAGAAACAGCTGTTTATATTACAGAAAACCAGACAGATAAGAGGAGACCTTTGTAAATAACAATGAGAGAGAATAACTTTTTACTTTAAAACGCCTGGACTTTGCACTACCAGTTATATTACAAGTTTGGAAGTATTCATATAGATCAAAAATCAGCAGGGACGGTGTGATCAACACTTATGCAAAAGTTGTAGATGTGGATCTACACCTGACTAGACTCTCATCAAAGGTTAGACTGGCCTCCTTGTCATAGTCAGAGCTCATGTTTATCCACCAGAGCAGCCCACGCGGTGACCAGCCTCTGTCGTGCTGAGTTGTGTTATGGTTTAATGGCTAAGCAATTAAAATGTTGGAGGAGTTCAACTCCTCTTAGTGTGAACCTGCTGACTCACGACTTATGACACCAGTGTTGGTCAACAGCCTTATAAATTGGATTCAGTCAGTAAAACTTTTGTTGATCTTCCAAAACTCTCAATCAACACATTCTAGGCCACACAAACTGGTAATAGATATTTTTATTTTGGTTTCATTTACTAAAATTAAAAGTAAATACCGTTTTTGTCCTCTGCTGTAAAGTTGTCATTTTGCTCGTTTTTCTTTGGACAGCAACAACATGCAAAAGATTGTGTGCACTGTACTGACCATATATACATTCATTTTTATTTGATTTCTTATCCTGAACATATGTGAAAGTTTAGACTTTTAACCAAAAATAAAATTAACATTCTTCCCCCAAACACATCACATTTATGGGGAATTTCAGCGTTTATGTCCATCTTCACTGACATATATATAAAACTGATAAAGCTCCAACGTATTTGTTTTTAGATCTGACACTTCGAGTTCAACAACCAACAGCCACACTTTAATTTTATGAGTTTAACATAAAACTACTCCAGTCAGGTAGTTGTGCGGAGTCCAGTCGCGGAAAATCCCTCCTGCACTGACCTCACTCGACTCTCACTGCGATTAAGGGCGGGCAGCCCCTGTACGGCTCTCACGCCTCACACTCTCAGGACGGAGGAACAAATGGAGTTGTTTTTTCCACCCGTTTTCCGACAAATCCTGTGTCGCTATTGGCTTGTTCTGTGCTGCGGCAGGTGCTGCGTATGAACTCTAGCCAATAGTGTCTGGCGACGCGAGACACTCCGAGCCAATCAACGCACAGTAGGCGGGGTTTTCTGGTATACGGGTGGGAAACAAAATAATAACGTTGGCGACTGCGGCGAAGGCTCATGTGGTGCGCGCGGCAGAGCTGACTGGGAAACCGAATGGACAGCAAGCGCGGCAAATTCAAAACACACACGAACTGCTTGTTGTTTTTCTCCGTCAGAGGTTTATTATCATTACGATGTTTGGGATTGTTTTGGACGCGGGGATGTCTGGCAGAAAAGGCGTAGCTCTTTATGAACTATTTTTCAAAGTTCAGATTTGACCCTCGCCGCCTTGGAGTGTGTTCAGATCTCACGCTGCTTTAAAGGACTCCGTTAAACAGCGTGTCTGCCCAACGCGCTCCTGCTGGACTTCTCCGAGCTTTTACAGACACCACAGTCAAGTGTGGCTAATGGACGCCTTGGCTGCTCTGTGGACACTCTGGACGCTCCTGAAGCTGGTAATAAAAGTGTTTTGTTTTTAAAAATACTAGAGATGTGCTACTGCTGCTGCTGCTGATGAGCTGTAACCTGGAGGAAGATGCTGCTGAATGCATGTGGAAATCAATATAGACTCAAAATGCACAAAGATACAAATAAATCTGGAAGTGATTTAGGATGAGAGTCTCTCTCTAAAAATTCAGAGGCTTGTAGGTATGCCGTCGCTCAGAACGCTGATATAAAGAAGCTGTATTTAAACTCCACAGTGCATGGCTTTTACATCAGCTGCTGACTCTGAATGCCTTAATACTTTAGATTCAAGTCAGCAATGAAATGCAGGTGCAGTTTTCAGTCCACTGGAACTGATATTAAATTATACTTACAGCATGGTGAGCTTCAAAAGAAGTGTCAAGCTGCAAGTTATGTTGGGGGGTTTTTGTAGTCTAGGGAATGGTACCAGCTGTAAATGCCCTAAATGAAACGGTTGAAATGTATTATTATTATTATTATTATTATTACTATTATTATTATTATTATTATTATTGTTAGTAGTAGTAGTAGTAGTAGAAGTAGTAGAAGTAGTAATAGTAGCAGTGATAGTAGTAGTAGTAATAGTAATAATAGTAGCAATAGTAGTAGTAGTTGTAGTATTAATAGTAATAGTAGTAATAAACCTTGTATATTAGTAACTACAAGGTTTATGTAATGAATAAAAGTAGTCATTACAGTAGTAATAGTAGTAATAGAAGTAATAGTAGTACTAGTAGTAATAATAGTAGTAATAGTTGTAATTATAGTCGTAATTGTAGTAGGAGTAGTAGTATAACATAATCTAATATACTTTTTAACGTATCACACTTATCTGTTCATCTGTTTTTTTTCTCTCAGGTGTTAAATGTTCCAGGTGTGTGCGGTCAGTCCTCTGTCTATGTACAGTTGGAGTTTTGCGGTTTTTCTCCCAATTTTGAGTCAGATACTTACACACTTTTAATGGGAAACAAGGTATGTCACCAACACACACTGCTGAAACCTGTTTTTTTATATTTTTAAATAAGGGTGAAATGAAGATTCCAGATGTTGTGAAGTTGAGATGCAAAACTGTGACTCTGGGCATTGTGAAGAATAGACATTATATTAATTATGCAACTGCACCGGTTAAATACCATCCTTTGAGCAATCAGCACAAATGAACACCTCCCTACAGCAGTCCTCCACTGTATTAAATGTAATGCGGCTGTTAGTATAGCTGTTAGTATCATGCTGTTAGTATAGTATAGTATAGTATAGTATAGTATAGTATAGTGTTCTGTCATGAATGTATTTAAAAAAATATACAGTTAAGGCCAAAAGATTATCACAGAACGGTCTTAATATAAAGTCTCAGACATCAGACTACATACTCCAAAACATTTTGTGTAATATCTTTCTGTGAGGAATATTATAGATGTCTGGGTCCTATCCCCTTCACTGTGATCAATGTCTCTATGTATAGGGTAGAACATTTCATATCAGACCACTCGTGGTGTACGTCTTGACAAATTAATCAGCTAAAATGCAGAGAAGTCGAGAGCATACCACTGTAATACAGTATTTTGAGAGTATACTGCTGGACATTAATGAGTATCGTCTCTCTGGCAGGTGCTGAAGAGTGGTGCAGTGTGTAAAAGTGTGTGTGAGTGTGTTATAGATGTAAGTGTGCCACAGCGGTCTGAGGAGCTAAATCTGACTCTGCAGTTATACAGACACATGGAGCTGCTGGACATCAGACCGTTCCAGTTGGGTGAGTTTAGTGGTTTAGATTGTGTGCTCAGTTACGCATTTACAGCAGAGAGATCACCAAATATTACATAGTGCAGCTTTAAAGGAATGGCGCAGTATTTTCAGCCTTGTGACCATCTGATTGATCTGTAGCACAGACGAAAACTGTGATATTTACTTAGACAGAACAGAAATCAATCGATTGATTCTTTTATTGCCACACGACATGTCAGCTTTAATTGTATCCAGTGCAACAAGATTGTATTGTAGCACAATACACAAAAACATACAACATAATAAATATACAGCAAACTATATAAAATGTAGTACACAGGTCATTGTCTAAAACCTATTAAACCAACTATAAGAACTAATAGATACCCCTGGGCAGCTGCTGTGTATAAATGTTTAAAATAAGGGTACATGAATTTAAAACTATAACCATTATAATAAAGTTCTTAGGACTTATTATTACAAAGTTTTAGATAATTGTAAACATAGATATAGTTAAAAAAACATTGCTGCTCAACTGCTGTCAAGTCTGTAGGTTACTTAAGTACTTTTCAATTGCATAAAGCTGCAGTAATCAATCATTTCACAGGAAAAAACAAACCTGCATGGAACAGTTGATGATAATCAGGACAGCCAACAAGATGAATAATCAATTACTACCAATAAGAGGAATCATAAACAAGCTATTAAGAAGCCTGAAGAAACTTTTATAAAAAGAATAATTAATAACATGCGACTGTATGCTACAGACACGACAGATTACAGGTATTGTTCTCTGTAGTTTTTAAGAAGCTAATGTGTTTGGTTGTCTGGTCAGTTCTTCTGCAGAGCTCCTTTCTAAAAGCGGAAGTTTCTTCTACCAGTGCTCTGTTGAGCTGGACTGGGTGGAATGAAAACCAAGCCCTGTGGATTTGCTTAGATCAGCAATGTTGGGTCCTCTCCTCCGTTCAGCCATCCCGTCTGGTAAAAGGACTACGGCCTGGAGGTCATTATGGTTTCACTGTGAGAAAGACAACACTAGTTCCACAACTCAATATCACCATCACACAGAAGCTGCAGCTGGCGATAAAGACAGGTCCGCATGGTCAAACAGTTCAACACACATACATACCCTGATTTAAACTAACTGTGTGATTTGCATCTCGTACAGGCCAGTGTCCTGTAGGCTGGATGGCTGTAGGCTGGAGATGCTTCCAGGTGAGAGATGGTGGAGGTTTGGGCTGGGTCAAAGCCCAGCAGGCGTGTGGGAGGACAGCCCCTGGAGGCCATCTGGCTAATCTAAAGACAGATGCTGAATTTCTGTCACTTACATCGCATCTACAATACAATAATCATCTGCTTCTGCTGTGGACTGCTCTGAATGACAGACAGGTATCACGCATTGAAACGTGCACACACAATTATAGGGGAGAAATCTAATGACAATTTTTTTTATAATCGATTAATTGGTCCATTTTGGCGTTGATTAATCAGTTAGTTGGGAAATAAAAACATGCATGTATTAATCTGACAAAAATGTTTCAGTATTGCACACAGTCATTAAATATATCATCATTAAAATATACTTCAATCTTTATCAGTCAGTAAATATTGAAAATACTTTTTCAGTTTTTATATAGTTTTATAGTTTATATAGTTTTTATATAGTTTTATATAGTTATATATTATATAGTTTTAATAAGTCTTAATGGGTCAAGCCCTCCTCCCCCAAATGTTAGAAACATCTGAGCTAGCTGTGTGTTTTAATGTACAATCATGTGATATAAATAAGATGTGCAAATGTCATAAAGCCTACATAATATAAATAGCCAGTCCTCCTGTGAGAGGCTTTGCTGCATAGTGTAGTTTAAACCTTAATCTACTACACATGATCTAGTTGATCATTCTCTTTAAAAGGCCCTGAACTTGAGGAACTGGATCAGGTGTACTCAGGGGTCAATTGAGAAAGTGAAGGGGCTCTGGTTATTACTGGGTTGCCAATGATGTGTATATATATATATATATATATATATATATATATATATATATATATATATATATATATATATATATATATATATATATAATGAAAGTAGAAGATAACTAACTAATTACAGAGCTTTTACCTAGCTTATAGTTATATAGTTTAGTCAAAAATATTTTTAGTTCTGCGTCTCAGTTAGATAAATGAAATAGAATGAGTTTTTGCTCCATTTGCCCCCACTAGTTTATACTCTTTCCATCACATGTATTCTGCTGTTGGGTGTTTATTTATGGAGTACTATGGCACTGATGGGGATCAAACTAGCACTCACTTGTTGCTGTGAAGGCTTAGTCCATTGCACCACTAAGAAGCATCTGAAGTAAGGCATATAATTAAATTAAATAGTATTAATTATATAAAAATAATTTTATCATCAGAGAAATACGTAATGCATTTAATTTATCATAATAATTATATAGATTTGTTTTTTAATTATTGAATTTTTTTTTTACAATATTGTGTTTTCTCAGCTACTAGGTGTTGTAATAGATCTGATTTGGAACTGATCTGATCTGAACTTACAGTCCACAACACTCTTCTTTCCCCTCTCATCACAGCAAGAGGGTGACTTACGCTGGTCTGATAATTCTACATACAACCTCAGTGTTGATGTATTATCATCCCTATCATCCCCATCAGCCAATCAGACAAACTGTTTTGCACTTCAGAAGAATGCCACTGGACCTGGATACTTCCTGACCGCTCTGTTGTGTTACTTGCGTCTTCCCTATATCTGCCAGACAGATTGTAAGTGAGAGAAAGAGAGAGTTATCGTATTTTCATCTATAACTATAATGTCTAGGTGATGTGTTCTGCCTTTCAAAAGTCTGGGGAGTGTTTGTCTCTTCTTATTTGATTTTTTCTACTGTGAAGCTAGAATGGAGCTCTATTTAAAGTTGTAATTTATATCTAATCTCCTGAAAGTCTCCTGAAAATGAATAACTTGTGTTTATGTGTCTACTCCCATTATAGTGTCTATGTCCTATTATAAAACTATGTTTCTTTCAGTGCTGCAGGTCTTCTTCTCTGGACCACAGTTAGAGAGCATATATGAGACAGAAGCAGTTGTCCGCTGGGTAAATCTCTCTCAGCTCCTACACCCAGCTGCCAGATCACAGCTCAGTCTGCACGTTGAGGAGTGGTCTGGGAGGCGAGCACCCACACATACAGCACTTATGCACACACAAGATAGAGTGCATGTGCGTGGACTCTCCCCCGGACACGTCTATTACTTCTCACTCAGTCTCAAACACCCCAGTGGAGCGGCTCAAACACTAGGCCCCATTTTCATTGCTAAAACAAGTGAGTCTCCACACAGCATCATAGAGCTGCAGATAACACACAGTAGTATTATCATACTGAGAATGTTTTTAATGTGATCTTTACAGGACCAAACTCTCCACAAAATATCACAGCGACAGAGGTCACCTCGAGTCAGATAGGGCTGTCTTGGGCTGCCCCTGACTCTACTCAGGATGCTGTGTTTGATCAGTACGTCCTGCGTTGGATGGATGTGTCCTCTGGCGTGGTAAAGGGCTTGTGGTTGGACAGAGGCAATCTCAGTGCTTTGATTTCTGGGTTAAAGGCATATCATGAGTACAGGATTACTGTACAGTCAGTCACAGCGGAGGGGGTGGAGAGCTCTGAGGCTACGCCCCTGGCTGTCATTACAGGTAACATTTTTCAGTAGCTCTCAGTAGTATTACTATTTATTAACTTTGAATTTATTAACTTTTAATTGACACTTGTATGCATTTATTTTACTTGATATTATCATGAAACAGTCACAGTTACACTCTTTTGCCCTAATCTGTCAGTCAGGGTGGGTTTGGGGCCATTGTTTAGTATCTGTTCAATTGAATGATAAGGCTTAGGTAGTTAATGGGGAATTCCTATTCCCAGTTTTTGAAATGTAAACAAAGTAGTTCATTTGGAGTGGTTTGATGAAAAATACAGCACTGTAGGTTCAGATTTCTTTACAGTACTAGTGATGGGAATGAAAGGTTACATTGTCTGCAACATAAATGTAGCTATTGTATATAACCAGTGAACCTACATGTGCCTTTTGAAATGTTTATATGATGATGTTAATAATATTAAAATAATGGCAAATTACAAAAAGAATCATAAGCCCCTCTTCCATGAAATTATTTAAGAAGACATCTTTTAGGTAATTTTTCATAAATAAAAATGTCCCATGCAACATATTTGCACTGATAGTGTATAACAGCTTTTAATGAAGGAGGTTTTAGAAGCATTAATATGCTCTTAAAATGGTTAAAAACAGCAGTAGCAGCATACAGTGTTGGAAAAACACATTAGAGTCTGTTTAGAGACTGTGCATTAGTTTCATGACTGGCTTAACTACTTTAGCGTCATAGCTCAAGTAAAAAAACTAAAGAAGCAAACTTAAAATACCAAAGTAACATTTGGCGTAAAGATAAATTGTTTAAACATAATTTTTACCAGACTATCACTTTGACACTGCTTATGTGTTTGGCAGAGGTCAGTCCCCCATACAGAGTATCAACATCGGTTGTTGGGCAGAGCAACATGACCGTGTGCTGGCAGCCTTTTCCGGATGATGATGTTGATGGGTACCGTGTTCGGCTCCGTCCACACACAAGCCAGGCACGTCCCAGAGAATTCTGGAAGAACAGCTCAAACTGTATAACACTGGGCATGCTTGTGCCTGGTGAGACGTATGAAGTGGGTGTGGCTGCCGAAAGAGGCGGGAATAGGAGCAAGGAGATAACCATTCAACAGACACTCAGTAAAAATAACTCTTTTCATGTTCTTTCTTTCTTCTGCAGTTATTTGAGTTATAATTGGGTGCATGAGTTATTTTTTTTGTTTGTGTTCGTGTGTGGTTGTTCATGCATGTTTTTAGAGCCAGAGAAGATCAGTGATGCTTTTCCATATGCAGTGGACACAAACTACGTGGTGCTGTTTGTGCAGATGCCCAGCAGTGGTCTGTATGATGGCCTTACTATAGCCTATCAGGGGAATAGAACCTGGATCTCCATGTCTAGAGGCAGCAGCAAGGTTCCGGTGGGTGACCTGCGTCCGGGAGCGCTTTATGAGTTCCAGCTGTTTGCCACCAGCAGAGGCATGAACAGTGATGGCTTCACTATGCTCCCAGTCAGAACCTGTAAGTAACAGCCTTGCTTTGATTTTGCTCCTGTGTGGAAATAGTAACACACTGATTTGTAAAGCATTTAGAGTTGCTTGAGATCCTACTTTATTTGGATAGTCTGCAGATAGGTTTCTTATTGATGCTCTATTTATCAACCCCTAGACGTCTAGAGTAATTCTCATGATTTGCTGTAGTTTTATGTAAATTGTGTCATTTGTTCATTTACATTTGATTTACATGTTTTTTCAACATCTTTGAGTTTGCATTTCTTATTTCTCTTCCATCTGTTTTAATGCTAGAAAGTCATACATTGTGTGTAGTTGCTTGTCCTACCCCAAGGTTGAGATTATCATCTGAGATAAGGTGACCAGAGGCAGGTTAGTGTTAAACAAAAACATATTATTTAATAATAAAATGAGGCAAAAAGAGGCAGCAGGTTAAAATAATAGCGCAAGAGTGATTGTGATGGTGGCAGTGGCTCTGATATGAGAGAGAGGAGAGAGATCAGTCTTTGTGTAACTATAGCAGGGTCTTCTGTCTCCTTTCCAGTGGCTGGTCATTGTGGCCCTGAAGACATTCCACAGTGCTTCTCTAGTCTAGTGAGTCCATCTACAAACAAAAAAGATTTATTAATAAACAAGCAATCTTCAGAATTTTACAGCACAGTCACCTACCCAAGCTTTGCCTGCCACTCCTCTGTGGTCAAAGTCAGTCTGTCTTGTTGTTCCTTGGCTAATCTTAAATAGACACTTTGGTTAAAATTAAATATGTAACTATATACACGTCGTAGACTTTTAGGGTTGGGTGGTCAGAAATGATAAGGTTAGCTTGGTTGTATTTTTTTCATAGTCAGTCAAGGTTGGTTGAGAAAGGCAGGGATGCCCAGTGATTGTAGGATGTATACGTGTAATGCATGTCGGGTATTGTAGTGTCACAAACAATCATAAATAACAATTGTGATAAATGAGAATATGATTTTTTTTTATACATTTTAAGCCAGAATACTACTGTAAGTAGGCTCTAGAGTGTTGGATAAGGCTTGTGCCCAGGTTTGTTCTTCTGGGAAACTGATCCAAATATAAAGTTAGTACACGGCAGGTGAAATATAATTAATATGAAATTACACTGTGGTTAAAATGAGGTTTACCTTCTGAGTTGAAGTTGGCACTGCAGTGAATGTTTCCCTTACCTGTTTAGAGCAAGAGAAAATCAAATTTAAAAAGAACAGATATTTAGTTATCATTATCAAGACCTGCGAGCTTCCATTTTTCAGTCATATAACTCAATAATAACTTGTAATAAGCCCAGAAATGTATCGGGAGAATTTAGCGTCTGCAGTGCATAAACATTTGCATTTATGTGAATTGCATGTGTGAGTCGTGTATATATGTGTGTGTGTGCTACATGTATGCACAGGTCTGGCTCCTCCTGTTCATGTGCGGGCTGGTGTTGTGACGCACAACTCATTAGAAGTTCTGTGGGACAGAGCAGAGGGCCAAAGTCACTCCTATGAAGCAATCTGTGTGGACTGTGCTGACAGTCTCATGGTATGATACACTGTGTGAGAGAATGTGTGAGCTCATCTTTTGTATTACATGTTGTTAGGCATCTCCAGCAATGGTACCACTGAATTTAAGTAATGGACCTAGAGGTGGGCAATATGAGGATTATTATGATGAATTATAGCACAATACTCTGAGCATATTGTGGATGTCACCAGTACTTGAATAACACTAAACAACTGTCTGTTTCATTAAAAACATGTTCGTTTTGTTTAATTGATATTAAGTGCAGTGCAGTATGCAAAATGCTGGATAAAATTTTGAATTTTGAATTAGATAAAATTTAAATGTTTGAATGCAATTGTATTTGTAAGTGATTAAAATATCACAGTAAAAAGATAAGTTTATCTGGGGGAAACTGTACAATTGAAAGGATACTCTAATACCCTGCTGGGCCGCCTATAGCCTGGATACAAGGTGACATATGGTTGGGCGATGGAGGCATATAGGTT